>OX243827.1:21939875-22024875 GCA_945859605.1 Lumbricus rubellus | reverse complement strand
AATTTCTAAAGCGCCACTCGAAAGACAAGCGCGGGGCACCAGCTTATTCGCGAGCGCTGCGTTGAGTCATAAGGGTTATTCGTGAGAGTAGTCCTTGGTGGTCCGTGGTGGTCGAGTTACCATAGGATCAGAGGGGCGGAACAGATCATAGCAGAGCACGCTTCTAAATCTGAGAAGCGAGGAGCACCAGCTTATTCACGAGCTCTGCGTCGTATCAGTGGGGTTGAGTGGGGTGGTGGGGGGCTGGTTGTCGAGAGATGTTCAACGAAAGATCGAAGTCCGGTTGTCATGGAGACCAGAGACAGGACGAAGAGAAGATGATGTCATGTTTCGAAGTATATCCATTTGAACGCCTGTTGTATTATTTTCAGCAACTTGTTAGACCTATGCGTCTATAGAATTGGCCTATGTACGGCTAGGCCTATGTATCTACACCAATACTTTAGAGACTGGTACACGGTACACCAGCGAATAGTATACGTCTGTGTAACCACTGTACGCCGATACTACACCAGTGGATAGCTACGCCTTTATAACCCCTGTAGGTCTGTATTTCTTTTAGAAATCCAGAAATTAATCACTAGTTAAAAATACCTACGCTAATCATCAATCACTATTCTTCAAGACAACGCAAACAACAGTTGGCGCGCGAATTAACAAGACTGTCCGTGTGATCAAGTAAACAATTCATGCAGTCAGCTGAAGTAGCCTAATCCAGACGAGCGTTCAGAATTTTCGGAAGCACTCGATTAGTGAATGCGGTGTAGTGTTGTCAACTCGACTGATACTGACCGCTACACAAATGCACGTAGGCATAAGTAGCTTCGATGCTGGTATTGACACCAATCGGCTGTTCAACTTGCCAGCGATCAATAATAATAAATGGAGACGATGTTTAGGCCGATAGGCTATAGCTTGTAGGCTATCGCGATCCCATGATAGGGAGTTTAATTCAATGGTACTTCGTAGGCCAATCTGTTCAAGGCCAAAATATTATAGGACTATTTCCTACAGTAGGCTATATTAAACCTCGACTTGTAAACAATCTTTAGTTTGAAGTCTTGGCCATACATAGGCCTATATTCTGACTATGAGATGGACCAGAATGGACTAACAAAGGGTCTACAAGTGATTTAGGCCATCAAACTGCAGGCCTAGGCCTATAGGCCTTATTCTAGAATGTCGTTATCGACAAACTGTCCGAATAATTACAATTTAGCCTACAGCGTAATCCAGCGGCTTATGAGAACACTGGAAACTTAAGAATGTTCTGTTGCCTAACAATTCCATCTCCATCTATGTCGCTAAGTCACTCATCCAAGTCATCTGTATCCATGCCATGGTCACGCGTCATTGCAGCAGGATTCGACAGCACCCTGTGAGCAAACGCACGTAGGCTAATCTAATCTCAAGTCTAATCCAAAAACTTAAGCAGCGCCTTTAGAGAGCACAATCATGTCGCCAATTGATAATCTCGCTTCAAGCAAATAAAAGTCGTAATGATTCAAAATCCGCTGGAGAAACGAGGACAACCAGCAAGAGTTGGACCCTAACAAACCACTGTCATTCCTTTAAAACTAATTAGTTATCAATGATAACGGTGTTTTAGCTCAGCTCCTACCTAATCTTCTTTAATACGAGAGAATCTTCGTGAACACCGTATACAGCAGCTTCCTATATACTACGCAGATCATGAGACTTTTCCAAATATTTCCAACGATAGCTCACGAAGCATCAGTAATTAAATAAGTTAATTAATTAATAACGACTCATTCGTTGACACTCGTTTCGGTAGATGGCGATATGGCATCTGAAGGTACGCAGTTTATTATATCCATCGTACGCTTGGTAGGTCTAGTCATCACGGCGTTGCAATAACACATAATCAGTTGATGTTGCTTGGTGACTGATACTCAAGTCATGCCTTCAAGTTGTGGAACGCATTGCTGAGATGGAAGGCGTTATTCTATTGGCCAAAAAGCGACGACCAATGGCAGTTTTTTCCTGTGACCACTATTCGCCACCTAGCGAATGTGATGTGCGAATCTCAGCAAAACGGGGAGGTGTAGCTTAAAAAGCTAGAGAGACAGAACAGAAGCTTTATAACGACTTCATGCTTTCATCTTCAGCATATAAGGGCTGGTTACCAGTCTGTCTGTGTGTCTCTCTCCATGTAATCTTCCCACTGACAGTTTATGGTCAACTTTACATATTTTTTCTAACACTGGAGATATGAAAGATCAGAGGAATCTAACTGAAGGTTATAAGATCATCACTGGGAGAAGGAATTTTTCTTTGAATTAAAACAAAGCAACTTGGGGTCAACTCACAGTTGTTTAAGAAGCCAATAGGAACATATTAGGGCAAATTCTTGTGTTAGAGAACTTTGTAGATCTGTGGAACAGTTTTGATGGCTGCACTGTCTCAGTGGACACAGTCACAGCACAGGGTTTCTTGTAAGGAATTTTTAGAACTGCACAACCCCTTCTTTCCCATCCCATCCTCCATGGTGAAATACTCAGAATCGAACAATTACATTTTTAATAGTTTTAACTACACAGAAGTGCTTCTCTACAACTGCACAAATCCATTTAAAACTGCACATTTTGTGTACAACTACATGCCCTGTTACAGTATTTAAGATGAAGTTAGGAAAATTGGTTTATTAACTTGATTAATAAGATCAATTTTCAGTGGTTCTAACACAGACCCCAGCATTTTCTGAACCACTTACAACCATTGTTATGTTATGTTATTGTAGTTCAAGTAGTTGAACATTTGTAAAGTGCCTCTAATAGGGTTAACTGTTCAGAAGCCTTGTATGCTTATTACATTTGAGTTTGCTGGGGAGAGCACTCGGGAGCAGAAATCTAGAACCATGTGCAAGTGTGCATTTATCTGCCATGGTGAAGATTTGAACCCACAACCATTGGCGAGTCCAGCGCATTTACCACTACGCTATGGAGCACACAATAGAAACATACAGCAATAATGGATAAAGAAGACAACCTTGTCATGTTATTTAGGAGCATTTGAAATTGTAAACACAAACTTCTATTGGGCTGATGCGCACGACTCAGTATATCAAAACCAAGCCGTAAACAGGTCTAATGTATATCAGACAGAACAGTCAGCTGAGCCAGAGAGATGAATATTGTTATGCACTTATTGACCACCATTATCTAAAGAGCATTATCTAAAAATTGATGGTGATGACTCTGATGAGCAATAAATAAATTGCCAGCGAACGTGCTCGAAGTGCCAAGACACTGCAGACAGTAAATTTTTCCAGAGGCATGAACCCATACTCTACACATTAACTGTTAAGTCGGCTAACATGCTTCTGGAGCCATGGTCTTTGGAATCTGCTTTCATGCGATGATACCAGGTATAATTCTTACAACAGAAATAATTCTCGACTTTAGGAATAAAAATATACACAGAGAACAAGTTACAAAACATCAAAATGCATTTTTTTGTTAACCAAAAAATCATGACAATATTGTCCTACATGTAACCAATGCGTCTCTATGCAAATAATTCTGAATATCTACAGAACTTCAAAACTTCTAAATTTCAAACAGCCATACATGTATTGCTAAACATTTAATCTTTACTAGCAATTTTAATTGTCAAAACCGGTCCTGTGAAGTACTGTACAACTTATCTGTAGGTAATTTTCGCATTTATAATTATTATGTACAAGTTAAGATGAGGCCTAAAAAAGTCGTGTTTCCGGTAACAGAGCTAAAAAAAATTGGGTAGGTAGGTCGGAAAATATTATTATTTTGGTAAAATATTTTTATGCAGTGACTATCCGAAAAAGTATACCCCACTAGTCTTTTTTGCACAAAGGTACACGCTGCAACAAAGTACGTGTTCTAAGCAAGTATAAACTGCCTATTTCCTGACTGTATGCTCCTAAAACTTCTCTAGAAAAGTCCTATTAATTTCATTTTGTTGACGTCTTTTCTGTTATGTCAATACAAATGGGTTTTTAAAAAATTAAATTTAAATTTTTTTTCAAGAATTTGTTTATTAAAAAAAAATGTAAATAAATTTTTTCTTACAAAATTGTTTGAGTCGTGGCAATAAAAGAGGGTTACCGGAAACACAACATTTTTTAGGCCTGACTAATATGGTTTCCTCAACTGCAAGGCATCGGGCCTAAAGGTCACAAGAGAGGTCATTGTTTCAGCAAAAAGGCACATCAGGGAGCAATACTTATTAGTAACAATACATTCAAAATTAAACATGGAAATCAACAAATCAAGCATCAAAGATATGAATTGACATGTACCATATCCTTCAATACTATCACATAGCAAATCAGATATTAAAAATATTTGAAATTAATTAGCAATTTATATGAAATGAGAAGCATGAAATTCTCATTCAAGTTTACAATAATTGTACAGAAAGTCAGATGAGACGCCTGTTCAGCTGAACCGCTTCAACCGAGTCCAAAGAGCGGCTAAGGATATAACGACAGATCTACGACATGACACATCGTCAACAAGTCAAATGTCCAGTGAAATTCTATTTGCCAGCAGCCGTCATAATTAAATAAAGCAGCTTCACGCACTTGAACATCAATAAAAAAACTTTCCACTCAACCAGTTGCCATTCTTTCACATCAAAATCCAATAACTCACAGAGCCCCGGAACACTAATTGGGTGCTTGACAGTATTTCTGATCAGAACAGACCTCTGGGCATTCCAGTCACTACGAATAGACATTAGATCGTCGTGTCTATCTGCTATTTCTTTCATGTATTCAACAATGTGGTCGAAGTCATCTTGGGTGAGGAACATGTGTACACTCTCATTATTGCATATTCTGTCAAAAGAACAAGAAACCCAGGCATCCATGCTCCACAATAAATCAGGAATTTTCCCGACATAAGCAAAGACACAATCAATCAATAGAAGCGGGTCCTTGCTCATTTCACTGCTCTTCAAGTACGCCTGTTGCTCATCAAAACTGTCCTCGCTGAATAAGTGGGCAAAGAGAGGTGAGCGTAATTTCAACTTTACGACATCCAACACTTGAACAAAATTAACATGCTCTTCCAAACTTACACATCGCCCTTCTTCCTCTTCATCAATCTGAATTACCTTCCTTAGCTGTTTCTCAACTTTGCTTAAGTGACGGAAACTTAACAGATTAAGCTGTGCATCGTTGGCTGTATAACAATCCTTCAACTGATTGTGTTCACTCATCAACAGTTTGTCTGCACCGTCATTTAGCCACAAGACACGCCTTCCAGTATCTGTACTGCCCATTTCTGGTGAGTTTAGGATTGCGTGGTAATTATCGATGTTTGGCTGAAACAGAACTACGTCAGGTCCCATCAAACTGTATTCTAGCTCATTAACTAGGGTTCCAAGATCTCGATGTGATTGAATCCCCATTTCCCTGCTTTGAATGTATCTTTCCTCTGCTGCTCTAGCATTATCAGATTCCATTCTCTGTATTTTTCTTGACTTCTCTGGTGGACTGTAGTCTCTGCCTTGACGATTTTTCATATGATTCATATTTTCTAAAACAACACAGGACTAATGTAGGACTAATAATAATCTGACATTTATATAGCGCCACTTCAAGAAAAGACTCATCAATGGCACTCCAGGTCCGAAACAGACATTTAATTAGTTTTGATGGTTTTACAATATTAACATTATTGTTTATTATTCAATAGCATTAATTCAGTAAGCTATCATATAACTAGGGCTGTACTGAATAGGTGATTATTACCATTCGGCTGAATATGAACAATTGGACCAACTATTCGGCCGAATAAGAATAGTGTACAAAATAGGTATACCATTCGAAATTTTAAATGTAAGTAAAAGGGTTCTAGGGCAATTACCCCTGGACAATTACCCCCGGACAATTACCCCCTGGACAATTACCCCTAGGAAAATTACCCCGCTGGACAATTACCCCCGTACAACTACCCCCCCCCATCCATGCATGCATACATACCGTACATACACACATACATATATAATTTTATACACATACTCACCTGCACGAATACGTACATGTTACACAATAAAAATTATTGTTTGTTGATCAAATGTATGCATTTATGCATGCATGCATGCATGATTGTTTGTATGTATGTACGTTTGTGTGTATGTATGTAACTAGGTATGTATGTATGTATGTATGTATGTATGCATGCATATATGTATGTATGTGTGTATATGTATGGATGCATATATGTATATATAAATATGTGTGGCTGTATATACATGTATGTGTAGTTGTGTACATGTGTTATATGTATGTATACATGTACATATGCATATACGTACACACGTATGTATTTGTGCGTATTTATACATATATGTATGGTCGAACGTAAATACATACATACATGCATACATCCATACATGGCATATTATTACATGCATATTTTATACACACATCTATGCCTTGAGTATAGACTCACAAATATAATATACATGCATACATACATGCCTACAAAGAAACTTACATACACACATATGTCCAACACTGTACATACATACATGCATGCACATATGCATGGATACATACATATTTCTTTATACTGTTTGCATACATATTTCTTTATACTGTATTCATACATACACTCAGCAAGGGGGTAATTGTCCGGGGGATAATTGTCCTATGGTTTAATTGTCTGAGGGGTAATTGTCTGGGGGTAATTGTCCGGGGGGTAATTGTCCTGTCACCAGTAAAAGTTTCAGTTCAGTATATTCAATACATAAACTAAAGTCATCAATTAAGCATGCATGCAGTGCTAAAAGTGTAAAAAAATAAGTGCCTGGACGCCCCTTATCCTTCCAAAAGAAGTGCCAGGACGCCCCTTATATTTTCAGGTGTGCTGGCCAAACAAGTGGCAGGACGGCATAGATGCCATAGAAATTTGAAAACAAGTACCAGGACGCCATCCATGACCGTCCTGCCACACTTTTTCTGTTGCTCAAGTTCATACTGCACATCTTATTTACATGTTCAGCTGTTCATCTAATGTGAAGATACACGAACATATACAGGGTGGGCCAATAGGAATGCAACAACTTTGACGCCTTATAACTTGAAGAATTTTTATCCGAACATCGTGATCAATATACCAAATTGAAGATAATTATCCATTCTATCACTGTGTCAAATCTTGCGCTGATATACGGCACCGTTTAAATAAAAAATTCGGTGCGGCTCACACCTCTTAATTTTGAATGTAAATAATGAACATCATGGCGCCGCTCACGGAAGAGGATAGAATTTTAATCAGAATCTTAAGAGTAGAAAAAGAATACAATGCACATCAGATGTTGATAGAATTCCCTTCTAGAAAATGGAATAAATATGCTCTACATCGATTGATTAAACAAATTGATGCCACTGGAACGTCTAACAGCCGCAACTGTGGTCGCAAACGTTCTCCCGCCGGCTCATCGTTCACGTCATACGGTTGCCTATCTGAAAGCTAACGTACCAGAGTTTATTGAACCGGAGAACTGGCCACCGAACAATTCGGATTTAAATCCGGTTGACTATTCGATCTGGGGGTGTCTTCAGCAACTTGTCTATCGTGAACCGATACGTGACGTTGAACATTAATTTTGAAAAATTGATTGTTTACTGCTGGGCTGAAATAACCCGAGCACTGGGGGCCTCAGCCATTAGTGGTCGTCTCGTGTCCATGCTGTCATTAAAGCACGTGGTGGACATATTGAATATTTGTTTGACTTATGATAAATTTACTCAAGATATGAATTGTTATTAATTGTTAGAACTAGTCATTGTTTAGAATTGAGTCATTGACATATTCAGTTTAAGACTTTTGGTTTTTTCTTGCAGTTTCATTGCAAAAAAGGGACATCAAACATTAATAGCATTTTCTCAAAAAGTCGTAATAGTATCTCTTAGATATTTTTCCGAATGATAAAATGGATAATTATGTTTAATCTGATATATAGGCCAAGATTCTCAGATAAAAATTGTTCAAGTTATAAGGCGTCAAAGTTGTTGCATTCCTATTGGCCCACCCTGTACATATTAAATAATAAAAGTTCCTGTGCACTTTTAAATAATTTTTTTATATTATACATGTAATTTCTGCATCATTCTGCCAGTCGGTGTAAACTAAAAATGGAACTAATTTAACTTGCTAGCAAACAGTGTCAAACACAATGTCATATGCAGAAACAGATAACAACTGACCACACCATTTAAATTTGGTCTGACCGCAACTATTTGTTCAAATACAGAATAGCAGTTTGGACCACTATTAGGTCCAGAAACAAATACCAAGTGAATGCTCGGTACAGCCTTAATAATAACGAAGTCCTTTAGTTCAACACCCCATTTTACTTCCATCAATGATGGCATCACATCAATAAAAAGTCAGCAGTAACACTTTGACCGATTAATGGTCCTATTTTAGGTACTGAAAGTTATAACTTGGTGCTCAAATTCACTTATATGAGATGAAAGGTGATTTTCTGTTGCTCAAGTTCATACTGCACATCTTATTTACATGTTCAGCTGTTCATCTATTAATGTGAAGATACACGAACATATACATATTAAATAATAAAAGTTCCTGTGCACTTTTAAATAATTTTTTTATTTTGTGATGGCAAAAACGAACAGCAACAAAAGTTCGTGCATTTGCGAACAAGTCAAAGTAATTACGGCATTGTCTCTCAAACATTCAGATGCCCCAGTCGCTTAACCATTCTCAGTTCTCACTGTAGATCTGTCTTTTTTCAACATCATCTCACCTTACATGTATATGACGTATTATAAAATTTTAATTTTATATCATATCACTGTTTATTTCAGCTGTACTGTTGTTACTGTTGCATGTTTAAAACTTTTATAATTTAATATTATTATTAAATTAAAACTGTATTTAGTGAAGTTGAGAAAACACGACACAGCACTAACCTTAATGCACCCCTGCCTATGGTGGCACTGGCAGGGCCTAAGTTACGCAGACCCATAATGTCATGTCATTCACATGCAGTTGAGAAAATTCCTTAGAATAAGTCTTGTGTTAACAAAATTCCTCAATTTTATTTACACTAGTTTCACACAATAACTTTAAATGGCAATGAGTATCAATTATTCACGCATCTGCCAATACTGATGATCTTGTTGTCGTCTTGAAAGCTTTTTATGATGGGGTCTGGACAATCACTAAAGATTCAACTGTGGTCTGTGGTGCATTAAGAATTTAAGTGCACACACATCTTCCATTTGCTAAATACAAGAAAATTGTTAGTTCCAATAAGAGTTCTGAAAAAAACTAAAATCTTTCAAAACCCTATATGATATTGTTACTGTATGCAGAATTGATCAAAGTCAATATACTTAATAGAATTCAACAAAATCTTATTTTGCCATTAAAAGACCAATTGCCATGCAAATCATATTCGTCAATTTTACTTGTGTGTATTTGAAGATGTTGTCATCTTAGTTTTTGACATCTCTACCTCAGACCTGTGACGACGTACGTTTATTTACGAAAGACAACCACGAAAGATTCAACAGCGCTGTAGCAAGAATTTAAGTGCACTTGCATCTTCCATTTGTTTTAGATCACTTCCCAAAATGAGCTAAATAAAAGAAATTTTGTTAGTTGATTTCAAGTAAAGTCCCGAAATCAGATTTTCAAACCCTGCGTCTTTCTTCAAACATGTCCGCAAACCAAAGATTGTAAATTCTGAAGTAGTATGTAACACACTAATTTTTAAATGGGGTCAGTAAAATAAATTTACCGTAGTTTGTAAGCGTTTCGACTTAAACAAGTTGTTCTCTTTGCCGAGGACCGCGGAAGCATCAGAGATGATCAGAAGCGCCCAATCATCATGAAGTCGACCTTCCTGGAAGAAGTGTTGCTTCAAGACATCGGGTTTTGGTCTTCCCTTGCGGTCGTAAACTTCCTCGATTTTCAGCTTGTGACTTGCTGGATGTGGAACACCTAAATATCAAACATTTGGCTTACCCTGGGCAGTAGGTCTAAAATGTTTTTCATCAGTTACTTAACAGCACACAGGAGGCTGCTGTCAATGAACTAATGGCATTTTTTTTATTTCATGAACAGATTTTGTTATCTGCAGGATTCTGGGAACGCAGTAACTTTGTAACTTCAAGACTGGAATGGGTATCACGAAAACAGATATAGGGATCAGGCCAATCTTAATAAACAAATTATGCACATAATGTTGTCAAATAATATAATTTCCACGTAGAGCTTACGCCTGTGTGAATACTCAAAGTCAACATACTTAATAGAATTCAACAAAATCATATTTTGCCAGTAATAGACCAATTGCCGTGCAAACCATATTCGTCTTTTTTACTTTTACGTTAATTTTACTTGTGCTAATTTCGGTCTTTTCACACTTTAAATGGTAAAGAATATCAATTAGCCACACATCTCAAGATGCTGGCCTGCAAAAAGTGGTTCACAACATGGAACATGTCTTTCAGTTGAAGATGATGTTGAAGATGATGTCTTAGTTTTTTACCTCTTGCACAGACGATTGTCGTAGGTTTATTTACGAAAGACAACCACGAAAGATTCGACAGCGCTGCAGCAAGAATTTAAACGCACTCGCATCTTCCACTTGTTTTAGATCACTTCACAAAACGAGCTAAATAAAAGCAATTTTGACAGTTTAAAGTCCTGAAACCAGATTTTCAAACCCTGCGTCTTTTTCAAACATGTCCGCAAACCAAAGATCGTAAATTCTAAAGTATTAAATAAGACAATGACCTCATTATAATAGGCTAATTATTTTTATAAGAACGGGATCGGCAAAATGAATGGTCGACACTTTATTTTGGTCACTTATGGTTGGGTACATGGGTTTGTTAGTAGACCTAGGTCCACATATTCTTATATAACATTCTTGGGATAAAATGGATAATCTGGAGTCATTATTTATCAGCGTGAACTTGTGAGCCCTTTGTCGAAATTATAATAGGCTAGGCCTACACTTCGCTGCAGCTGGCAGAGGCGACGGAAGCCATGAAGCTCATTCTCTTATTTCATAGCCTAACTCTGAAAAACAGTGTCAGCCATTTGTGCTAACATATAAGACGTCAGTACATCAGGATGTAGGCTAAATATCTGGCATGCCTTAGCTCATTCATAAAGCCCTGAAGGCAAGTTTTGTCCCTTCCGCTCGCAAGAGATATGGTGGCAGCTCTAGCGATTGATTGGAGGTCTTCATGGAAGTCGCATCCTTCTGGAATGAAGCGAGGAAAAACCAAAGCAGGTGGTGCATAGGGCTATTAGGCCAAGCCTACTGATCTCCTATGAGAACTCCGAGGGCCTTGATGTATGCTGTACTAGACAATGGAAATAAGTGGATGGTCATGGCTCTAGACTCGAGAGGGAACACTTATTGCGTCTGATAACAGCCATTAGGCCCCTATTACGCGCACTTCGCGCGTTTTGGCATAACTGCTCTATAAATTCGCTGCTTTAGACCAGCTGGTCAATGTGTGGTCATGCGTTGAAGCCCATCCGTAGCAGCATAGGCTACGAGACTAATTAGAGCCGTTGAGAAGATAGGAAACGTCGGTTCATTTTCAGAGACGTTTCTGGGATTGAACAGAGTGGAAGTTAGATTCATGCCAGGCCATGGGCGGAGACCTGGGCTGAGATTTTTTTTGGGGGGGGGGGGGAACGAACGCGAGATTTTTTGGCGGACGAAAATTTCTGACGACCTTTTTCCAAGCAAACATTTTCTATTTTCACCGCCAAAAAGTTGATGGCTTTTTTCAGTCATCTGACCCAAAAAGTCACGAAAATGTTCTATTTTTCACCGCCAAACTTTTTGTTAGTACTTTTTTGTCTTGACGCTCAAACATTGGGGGGAACCAATGCATGGGCCGTCCCCAACACTTTTTTGGGGAACCGTCCCCCCTGCCCCCTAGGTTTCCGCCCACGTGCTAGGCTTTGTTAGCCTACCAACTACGAAATCCGAGGGCCTATAACCGACTCCCGGACGATGATTTGAAGCAGGGCTCTTTTAAAGAAATTTGTATAGGCCTAAATGCACAAACAGGAAGCTTTCTAGCCCAAATATCCATCCCGACATAGGGCCTCATATTCAAGTATAATATAAATATGATAATAATGTACATTATTCATCATCATGTTGTTCTCAGCCAGTTGGCAGGTTCGTACTTCGTACGGCCGGTAGCACCACTCCTCTCGTTGTTGAGCTTCCACTTTTAGCTGTTGATTATTGATATACCTCCTGCATCGTCCAGTCCAGAAGCCTGTCTATGGTATGGTATATGAGCATTTATAAAGCGCCTCTTACAGCAGTGTTTAATCTAGTCCCCGTCCTCTGGGGGGGGAATTCAGGTTTCTGGGGGGGGAAGACAATTGAGCGTCCGAAGGACGCTCGTGAGGCGCGTAGCGCCGAGACCGGGAGGGGGAGGGGTATGGGGAGGAGATTGCCCCTCCCCATCAGAAATTTTGGAATTTCCACATTGCAATGGCAGCATTTTATGGTGTCTTCTTAACAAAAACCTGTACTTTTTGAGAGCCTCACCAGAAACTTTTGGAATTTCCACATTGCAATGGAAGCATTTTAAGGTGTCATCTTAACAAAATGCATGTACTTGTTCAGAGCCTCATGAGAAATTTTTGGAATTTCCACATTGCAATGGCAGCATTTTAAGGTGTCATCTTAACACTCATGTCACATATTATAATAGTAAATATTTACTATAACCATATAATAGTAAATAATATTACGGTATATTATATTATAACAGTTAATGTAATGCGATGATGTAAGCAGCAGCTAAAACTATTACCATTTTGCCAAATTTTCCTGGAGGGATGTCATCTCTGTTTTTAGTTAGACAAAAATAGTGTTTATACAAACATATACAGTAAGTTATACTCATTGCAACATGATAGTATCATATATTATGTTAGTAAAATTAATAATGTCATTATTTATAATCATAATTGTAATAGTAAATAATATCACCACATATTATAACACTTCATGTAAAACAATGATGAAAACAGTAAAAAAAACCAATATAATTTTGTCAAATTTTTCTGGGGGGGGGGGAAATGTCAATCCTGGGGGGGGGGGAACTTTCCCCCCCCCCCCCAGAGACGTCTAGATTAAACACTGCTCTTACAGACTAGCTATTCAGAGGCGCTCTCAGCGTGACAGCCCTGAGGAAATAAAAGACTTCAAGTAGCGAAGGGCTGAAGATGACACCCCCAAAAAGATCTTACTACGGATAGTGGGAGGGAGGTCATTCCACATAGATGGGCCTACAATGGCAAAGACACGGTGTTGAGCCATGGCAGTACTTGGAAGTCGATCAGCAGACCGGAGAGACCGCGAAGAGACTGCAGAGAGGGGTTTATGCATCAAGTCACAAAGGTATTTGGGTGCTTGTCCAGTTTGAGTTTTCGAAACTAAGAGCAGTACCGTGAATTGGATACGAGAGGCAATGGGAAGCCAGTGAAGAACATCAGTCATGTAGGTAGAAATGTGGGAGTAGCGAGGTAGACGAGCAATGAGTCTGGCTGCTGAGTTCATAACTGACTGAAGGGAGGATAAGCGAACTTTGGGAAGCCCAGCAAATAGTGAGTTGCAGTAGTCGATTCGACAGCAAATAAAAGCATGAACAATGGTTTTAAATACAGAAGAAGAAACAGATCTTCTGATAGCTGTCAGGCGCCTCAGGTGATAATATCAAGAGCGTGTCAACTGTGAGAGGTGATCAGAGAACGAAAGGGTGCTATCAGGAGTGACGCCCAAATCACGGACACTAGATGAAAATGTAAAGCCAGGGTACATTGAGGACAAGAGAGGGAAGTTAAGTTTAAGGAGCTGTTGTTTAGTACCAAACCAGATCAATTGCATCTTAGTGGGATTAAGGCAAAGTCGGTTAGCCGACATTGAAGAGTGCAGATCATGTGACAAGGAGTCAATCAGTCCCACAAGAGCAGCCTCAGCCAGCCTGATCAGCAGAAGGAATATGTACAAAGGTCTGAACATCGTCAGCATAGGCTATAGATGGCCAAGTGTTTAGCAAATAAAGAAGGAATGTCAGCAGTATAAAGTAGATACAAGATTGGACCCATTGAAACCCACACAATTGACATTCAGCCAATCTCCTTTCATCAACGGCATGTTTCGTAACTCTCAATTTAACTCTTAATTTTTCTCTGCACTCACTGTTTGTCAGAGTAAGCGATGATTATAACTTTAGTCCAAGGACCCCTTGCTCATGAAGTGTGCCTGAATACACATTTTGTCTGTCATTCACATCTTGACCATTTTTCTCTTTAAAAATTTGAATTTCATTGCTTTAATAGCAAAATTATTAATCTGGCAGATTCCTTGATTAAAAACTTGATCATCTTGCTAAACGACTTCACAGTGATGTACAGCTACGCTGGTACCCTGTTTCTTTCCTAAACAATAATAATATGGATTACCTGGATATATCAAAGCTTTTTGATTATTTGAGAAATGATTTAATATATTTTTTTAAACTTTTGTTTCATTACGTTTTTTAATCGTCAAAAAACAGTGGGTGGTCTCACTGAAAGTGACATAACTTTTGTTCTGCTTAAAATATTTTGATGAAATCTGGCCATCATGTGGAAATATGAATGGTCTTTAAGTCTGTAAAAATTCATTAGGAAATTCTTACTTCTGGCCAAGATATTGGCAAAACACCTTAGGGAGTATTTGTTATGGCTCACCCTGTATACATGTATAGGCTTAGTGTCTATGATAGGATCAGATGGTGAGCTAAAGCGTTTGCAAACCTCACACTCAATCTCATCCATAGGTTGATGCATGACATTCAAATGTTAGCATTATCTTATTAAAGAATCAAAATACATTTGTAATATAGATAAAAATTCAAGTTAATTATGCAAACAGATTTGGCCTTCGAGATATGCATAGACCTACATTCATAAAATGGTCTCATGGTAGGTATATAACATACAGGGTGCGCCAAAAAAAGACTCCCCTAGGTTGTTTGTCAATATCTCGAGCAAAAGTAAGAATTTCGAAATGAAATTTTACAGTCGTATAGACAATTCATATTTACACATGATGGCCAGATTTCATCAAAAATATTTTAAACAGAACAAAAGTTATGCCGCTTTTAGGGAGGTCACCCGCCGTTTTTTGACGATTCAAAAACCAAACGCCAAAAAATTAGGTTTTTGACTAATATCTTGGCCAAAAGTACGAATTTCAAAATGATAATTTACAGGCCTAAAGACAATTCATGTTTACACATGATGGCCAGATTTTATCAAAATGGGTCATACACAACAAAAGTTATACCACTTTTAGTAAGACCACCCACCGTTTTTTGACGATTCAGAAACGAAACGCAACAAAAAGTAACAAAAACACGATTTTATTAAGTCTCATGATCTCACCTCAAATAAATGTTGCCAAATGACTTTGGTAGTGCTTCACAACTTGTGTTCAATGTGCCCACCACCAGTGCCAACACTTCTTTTGAGTCTCTTTGCAAAGTTCTTGATGGACCTGTTGATTAATCTGACAGATTCCTTATTTACCAATTTGATTGTCATCTTGCTAAGTGCCTTCTCAGTGACGTGCAGCTACGCTGGTACCCTGTTTCTTTTTTTAAATAGTAATAATAATGATCATCTGACAATGTTAAGGCTACTTGATAACAATTATTTGAGATGAAAAAAATTCGTGTTTTTGATACTTTTTTGTTGCGTTTCGCCTTTGAATCGTCAAAAAACGGTGGGTGGCCTCCATAAGAGTGGTATAACTTTTGTTCTGTTAAAAATAGTTTGATGAAATTTGACCATCGTGTGCAGATATGAATTGTCTTTACGCCTGTGAAATTTCATTCCGATATTCTTAGTTTTGGCTAAGATATTGGCAAAAATAATGAGATTGTTTTTTCGTGACTTTTTGCTGCGTCGCGTTTTTGAATCGTCAAAAAACGGTGGGTGACCTACCTCAAAGCGACATAACTTTTGTTGTGTTCGAAATATTTTGATGAAATCTGGCCATCATGTGTAAATATGAATTGTCTATAAGCCTGTAAAATTTCATTTGGAAATTCTTACTTTTGGTCAGGATATTGGGAAAATTCTTAGGGGGGTCTTTTTTTTGGCGCACCCTGTATATATGTGCACAATTGCACATATATGTAATTAATATGCATATATTATATATACATATAATATATATCTTCTTCTTCTTTATCCATGGGCTGACAGCCCGTAGGTGTCCACTGCGCACTTGACTACAGTACTCTTCTCCATAATTCTCTGTCCTGTGCCCGATGTGTCAGTTCCTGTGCATTCATCCCACACCATTCTTCAATGTCCTGCAACCATTCTCTGCATGGTCTTCCCCTTCTCCCCGATCCCTCCATGATTCCCGTCAATATGCTCTTTATCTTTCTATCATCACTCATTTTTTGGATGTGTCCGAATAGTTTCAGTTTCCTTTTCATTATGGTTTCTACCATATCTGATTTGCTGTTAAGTCTTCTTCGCACTTCTACGTTAGTTATTTTTTGTGTCCAGCTTATCTGCAATATCCTCCTATAATAGTACATTTCGAATGCTATTATCCTTTGTTTGTCCTCCTTTTTTAGTGTCTAAGCTTCGCATGCATACAACGCCATGCTGAATACGCATGTTTCTAGTATTCTTTTCTTTGTGTCTTGTGATATTGTTTTGCTCCTCCATATGTTGTTGAATCCCGCCATTATCCCTTTTGCTTTGACGTCAGTAGGCTCCCTAAGTATACAAATTCAGTGACATTTTCGATGTTTTCTCCTCTAACTTTGATGTTATTTTCTATTTCTTCTTTCCCAAATGCCATCGTCTTTGTCTTTCCAATGTTAATTTTCAGATTCGCTTTTTCACCCGCTCTATCCAGCAGTTCCACATTCTTTTGAAGTATGTCAAAGTTCTCCTCTAGGAGATCTACGTCATCCGCAAATCTTAGATTTTTAATTGTTTGTCCTTGCACCGATATTCCCGTCCCGTTGTCTTGTATCTCATCCATTACTCTTTCCAAGTATCCAATGAATTCAATAGGCGAGACTGGATCTCCCTGTTTTGTTCCTATACTGATTTTAAACCATTCACCTAGTTCCTTATCTATCCTTACTGCTGCCTTTGACTGTTCACCGGTATTTTTCAGAATTTGCACCAGTTGTTTTCCCACTCCATAGGATCGTAGAGTTGCCCATATGACAATCCCCAAAATTGCCTGTCTCCTCTCACTGTACGAACATTTACTTTTTACACTCCACTTGTGTTTACAAGCAGGATGCACCCACCATAACCCCCATTCCCATATTCAATTAACCCAGACAAAACAAAGGAATAAGGCCAATAAAAGAGAACAATCATCAAGTTCAAAACCATGTACAATCTACAT
This sequence comes from Lumbricus rubellus, assembly GCA_945859605.1. Taxonomy (NCBI): domain Eukaryota; kingdom Metazoa; phylum Annelida; class Clitellata; order Crassiclitellata; family Lumbricidae; genus Lumbricus; species Lumbricus rubellus. The sequence continues at coordinate 22,007,406 of OX243827.1, read as the reverse complement.
TCATGATTAGCAGAAGCCGTATGCAAGCATAATTTACGCATTTGACCTAAATCCTCTCCTCCATGGGTACATACTAACTGGATGACCTTAAGTAAGTAAGCATTCTACACCGTGATTCAAAAAAAGCTAAGCCAAACTGTTTTTCATATATCTCTAATGCCTGATAACATATCATGCTAAATTTTTCCAAATATGTAGAGAAGTGGACCAAGAACATGATCCAAAATTGCATGAGATAAGGTTGAATGGATAAAAAGATATGAATATTTAAACTTCGTATGCCGAAATTGCAGTTTACAAGCAATTTTCTGTTAGATTCAATAAAATGTTTCTTTATATCTCTAATGCCTGACGATTAATCCATCTAAAATTTTCCAGATATGTAGAGAACTGAACCATCAATATGATTCCAAAAGTATGGTTTGATTATTTGATTAATTAAGATGCTCAAAAAGTCCTACTCCTGCTTGCACGCAAGCCTGGAAGCGCTGGCGCCAAGCATTGGGCAACAGCAACGTCGGTTGTCCTCTGGTCCAGGCCATCCCACACTTCCAACAAGCGTTGCTTCAGATAGTTTATATCGTGGATTGTTGTCTGTTAGACTCAGTCTTGCATCACGTTCCACACTTTATAGTCTGCAGGATTCCAATCTGGGCTGTTCGGAGGCCATAATGTGGGAGAATCGAAGTCTGGCGTCTCTCTTGTCAGCATTTCGATGGTTTCCTTGGATCTGTGGGTTGGCGCTGTTCTGTTGAAAAAGAAAACAACCTTCTTGGGCTAGATTTCTGATTACATGTAGAAGATGTTGTGACTGCAGAACATTGCGATAATTATACTCCGTTAATTTTACTCCAGGATTAATGAGGACGAAAAATTGTCAACTATCAAGCATCGAAACCGCAACGAACACCATAACAGACTTGCTGAAAACTGATATTTCAGGAGATGAAGCTTAAATATTCATATCTTTCTATCTGTTCAAATTTGTGACATGATATTTTGGAATCTTATTCTTGGTTCAATTCTCTAAATATCTGGAAAATTTTAGTGTGCTTAATTATCAGGCATTGGAGATATAAGAAAAACAGTTTAACTTACTTTTTACTGAATCTGACAGAAAATTGCTTGTAAACTGCAATTTCGGCATACGAAGTTTAAATATTCATATCTTTTTATCCGTTCAACTTTATCATGTTCTTGGTCCACTTCTCTAAATATATGAAAACTTTTAGCGTGATATGTTGACAGGCATTAGAGATATATGAAAAACAGTTTGGCTTAGTTTTTTTTATCACAGTGTATACACCATTATCCTTCATGCACGATCCCTAAAATTTTACAAATTTCAAGTCTCCTTATCCTGAGCAATTTGAGGACAATCGTTTTAAGCTAAGCACATTATTTACAATTTACACTGTAATTATCACTAGCTTCTGTATGCTGCATTTATAGATCGTCCAATGACCATTCTTCGTATCTTGCCAGTGCCAGTACTGATTTCAAACAGCTTTGCATCTTGCAGAAGTCGACCAGCAGGATAGTCAGTCACGCAACCATTATCACCATCATCCACATCATATATAAGAATTTAAGCATAAATAAATCTTTTAGGATTTTACTTTACACCTAAGGCAAAGTTATGTAAAGTATGTAATTTGCTAATTTGTTTAAAAGCATCATATTCATTGCATATAAAACAGATTGTTAGGCAAATACTGAACTGTCCCAGATAAATGCGCTGCCATGGAAGCACAAACATAGTAAACTGCAACTTTAGTCAAATTTCTCATCAGAAGCAGAAACCGCTGTTGATAAAAACAAATGAAAAAGTACACCAAAAGCATCAGTACTTTGAAAAGTCACAATTTACTTAATCAGTAAATATTGTTTGTTCTCATATGCAGCGTAGGTACTGGTAATTGCAAATCTATATATCACCACTTCAAAGTGACTCATCAGATGTGCTGCAACCTAACACAATGAAATCACTATTGAACAAAATGGTCAACAAGCTGTTGCAGAAATAGGTGAAGAGTGGCCGTGAAGTTCATGCCATCGGTTCTCAGGCAGCTTGTTCCAATAAGATGGGCTGACCATGGGAAAACTTAGGACTTGCTAGTTTTTTAGTTTTGTTCAGAAGCAGCCATTGAACAATGTCTTTTTCATAATGACGATAGAACAATACAAGTTTTCCAGAATCGATTATAATTGTGGTTGAAAAGAAGATCTCTGGCAGTCATCTTACCAAGTATCTGAATTGCATCCAAAGCAGACCTCGTAGCATTCTCGGCCGTGTACAATATAACGCCTGCACAATCCTACACAATGAGAGAAATGTGTTAAAAACACAAATTACATGGTACAGGAACAGGATTGGACCGACACAAAGATATAGATTATACAAAGAATAAAAATTGAAGCTTCAAATTTCATTATGAGAAGTCATAATGCTTTGCTTTGTTGTTAATGTTGCACTACTATGTGTACTTATTAGACTTGTCTCTATAAGTCGGTGATGATCTAAAAAGTACAGATGGTGCTACTAATATACTAACATCTAAAATAAATAACTGCCTAACATTTCATTGTACTGTTTCAGTTGTCCAGTAAGAGCTAAGGAAGGATTAAAAATTTGAAAGACTACTGAAGGATATGAACACAGGTAAAAATCTAACGCTAACACTAAACATGTTGCAAATTAATACTCTTTAGTCAAAAATTGGCCAACTACACTACTGGCATCTGCTGGAAGCTACCTGCAGAACTACACTTAGACTGGTAGACTTAATGCAAATCAAATGCTATCAATCACTCTCACCTGTTTGTCTTCACCGAATATAATCGTAGGTTCTGGAACCAAGTAACCGGTTTCCAGGAAGATTATTTGGACGAACTTGGCGAAGGTTGTTGAACTTTCGGGAATTGCTGGAGTCCATTGGGCGATTGAATTGGAGAGAGACATTTGCTGTTTGGACTGCAAATGAGTTTGAGCGTGTTTCGTTATTGCAGAGACGAAACTGAAGAGAAACCCATGGAGTCAAAGCAGGACACAGCGACAGAGGTGAATCTTGTGATGGCTAGGTGAAGTTATCAACCATTTCTTCTTCCATTCTACCATGTCTGGCTCTGTTGCAAATCGAACTGAGAAGACTACACACGGTGAAACTACCTTCGAGATGACAAAGAAGAAGAGAAATCCAAAGAAGAGATCTAAGAAATAAATATAAATAAACAATAAATAAAAATCTTTAAATAATACACCACATTAGGTATATTTAGGATTTCTTGCATGTACTTTGAAAATGATTTATTGACTATTCATTAATATACAAACTTAAAACGAAAACAGTTTCACAGGTCAATCCAAAATGCATTGCAATGCAATCAAGTAGACCTCTCTGTCTAATAGCTGGCTTTAAAAAGTGTGACAAGTGACATAATTTTAAAGCACCAATAAGGACAGCACTCCAACCAGAGGGCTATCATGTAAACTTTAAATGTTCCATAATTATTGTGCCCATCTATAAATGTTACATAAGTGAAACAATGCCAAAAGTCAAGAAATAAGAAATTTCCTTACAGAAACCAAATCCAACGCAGTCCAACGTTGTTGAGTTCAGATGCAAGAATGCAGGCCCCTCTGCCTTCCTTTCCATGCACATTCTCCACTGCAAGATCAACGAAATTTACTATCTCCTTTAAAAAAAACAGCCTGAAAAAGAAAAGTTTTAATTTAAAAAGACAAATGTTTGCAAAACATTCTGGATTCGAAAAAGCACACAAAATACTGATGTCTTCATGTACAGATATTAATTACTAGCTGTACCCCGCCACGCGTTGCTGTGGCTGAAAAGACCGTCTAACCCTCCCTTACTACCTCCCTCCCTCCTCCCCTCTGTCTCTCCCTACCTTCATTCCCCTGCATCCCTCTCCCTCCCCACCCTCCCTCCCTCCCCTGCCCTCTCCCACCACTCCACTCAACTCCCTACGCCTCCCTCTCTCCCTCCCATTTCATCCCCTCCCTTCCTCCATCCCTTCCCACTCTCCCGTTTTGGTAAATTTTTTAAAGCAATTTGTCAAGAATTTTCCGAGATAGCCATAAAAACGCGGCCACATTCGAATGCAAATGGACGGACGGATATGCGAGGCTGAAATCGAAATTCAACAAATCGAATGCAAAGCTGTGGTAAAATTTGTCTAAAAGATTGCGATTTTTCCAAAAAGCATCTATAAACCCGCTGGTATTCGAAGGGAACGTCTTGGTAAAATTTTGAAAGCAATCGGTCAAGAATTTTCCGAGTTAGCTATAAAAACGCGGCCGCATTCGAATGCAAATGGACGGACAGATATGTGAGGTTGAAATCGAAATTCAATAAATCGAATGCAAAGCTGTGGTAGTATTTGTCTAAAAGATTGCGCTTTAAAAAAACATTTATGAAGACGATCGTATTTGAACGGAATGTTTTGGTGAAATTTTGAAAGGAATCGTTTTAGTAAAATTTTGAAAGCAACCGGTTAAGAAGTTTCCAAGATAGCCTTAAAAACCCAGCCGTATTCGAATGCAAATGGCGGACGGATATGTGAGGTTGAAATCGAAATTCAACTAATCGAATGCAAAGTTGCTTTTTTGTTGAAAAGATTGCGCCATTTTCCAAAAAAGCATTTACAAACTCGATCGTACACGAAAGAAACGTTTTGGTAAATTTCGAAAGGAATCAGTCAAGACCATTTCCGAGATCCTTGATTAGATAAAAACCTTTTACATTTTTATTTATATAGATTATCGGTAATACATGTAGTCATTAGATTTTTTTTCTTCTAATCTCTTGACTTCAATAATCATAACACAAAAGGGTTCAATCAATGACAGCCAGGGCTCTGGTCGAGGGTATACAGCGTGCACTCACCTCACAAATATTTGTGTTGAGAATAAAGGAAAATGACCTGCCGACAGGCTTAAACAGATGCGTGCACTCACCTTTAATTTTGTCCATGCAACCCCGATGACAGTTACAAATGATATAATAGCTGAAAATTGTAAGCCATTTGAAAACCCCAGTTGCAATTCAGTAAGTAAGTAATTGAAGCTGGATCGAAAATGGAAGAATTTCTTAAATAGCAGTGCTAAAAGTTAACAGAAAGTGAAAGGAAAAAAATGCTCACCAGATACTTACTTGTCTACAATAGCATTATCAGATCAGATCTCTAGGCCCTCTCTGGCCAGAAACTTCACGATTGTTGAAAATCAGTTCACCAGTGTTGGAGTCTTGCATTCCAAGGTTGTCCAGTTTCAGTGAGGTACTGCATCTTCATAGTCAATTAACAGATCATACAAAATTATTTAATTGGTAGACAGGCCTGTCTATCTGTACCAATTTAAAAATTACCATAGCAATAAGAATATAAAATCTATATCATCATTATTACCACCACAGCTACATGTATGATCATATAACACCAACATCATTATGTGGGGCGCGGTGTATGGGTATTTTCGGTGCCCTGGAGCCGGAAGGTTACAGGTTTGAATCTATCTCAAGCTGCCATGTAGGGTCCCCCGAGCAAGTCCTTCACTCGCAATTGCTCATGCACTTTGGTGTGAAACCCTTATGCAGTGTCCCTGCTGTAGTCAAGAGCACCTCTGAGTAGAGAGCTTGAAGGGTGCTATGGCAAATTATGCGAGAAATAAATAATAAAATTATCAAAAACATCTCTCGAATAGAAGCAATTGGCATAAATATATCCAGTTTCAATTCACACTTATAGTTGAATTGAATACTTCAATTCACAAAACAATTACATAAGTGCCATCACCACACAAAAGAAAGATGTTGTGAAAAAAATCACGATTGATTGATAAGGCCTAAAAAAATGTTGTGTTTCCGGTAACAGAGCTAAAACTATTGGGTAGGTAGGTCGGAAAATATTTTTATTTTGGTAAGATATTTTTATGCAGCGGCTATCCGAAAAAGTATACCCCACTGGTCTTTTTTGCACAACGGTACACTCTGCAACAAATAATGTGTTCTAAGCAAGTATAAACTGCCTATTTCCCGACTTTCTGCACCTAAAACTGCTCTAGAAAACAGAAAATTAAAAAAAATTATAAAAAATATTTTTTTTATTAAAAATTTTTTTAAATAAATTTCTTAACAAAATTATTTGAGTCGCAGCAATAAAAGAGGGTCGGCCGGGTTAGCGGAAACACAACATTTTTTTAGGCCTAAGGTACAATCAAAGAATAAGACTAAAATTTCATGAGCCAATGAGAAAATAGGCTCAATGGCTCATTCAATAAAATAATCTTCCTGCATCTGAATTGGCAGGCTAAAAACTTTCATGTGCAAAACCAGTCAAAAATGTAAATGCTATGTAACTCCAGGCATTTGACGATAATTTGAAGGTATAAAGCAGGGGTCTCAAACACGCGGCCCGCGGGCCGCATGCGGCCCGCGGACCCGAATAATGCGGCCCGCGAGAGCCATCTGGTTTTTTGTTTTGTTTTTCTTTATTTAAAGAAAGAAATTGGCTAAAAACCAAAATCTGCTGTTCTTTTGCGATTTGAACCAAGTTCAAACTGTTTTCTTCTAATTTTTGCTCTGGATATTCAATCTGCAACAGCATACATGCAGATAGAGTTATAATGGGCCTTCAATGTAGCCTAATACCATGCTGAAGCAGAAGTAAGGTGGCTTGGAGGGGTGCAGCCGGGGCGGATGGAGGGGTGGGTGTACAAGGTGGGGTGGGGGTTTGAGGTGGAGGTGTGGTGTGATTGGGTTATTGCCGGAGCGGGTCGAATCCTAAATTTCCCGGGCAACGCCGGGTATCCCAGCTAGTAATATTATATGAAATGAACTCCCTTGGTCAATAAACTCTAAACTCTACCTGCTCTCAGTTCACTGTGCTGTTTAGCACAACCTTCTTCCACCTGGCCTAGATTGGGAGCACTTCTGAGAAGATTTCTGGAAGAGGCGCTATCAAAATTGATTTATTGAAATTGTCGGCATTACAATCAAAGCTAAGTTTCATAAACTCACTTTCTCCACGATGAGAGCAGTTATACCATGGGGAGGCTTGGCAGATGACGAATTCGCTTTTGCATAGACAATGATAACACCAGCATCGTCCATTGGTGATCCACAATTTACTGCCGTTTAGTAAATATATGTCACCTGAAAAAACAGAATTACAGATGCAAGCTAACTGCACCACTATACAACGAAATTTGGTTAACACGCAGCTTTGAATGCCAAACAATTTCAACTCATGTTAAATGACACCTTTATAGAAATGACCAATTTTGCAGAGGTGAGGGGGTCGAACCATCAAGCAAGAGGTCAGCATTTCAGATACTTGCCAGGGCAGAAATTTGGCATGAGATTTGAGGGATGATAAGGGACTGGGCGTCTGCCCTCATATGATAATGCAAAGAAAAAGTTGCTAGCACTTCTTACCAAAGCTGCTTACAGGACTACATGTCTTCGTCTTCTATATAGTCCTGTTTAAGATTCTAACACAGTGCTAATATCTATATATAGATTGCCAGATGTCAAAGTATATGCACTGTACAAGGTTAAGTAAAAATGTGATGTAACTCCTAATTTATATAGCACCTTTTCACGATGACTATTCTAGCCTACAGTTGACCACAAAAGAGACCAAGCTGTTTAATGTTAGCACACCATTTTATGGTTTTAAAACACAACACAAAAGCGATTTGTGTCCAAAGAAGATTTTCAAAGACAATTGACAACCCCTGCTTTAAGAAACTGATGCATGTCAATATCCTGCAGGGAACTCGGTACGAGAAATAAAACAGCTTTATACGATAAACAACATACAGAACACCTTGACTCTCAAGCTAAAAAATGATTAAAATGCATTATAAAGTTTATCATTTCCACCCCAAAGTCACCTTTTCTTTCCGCCTTTGCAGACATGGAAATGACAAGTGAACCAGAACAGTGTTCACTCATGGCCAAAGCGTCAATGAGTTCACCAATGAACAGAGCTAACAGAGGAACAACAATACAGAGGTTTCAAATCTATATAAATAAAAATGTAACTGCGTTCGCACTTATCTTTGGGCTCAAGGATCTTCGAAAGTCCTTGACGGATTCTTTTCAAAATTGCATCAAAAAATTCCGTTCCAATAGGCGCGGGTTTGCAAAATGCTTTTTTGCTAAAATCTTTTACAACAAAAAAACAACTTTCACTTCGATTCGACCGATTCCGAGTTGAAAATGCGCTATACAAGTCTTGCGGAACCACCGTCTTGAAACGCGCCCGAATTCGGTGATTGGTGAAGGCATGCATAATTATTGATGGGTTGAATTTGAACTCGGAATCGGTCAAATCGAAGTGAAAGTGTTTTTTAAAAAAGATTTTAGCAAAAAAGCATTATGCAAACCCGCGCCTATTCGAAAGGCAATTTTTAAATTTCCGAGATCCTTGGTCCGAAAGATTCGTGCATACGCATTACGCAGTTACATTTTTATTTAGGCCCATATAGATATTCAACACATTCAATAGCGGCCCTGTTGCGTTCGCCTTTCCGCGTCGATGTCGGGGAGACACGACGTGAGGGAAGAAAGGAGGGGAGGAAGCGGGACGAAGAGGGAGGCGAGGGAGCGGAGGGGAGGGATGGACGAGGGAGGGATGCAGGGAGGCAGAGGATGGGACGGAGGGATCGGGACTGGGAATGGGAGGAGGGTAGGGTGCAGGGGAGGTGGAAGGAAAAGGAAGGGGAAAGGGACGGGAGGAGATAGAGGGGGAGTTGAGGGGAATGGACGGGGAGGGGTGAGAAGAGGAGGAGAAGGGGGAGGGGAGGGGGAGCGGGAGGGGATGGGAAAGTGGGGGGGAGGGGAGGGGAGGGGAGGGGAGGGGAGGGGAGGGGAGGGGAGGGGAGGAGAGGGGGGAGTGGGCGGGGAAGAAGATGGTGAGGGGAAGGGGAGGTCGAATGGAGGTAGGGACGGGTGGTTGGGTTCAGCTAGTACTTCCAATAAAACTGAGCATAAGCTTGAATACTCTTACTACTTACTATCAGTCTCGTAGCAATTAATATGGTATTGTCACCTTCAACCAGTGTTTAATCCAGTTCCCCCGCTACAGGGTTGGGAGGTGGGTAGGGGGTGTGTAGATCCAGATTTGGGGAAGGGCAAAACGATCGTTGGCAAACGGAAAACTGCTGAGGCGCCGACAATGGGAAGGTTTGTTGCAGTTTTTTCTTTGTCATCTCTCTTTTCCTGAAGAACTTTTTTAGCCCCTGTATCCAAATGCCAGATATAAACTGGTGTGCATTTTCTTTTTGAAATAATCTGATGACTTTTTAGTACACCATCTGGTTACTTTTTAAATAATAATAATAGTATAATAATATGTAGAGATTTAAGTGCCATGGGTTCGTAAGCAATCGATTAAAAAACCGTAGCAACGATTCAGAAGCACTCAAATTCTAGCAATGCATCACTATAATAATTAGCTATGTGACTAGTCAACTAGACTACTCACTTTTATCGCTGTTTATTATGACTTATAACCTTTCATGTATTGCAAAAAAGTGGTAAAATTTGTTTGCAGCTCTCAAACTTTTCTGGAGGAGTGTTATTCCTAGGGGGAGATGTCAGATTAAACACTGACCTCAAATATGTTTTTCCTAACAGAATTCACTCACTTCTGCTGGGCTGTTATTATAATAGGCAAGGAAGTATAAGTATATGTTTAGACCTGATTGACATCAAAGAGAAAGAGCCAAATAAACTGAGCATCAAATTCCTCTGCATAGGCCTACCCTTAGTCACTGACATCTCAGGCCAATTATAAGCGAGCACACTATCTGTTGGTAGTAGAGGAGAGCACATAATAAAGATATGCCAGTTGGTTAATATGATGCAGTACGCTACTCAATAAACTATTTGGAAGATTTTGGAGTGGAAACATTTGAGCAATTGCAACTGTTTTCCCTCTCTTTGAGCTACCTCAGGCAGATAGCACTGAATACAACAGTATCCTACCTTTGGCAGGCACTTTTCTTTCTGTTTCTCAGTTCCATGTAATACAATCTGGTTCATGCACAGGTTGGCATGAGCACCATAGCTCAATGTAACAGCAGCACTGGCTCTCGCCATCTCCTCACTCACAATAAAATGATCAAAATAGGCTGCTTCAGTGCCTCCATATTTTGCTAAAATTAGACATACACAAAAGAATTAGAAATATATCTTGTTAGATGCTGGGCATGGACCTAATACCTGCTAAATTAGAGGGAGTGTCTGCTGGCTCTTTCCATCGTCTTTTCGAGACATTTCTTTTTGACCAGGCCTGAGTTGGGAGCGCCTCTGAGAACAGATCTTGAAGGGGTGCTGCATAAATTTATCTGATTGATTGGGTTTCTGTACACTATGAATTATAAGGCAGCTTAGACTTCTTGTGAGGCCACATTTGGAGTTATGTGGTGGTCTCATTTGTCTGGATCTAGGGTTTAGAGGCCTCTGCAAAAAATCATTTGTTCTGAGATTATCAGCAGCTATCAGTGCAATCACTTTTTGAATGAACTGCAACACAGTCTGATGCAACTGCAAAATGATGAAATATAATCAATGACACAGCTTGATGAGTAAATAAGAAGGCAGGTTTGCTTCCATTTCAGTACATCAACAGGTAAAATAAATGCACATGCTTTCTACGACCGAACAACTTTAATCCAGTCATTTTTATGAATTTATCCTGTGATCCCTCATTACAACAGCCCATTTGAAACTATGTCACACATTTCTGTGGCAATAATAGTCCCATTCATTGTCCTCATCAATAGTGATGCTCTGTGGGAAAATTAGTTTCCTGTGCTTCTTTTGACCCTGCAATAAAAGTGAGATGAACCTGGCTATGATTAACTTATTGATCCTAGCATATTTAAAAGACTTGAATGCCACACTAGCATATTCTATATTATGCATGGATCTAAAATAGCACACAATACACAATGTGTAGCCAAAAGTCTAACTGGGTCGCATTTCAATAGACTGCACTGTAATGATTTATTGAATATGGTGACTGCAGAACTTCTAGCAGCATATGTGAACAGTCACACAAAGCCATTGCATGGACATTGGACACATTGGACAGCCATTCTATTACACTGCGTTTTGTCTGTTTGTGCTTGTGCTAATTGTTTATTCCTCCTGTCACTGAATCATTTTCATGACTGGTGAAGCTAATTCCTCCTACCTGGGAATAAATGACTGGTGGTGGTGGAGTTTGTCTTTATGACTTCTGGAGTTGATTCTTTTTAGGACAAGAAGACATGTGGGTTTTTTCCTACAGCAAATTGAATGTGGGGTCCAGGGCCCACATTCCCCTCATTCCTCTCTCTTACCCTTCCTTTGCCCTGAACCCTTATCCTTCCATTCCTTCCCTGCCCTCCCCTACATCGCTCACACCCATCCCTGCCACTCCTCTTTTTATCCCCTGTTCCTTTTCCTTCCCATCAACTTTTTAGCAAGATCCTGGGGTACCACTCTTTGGAGAAATTGTGAAATTGCAGATAAAAAAGCTTTATCTATTCTGTAATAATAGTCACAAGTAATTGTGGTAACAATTATAACAATAATAATAACAATAATAATCATAGTAGTAGTAGTAGTAGCAGCAGCAGCAGTAGTAGTAGAAGAAGCAGCAGCAGTAACCTACAGCTCCCTACAATATTCTCAGCCCAGATATTTTCGTGAACTCTTTATCATCCAGCCAACCCGCTCATCCGTCTGTCTCTTTCTTTCTCATCCTCCAGTCACAACGCTTCTCAAGTTCTTCAACAGAGCCATATCCAGCACAGCCTCTCTTATGAATTCCACTCATTTCCGGTCCCACCACCATAATTTCTAATCACTCACCATTACCATCCTCAAATTCCTCTATTCATCACATCAGTGACTCCACCTTTCAATTTCAGACTCATACAACACCCACCTTAGTAGCTGAGAACTCCACCGCCTCTGATCCTCTGGAAACCAAACTCGAACTCCTTCTGAACAGCGCTTACAGACAACTCTCCTGATTCAACGCAGCACTCGTGAATTAGCTTGTGCCCCACGCTTGGCCTTCAAGTGGGCTTAAGAAGCTTGGAGTTTTGTCGATTACGATAACAGCATTAGTAAAAGCAGTAGTAATATTAATACAAATAACAATAACAACAAATTCTAGGCTGTTACAAGGTGGTCAGGATTGTAGTTAGAGAATCGCTTCAGATGTTACCAAACTTTACGTGGTCATACCTGGGTCCTTACGCGTTACAACACGCTTAGCGCTTATTTACTAGTCTATAGAGCCACTCTAGAATTTTATACAATCCTTTGGGGCCCGGTAACGCGCTGGCCAAGAGTGCGACAGGTTGCAGGTTCGAGACCCCGTTGGGCGGACTTGATTTGTAGGCACAGTAGGCTGCTACTAGCGCCGTGTAATTGCAAAGCTATCTGCTCAGTTGGTAGTTAAGTTTAATTAAGATTACTGCATAACTTGTAAATGTAAAGCGCAGTGCGTCTTCCAGGCGTTTAATTAGAGAAAAGATTATTATTATTATTATTATTATAAAACTTGTACCTGATAGCCAATTTGCGGCCATGTTTACGCGCATTTATGATCACAGATCGTACTAGAGAACCCACGGATCAATAATTAATCTGTGGCGCCTTCTTTCCACTAGTAGCGTCAATGGCAGGGTCAAAATAAGTAAGTAAAACGTAAGTAAGTATACATTTTAATTCTCAGTTGCACACTGCATGATAAGTTACAAACAACGTTACACACATGGGCGTCCGCAGGAATTTTTTTAGGGGGGGCGCAAACGTTTAAATAATTGTTACATGATCTAAATATAATGGATGACAGTTTGAGTTTCCATATTACCAGGAGAGAATCCTATAGCCTACCTATAGGCCTATGTTATGCGCCCAAAGAAAGATGGGTTCAACTTGTAGAACGAATCGATAATCACATTGAAAACCACGTTTGTTTGTTTGTATGTGTACTTGTTATAGCGCTGTAACAATCACAACCAAATAATCTAAACTTAATTATGTGCAACTATGCGAAAAATCCAGGGGGGCGCACTTGCGCCTCCTTGCCCCCCGCTGCGGACGCCCATGGTTACACATGAGCATGTAGGCTCACATTCAAAGACAAGAATAATCAGAGTAACATAGATTCGAATAAGAAACCTCTGTCGCATTTGATCGTGAGCTTCCGGGAGAACTCTAGGCCTATCAGTCGAAAAGAGCAGCACGTGCTCAAAATTGAGCATAGTCGATGCCCTTGAGCACAGCTGCTCAAACGATGGCGTTTCCTTTGAATCCCTGTGGATGTATATCCCGTCCGACAAAGTCGCTTTAATACAGCCTGCAGCCTTCTTCGACTACCAGTGCCGACATTCCCGACACATTCCCGACAAAACCCACCGCGAAGACGACCAATAAAGCAATTTCAGCAAACCAGCCAGTTATTGTGAACACTTTCTAAGTCTTATAATCGTGCAATATTAGCCCATGGAATCCATGAATGATTAAGATCCTAGGCTATCTGAGCTCCTGCCCCGCTCGCGAGCAGATAGGTTCTAATGTCAACGTACGTGTTTATATTACGTGTCACCCAGTAGGCCTACTACGCCTCCCATCACGCCGGCCTATATGGAGGGATCAACCCGAGGAGGACATTACAGCTATTTCGGCCTGGAGCATCGAGTGGTCAGCAGCTGAAGTTAATTGTTAACCGCTCGCTCGTGGCCGAGCCGTCTGTATATGGCCCCCGGGCTATAACCTCCCGCGGGCTCAGTGGGTCACGCTGAACCGCTTCAGAACGGGCCAGGGGCGATGCGCTGCCAACCTGGTCCGTTGGGGTCAAGCCACGGATCCCCTTTGCAGGTGTGGGAACATTCAGACTATGGAGCACATTCAGTGGCGTAGCTAGCTTTTCATGGGCCCGTGTGCAGAAGTTCCGCATGGGCCCCTGATTGACCTTGCTAGGTCGGTATTTTGTGTTCATGCAATCAGCATGAGAATTGTAGAAAAATAACACGGGGCTCAGACGTTGACTCACATGTATGTGGAGTTAGGCGTACGATGAAGACTTTAGGCCTACTATGGCGTCCAAAGAAAGACTGGGGCTCTGGAGGTTAAACCCACAACCCTCCTCAATTCTTACTCTGCCTGCAATCAAGATCACTAAAAATAATCAATGACATTTTGCTATTGGACCTCACACTCACAGAATAAACATGAATGCAGCACGAATGATATAGATAAAATGCTATAGGCCTAGCTTCGCCGAATATGAAATCTAGCCTATCACTTAGCATAGTTATTATACTTAACTACTTATATTATTAGTAGGCCTTCAAGTACAATGTCATGGCATCATAGAGTTTATTTCTAGCATTTTGTTCTGCAGAAATTATCAATCATCTATCAATTCAGGTCTACCGTCCATGATTTGCAATGTGCACACCAAAAAGACACGATCACCAATATTTTTATTGTAGGCCTACCTAAAAATAAGTTTAGCAATGTTCCATGCAAGTGCAAAATAGGGGTAAATGTAGCCTACGTGATTCTCTACAACCCTGATCTACACGTGCTCAATTTTGCGTCTCCCCAATTGATGGGTAAGAGCTGAGAGAAGTTGAGAGCAGCATGAGGATTGGAGTTTGGTTGTGAAAAATTATCTAGAAGACTAACTACCACCTCAAACCCCGACAATTCTCACCCTGGTTGAGGGAGGTGTCAGGTCACTACCGTTACCACATCAAGTAAATGACCGGAATATACGAGCATGACTGTGACAAGTAGCCTATGAGATTTCTACGGCGCACCGTTTAATTACAACGTATACGAATGTGACAGGTAGACAGACATGATTATCACACCTATCCTAGATAGCATAGGCACACTCGATCATGCCACTTGCAAGGAAAGCGAATCAGCGAAATAGGAATCTTATGCTGCATGGTATGATTCATTTCTTGTTCTCAACTTAAAACTATGTTAGACCTTTTTCATGACGCGAGACAAAAGCACAAGTTAACAGGAGTTCAGTAGGGCCTACAATTTTCCTGTCAAAGCACGGCGGTTGACAGGCGTCACTGCATCAGTAAAGTAAAGAAGTAATGTAAATGTGTTCACAAAAACTACAGTTGTCACAAAATAATGCGAATTACTAATTAGGTTCGATTAATAATTTAAAAAATTATTTAGCAATCTCTGTGGGCCCCTGGAGGTCGTGGGCCCGTGTGCTTTGCACACATTGCACACATGGTAGCTACGCCACTGAGCACATTGTAAATGACTGTATAACAACTCGCTTTCCGGGCGGAATGCCCGTCCTACATGAGGCCGATGAGGATGCTGTTGAGTGGCTCTGCTTGAACTGCAAAAGCTAAATAAAACGAAAGTGAACGAGCTCGAAATAGCAGCATACCGGTTCGCTAACTCCAAATATTTTCATTTAGACGTGTCAAACCTAGTGAGGATCGATCTGCGGTTTAAAAGCAAGGATGGGCAGCACTATTTTCTTTTTGAGCATAGACGCGTTAATTAAGGCTATAGCGCGGGCGCGGGTCCAATTGCCGTGATTGGGTATAAAATTATATAGGCCTAATAGCATATAGGCCCTGGACCAAACCTAACTTCTTAATCTCTACTTTCACAACCAATGGTGACCGGTTCAGCACGCACATATTTCTAAAACCTCCCTACTAGTGACTTACTGTGAGTAGGCCTAGCCTATATATGTATAGTAATAATTCATTATTTATTGCCTAAAGATGCGTTTTGTGGGGTGTATTTGCCTACCAAAAAAGCGTTGGGGAAATTCCACATACATAGGCTAATTTTAATCAATTTTCCGTTTTTTTTATTCGTCGCCCATAGTTAAGGGGGCGGAGCTTCGAAGACATATAGATAGGCTTATAATGTTTGTCTTGCAGGCCATAGCCTGCCCTGTTATCGTTTTGGCCTACGGGCTACAGGCTCAGATATTGGCCTACGGGCTACAGGCTGTTACGTGTTCGCCTACGGGCTATAGGCCGTTATCTTAACCGATGGCACTGCCTAAGGCCGGATTGGCCCCCCATGGATCCGCCCCTGGACTGCTCCATAGTTGATTCGATCCTATACTTGCTATAGAAAAAAAATTTAACATCCAGGCATATACCGGTGCGTGACGTAATAATAGAAAAAGCGATTGCTGATTTTATCTTTGCAGAACTTTGCTACGTCATAACGACATCAATGGCTGCTGTCGGCAGTATATACTGTAACTGTTGAAAGCGTAGACGTAAAAAACGATCGAAACGGAGTAAAAAAACACTAAAACATGGATTTATAACTTTTATTTGAATAAAAAACGGAAAACCACAAAAAGCGACACGGAAAATAATTTGACTTTGTTACACCTTAAACTGCATTTTAATTTGAAAACCGTGTTTATGATTTTTTTAAACTTAATCATATCTTATAGTGACCTACTATATGTAGGCCCAATCTCTTAAATGATGACGTTAGGCAATTAAATAATGACACCATGCAGTTAGCTAAATCCTTGAGAGTAGGCTAAAAACGTCAGGAATATCTGAAAAAATAAAATTAAGGAAAATAATAACAGTAAATCAATAAATAAAGCTACATAAAAAGAAAAAGCGAATAAAACGATGCGAAAAATAAAAAATGAAATTTTTTTGCGAGCGAATAAAAAACGAAAAAATCTGTTAAACAACTATGGCCGAAAGTATAGTATATATATAGGCTATAGTAGGCCTTAGGCCAAACAGCTTCCAAAAGACACAAATTTAAACAGTTCAAACAACATGACATTGTAGGCCAACAATGTCACTAATGTTCATCGTTAAATAACATGAACCAATAGGCCTATAGCCATAGGCAGAGTCAATAAGGTGCGAGAAACTGAAAATTTAACAAGGGGGACTTTGAGACAAATCAAACAATATCACTCAGCAATTTTCATGCACGAGAACTATTATACTTACTGTTTGCTGGAATCCTGGAATGAATTTCTTGACGTCGGTTACTATAGAAACGTCTGTCCAATAAGCAACGAGTACTGTTCATATATACCGGACACCTAGACAGCTGAAGCCAACATGAAATATTTCTATAAACAATCACTCACTACGGATTCGGAGCAGATTCAGGGCGTACATCCAAGGACGGTTCTAGCTGCGGATAATATAGATAGGTGTGCTTATCACACAGCGTGACCTGGACTGCTATGATATAAGTGTATCCGACTATCTTTCAATGTCTTATTATCAAATGCAAAAGCACCGTAAAAAGTGGTCCAGAAATTCTGAATATATTTCAAGATGTATAGAGATGGAGAGATATGGTTCTACAATTTTTTACAGATGCTCGGTCTGCAAGTCCAAGGTGATGTTGTGCACTGCCCTTGCCGCACAGAGGTAGCCGATCTCTCTGGTAATAATCAAAATACATCGTTTACAGAACGAGGACCATCAGAATAATTCTCTGATCAAACCCTAAGGAATTTACCATACTTCATTCCACGAGGTCTTTCTCTCTCGTCTCCTTTCTGCTTCAATCTCTTCCCAAATCTGTCACCCCTCCCCATCAATAGAACCTAATAAGATGTAGTGATTTCTATAGCGCCCTTGTTATTTGCATAAGGCATCAATTGGTGTCAGTTTCAAACGAAAACATGGTAGGCCTACCGGTATACACCGTGATTCAAAAATCGTAAGCCAAAATATTTTTCGTATGTCTCTAATATCTGATAACATATCACGCTAAAATTTTCCAATTATTTAGAGAATTGGACCAAGAATATGATTCCAAAATTTCATGAGTTAAAGTTGAACGGATAAAAAGATATGAATCCTTGAACTTCATATACCAAAATTTCAGTTTACAAGCATGCAATAATTGTCTGTCAGATTCAATAAAAAGTAAGCCAAACTGTTTTTCATGTATCTCTAATGCCTGATAATTAATCATACTAAAATTTTCTAGATATTCAGAGAATTGAACCAAGAATAGGAATACAAAATATCATGTCATCACTTTGAACGGATAGAAAGATATGAATATTTCAACTTCATCTCCAGAAATGTCAGTTTTCAGCAAGCCTGTTATGGTGTTCGTTGTGGTTTCGATGCTTGATAGTTCCCAATTTTGGTCTTCAGTGATCTTGGGTTAAAATTAACGGAGTATATTATCGCAACGTTCTGCTGTTACAACAGCTTCCACCTGTTATCAGAAATCTACAGGCCCAGAAGATTGTTTTCTTTTTCAACAGAACAGCGCCAACCCATGCACAGAGCCAAGGAAACCATCGAAATGCTGACAAGAGAGACTTCGTTTCTCTCACATTATGGCCTCCAAGCAGCCCATATTTGAATCCTGTCGACTATACAGTGTGAAGCGTGCATGATGCAAGACCGAGTCTACCAGACAACAATCCATGATATAAACGATCTGAAGCAACGCTTGTTGGAAGTGTGGGATGGCCTGGATCAGAGGATAATCGACGATGCTGTTGCCTAACGCATGATGCCAGCGCCTCCCGACTTGCGTGCAAGCAGGACGAGGACATTTTGAACATCGTATTTAATTAAATAATTAAACTATACTGTTGGGGTCATATTGTTAGTTCAATTCTCTACATATCTGGAAAATTTAAGAATGATTAATCACCAGGCATTAGAGATATAAGGAAACATTTTATTGAATCTAACAGAAAATTGCTTGCAAACTGAAATTTCTGCATATGAAGTTTAAATATTCATATCTTTTTTATCCGTTCGACTTTCTCTCGTGAAATTTTGGAATCATATTCTTGGTCCACTTCTCTAAATATTTTGGAAAATTTTTAGCGTGATATGTTGTCAGGCAATAGAGATATATGAAAAACAATTTGGCTTACTTTTTTGAATCACGGTGTATATTTGGTAAAAGCATGGGTTCGGAAATCGAGACCTACATGTATATACGTCCACGGACATGGGCGTCCGCAGGAATTTTTCTAGCGGGGCGCAAATTTTTAAATAATTGTCACAGGGTCTAAATTTAATAGGTGACAGTTTGAATTTCCATTTTACCACGAGAGAATCCTATAGCCTACCTATATGTTATGCGCCCATAGAAAGATAAATAGTTTCAAGTTGTAGAACGAATCGATAATCACATTGAAAATTGCGTTGTAACAATTACAACGAAATCTAAATTTTTGTGCAACTATATGCGAAAAATCCAGGGGGCGCACTTGCGCCCCCTTGCGCCTCTCTGCGAACGCCCATGTCCACGGATGACGCATGGTATATGTTGGTCTCCGTTTTGAGGATCAGTCAGCCGACCATATAGGCCCACACTAAGGCATTGCTAATTATAGTCTAAGAGTGTAGCCCTACAGGTTAGCACTCGGTCCCTCAGTATTGAAAGGCCCGCTGTTGTAACGGACCCGAAGCAGGACTTCTTATTAACTCACTCATCAGCCCCCACCAATCTGGCTTCACCAAACACCACTCCACAGAAACTTTCCTTCTGCTTATTAACCCTCGGGCTACCAGGGAGGGGGTGGTATGATGGTATCCACCCCCTAGGTTTTTTCGAGTTCAAACTTTTTCCGTATGGAATAAAAATTTGACCTTTTAGGTAGCTGTAGGGGGTTCATTTGCACACATTTTGAGGCAAAATGTGTGATGATATATCATACCATTCAAACGTTATACCCATTATACCCGAGGCACCAGGGGGTGGATACCACCCCCCTAGATTTTAGTCTATATCTTATCGGTCAATTAACATTAAGAGAAACAAATTATACCATTCTATAGAGGGAATGTGGGGCTACATTTTGGTGGTCACGGAGTTGTCTTTTGACAACCGGAAGTGCTCAAATTAAATAAAAAAATATAAAAAGGTGTTTTATTTTCGTAAAATTTACATGTTTTTTCTATTATAACATATCCATAATTTATTTTTTAAGACAAATAAATCATGTCATTCTATAGAGGGAATGTAGGGCTATTTTCTCATACCAAATAATTTGTATTTTGATGACCGGAAGTGCTTAAAATAAATAAAAATGTGTGAAAATGTCGGTTTTTTTACGACGCAAACCGACAATGGCATAATTTCGTGTTTTATATTGATTTTTCGATAGATAGGCCTATGCATGTTTTTCTTTTTATTGTACATAAAAAAGACTTATAACTAGTTTTTATAGTTGAATATATGACTTTATTAAATATAAATTATATATATCATGTTCCAGCGGCGCCGCCAGGATTTTTTTTCTGTACGCACAAGTGCACAACTTGCACAAAATAATATGAAGCGAACAGCGATCGATACGAGCTTATGTATATATATATATATATTATATATGTTTGTATGTATGTATGTATATATATATGTCGTATATGCTACTGGCGATTATGATGTATCACCATAGGCGCCGAGTTGACCCGAAGAGTAGGGGTGCCTAAAAGAATGTGAAAATATGCGCGAGCCAGCGCGAAATTTTTTTTAACCCTTTTTTATAGGAGACTTATTGAAATCACCACAGTTCACATAGGCGGAGACTTGGTTCTGGTTTTAAAGGACGAACACGCGGCCAAAGTATGATCGCCGAGCAGGGAAGGGGTTTGGGAACGGGATGTGCTCCTTCCCATTTTCGATTTTTTTTATTGTCACACTGCGATGGTAGAACCTTAGGCTATCATTTTGACGTCATGACATCCTTGTCAAAATTTCCTGTTATCTCATTGCATTATAGACATGATTTAAAACTTCAATAAAATAATGTTCTTCCCAATTTAAACTGTTTTTGATCATTCTTTGTGTTTGATGTAGCCTATTTCTCTTGGAATCCACACAGAAGAAAAGCACAATCTTCGTTTTCATGGGCGTCTTGGAGCACTCTCCCTCAATTAGGTCAACATACTCAAATTTTGCACAAGAAATCAGACAATTGGCCACTGTTTAGTGAGCCAATATTAACACTGTGGAATAGTTTTTCAAATAGTATTTCAAGTAGTTTTTAAAGACAAAACAATATCACGCTTTTATGATGCTGGGAGGTGACTCTCGAGCACTGAAGAACACTATTGAGCATGTAGGGCCTAGGCCTATACACTATAGGCCTAAAGAAACAATCATTGGCGCCCGCAGAAAATTTCGCAGGAGGGGGCAAAAATGTTACGATGGTCACGGTTTAATTTTTCAGTGACAAAAGCATGAAAAATACAGCGCTGGAAATTAAAAACACGGGTAATTTTTCAAAGAGGCTTCTTGATGCAAATTTTTTAGTTCAATTTGTGTATTATTTTTAATATGAATAGTTTCCCAAGTGCGAAATTTTTTAAAAATCCAAAAGTAGATGTTAAAAAAATAGGCACTATATATATTTATTTCTATAGAGATTTCTAAACATAAATATTATTTATGACTTTCACTGTGTGTATCATTGGTATCATTAGTGTTTTAATGCGAAAAATTTGTTAAAAACTCAAAAGTGGTAGTTAGAAAAAATAAGTGTCACTTTTCCAGTTTTTTACTTGCTCGCTTCATTTTTAATCAATGCTTTCCCGGAACACGAAAATATACCCGAAGACGCTGACTGCGAAGATGGCTCTCTATTAGAGTGTATGTAAGTAAGTAAGTAGGTAAGTATATTCTATAGAATTATAGAATTTCAATAGATTCAAAAGGTTTTCATCGCTTATAATATTTCACGCTTTAATTCTTTAATTTACAATTCGTAAATTTTTTTTTAGCCTTTTCGCGCTGTACGCACTTGCGTAAGTGCGTACGCCTAACGGCGCCCCTGTCATGTTCTACACACACAGAATCCAACATTTTACTTATGCGTAAGTAGTCCTACATGTTATGTGGAAGCTATGGGTGCTCATGGAAAAAAATTAATAACTTTGAGGTGCATTCATACATGTATAATATATTAAACCTAAATATATCATTTTGTGCAGAAATGAATGCTGAATCCATTGGTGTATTACAAGTTATGATATCTAAAACCAAACCCAAAATCCAGGGGTGGGGGGGTGGTAACCACCCCCCCCCCTTGGTAGTCAGTGTTACAAAAATAGCGTGGTAGCCTGAGGGTTAAGCTGGTTTCTGCCGTCAGTCGTCAGCAAGTCTCTTGCCTTCGCCTCCTTGACATCACCGCTGCATTCGGCACCATCGATCGATCACAATTTCCTTCTTAATCGACTTTCTTCTTCCTTTGGCGTCTCTGGCACCGCTCTAGGCCTATACTCTGGTTCTAGTCCTATTTGTCTTCCAGATCCTTCTCTGTCAAGCCTCCATTCACTGTTAGAAACTCTACGCTCTACTCTGGTTCGAGTCCTATTTGCCTTCCAGATCCTTTTCTGTCAAAGCCTCCAGTCACTGTTCAAAATCCCTTCCACTAGGCCTATCTTGTGGCGTTCCTCAAGGCTCCGTCCTGGGTCTATTGCTCTTCTTCTCTACACCACTCCTTTAACCCTCGTAGTATGTTGGGTTCATAGCCCATGGACCCCAGACGTGTTTTCAACTGAATAAAATTTGGTGATGACATGCACTTAAGAAACTGAAATTTTATGACTTTTCATCATATATGGCGAGTAGTAGGCCTAGACTAATTCCTGCAAATAATTAACTGCCACACCACTTGTGGGGCCAGATATGAGACAGTTATACATACGGATGTTGGAGTCCAAATGGACCCCAGTGATATTAATGCAATTGGATACTGCGCAAAGTTCTGTTTTGCAACTTAATTTGTGATATTTTACATTGCATTGTCGTTGGTTTAGTTTATGACATGTTTATAAGAATACTTTTCTCATTATTGTAAATTAGCCTATATTGGTAAAAATGGCAGTAATACAATCATGGCTAAAAACCTCAATCAATCCTTTGGGAATACAGGGTTCTCAAAATGTATTGAAGCAGCATCCTGATCCAATCGCATGCATATGCTGCACGTAATGGTATCACCACAATTCGGAGTTTGACAATTCGGAGCCGGACAATTCGAAGGTGGACAATTCGGATCCGGATAATTCGGAGCCGGACAATTTGGAAGGCACAATTCGGAGCAGAGTTAAAAGACTGGCATGTTTTAAATTCACTACGATTTATTGCATCGTTTTTTGAGCTTTTCTCCCTATATATAACTATTTGTATTCTTGATACCAAGCCCAAATGTCAAGTAGATGAGGGAGAAGGAAGTCTGTACGTTGCTAGCAGTTGGCAACCGATAACTCTGACGGAGCTAATGGGTTAATGGGCCTCACTTATTTGGCAAGCGTTTTTACAAATGGGTTCCACGGCCATTTCGGTACTCTATGCCACACCAAAACGTGAGAGTCGATGAGGAGTTGGTTGATTTTTGGAGACGATGCTAATCTCGTCAGGAAGTCTAGACCTGTCAGGTATCGATCGAAAGTGTGGGTGCTCTGTGACTCAGCTACTGTACATCTTTTATGCTCAATCTTCGTGTGTAGCAACTAGCCATGCACTGGTAAAGTCGGCAACCAACCAGAAAAAGTTTACGGAATTGTCCACGATCTAGTTGACGTTATAGCCGGGTCTGAGCAGTATAATCTAACTGGGTGACCCGGGCAATTCGGAGCCCGACAATTCGGCATAATTATGCATATTTGGATGATGGAGTTGAGTATGAAAATCTGGTATAAAACCGAGAATCACATCACTACATTTTAGCAGCCACGTATTGTCCTAACGGTGGACCTAACCGATATGTCCAGACTGAATTGTCCAAACCGAATTGTCCACTCCGAATTGCCAGATCCAAATTGTCCGTGCCAGAATTTTATAGGAAATGCCAGTCTTTGAAATGTCTGCTACGAATTGTGCCTTCCGAATTGTCCGGCTCCGAATTATCCGGCTCCGAATTGCCCAGCTCCGAATTGCGTCATCCGTGGACGTACTATATAGGTCTCGATTTCCGAACCCATGCTTTTACCAAATATATACCGGTAGGCCTACCATGTTTTCGTTTGAAACTGACACCAATTGATGCCTTATGCAAATAACAAGGGCGCTATAGAAATCACTACATCTTATTAGGTTCTATTGATGGGGAGGGGTGACAGATTTGGGAAGAGATTGAAGCAGAAAGGAGACGAGAGAGAAAGACCTCGTGGAATGAAGTATGGTAAATTCCTTAGGGTTTGATCAGAGAATTATTCTGATGGTCCTCGTTCTGTAAACGATGTATTTTGATTATTACCAGAGAGATCGGCTACCTCTGTGCGGCAAGGGCAGTGCACAACATCACCTTGGACTTGCAGACCGAGCATCTGTAAAAAATTGTAGAACCATATCTCTCCATCTCTATACATCTTGAAATATATTCAGAATTTCTGGACCCCTTTTTACGGTGCTTTTGCATTTGATAATAAGACATTGAAAGATAGTCGGATACACTTATATCATAGCAGTCCAGGTCACGCTGTGTGATAAGCACACCTATCTATATTATCCGCAGCTAGAACCGTCCTTGGATGTACGCCCTGAATCTGCTCCGAACCCGTAGCGAATTATTGTTTAGAAAGATATCATAGCCTATATGTTGTATTCAGCTGTTTAGTGTCCCATTATATTAACAGTGCTCGCCTCCAATAGGACAGCGCACTTGCGTTCCTATAGCAACAAACGTCATAAAATCTATTCCAAGATTCCATGAAACAGTAAGTAGTTCTCCTGCATGATAATTTGTTTTTGGATTTTTTTTATTAATCTCAAAGTCCCCCTATAGTCAAAATTTCAGTTCTCGCACCTCATTGACTAGGCCTATGCTTATAGGCTGTTTAACGATGAACAATTGAACATGAGTGACATATATAGTTGGTCTACATTTTGTTTTTACATATTAAATTGATGTCTCTTCGAAGCTGTAATTGAAATTTTTTCTCACTCTAGGCCTATACAGTAAGTGTTACGCCTACTGTGTAACCGGTCGTCAAGTCGAGGAGCTCCTACACCACCCCGGTCCGGTGCGTAGAGGCATTATACTGTCAACAGTTACTGCCGACAGCGACCATGCATCGATGTCATTGTGACGTCATTAAATTAAAAACATCAAATCGCTGCTCTATTATTACGTCACGTATATGCCATGGATTTTAAATTTCTGGTAAGTAAGATCACTGCAGCCATGAAATCTCAGTATTTCGCTCATTAAATTTTTATACTTCGAAACTGTAATTGTTGTCTAAATATCAGTGTGTTTCATCGTTCACGTCTGTGGAAATGTCTTTGCAATAAATTATATCTTTCAAAGAAATCTTGTTAACCGTCTCCCTGCCGTGAACTCTTACAGCTGGAGACTTTTACAGTGCAAAGATACGACTCTAGTAAATTATAATTAGAATTAAACTGTAAATAATATAAATTAAATTGTAATTAAATTATAATAATTTATAAGTATACTATTTTATATACATGTATAATAAACTATTAAAATATTAGAAATTCTGCAATGATATTATTATCGAAACATTTAATATCTACTTTATATTTTCATTTCTTCGACCTGCATGCTGAAAGACTCCCACGAGGGCCATGCACCTGGCACGACCTGATGAAATCGTATGGCTTTCGCCGCTACCGTACTGGTCCAATAATATCCTATAATATATGTTAACTCTTTACCAATCATGGGTATAGGATTTCCCATGCCATTTACTACACTTTGGTACAGTACTACAGTTAAAGGGTTAAAACGAACGTCGTGGCAGCGTGTTTTTAGGCCTAACAATGGTTCCTATAAGGCCTAACAATGGTTCCTATAAGGCCTAACAGTGGTTCCTAAGGCCTAACAATGGTTCCTAAGGCCTAACAATGGTTCCTAAGGCCTAACAATGGTTCCTAAAGCCTAACAATGGTTCCTAAGGCCTAACAATGGTTCCTAAGGCCTAACAATGGTTCCTAAGGCCTAACAATGGTTCCTAAGGCCTAACAATGGTTCCTAAGGCCTAACGATGGTTCCTAAGGCCTAACAATGGTTCCTAAGGCCTAACAATGGTTCTTAAGGGCTAACAATGGTTCCTAAGGCCTAACAATGGATCCTCCTAAGGCCTAACAATGGTTCCTATACGGCCTAACAATGGTTCCTAAGGCCTAACAATGGTTCCTAAGGCCTAACGATGGTTCCTAAGGCCTAACAATGGTTCCTAAGGCCTAACAATGGTTCTTAAGGGCTAACAATGGTTCCTAAGGCCTAACAATGGATCCTCCTAAGGCCTAACAATGGTTCCTATACGGCCTAACAATGGTTCCTAAGGCCTAACAATGGTTCCTATACGGCCTACGCCTATGTCTTGCGCAGGTCGACGTTGACGAATTGTATGATCCGTTCGTGGAACAGGATGTGGTACTGGATGTCGTTGTGCCCCGCTCCGTCGATCCACAGAGGCGTCACGGATGTGGGACAGCTGCGGTAGATGTCGACTGCGTCCTTGATGCGGATGACCTTGTCCTCGGTGCCGTGGATGACGAGGACAGGCGACGAAATCTTCGACACTTTCTCGATGCTGCGGACATGACGTTCACACGAAAACAGTGTTTAGTTTAGCATTATCAGAATTTTAGAAAAATAACTGGGGTGGTGGAGAAACAGCATATAGCAGTGTGTGAGAATTATTGTAGAAAGATAACTGGGGACAGTCGGGTGCAGTATGAGAATTTCAGAAAAATAAATGGGGGAAACAGTCTGTATCAGTATGAGAACTGCAGAGAAATATAACTTTGGGGAGCAGTCTGTGTAGGAGTATGAGATCTGTAGAAAAATATCTGGTGGAAAGTCTATCAGTCCGATAATAATAGGCCTATTGCATGCAGGAACGTCACTGGGGGACAATCTGTTTGCAATATGATAATTGCAGCAAAATAACTGGGGGAAACAGTATCTATATCAGTTTGAGAATTGTAGTAAAATAACTGGTGGAAACGGTGGGATGGTTCCAGGTTCGAATCCATCTCAAGTCGCCGTGTATGGGCCTACAGGGACCTCGGACAACTCCTTCACTCGCAATTGCTCAACGAATTCGGGGTGAAACTTCGATGCAGTGTCCGCACTGTAGGCCTAGTCGGGAGTGCTTCTGAGTAGCTATCTCGAAGTGGCGCTATAACAAGTGCACATACATGTACATAATAATACATACAAACAAATTTTTGGGACCTTTGATATCATATGATTCAAATCCAATGGTGGCTTACGGAATATTATAGCGATTAAGAAGCCATAAAACAGGTGTCTATATAAATATCGACAAACAAACAAAAAATACGAAACGGTGACATTATTATTAGGTCAACAATAATTACTTTGGGAATGAGTCGAAGAACCAGGTGTTGCTGACGCACGGGAAGACGGTCCTTAGAGCGGAGGCGAGCGGACAGCAGAGTATGACCCCTGCAACGTCGAACTTCATGGCAAGGTCAACGGTGGGTACGGTTCCGATGCTGTGTCCGCACAGCACGACATCCCTCGGCTCCAACCCATACCTGTAATGTAATGTAATGAAATGTAATGTAATGTAATGCAATGTAATGTGATGTGATGTGATGTGATGTGTAATGTAATGTAATGTAATGTAATTATGTACTGTAGTGTATTGTAATGTAATGTAATGTAATTATGTACTGTAGTGTATTGTAATGTAATGTAATGTAATTATGTAATGTAATGTAACGTAATGTAGGCTAATGTAAATCTTCCGAGAATTTCTCAGCGCCCACAAAAGCCACGTCAGGGAGACTGCAGCTTATTCACCGACGCTATGTCAAATCAAGCCCGCAATTATAGCCAGAGCTGCCGTTTCCGTTGCGGTGCCAGGTCAAAATCCGGGAAGGTCAAGCCGAGGAGACAGCGTGGAGCTACGGTGGTTGTCGGTGATGGTGGTAGTTGGGTGATGCATGAAACTGATTGGAGTCTGGATATAATAGGATAGCTTGAAGAGTTCAGTTTTCATGGGCGGAGTTTGGTTTCCGTTCTTGGAGGCGGGGGCCTAACCCGTGTCTGGACCTTATTGGGAGGGCTAACCCCGAAAAGGATACCATTTTCATGGTAAAAAAGTTGAATCTGGACCTTCTTGGAGGGGCTTAGCCCCCCCCCTAGCCCCTGATAAACTCCGCCCATGTCGGTTTTTACCTGGAAAGCAGTTCCTGGAAGACTGCCGTCGCGTCGGCGTACACGTTCCGCTCGGAGTACTTCCCCGTGCTCTGACCGTACCCCGAGTAGTCGTAGACGACAACGTTGCACTGGCACTCTATCCCGACGACCAGACCAAAGTCGATGTCTTGACCGACGTCGACGGCGTTGGAGTGGCTGCGGAGGATCGTGAACTTGGGGTTGGCGGCGCAGGAGAGGTGGACGCAGGCGATGGAGCTCCCTGAGACGGTCGACCACGTGGTGAAGACCTCGAGATTGTGAGCGTACACGAGGTACTCAACCGTGTAGGGGCAGAGCGCCGTGTCCTGGAGTATGAGCCCAAGTTTCGATGGGGCCTCGTCGTCGTCGTAGAACTGGTAGGTGGGAGGGCACGGTGGCCAGAAGGCGAGCGTCGAGGCCGTCCTGCGGGGACAGCAGATCCCGCAGAAGCAGAGACAGAGCAGCTCGGGCACCTTCAGCTCGCGGTAGGTCACGTTGACGATTTCGAAGACCGATGGGGTGCGAGGGATCACCCCGGGGCCCGCTTGTGGGTTGCCTATCTCGAAGATGGACGGGGTGCGAGGGGACGCCGTGCGGGCCGTTGGTGGGGTGTCGGGTGCCCTGGCACTGACCGGCTGCTGCAACAGGAGCTGCCTCCTCTGCGAGGATGATGCGGCCTTCCGATGGAGATGACTCAGATGAGGAGAGAGCTCTGGTTCCGCATCCGGTAAGGTTTCACTCGCGGAATCGTCCGCTAGTTTAGAAGCCATGGAAAACGGAATTACGATTTATCACCGCGCCATATAAATCGCCGTAACGGGCGAGAGTTCATTTCATGGTCTACAGAAGTCCTGATGAAACGAGTAGGGGAAAGGCTTGTATTATGGGCCAGTGTGTAATATGGGCCTCGTCTGTTTCTCCCACCTACCATGTCTGCGGAGAGCTCTTACTGGGGGAAACAATCCACCCACAAATTTCAACTTCCTGTTTTGAATCATTGAATGTGTCCCTATGCTCATAACCTCTGCACGAAATTATACAATGTTTTAGTTTTTATGTAAATTTCTTATAAAAAATTTCAAACTTCAGCAGCTGTTGTGTGGCTTATTATTTGAGTTATACTATGCCCTTTGGTTTCAGAAGGTAGGGAATTTATTCATCATATAAAAACGCAACTATCTTGATATTTAAAACATTCTTTGATCACACTATAACGGTTTTTCCATAAGCATACCAGTGTGTGTAATATGGGCCTGTGATCGAATGTGTAATATCGACTTCTGCCATTCATACAAGCAAACAAAGTCGTGTAATATGGGCCACTTTATGTGTCAAGAAAAAAATGTTCCAGAATTTACAATGGCGGCCCATAATACACACAGGGTCCGTGTAATATGGCCCACTTTTCGTATTTATAAAAAATTATTTTAAAATTTATTTGAACAGATTAAAGAATAATTCCTTCATATTTTATCACAATTCACGCCAAGTTATGCCTGGAATAAACGAACCGACGCATCCAGCTGCATATGTAATGTGAAATAGTAAAGTTTCTTAGGGGGCCCATATTAGAAGCCCTTCCCCTAACTAGCCTATATAAATATATAAGACGTCCATGTAGGCTACGAACATATACCACATGCGGAACCATAAAATATGTCTATATTGTTATATCTACATACTTTGAAGTCTACAAACGTCAGCCAAATCTTTTATAGGTCAGACCTGCATGGCGGAAACTAATAAATCGGTTTCAAACTAAGTCTTATTTAAAACGTGCTTAACACAGTCAAACGAGTTCCGCGTTCATAGCATGTTTACTAGTTCAATAGGCTATACGCCTATTATACGCGTATCATCATATCCTCGGTATGTAAATAATCATTCGTCAGGATTAGTGACGTCATTTACGAGTAACGTCACATCAGCTGCAAGATCAATAAGCGTAATTTGTTGAATTGAGCTTTGATGCTTATTATAGAAACAAATCTAAAATAGACCTAATATGGGCCTATGTCATGCATATGGGACTCGTGGAACCGGGCTGTAATCAAGAGGATGGCGCAAATTTACAGACAGAATGATTTTATTATTAAAAACTAATTACCTCTTTAGGCCTATCCTGTAATAGGCTATGAGCCTAGGCCTATAATATATGATTTGTCCATTAAATAAAATAAGTGAAAAAATAATTAGGCCTATGGAATAAAGGAACAGAATCGATTTCCGCTCTCGCTTCGTAGAATCGTAGCTTAAATTCACTCCCTTCCTTCACAAAGCGGTTTAAAACAAAACTATTGATTTTTTTATTGTCTTTCAAGCATACAATTAGGCCGGTGGAAATTAACAGTAGCCTAAGTTTGTGGATTATTATAGGATTTGCTTGGCGCGCGGCTAAAAGAGCAAACATGAATAATAATGCCGTAGTGATCATGAATATTCAACAAGGGCAATTCACAGGGCAGCAATGAGACCTTATGAGATCGCTTACAGATTATCGAATAAGCAGCAGGTTTATTATAGTAATTTTATTAAACATTTTGCGTGATTTGTCGGAAGGATTGGTGTGACTCAGATAAGTTCTATAACAGGTGAACCTATTTTTAAGGTTTTCTTAGATGGAGCGTTTTAAGTCAGTCGAATTAGTTGTAGCGAGCATCGGTGCTTGTTATAGGGGCTTTCTATAGCGCCGTGCTAGAGACTAATATGTTCGTGAACTTTAACGACTCAGGCATTAATTATTCGTTTTCATTAATATTTGACTTTTGTTGAGTTTTTATTCGGTTTGAGACGTTAATTTTATTTTTACGATGATTTTTGGGCATTCTGGCGAGGTTTGGATAAATTTTAGACTGTAGTTGTGCGGAATCGATATTGAGGAAAAGGGAGTTGTCCGTTAACAAGCCTTGAGTGGGCAACGGGGGTAGCAGTAGTGGAGGCAGTTTTAAAGTCGAATATGGGCCGCATGTGTATAAAGCAGGAGTGCAAGAGGTTAGAGGAGGAGAGATGTAGATTTTAAGTAATTCCAAGGTTGCAGACATACGAATAAGAAATCAGAGGAGGTTAGAGGCGATGTGTTAGTGGATGGATGTATGGATTGTCAGTAAGAGGGATGAAGTGTTGAGAAGCATGATGTTTTGAAAGTCTGTTGCTTATAGCATCTGCTTTAAAGTTAGACATTTATAAATAAAATAAAAGGCTGCTGACTTACATACTTATTAAACATAGCAAACTGCATACCAACCTAGTTACTTCTCATTGATTTAGCTACTGCTTATTTGATACTCCTATCAAAGTAGTCTTCTGCAACATTCGCTGTGGAGATTGTTCAGTACCCCTCCAAGGTTACTAATTAGGAGTGCTCCCGACTCACCTCGGCTGAAAAGAATAGTTTTCAGGCTGTGAAAAACCGCATCTGATAAAAATCTAGGCATATAGTGTATAAACAGTTGAAGCCCAAATCAATACCATGGGCCAAGAACAGAGAAAGCATGGTGCTGTCTAAAAACACTTCATGCTCCGGAATGAGGAGGTCACCGTGATTGAAAGAACATAGAGCACAACGCTCCATTTGAATAACTTTGGAGAATTAATTAATAGAGTTGTAGTTTATGCATTGTTTCCTGATATTTCATTGTTTCCTGATTTTTCATTGTTTCTGATTTTTCATTGTTTTCAGATTTTTCATTGTTTCTGATTTTTCATTGTTTTCAGATTTTTCATTGTTTCTGATTTTTCATTGTTTCCTGATTTTTCATTGTTTCCTGATTTTTCATTGTTGTCTGATTTTTCATTGTCTTCTGATTTTTCATTGTCTTCTGATTTTTCATTGTTTTCTGATTTTTCATTGTTTCCTGATTTTTCATTGTTTTCTTATTTTTCGTTGTTTTCTGATTTTTCATTGTTTTCTGATTTTTCATTGTTTCTATATTTCATTGTTTCCTGATTTTTCATTGTTTTCTGATTTTTCATTGTTTTCAGATATAGTGCCGATAATCGTTGTACGATGGCGGATCGGCGCCTTTGGTTCCGGCATCGATGCATTGTCTGCAGACTCCTCTTTGTCTCCGAGCGCGACCTCGTTCTGCACGAGGCCACCCACACGAAGCCCGACTTCGCGTGTACTTCGTGCAGCGAGGTTTTCGAGACTGATCAGCAGCGCAACGTCCACGTCAGCGTCGGATGCGAGCCGAACGGGAAGGCGCAGCAGGTGTGTAAGGTGTGCGGCGCCGTGTTCGAGCAGGTGAGAGACCTGTACGACCATCACAGTTCGGCGCACCTGGACGAGTACAAGTTCCGCTGCAAGGTGTGCAAGGCGACGTTCTCGTGGCTGGAGAACCTCGAGAAGCACGAGCTGCTGCACCAGACGAATTCGTCGATGTGCAAGACGTGCGGCGCCATATTCGGCAGCATGGCGTCGCTCAAGGTGCACCTGTGGAAGGCGCACAGCGTTAACATCCGCGACCAGGACGGGCACATGGTAGAGATGCCCTTCGCGTGCAAATCAAACTCCCAGGACTGTAAGTCCATCGGGACGTCCACGGAACTGTGCTGCGGCTGTCGGAGGTCCGGGCCAGACGGCGCGGTCGCGAGGCAGGGCGACGAAAAGCCGTACAAATGCCCGATGTGCAATTGGGCGTTTAAGTACGACTTCAGCTACAGCCTGCACATGAAGATGCACGAAAAGAAGCGGCTGCTCGATAAAGCGATGTACGCGAAGCTGAACAGAACGTGTTTTATAACCGACGTTCACACGCACGGTTCAAACAAGCCGTCCGATTCAAAACTGGACTTCCCGTTACGTAGCGACAAGTTCGAAACTCCCAAAAATCTAAAGAAAACGGTTTACATACGAAAGGCGAACGTCGTGCATAACTTCTCGTCGTCAAAACCTTACTTTCGTCCCGACAAAAGATTAGAGTCCGGTGCGTCGGTCCAAGACCGGGTTGTTGAAGACCCAAAGCAAGTCAGTTTGACGTCAAATGGCGATAACAACAGAAACTTTTCTTACAAAGTTCCCGTTATGAAATCTGAAAGATACCAGCACTTTACGCCGAGCAGCAGTGAAGCGTACACGTGCAAGAAATGCATGGTCACGTTTCAATACGATTTCAGCTACGTCGCGCACATGAAGTACCACGAAAGGGTCAAGCAGATGAACTTCGAAAGCAATGTTGACGTTCAATCGTGTAAAAGAAACCAGGCAACGAACAACCAAGTCTTCTTAGACGGTAGCAGTTCTTTCCTCAATTCAGCTGGAACCGTTCTAATCAAAATGAGCGGTTTAGTCCCGCAGGATCTGAAGCTGTACGATTTTCCCGAGGGTAAACTGCCGCTCGTCTATCCCGCACCGGGTGCAGACAGTTCCACCGTGAAGTATTTTCTGATTAAGTCGGCCACCGACGATCTACCGGTTCCGGATTCTGTCGTCGCGCCGGAGAGCAACTGTGTAGTTGAGGAAGTTATAAACACCGACGGCGGCGGCCAGAACCCGTCGGTGTTGGGAGTGGCGTACGTCCCGGAAGAACTCAAGAACTGTCTTTCGGACGACTTCCTGAAGGACTCGCCCGATGTGGCTCAGGTTATTGTCGTCGAAAATCAGGACAACGGCGAATATATTTTGAATTCTGATATGCAGCTGAGCACTACTGGTCAGATGGAACTCGATGACGGTGCTGTTTATAGCGAGAGGATCGGTTCCGACGTGCCGGTCGTCGAAAATGTTGAAACAATCGAGGAGTCTTATTACGGCGTTCTCATCGAAGACAAACCGGAGGAGACGGTGTTTGAGAACCGTGGTTCTTCCGGCGAAAACGGGGCCAAGCCACACGTTTGTTCGTTCTGCCGGGCGGAGTTTCGGTGGAAGACCGGTCTGCAGGCTCACATGAGAAAGCACCGTAAGCCGCCATCGAAAGGCGTTCCTAAGTTGCAGGCTGTGAAAGACGGGAAGAACATCTATGGACGTAGATAAGAGACTTGGCAGCCAAACATGAGAAGACATGACAAATTTTTCCGAATGCATTTCAAAGTGATCACACGTCGTGAAAGTACAGTTTTGTTAGTTGTGACAAATATGAAGCTCAGCGTTCGTCTCCTTTGCTGAAGGACTGGTCAACAATTGTGGTGCTTTAAAGCCAATGGGGATCTGATGGTCACATGCACCAGCAATCTAAGCACAGTTTGCTTCAATTGTCATCCTTAAACAATTTTTTTGATTCTCTTCAATGCACCTTGAGAGATTTTCGCTTTATCTTCTGTCTATGCTCCATTAGATTGGGAAAAGGACATGCATGCAAAACCACATTATAGTTCCAAAGGCAGATGATGTAACAAGCATTTTCTGAATTTTGTTATACTTAAGTGAAAAAGTATGTAGTTCAATATCTCCTGATTTCCCCATCCTCCCTCACCATGACTCATTGCACGTTGACCTCCGACTGTCAACTGTGTTTTGATCGAGCGCCTAGAAATAAGCTGGTTCACACAACTTCGCTTTTGTGGGCACTGTAGAGTGTAGAAGTTGCAATGTCACAGTTTGTAATTTATTCTTTTGTTTGTTAAGATCTCATCAGTTTTTGTTAAGCCTCGAAACAGGCGTATATGCAAAAATGTCAAATACATGTATTAGTTATTTACCCATTATTTTCTTTGCTACTTTAGATTGACCAGTAAACAGGGCTGTAATGAGTGTACACGCGTGTGTACAACATGTACTCACCTCACAAATTTGTGTGTGTAATATACGGGAGAAAATGACCAGCAGACAGACCTAGGCAACTGTATTGTGTACTCACCTGTAATTTTGCCAGTGCAGCCCTGCCGGTAAATGTTTAATTTTTTGTAAATGAAACTACAGTAAATTAGGTTTTGGTTTATGTATTTTTTTCATCACTTGTTAGCTTTCCTCTATTTCACAGCAAAAAAATCTGAAATTTTTACAGGCTACTGTCATGGGACAATTGATTAATTACAACAGGAATTATTTGTATACTTACAACTGTACAACTTTTACAGTTTTCCTGTACTGGTAATAATTTGTGTCAATCCAAGAGCAGGTTACTGTGTAAAAAAATATGGAGTAGCTGAAAAAAGAATGATTTTTTAGTTCACTATCTCACTGAAATTCGTTTTCATTGGTCTCAGTGTTTTGATGTATTTTCTCGTTAATGTATTTGAAATAAATGCAGTACACAAAATGCATTGATCTACGCTTGTTATCAGGCCCAGTCAGCACATTGCAGTATTAACATGCAAAACTGCGTTTCATGGGCAATGTAGGGAGGTACTAAGTTCAAGTTCATAGACCTCTGAATTGGCAATGGACAAATCTTGGAGTATGGCCCAGTAAATCATAGAACTTGCCATTCATTTCATTTATCTGATTATGACAGCAGTGAGAACTCGAATTTTTCACATGACATCATAGATGTAAAAAACGATGGAAACGGAATAAAAAACGGGAAAAAACGTCGTTTTTTTTCGAAATAATAAAAAACGAGAAAAAACCATAAAAAACGGAAACGAAAAAATAATTTGACTTTGCTACATCTAAAACCGCATTTTAACCCTGAAAACCTTGATTAGGAACCTACTACACGCAGGCTATCTCTTAAATGATGATGTTAAACGATGAAATAATTAATTTAGTTAGCTGACTCTTTGAGAGTTGGCGGAAAACATAAGGAATATCAGAAAAAATTAAAATTAAGGAAGGTAATAACAGAAAGTAAATGAATAAATAAAGTTAAAGAAAAAATAAAAAACGATGGGAAAAATAAAAAACGAAAAAAACGGAGAATAAACAACGGAAAAAACCGTTTTTTTAACAACTATGGATGACATTGATACTTGAAATTAGTCACGCAAACTGTTTTAGAGAAATACGGTTTAAAGGCAGAAAAACAGAACTATTCGAGTTTGATAGACATATTGCACCACTATGATCATGTATTTTTTACACTTGTAACAGAACCTCATTACAAAACTAAGTAGTAACACAATTGCGCTGCACACTGAGGTTAGTTTCTAAAGATACCCAACCACACTGAAAAAAAAGAATTTGTGTTATGATGCGTGCTACAAGATTCAATTACATCATTTGCTAAAATGCTAGTTACGTCATTCACTGATTTGTCAATTATTATCAAAACTCCACATACTTCAGATTAGCTTGTCTATGAATTGAACAGGCCTGCAATGTTTACACATAATATTCAGCAGGCCAGTTTTGTAGCAAACATGTCCCAGGCTAAATTTTGTTCTTGCGAATTAAACGATTCCTTCTCTGCGAACGCTTTGTATCGTCTGCTATCTTCCGAATGACAATTCGTTAACCGATTACTTTGTCCACGAAACTTTGTAAGTCTGCATCGTCCTTCAACCCTACGAACTTGTCTATGACCTTGCCGTCTTTCATGCCGATAATGGTTGGCACCGCCTCAACCTGTAACATAAATCGCAGTTGAACCAATGTTTAGTTGCAGTTTAACGCCAATGTGTGGTAACAAAGACCATTAGAGACGCCCTCCTCCTTTATCCAGGCTTTGGACTGGCACTGGCAGAGTGCAACCAGTGGCGTAGTTGCAGTTGAACCTAGATTTTCATAGTCATCTTATACAAGAACGGTCTTGTTGTCCTGAAACATTCTGGGCAGTGAGCAGCTCCCACTATAAATCTTTTTCATTCAGTCATTAATTATTTCAAGCAAATCCTGATATAAAATTACTCAGAGGTGCTCCCAACTCCAGCACGGCCAAAAAGAACAGTTTTCAAGTGCTTATAGAATGTGTCAGAGAGTGATCTAGGGAACAGTTGCAGCTCAAGAGGGAGGTCATTCCATACCACTGGTCCAACCACAGAAAAAGCATGGCTTTAATCCATTCCTTTGTCTTAAGCTAAAATGATGCTTTAAGAAAGATTTGCTACACTGTGCCTAAGTAATTAATTTGCCTCTCAAAAGTGCAACTACATTAGAAAGTTGAAGTTGCTATATTACAACCATATGCACAAAACTGCACAATCATTACACTAGAACTAGTTACACAAATGTTAGTTTTACATCATAACAATCTCCATATAACCAATAATTGCACCAATAGGTTTTCCACTTCTTGCATCTAGCTAGATCTCACATAAAAAATTCAGAGGTATTCACAAAGCTCAAATACAAGCATGAGTAGTATTCCTTTTAAACATATACGAAAGGTCATGTATTAACCCTTTATGGAGCTATATTAGTTTCCCAGACTTTGCTCCTAGTGCACTCTTCATTAAAGTGCTAAAATAGGAGAGTATCAAACTTACAAATAAAATTAATGCCTACATATATAATTTTATATATGTCACTTGAATAATCCACTTACGCCATGGTTTACTGCGAGGTCCGTGTTTTCATCGATATCGATTTTAGCCAGGATCACTTTTCCATTTTTACCGGCTATCAGAGATTCCAAACGAGGCCCGAGCAGCTTGCAAGGCCCACACCAACTGCAAACAGAAAAGGTGGAACCACTATTAAAGCATCGATGGCTGGAGACTGCCACTGCTAATGTGGCCATAGAAGCATCATATACTAGTGTGGTGGCTGGACCTACATGAAATACAATGGCTATGGATTAATATCTAGTTGTGCCTAAGCATTCTTCTCCTCCTTCTCTTTTTTCTTCATATCTTTTTACTCTTCAGTACTTAATAATAATAATAATAATAATAGTAATAAAATAGAGGAGTAAAAAGATAAAAGGTTTATTTAAAAAAATTACACAATAGCTGTCCTCAGTGTCCTGACTCTGTTGGTATAACCTTTGTACTCAATGTATCTACGCCGAACAGCGTAACTGCACAAATAATATATTAAAATCTTACGTCGCAAAGAAATCGACGATAACTGGTGTCGAATTCTTCAACACCCTTTTGTTGAAATCCTCTTCGTCCTGTATGCTGATGATATGTTCATTCTGACGTCTAGAGGATGTGTGAAAACCTTGGTTCGTCTGGAACAACGCGGGGCAGTTGGTCTGTGAAAACGAAGACCGTGCGAGAGTCTTTCGCATCGTCGGAATTGCTTGAACGGAGCCGACTCGTAGCGGCAGTCGAAATAACGAACTCATTGTCCCTCTCACGGCCATAACAACGTTTGGTAATTGTTAATACTGTCTGAAAATAAAACTCCACAAATTTAAAGCTGAAGTGGTATGGCAGTTATATGGATCCACGCTCTTGCACGTACCAAAAACTGAGCAAAAACTTGCTAAATTACAGCCATGAGTCTTGATAAAAGGTTCGAGGTACGCACATTTATATTCTCTTGGCAGAATAAGTCAAATCTGGTCAATTTTCAGTGATGTCTACTAGTTATAATAAATGTAGTAAATGAACTATATTTTCAATTCTAACTGCACTATATGCTCTCCTGCATCGCATAATTAGTTCACTGTACAAATTGAAGCAACGAATGAGCGTCTAAAGACCAAAATTAAGGTCATGTAATGTTTTGCTCCAGCTCGTGTGTTCCGCTGAAATCAGGCGGCCAGTAAACACTATTCGCCCTGGTCCAGTTATTTTTCTACGACCGGTCTAAAATTAATGACACCAAGTGCTGTGTTTACTGCAAAGTGGCAAGCAACACTATCCGACAAACAGATTCGACGGTACCGAAGTCCGATCAAGCACAACAAGTTTGTTTTAAAATGCCATGACAACTCTCACTGATACTCAGTAAAGTTTAAAAGAAATTAAAATTTGCCTGAACCGCAAAACTAGCGAATTAGTCGAACATCAGTCGAAAAATCATGCTGACCTTCCGATCAGAGATACGTTCTTCTTCTTCTTCTTGCCGTCACATAAGCCATGAAAGTGATGAAACTATGTTTTTTGCGCACATTTAAATTTAATAATAATTATTTTATAAATTTAAGTGATATTTGTTGAGAAGTATTTTAATTAATCTTTCAACTGGACAGAAGCAATATTTGCCAAAAGTTACCTTATTCGTGGTCTTAATTTACATTTTAAAACAAAATATAGCGCTGTATAACACGCCTTACTTAAGTTAGGCGCTATAAAAGTTACGCTATGGTGGGATTTTTTAAAAGTTTGTGTTTATTTTATGATTGTCATTTAATTTTAAAGTACGAAATTCGCGTAAAATAAGCAATCGTATATGAGGTAACTAAAGTTAACGATCAAAAGAATTTGTTTCTTTTTAAAATATAGAATGTTAAGCGTTTTAACGACTGCGGGCACCACGCTGTTAAATCAACACTGACTAATAATGATCACCCCACTACTATATCCATGAAATATATTCGCTGAAATTAGGCGGTCAGTAAACACTATTCGCCCTGGTCCAGTTATTTTTCTACGACCGGTCTATTTGGAATCCATGAATGATAATAGGTTTTTGTTTCTTAATTTTTAATTTAATAATAATGCATATTATTCGACAATGTGCAGTATGTCAGTTTGACATGACTGGCTTGGAATTGAAGAGCCACAGTGCAGCTCCCACCCTAGCTATTTTACTCTGGAGATCGTAATTGAGATGCAGGCTGTGAATACGTATTTTGAATCTATTTGGATGATTTGAACAATTATGCCATTTTATTGTAAATGCTTATTTATATAGCGCCTATTTATATAGCGCCTATTTATATAGCGCCTTGCATAGAAAACTCATCAGAGGGTTCCCAACCTGAGTACACAAGGCCATTATCGCGAGCCTGGGAGTTTCTCACAGACTGACAATAGGTTCATTGAATATTTGCCCTAAGCAGGAAGCACGTGGGTTATTGGCTGGTGGTGAGTTGGCCTACAGAGTCTTTTCAATGGGCTTTGCTTGCAATAAACAGATGCATTTTAATGTCATTTGCCAGCATGAGTTCTGCTTGAGTTGCTAGAAGGAGATTTTTGTATAAATTAAAAGTTGTGGTTACACTGTTTTTAAGTAAATTTAGGCTACTGGTTTTAATTGTATTTATTTGTGATTGTTTATAATGAGGTAAGGGTGTAAGTGCATCTAGGTGGTTGTTCATTTGTGGATGTTTGTATGTATAATTGTATATGCATATTTTATTATGCATGTATGTTTGTTGTATGTATATACGAATGGGCAAGTGTCTTATGTGCTCACATATGAATAAAGGATTTTTGGTGCTCCTAATGATAATGCAACATGATGGCTCTACCAATAACACGCATCTTGTCGAATTTTACTTTGGATACAATTGAAACTTCACACAAGTTCTTATCTCAATTAAAAAAAATTTCTGACCTTTTTAATTGTAGTGCAGTGATGCGTAAACACAGACCCGCCTGTTCGTAACAATGCAGACTCTCATCACAGATCAGAGTTTCAAGCCTTCCTTTGCAACATGTCATGACCAAACTGCTGACGGCGATGAATTTTCTCAACTGATGTCCGCAAATCCATTTCACCATTCCAGAAAATCTGCCGGGCGTCCAGCTTACGAACCTGGAAAATATGCTACGCTTCCGACTCCATCGATAGGTATAAATCGTCGGCCATCGGGTGGGCCAGTTGGAAAATCCAGCTCTGTTGAAAGAAGTGATGGACTTGCGTCTGATTTTTCCGAGATGCGAGGTAGTGGTGCTTTGCTGCTGGCTGGGTATGATGGAAAGCCTGTCCTGCTGGAAGAGCATGAGGGGGAGCGTGTGTGGAATCCAAGAGCCAGTATGGCATTCGATAATGCTAAAGGTCTTCTGAATCCTATTGGGCAGAATAACTGCTTCTTGAATTCTGCAGTGCAGGTATGATTAGATCTCTTTTGTATGTAAATAACTTATGAATGTGCTGTCAACGTGGCACTCTTACTGATCTGAACAGTAGGCCTACTGAAATGAATTATGAAAGTAATCTGGTGAAACAGTGTCTTACTGCAGTTGTACACAGTTTTAGGTATGACAGAATATAACCTGGAATGGCCTCCCCCCCCTTGACACTTCGCTCCCTTTCTAGAACTGCTGCTCAGACATTCATCTCTCATCTAAACACACACACACACACACACACAAATGCCCCCACACACACACACACACATGCATGCACATATAGCACTTGTGTTTACTTTTCTCGTTGATGGGGGAATGAGAAAAGTACCGTACTACTTACCAACCTTACGTAACATCTATTGTTTGAAACTATTTCAGGTTCTTTGGCATTTGGACGTCTTTCGAAGAAACTTTCGAATTCTGTCAGGTCATGGCTGCGTACGGAATGCGTGCATCTTCTGTGCGCTCAAGGTTAGAATGTGCATTTATTGAAGGGGCACTATATAAATATGCACTATTTTACAACTTAATACTTATACAAATGGGCACTATATTTGAACTTAATACTTATATAAATATGTGCTATTTTAGTACATAATACTCCATGTAAATATGCACTTGCAATTACAACTTTATACATTCTCCTTTAAACTTTGCATTTGTTTACGCTCAAAATGCAACGACTTATCACTGGCTGATACAATTATGTTTTGGAGTTTACCTTTTACAATATGGATGTGATTAGTTTTACCTGTTTTCTGCATCACCTGCTTAGGTGATATTCACGCAGTTCCAGTTCAGTGACCATAACGTGCTTCCATCCGATGTGTTGCGTGAGGCGCTGGCCGAGGCATTTGCCAATGAACGCCGATTCCAGCTTGGGCGAATGAACGATGCGTCGGAATGTTTTGTGAGTGCTTTTCTCTTGTGGTACTGTTGGTGCTCTTGGTACTGTTGGTGCTCGTGGTACTGTTGGTGCTCTTGGTACTGTTGGTGCTCTTGGTACTGTTGATCCTCTTGGTACTGTTGGTGCTCTTGGTACTGTTGGTGCTCTTGGTACTGTTGATGCTCTTTTTGAGAAATTTAGGGTCGAGGTTTCCAGTGTAAGATGTTGTTCCTGGGTTTCCCAGTACAGTGCATTGTTTGATTTTGTTTCTGGGATTTTCCAAGTGCAATGCACTGTTCCTGGGTTTCCCATTGCAGTGTGTTCCTGGGGTTTTCCTAATGCAATACATTGTTTCTGGGATTTTCCAGTGCAATATATTGGATTGGCTGTTTCTGTTTTCATTCGCTGGGTTTTGATATTGGAGATTTTTATTTTTTCAGTTTTATTTTTAGCTTGAAAGTCAAAATGGTTCATGGACATTGACATTTACCGATTAAAATTTATATGGGCTTGGAATTATTTCTTGTCTGAAATTGTATTATACTGGTGATAAGTAAGTTAAACACAATAGGTGAAAAATTAATTAATGTTGATATTATGATAATTTTGAGTGTTACTATTACTTTTCTTTCAAATGTTTTGCAATGAGATGAAATGCATGAACCATGTATTGCGTGACCTCAATGATATTGCCAGGTAACAATTTGGGGTTTCCTTTTTTGGGGGGGGGGGTTCCATTGGACATGGTGACAAAGTAAGGGTCACTTTTGAACAGGTGTTTTTTCCGCAGTTATTTACTCTGGTGGTTTAAATCCATTGATACATCCCCATGCGTGACCTAACCTTACCTTGTTCCCAAAGGACTGTTGACGTGCGTGTTAGAATTGTTTGTCTGCATTGGAATTCTTCTGCTCAACATAGGAAAGGTTATTTGTCTACATGATAATATAGGGTTCTGCGTATTGTGAGATTGTGCGTGTTAGAAATGTGCGTCTGCATTGGAGTTCTTCTGCTGAACACTGAACATAGGAAGGGTTATCAATTGGTCTATGGTAATATATATATATATATATATATATATATATATATATATATGGTTCTGCATGTATTGTGAGATTTACTGTGAGATTTATGGCATTACTGTGGCTGTATTATTGGCCGTATTGTGCTTGGTCGATGATGTGAGACTGAGAAATTCCTCACGTTGACAGGACTGACGGCAGGTGTTAGCCGTGGATTTTGTGTTGATTTTATGATGGTTGGTTGTTCTGTGCTGAGTTGTCACTTTTAAGAAACAGGTCAATTTTTGCTTTTATGCGAGCTATGACCTCCAGTTTTCTAATTTAAGCTAACGACTTT
This sequence comes from Lumbricus rubellus, assembly GCA_945859605.1. Taxonomy (NCBI): domain Eukaryota; kingdom Metazoa; phylum Annelida; class Clitellata; order Crassiclitellata; family Lumbricidae; genus Lumbricus; species Lumbricus rubellus. The sequence continues at coordinate 21,964,172 of OX243827.1, read as the reverse complement.
TGTGGACAACTTAATGAGGAAAACGTTTTTACGAAGATTTTTCTATAATGCTCTATTTCATAGAGGGCGGTTTTGCATTTGGATAAGTCAAAATCAAGTAGAAATCTTGAACTAAGTTTCTGCCCTGATGGAGATTTGAACCACGGCCCGTCGCTTTTCAGTCCTTCACTCTAACCACTACACTGTCGAGAAATCTGGAATTTTCCAGTTTAATTGCCTATGAGGCATTTGTAATATTTAGCTAATTTTTATGGGTAAAATGGTTTATGATTTTTTATGTGGTTTAATTGCCTTGTTGCTCTTTTCTAAGGCATTGCTCATTTGCCTGTCGCCTGTTTAGGAGACCATTCTACAACGCATTCATTTCCATCTTGCCTGGAACCAGTGCGAGGAAACCTGCCAGGTTCTGCACTGTATCCCACACCAGAAGTTTGCCATGCTTCTTGTGGAGCAGGTTATAAGAATTCTAGGTTTCCTATTTGTTTCTTGTTCATGACTTTAGCTTTTGTTTATCATATTAAGTAGTTTTGCTTTTTTGCAAACTTAGTTTAGTTTTATCTAGCGATGCTGCAAATGATCTTTATGAAGTAATAATAAATGTCTAAATTAGAAAATGCTACATTTAAATTAAAATGTGTTTGTGGAAGGTCTATTTAGAATGATAATGTGAATATTTCTATTTCCTTAGTTGTGGATGGACTTGGAGCGCTCTTGCATAAGTTCTTGAATGGGTATATATATAATTGATCTGAATGTATAAATGAGTGATTGAATTTGCAATTTGGTTGGTCTTCCATATGTATTATATATAGGTTTACAGGGTGCTTTCTTTAAAGTTATGAATTGAAAAAAGTTGAATTGAAAATTTCATGTTCCAGTATTCTATTATGATAAAACTATTTACACTATTTTAAAATTGTATTTTATTGTAATTCTGTATTTCAGATGGTTTGTGCTTGCAATGCATCTGACGAACCATTGATCTTCAATCAGTTGGTTTACCATGTTTCAACATCTGCGATTATGTTAGTACCGCTCACTCACTCTTTGACCAGTTTCTGCAGTTGAAGTGTTGAAGGCAGGGGCATAGCCAGGAAAACAGTTTGAGGGTTTCCATTCAGGGGTTTTTCAAAGCACAAGATCGCTACATACACAAGAGATTAGCGTAGAACTCGGAAATGATTTCTTTTGAGAGACCTGTTTGAATCTCTAAATATGCCCATGTTCAAAGGCCATATCTAAAATTTCATTGGTTCGGTCACACAGTAACTGTTTTAATTTTAGTAATTGCACCAGTTAGAAAAGGGAAATGATATTTAAGGAATGTACTTGACAGAATTGGTTGTTTTATCCACGATGTATTTAAGTCTAGGATAAAGAAATTCTGATTTTCTGAGCCTCTTGATGCATGAGAAATTTTCCATTCAGCTACCGCATTCCAATCAAGATCCTCAATCAAGCTATCAAAATTAAATTATTATATGTACATAGCACCTCTTTAAGATCGCTACTCAGAAGTGCTCCTGACTGAGGCCAAGCGGAAAAGGCAGACCTCAGGAGTTGGTAGAACAACTGAGAACAGTTTGGAAGGTGTCTGAACTGACAATTTTCTTACAGGATCTGTTACCATGTGTTTAAATCAGATCGTGCTTGCGATTGGCCAGACTCGGAGCATCGACTGAAGAGATTGCGTCATTTGGTCAACTGCTTTACCGTGCAAAGAATTCTGGCGAAACCAGAAGATGCCCTGTGAGTTTGAGTCTCAGACTGTCTCTGACTCTTCTTGTCAACCATACTTTTGTTTGTTTACATTAAATCCAGTGTTTTCTTAAATTAATAGTAAACTTGCAGCTCTAGCATTGCTTTCTTAGTGGCTGGTCCTAGAACCTGGAATGGGCTCCCTGTTGCAATCCGCCTTGTGCCTAGAGGTCACACCACTATGTTTCTTTCTCACTTAAAAACTGTTTTGTTTAGCCGTTGTTGGACTGGGAGCGCTTCTGGGTAGTTTACCTTGAAGGTGCGCTATATAAAAAGTCAATAATAATAATTGCTAGAGCCGGTGTGCAGTACCTCTGAGAAAATACCAGATGGTCCTAAAAGTGGCATGTTAAATTGTTCATTGCTGTTATTAATGGGCTCAGTAGCGCATTGTATAATACACTGGCGTGGAGATCAGCAGACTCAAGGTCAACTGCTGAAGTCAACTTAGGATAGATGTGCTTTGTTGGCTGATAAATATATTGGCACTGTTGTATTGCAGGTTGTCTGTTCTGTTAGTAGTTAAGATTGATGTTAATTAAGATAACTGCATGACTTGTAAATGTACAGCTTTGTGCATTTGCATAGTTTCATTTTAAAGAAAAGTTATTATTAGATATTATTATTGTTATTATTGCAATTGCAAAAGTCCTAGATAACTCCTTAGTGATTTATTTAATGATATATAATATTCATTGTTGTTACTTTACGATGTTGCTTCTTTTTCAGAGCTATTAATCGTTGTTACTTCATGTTGTCTTACGTTACAGTCATGATGTATTTAACATAACATAACATAACATAACATTTTTTATTCGGCAACCAACACAAACTTTAAAGATACTGTAATTCTACATCATATATGTCTTATGTCGGATCGCACAGGAGACCCAAAAGGGGCCAAAGGTCCCGCTAGCCAGGGCCACCTGAGAGAATTGATTTAGAAAAATTCAGCATGGCCGATTGGAAAAATAAAGCAGCTTTATGAACAAATTATCTTAACTAGCATACTAATACAAAACAAAAGGTGAGTTAGAAAAGTGGAATAAAGTCAGTGCAGTCATTTACACGAAAACAAGTGCACACTCCCGTAAGAAGGTGAATTAACAGTATTTCCCCAGATTGGCAGAGGTCTACATTCCTTGTTGGATGAAGGTAGAAAGCTCCCGTTTAAAGAGACGAAGAGACGGCAGGGAGCGAATATCAAGAGGAATACTATTCCATGTTCTTGGTCCAATACATTTAATAGATGCAAGCCTTGTATTAGTGCGGGCAAAGGGAATATAGAAAGGGTTAGTATTTCTCAAGCCACGCTCTTGAATATCAATTCTGAATTTGAAGTAATCTTTATAGGTAGCTGGTAGTTGATTATGGATATATCGATACATAAATATTCCAATTTGTAATTGCCTTATTTGATCTGGTTGCAGTATTTTTAGACCTAAAAGTTCTGCTTTCGTGTGGGCTCGATAAGGGATTTTTGCAACAAATCGTATTGCTCTTTTTTGGAGGACAAGAATTTTCGAGAGGTTTGACTTATATGCAGAAGCCCAAACAATGTTACAGTAAGATATGTATGGATGTATGAGTGTATAATAGAGTGAGGTTCTGGTCTGTGGTGGGAGAATTCTGGATATGCGTGATAAAATTCCTAGATTTTTTGCTATTTTTGTTGCGATATTCGACACGTGTTCGTTCCAGGACAGGTGTTGGTCTACGTAAACTCCTAAAAATTTCGATGATTGCACTAAAGTGATAGGTGTACCGAAAATACATAAATTAGAATAAGACGTTGGAAGTGCTTTTTTATGTGACCTAAAGATGATGTAATTAGTTTTATCGAGATTGAGAGTTAACTTATTAGAGCGAAACCATTCTGCTATATTTTCTAGGTCGGAGTTAGTATGATTAATTAATGCTTCAAGTGAGGAATGAGAGTTAAAAATATTAGTGTCGTCTGCAAACAATAAAAAAAATAGATCAGGAGCTACACTAGGCAGGTCGTTTATGTATAAGATAAACAGCAGTGGGCCAAGGATAGAGCCTTGTGGGACTCCGTAATTAATTTCTTTTAGAGGTGATTTACTACCATTGCAGCTAACTAGCTGCATTCTGTTTTCTAAATAACTTTCAAACCATTTTAGCTGGGTGTTTCGAATGCCATAGATAGACAGCTTTTTTAGCAGTATGCCATGGTTGATGGTATCAAAGGCTTTAGCCAAGTCTAGAAAAATTCCTATGGAGAATTGATTTTTATCCATAGCATCAGAAATTTTGTCTTGCATATTTATTAAGGGCATGAATGTTGAATGGCCAGCTTGAAAGCCATGTTGAGAGGAGAAGAGAATGTTGGTCTTTGAAATATACTTATTGAGGCGCTCATGCATGACCTTTTCAAAAAATTTTGAGAAAAAAGGAAGAACAGATATAGGGCGATAATTGCAGGCTTCGTCTCTTGGCCCTTTTTTGAAAATTGGAACTACCTTAGCTAATTTCAGAGATTGTGGGTATATTCCAGTTTTAAAGGAACAGTTTATAATTTCTACTAGTGGATGAACGATATTGGGTAGGCATGGCATAGCTATAGTAGGATCTATGTCATCGATTCCTTTGGCATGAGATGGATGAATAGTATGGCTTAGTAGGATCAGCTCCTCCTTTGAGACTTCTGTGAGTCCAAAGGAGTCCATTTTTGAGGGAATCATATATTGCTCAAAAGTAGAGTTGGAATTTGGAATATTTTTTCAGTCGAGTTGTGGTGGATTGATTGAGACGAGACAAACGCTGGCCAATACACCGGAGGTCGTCAGCATTGGATTCATCTGGGATTCCGATCAGCCAAGTCGATCTCACATCCGGAAGGTCATTCGCTGCATTTCAACGAAACTTCGTCCGTTGGACGTAAGAGATTTGTATTCCCTTTACATAAATTCTACAAATTCGACGTATTTCTCACCGCAAAACCAATCTAGTGTTTTCTATCTTTTTTTTAGTCCTTATCTGGCATTTTTCATAGCTTCGTTTTCAATCAGGTGTTGTGTCAGAATGCTGTGGCTGAAATTGCATTTATACATAACTAGTGAAACATTTGTATTTCAACTGTTCTAGGATTTAATCTGATAGGCTCTTAAAGTGGGGCGTGGTGACCGATTGGTTAGGACGCTTGCCTTGCAATGCGGAGGGTCTGGGTTCGAATCTCTATCCCCCAAAATGATTGATGTGTAGCGACCTTGAATAAGTCGAAGGACTTGCTTCATTGATTGACACTTAACAAAAGTGTAATAATAATAATAATAATAATAATAATAATAATAATAGTGATGATGTCAATTAAAATGTTAATAATAATAATAATAGTAGTAATGATTATAATAAAATGATAACAGTAGTGTGGTAGCTGTTCTTGTTGAGTGATATAATGATGTTTTGTTCTTTTCCAGTTGGTCTACTCTGTTGTGGATGACGACTGGGGTCAAACAACGACCATGAGACTCGTCGCATTGGTCTGCTACCACGGCCGACACTACTCAACGTTCGTCTTTCACTCGAAAATGCTGACGTGGATCTTGTTTGATGACGCTACAGTCAGAGAGGTAAAAAGGTCTGACTTTGCGATTGCTGTCAAGTGGGGCGTAACTATAGTATTGGGGACCTAACTGTCGTTTATGGTCAGGTTTGACATTGTGATGGTCGGTTAGGGTCAGGTTGGGCATTGTGAGTGTCGGTTAGGGTATTGTTGTCATTAGATGCTATCCAAAGATACTGTGTATGTCGGTCCCTAATAGTATAGTTTTGACCTAAGTGGCACTTGAAAAATCTTCTCAGTTATCAGTTTGTATCTGTTAATATTTTTAGAGAGTTCACGAATTCTAAGATGCTACCATATAGTTCATTAAGGGATTTTTCACGCTTTTGGGTTACCCATTGTGTTCTCTGTAGCACGGGTTTTTCCTAACCATCACACCAATTAAATCTTTCAGCAAACCACTGAATTTGTAGTAGTGAGATAACTACTGGTTCTATATCAGTCATGTGGGCTACACTGGTTCCCTGTTCTAAAAATAGCCTGGTACCCTGGTATATTATTATATTCTTTTTCTATACTGATTTCAGATTGGTCCTGCCTGGGAGACATTGGTGGATCTGTGCATTGCTGGTCTCTATCAACCGTTGCTTATGCTGTACGCCGATCCAAATGGTCGTCCGATAGACATTACGGCTGCACCAGCAAGGAACATTTCTCTCGAACGTGAACCGTACGGTATCGTGGAAGATACGGAACATATTGGTATGAAGAATCGATTAATAATTAATTATTATTTCAGTCTATGGCGTTGAGCAGTTTATGTCTTGCAGTTTTTTGTCTTTAATACTTTTTGTATCATTATATTTGTGTCGCATTGTATCGTATCTATCTAAAGATATTTGTAGACTTTTGCAGAGCCTCGAAGAGAATTACCTGATACTCTTCAGAGATGCTCATTACCTAATGCTGAGAAATAATGCCAATACATCTTGCAAGGTGCTGAATCTAATTTGTATTTCCGTGTCTGGGCTGGGAGTGCCTCCGAGTGAGTTTCTTGAACGGGTTCTATAAAAAAAATGTAAATGAATGAACTAATGCTTTGCTTATTTTTTTAAACAATCTACTGAAATTGGGTCTCTTGCCTCAAATACCTCAAGATATGTTGTGTAGTTGTGTCTTGTTATAACTGCTTATCCATAACGTAAGAGACGTGGGCTTTCATTAAACTGGCAGCAGATTTTTTTCTCTGAAATATTGCAAGTCAACTGTTTAAGTTCCATCCATTTGTTCCTTTGTAAGGCTCTTAAATGTGCCATGGAAACATTCGGCTTAATGAAGGCGGTTTTACTCACTTCCGGCCTTGTTTTGGACAGTGACATTTCCTTCCTAAATCTGAATACATTTAGCCATAGAGTGAGATATGTACAGCTGCAACCAGTGCAAAGCCTTGCTTAAGATAATTATATTCATTGTTTTTGTTTGAAGTAGATGGAATTTCCAACGTAACTTTGAATCAGAAACAGGCTAATGGTGCCGGTCAATGCACTTTGAAGAGAGACCTGCTCATTGGCGGCAAATGCACAACTGAAAAAGCTGGAAGTTCTGCAGTCTGTAGTCAATTGTCTCCAGATTTTCAGCAGAGTGTGAAAATCCAAGAGGAACCAGGGACAAAGGTACAGAGCCGAGAAACTATGTGTCTAACCAGGGATCATGTATCGAAAAGATGTTCTACTGATTGCACCAAGAAAAACAATGGGGACTTCATAGCACTTGACCATTCAAGCGTTCATAAAACGGGTTATTTTCCTCAAGACAATGCGCTCGGTCGGCGAGCGATTGCAAAGAACGAGTCTGCAGACACTGTTGATCTTAAGAATAGCTCTTCTCTAAATCCTCACCAAGTTTTTGATGCAAGACCTTGTACATCAGTAGCAAATAGTAGTACGCATGGTAGCACCGTTTCGGGGAATCCCGTACCATCCGCAAACCGAGCAAAAACCGTGCAATTCTCGCACCAGGGAGTTGGCGTATCGCCTGGAGGCACGGAAGAAAGCTTCGCCATATCCGATGTTGAACAGTCTCCAAGATCTCTTGAGCAATTCGCTCGGAATAGTAACCTCTCATGCTCGGCTGATCCTGTTTCAAATTCCCTTCATTTGGAAAATACTGATTCCAACGTGATCGAACTTCGATCGAGCAGGGACGAAGCTTGCGTTGGTGATGGGTCTTTGGATACACGAGACAAATTCCAGGCTGTTGAGACCACCGTGCGTGATTACAATCCTCGTACAAGTCATCGTGATGGACATTCAGCTGATGAAGGAAAAGGAAGTGGTGTTTACATTGATGCGATAACAGTTCGAAGCGTGCTCAGCTCACAAGGGGTTAATCGTCGAAGGTTGGCAACACCAAGCGGAACCGTCACATACAGCAGGTCAAAGCAGATTGACAAAAAGACGGCTGAAGCGATAGGAGATCATGATGATCCTTCAAGAAACAGGAAATTAACTGAAGTTAACGCTAAAAATCAGCCAAACGCGAACAGCAAGAGATTTCCCGTCGGTAGAATGCAGCGACTGCGAAATTTTACTTCCGAGGAATGGAATACAGGCAGTAGTCATCCAGACAAAGCTGAATTTAAAGACAAAAAATGTACAGATCGACAGCAACTTCTATCGTGCAACAAAACTTCCATCAGTAGGCCTGAAGCTACGTGTAAGCATCTCACACTGACTTCAAAATTGCAATCAAACTCAGAATTATTCTCTCGCGATTTAGCGCCTGTTTCTGAAACTGTCACAGAGAGTGCTTCCACACCGGCTGTATCAACCAAATCAACCAAATTGTCAGCTTCCAATGTGCCTCATTCTACAGTAGCAACATGTCAGTCTGATGTTAATAGCATCACATCTGCAAACGTTGACGCTTCTCAGGCTTTTAACACATTTCCACGAAGAAACCGAAATATCGAAAGTCAGCCGTCAAACTCAACTTCGTTTGGTGGATCGCTCAATTCAAGCCATGGTAGTTCATCCAAAGTTGGGAACTACTCGAGTGAATACGACACACTCGAGCGAACAACTAGTAAACAGAAATCAACTAAGGAACCCAAATCAGCTAATGACAATAATGCAGGTCGATGTGTTGAAGAAATTAGTGATGGTATTTCTTCAGACGGTGTTATTCCTACAGGTGAATGCCAGACATTGTTGTCTCCACCTTTGGATGTTCAAGTTACAGATTGGCGGCAATCCAGTGTTGGTGGCAATGATGACGTGGATTTTAAAGACTGTCTTGGTGTTTCACGTGATTCCAAGATTCAGCTGTTTAGAGGCATGTTGCTTTTATGTGGCTTTTGTTCTTCTCTTGCTTTGATATTCTCTCACTCCAACTTTATTTTCATTTAAGTAAGTAGGGAATTATGTTGCTCTGTTAACACTTTGGTTTACATAATATTTAAACCTTTGACGACCAGTGTGTACTAAAATGCGTTGAAAGCATATATAGCTGGTCATTAAAGGGTTAAATTAGAAATCTTTGTCAGAAATATTTTCCTCGTTAAAATAATTCAGTTGTGCAGTCTCGACTCTTAGTGTCTCACTTTTGAATTTTATTTTATGGTTTGAATAGTGCTGGTTGAGTTTTGTTATTATTTTTCTATTCCTATTTATTTATTTCATTTAATTACTTGCAAATGTTTTGTTGTTCAGACGCTCTGCAGCTTCTGAAGAGTTGTGATGAATATGTGATGCTCTACAGAGCAGAAATGGATATGGGAAATGAAAGACTGGCTGCCGAACACTGCAACATGGCTAATGGTCTGCAACAGTCACTATTATGAATTTTTGTTAATATGTGTAATTGTGTATGCTTTTTGGTGTTTTAGTCTTGCCATCGTGGTTTTAGTCAGAGTAGGTTTTTTGTAGAGGTACCATTCAAAATCATTGCTACATTTGAAGTTACATTTGCAAGTGTAAAATAAGTGTATGTGCATAAATGTAATTGAAGAACTTGCATGGAAAGTTCCTGATACATATGACTATAACCATAACCATCAATTTTACTGCACCAAATTAACAGAAACATTATTTCAAAGTAGACACACAAAAACCGTTGGTTACAACCGGAAACCCAGAAGGGATTAGAAGTCCCACTGGTAGTGCTACCTATGCACGCTTTCGGATTCAAGATGGTAGATAGGAAGCATCATTTAAGTATTAACAATCTGGAGTACACATAAATGCAATCTTAACTACAGCATGCACAGGCAAGACAAGATGGTGTTGAAAAGCTATCAAACCTTAACTAAAAAAACTGGTGAGAGCGTTTAACTATTTCCTGTCTCTGATATAATTCCCTCACGTAAACTTTGGCTGTGGATTGCTTTTAATCAAATGAAAATGCTGACATGGCAATGCTATCTGTACATTAGTTGAAACCGAAAAAAATTCGGTTGTACGAATGTTGTCTAATTCGTTGTCGTTGTTGTTTCTTGCGAACAGCGTTGCTTGCAGACGCGTTTCAACCGTGTCAACTGGACAGCGACCTTGAGTTTCTGTTTCGCAGCACACAGCACAACGTTCAGAAATGCGAGAACAACTTAAAACTATATCTTGCTCGTTTTTCTGATAACAATGAAGCTAACGAAGAATACAATAGACAGTTTTCTACGTCAAAGCAGAACATGGAATCAGTGTTTTATTTGTCGGGTTACCCTCCATCGCAGCAAGCTCAGCAGGAAGATACGACAAAAGGCAGATTGGTGGACGAGTGCAAGATTCCTTCATCGGATATCCATTCTCGGGTTTCGGCAGCTGAGGACGGGCAGGCAGTTTCAAAATGTCAGTTGCGGCCGACGATCAGCAGGAAAATTGTTGATGCCTACAAGATCAAAAGCAATCCACGATGTAAATTTTCTGGAGTGGATAATGTCAATGCTGTTGAGACTTTGCGCTCTGTGTCAACAAATCGGAAATTTGTGAATTCAGTGCGTGACTCTAAATCGTCGTCGTCATCTCTGTCTGAAAATGGAACTAATTTATCGGCGTCATCCGCAATGTCAATTCCCAGAAAAGACGCCAGCGTATCGTCTTCATTGTCATTGCCTAGAAATAGGACCATTGTTTCGTTGTCAATGTCACTTCTTAGAAATGACACCAATGTATCATCTTCGATGTCACTTCCTAGGAGTAACACCACTGGTGGTGTTTCATCTTCAATGTCACTTCTTAGAAATAACACCAATGTATCATCTTCAATGTCACTTCCTAAAAGTAACACTGGTGATAGTTCATCTTCAAAGTCACTTCCTAGAAATAACACTGGTTTTTCATCTTCAGAGTCACTTCCTAGAAATAACACTGGTGGTATTTCATCTTCATTGTCACTTGCTAGAAATAGTACCAGAGCATCATCGTCTCTACACGGAACCAGCTCATCGTCATTTTCCGCAAAGGGCACCAGCGCGTCATTACACGCTCGAGACGCAACGTTACCGATTTCTACGCATAAACAACTTCCAAAAAGTCGGACATCCTGTCAAGTGGTTAATACAGTCAACAGCGAAAACATGTGTAGAACTCGTACCGATAGTTTATCAAATCGCGGACCGCTAAAGGGATATAGAAACTCAAACGACCATAATCTGTGTTCCAGAAATGAAGCACAGACTTGTGGTAGAACTTCTGTGGAATACTGTACATTATCAAGTACCTTAGTACCGTCAAGTACATTATCAAGTACCTTAGTGCCGTCAAGTACATTATCAAGTACCTTAGCACCGTCAAGTACATTATCAAGTACCTTAGTACCGTCAAGTACATTATCAAGTACCTCCGTACCGTCTCTTGTTGAACCGGCTTTTGAGTCTGGTGATTGGACAAGACCAGATGCCAGGCGTACTGGTTCTCTGGTGGATTCGACACCATGGGAATCTTCAAGTCTGCAGTCGATGAGTGAGAAGTTGCAGAAATTGGAGAAACAAAATAGAGAAATTCGAGACCGAATGCTAAAAGAGAACAATGTGCTCTGGTCTTAGATGTTGCATAATTTCATTTTAAGCTAAATACAGGAAAATCATAATTGCACTGAAGACTCTGATTTTTTATTATGCTTATGTATCGTGTCATTTCTTTTGATTTATGTAGTGTGTTTTGCAGACTGACTATTCAGGGGTGCTCTCTGCATGGAAATGGGTGGGAGAAAGAGAGAAATGCTTTTAAAGATCATGAGCGACTGATACTGAAGTCTTCAGTTAAGCCAGTAATGATAGAGGAAGGCCATTTGGAACGAAGAGAACAAATGCCTGAAGTTGGACAAGAGCAGTCTTACTGTGTTCCCACTGCTCTGTAAGCATGGAACCCAGAAACGACAATTTAGTGTTCCCACTGCTTGTCCAGTTTTCGTTCGCACTGCTCATCCAAACCATTTTAACCGCTGTCATTATGCACCTTGTACCTTCAGTTCATTGAACTCTAGCGACCGTCATGACCAGCCTTCTCCATTTATTAGTGTGCACAAATTGTGTCATTATTAGTGTACACAAATTGTAAATTCTGTCACTTATTTTCTATGGCTTACTAGAGGATAAACTGGGGGCATAATGTACCACTTAACCCTTTACCAGTTAATTTTTTAATTTTCAGGCCGTTTTCAGCGGATATTCTCGGGGCAAACGCGTAAAGGATTAATGTAGGCGATCTTTCTTCGGACAACAGGGCTTTCAGGCTTCATCTGTTGTCAACATATCAAGCTTGGAGTCGTGTTTTTGTCCATGTATATGTAACCTGCTTCCAGATGTTACGATTATGACTAGTGAACCATTCATTGCGTTGACAAGCAAAACATTATTAGCCAAAATGTTATGTTAGTCGAATAGCCAAAAGAATTGGTGTATGGTAAAAGTGATTATTTGGCGCCTGCATCAGAACCACATTATAATATTGTGGTTCGTGTCTTTGATTTATAGGTTTCGAAATGTCTATGTCTTTATAATTATATAATATGTCTAGCTTATTTTTTTATCATTGCTCGTGTTGTAAACATGGCGCAGGTTAAATTCATCGGGCGCACGACTAGTTTTAAGGGCAAGCGACTTTTTGATATATTATGTCGGTTAAAAGACTTTGGCGTTGGAAGAATTGTATATAGAAATAGATTCTTCGAAAGATATCCGGAGCCAAGCTACTTTGTAATCACCAAAGTTGAACCAGATATGACTGACCCGACACAGGTGAGCGATATTTGGACGTTTAGTTGCGAAGCCAATTATCTGAAAAACCACATCTCAGAAACAGAATTTTGCCTAATCCCCAAGTCTCTGCCACAGAAGAATTTACGCAGATATAGCTTCATGTCTTGAGACATTTTCTAATGTAATGTTTTCGAGAATCCAGTAACTATCGCCACTTTCTGGAATCGAGTTTCGCGGATTCTAGAAGACTCCGGTTTAGAATTTTCGACAAACTTAGCAACTCACTACTGTTAGCAAAGTGAATTTATTGAGCGTTTGCCTTGCAACTCGATGTGCAGTTTTCGGTCTCAAGGATCTTAATGTTCATATAAAAAGACTCTTGACTGACATCCTTGTCATTACACATTGGCTGTCTATTAAGATAACAAATAAAATGTCATTTTCAAATGCCTCCAACGGGGTTTTGATAGCCAACGCAGTATTTATGCTCTTGCGTACTGTTTCTACAATTTGTCTTTTATTGGACCGAGACTTTTTGGTAATTACTCGCATGACAATACATTAATCTTGAGAATACTTCAATTAAGAATTTGTCTCTTACCATTAACTTGCATTATTATTAAATTGTTATTGTGTCATCGTCTATTTTAGGCACACATTGACTACAAAGTGAAGAGCATTGCCCATGGAACGAAGATCTTCAGAGGCGAGTCACGGGGCGAGTCGGAAATAACCAAAGGATACAAAAACGACTGGCGGCTGGTTCCACGAGACGCAGAACAGACTTTTCTCAGCTACTCGGAACCGAAGCGACCTTTAAACATTGTACCGGACAGGGTAAAGTTTCCACCTCTGTTGGAGCTACTGATCATTGAGGAACAGCGCAGGGCTGGCACATACACTGGCGAACCCCCGATGCTCCCATTGCAAATTAAAAAGACGTCGAGAGCCGTGTTCGAGTCTGCGGCAAATAAAGCTGTAGCCACGGATTAGATGAAAATGTGGCGACAATTTTTAAATTAAAATCTCTTGGGCAAATCACAGCAGAGTAGTCGTAGATTAACTGTTTTTGGTTCCTCTGAATGGAAAAAGTTGTAGACTTTATAGGACAACTTAAATTGTCAATTTTATTTCTGCCACAATATACTTTGTACATCCAGTCTCTTATAAAATTTGTGATGTTGAAAATAAAGAATAGTCTGGAAAATGGCTGCTCTCTTAGACAATTTTACACATTTACCAACGTGTGCTGTATTAATTTCACTGAAGTTTTCAACTGTTGGATAAACGACTATCTGAGTGCAGACATTGTTAAATCAGTCTGATTATGCCACTTGTATGTGATGTCCTTCGTTTTTTCGTTAACCCTTTCCTGACCAGCATGTACTTGTGCATCACTAAAGGATTAAGTTAATCTGTACGACAGACTAAACAAATGTGTGACTTTTAAAGTACTTTAATTACACAAAAGCACTAGATATGTCAGAAGACAACTTTTCTGCTGTATTTGCGAGAATCTAGATAACACAGATCTACGACAACACATCTGAAGCATTTACACACTACAGTCCAACATGTTTAGAAGCACCTTACTTTGTGAAATTTAACATTCTTGCACAGCAGTAATTTAGCAGACACATTTAGCAGACACACACGCATGCATTAACTTGACAATGTACGACTAAGTCTCCAAGACAATATCACAGCCTGAACAATGAAATGACAATGAAACAAGTTCCATTGTCTCATAAATAAAGAAGCACATTTAAATAAGCCGCATTACTTTAAAAAGTGTCAAAAACTGTCAATCCTGCTGGAGTATGTGTACAACCTACACGTGCTAGATCAGGGGTGTCAAACCTTTTTGAGTGGCGGGCCAGAATGAACATCTTCCAACAAGTGGCGGGCCAGGGTGTCGAAGCTCCTGAGCAAAATTGGGTATAGTGATCTGAGAGGGCTTGGTTCCAGGCTTGGTCAGCCAATTCCCAGAAAATTTTTGTATGAGTAAATCTCAAATGGTGCAATTTTTAGCATAAAAAACAGCCAAATAAGGAGGCTTAGGGGTCATTGCATAAATACGTAACGCTCGAGGGTGGGTGGGTGGGGTCATTGAAAACGTTACGAAACGTTACGGGGGTGGGTGGGTGGGGGAAGGTGAACGTTACGTAACGCCTTAAAAAAATTATTCTTGCGGTAAAATTTAAGAAAATTGCAGTTCACGCATGACTTCATTTATAATAAAATTATAAACAAAACATTGTGTGGACCTTCAATTTTAAGCCTAGTCTAATGTCAAATTATAGTCCTAATTCACATGTAGGCTACGATATGCTTGTAGGCTACTGCCGGTATATTAAATTCGCTACGAAAATATGAATTATAATTACGCGCTCACATAAGCCAATAATAGACCTACAAATCTCAACTGAGTTTTCGTAGACTAGACTATACAAACGGTTAAACGTTACGTAACGCCGGGGAGGGTGGGTGGGTGGGTCAAGGCAAACGTTACGAAGCGTTACAGGGTGGGTGGGTGGGTCAAAAACGGTCATTTTTAGCGTTACGTAATTATGCAATGACCCCTTATCAAATCTTAATTTTCATTATCAGTCGTGGACATGACATTCGTAGCTTTTGGCCTAAGCTGAAGGTCATTAAATCTAGGCATTGTCATAAAATAAATGGTTCACAGTCTACCGGTAAGCTCGCAATAAAAATTTATCACCTTAAGTTTAAGTCTTGTAGGCCTAGCCTATCCCTTCACAACGCTAACGTTTTCCTGACAAATCAAACATAGGCTAGGCCTACTGGATAACTGTTGTATTCAACAAAGAAATACATATCCATAAAAATATCGTGAAAAGGTCTTGATTCAATGTCCACTTTCGTTTCTTATTAAATTTTGACAACATTTTTAATATTATAAGTGTTTCGTAACTTTCATAATTTTTTTAACAGACACCCAACCGAACACCACAGATACACAGTCTTTACAGTTACACAGTCTACAAAGAGCTGTGCGAGTGTGCGTCTTAGCAAAAGTGACGTCAGTAAGAAAAAACTTCCATGTATTTGGCGCTGACTGTAAAATATCAAAGTTTCAACTTTCATTCTCTAATTTTGTAATCTTTAGGGAAGGCTCCGCGGGCCAGAAAAAATTCGTCGGCGGGCCAGAAATGGCCCGCGGGCCAGCTCTTTGACATCCCTGTGCTAGATGAACTTTCTTACATGAATACCTTTATGACTTGTGAGAATTTTCTGGATTACAGTGGTCCAACATTTTAGACAAACGTTACACGACTTGACTACAAAGTGAAAGACTTCCAGATGTATACATCAATTTAACGAGAGAGAGAAAAAACTGAAACCTTAACGAAACGATTTTAATACTAATGCAACTGAGGTAAGGTTACAAAACACTATTGTGTATTAATAAGTGCAAATAAACTAGAAAAAAACACAACGTCCCTCGTTCATAGATATCAACATTCAGCCGAAGCCTAATGGTGGCTGGCTACTGGCTACGCCTCTTGCAAAACGATCAACTAGGAAGCTGGGAAATGTCAAACATAAGGTCATGGTACGCCAAGAACACTTGCAGACAACACATATGACCCGTCACAACAAAATGAGTCGCTAGGCCCCTTTTGAGTAAATTTTGAGTTCTGTTTTCCACGTTATTCCATGTTTAATTACCTTCAAAATGAGCTATTACGCATAAAAATCGACCAAGTGCATGTGGAGTTATAAAAATTTTAATTGATCGACCTACCCAACAGAAAATGTTGGGAAAACGCGAATTTCTGAATTTTTTATAGCTTTTAAATCTTATTGGTCATTTAATCTGCACAAATAGCATGTTAAAAACAGCCAAATAAAGTCACTTTTAATATTTTATTGAGACATTATAATGTCGATTCCAAAAATGGAAAAATCAATAATTTGACGGTTGGACACCTTTAAAAGCGATTTGCAGCGTTCTGCATTGTGCGACTTCCGACTCATTTCGTATTGACAGGTCACACATTTATTCAAGCCGCCATGGTACACGTAGCTCGCCTAGCTAATTTTCATCTTACGCTGCACGAGCCTGTACGTAGAAGCGAAGGGCCATTCGTATTCATTCGGAACAATGCCGCTGATCGAAGATTCGAAGTACGAAAACAGCGGAAACCAGACGCGAGTTCTCGAATGGTCCGGCTGTCTGAGCACGAGGTTGTTGGCTAGCGAGTGGTAATACAGGAAGAGGCGAGATGTGATGTAGAATGCGACGAATACGTCTATGGAGTAATGCTCGTGTGCCGCGAGAATGAAGAAGATGGCAAATATGTTCATCACCCAGCTGATGGTGTGCAGCATCGGAATTCGACGTGGTGTGTCTGAAAAAGAAAAAGTTGTGGTCTTGACAGCTGACTGAAGATACCCTGTGTTGCTCAGCTAACAATAGGTCAAGTTTAACGTGTGATCTGCCACGAAACTCTAATGGCAAAATGTTAGACTACAGACATAGCCAGACATCTTGGGGTGTAGTAGAGGGTTTGGTGCCTTGAAGCCAGTGGGTTCCTGGTTCAAATCCACTTCAAACCACTGTGTAGAGACCTTGAGCAAGTCCTTCACTCGCAATTGCTCATGTGCATCGATGTGAAACTCCAATAGTGTCCGTGCTGTGGTTGGGAGCGCCTCTCAGTGATGAGCTTGAAGGGGCACTATAGCAACAGTGAGAAATAAATAAATAGCCAGCATAAATTATTTAAGAAACTGAAAAGATCACAAAGACAGAAATAAAAGACTAGTAAACTTGTGAAATGGCTTGACCGATAGTATCATCTCAGTGGGCACATCATAAGTTTCACGAGGAAGCTTGGAACGGATCCATGTGTTTGTAATATTGACCATTGCAAGTTAAATTCCAGAGTGGCAGCTCATCTTCTGAACCATTTAAAACCCTTGTTACATCAATTCACCCTATTGTCTGAATATGCTACACAGCTGTCAACAGCATTTGATTTGCGTCACTGAAATAGCCAATCTGGTTTCAAATAAGAAAAAATTCACCAAACGGTCTCATATGAAATACTAAAAACAGACAGTGATTGTTAAATCAAATCAGAAGTTCTGCTCCAAATACAAACACACTTGACTCGCCTACAACTACAAGAAACAGTCTATCAGTGAATTTATTAACCCTTTAATGCCGGAGGGTATAGGATTTCCCATACCATTTACTACCATCTCGGCATTAAAGGGTTAATATCAGTAACTCGTACATTCCGTGATGAAGAAGTTGAGAAGCGTGACAACCGCCGTGTGACCACTGAACATGTAATCGCCACACGTTCTAACGCCTTGCAGTGACATGCCACACCCCGACCATATCACCAACGCCCTCTCCACTTTCGACCACACGTTGTCAGCAGTCTGTGCGAGAAATCAGATAAAAAAAATTAATAAATACTCAGTTTAAAGAAATATAGTAAAAACATAAATGAATTTTTAAAATGAGATTAAAAAATTAACAAATACTTAGTTTAAGGAAATATAGTAAAAACATAAATGAAAAAATTATCAATTTAGCTATTAAAAGAATACATCCTTAAACGTCCTGATTAGATTTACAAATTGAATTAAGTCATTTTTAAAGGAATTTAGTAAGAACAGAAATGAATACACTACAAATTTAGCTATTGAAACAATAGATCCTGATTAAATTTACTATTAGCAGTCTCACATATTTTATCAAACACTTCTTGGTTGGAGTTCTATAGATTATGACTTAAACTGAGATATTTATTACTACAGGAATAAATTTTGACTGTTAATTTTAACCCAAAGCTACAAGTAACATATATTTTGTCCTTTCTTCTAACACCTAAAACACATACATGTATGAAAGCTAGGATGTGGATTGTGGAAGCTCAAACCCCCACACACATTCCACAATAATCTTTCCACAAGATGAGCTTTCACGAGTTGGTGAACACATCACACTTAAAGATTTTTACAACCTAAATTTATAACTTGTGCGATTAATTAATTACTGAAAGAGTTCTATACGATAAATTGCAAGAGAAGACTGGTAAATTGCAGTGTGAAGCTTGAAGGGATAATTAATATAAATGGTACAAACTTTTGGTTGGCAATGAAAATGAGTTCCTGGAACAGAGAGCGACGTTATCAACATCGTGACGCTGCGAAGCAAAAAGACCGTTCCGGTCAGAGCAAACAACCGTCGCAGAATGATGAACCTGTCACGAAAGTAAGACATAAGTAATAACCAAAATTCTTTACCAATGTTTAGTCAATCAGTGAAGAGATTTATAGATAAAAAATTGATGTCCACTTCACTAACTTAAGCAATTGAGTCATAATTTCACTTAACCCTTTGAACCCGACAGGCCGGTTTTCCAGCCCGTTATCCATAGAGTTACGGGAGCTCTGGGTTCAAAAGGTTAAGGCATCCCAGTACTTATGAACCTTCAACTTTGAAATAAAATGCTGAAGCCTTAGTTATCAGCCACCCAAGTAATAATAAGACTCCACAAAAGATTGGGGTAACCATAAACGAATAGTTCTAGTAATCAGGTATCAATATCGTGTTTTATCGAAATGTGATTATATCACTACTTCAAGAGAATCCTAAGTAAACTGTGGGTGAACTCTTTTAGGCAACATTAAAAACTCAAAATAACGCAATCATATGATAACTGCAACATATTAAAAAACTTTGAACCCTTTAATGCCGGAGGGTATAGGATTTCCCATACCATTTACTACATTCTCGGCATTAAAGGGTTAATGTCGCCTACCGATGCTTGTGAAAGATGAGCGTGGACATGAGAATCGCCGCAAGGACAAGGGCCGTCGCTTCGCACGCCTCAAACGCCCACGGAATGTACGGAAGATTATCCAGCATGATGTCGGGCAGCGGCGGGTACTTGTCCATGTCCGGGACCCTATCGTGGACGATGACCATCATGAAAGCCGTCACCATGAACACAATGAACATGTACAGATAGCTCAAGAGCAGTTTCATGAACTCCGGCTTCAGATGCTGCGAGACTTGCCTCTCGTGTTCCTGCTTCGCCCACGCTCTCGCCCCCGGCGACTGTCCACGATGACGATTATTAGCTTCCTCTTCGTCGTAGTAGACCGTTGACGCTGTTGACGCAGAGTGGTTGGCGGTACCGTTGCCCGTGTACGATTCGCTGGTCGTGAGCGGGTGACTAGACATGAGCTCCTTCAGACAAATCATGAGATGTTTTATGTCGCCGAGAATGGACAGCGCGAGAGGCGGGCTGCGGAGGTCGTGTTCGGTGAGCAGCACCAACGCCATGCCGTCGATCTTGTGCTGTATCGTAAAGAGATCGACGTACTTGCCGAAGTGGTTTCGTCGCAGCCATTCGGCCACGTCGTCTGTCGTCCAGGTACTAACGTTTCTAGTACCAGCCATTGTTCTCTAAAAAGACAATGGCAATATTATTTATTGAATTGGGTCATAACGAAAGACAGAAAAAAACAATACACTAAAATAACAACATATAATTTAAATCTACTGTTGTATTCTAAAATTGCAGGTTACTTTGAAGTCTTTTCCCACTGCTTTCGTGTTTTCAGTCTGGTGCTTTAATTTTATTAAAGGCAAATACATTCCAGTTAAATTTTTTATTAAGGTGTAAAAATTAACAAATATGTGACAACTGGATATAATTAAACCAACTAAAAGTCTTGTCATACAGAGGAGGTAAATGAGAAGTTGAGAACAGAAACAGAATAGTTTATATTTAAAGAGAACAGTCGGCACGTGCAGTACGAATTCACAATTCGCGGCACAACGAGACTGCGCTATTAACATGTCATAACCACAATTGAAATTTTATTATTTTGTCAAAAGTTTAGAATTTATGTACTCGGGAATATATTCAAATTTTACAATGATACTATCAATTATTATGTATACACTACTTCCTATACATTTTAATCTGGGTTTTATGTCCAAGGTTGATATCTACAGTTGAATCAGAGGCGTTTAACGATCTTCATCGTAATCACGTGGGGTCAATTAGAAGCCCCAAATCATGTGCCAGCTCACACAACCATTATTCATAATCGTAATTAAACTTTTAAAAATTAGTCGCACTATTATAAATAACGCGTGACTAACAAGCGGCTAATCTATATACACGCCGCTTGGGAAAAGTATTGTTAATATTCAAAACATTGAGAATTCAAACAGGAAATAATTAGCACCTTTCTCGAATTTCTCATAATAACCCTTCCAAATTTGAAATCGACAAGTTAGTAGTCATCTTTGGCGAAAATTATTCGTTCCTTGGTCCAAAATAACTAGACTTAATTACGCTGCACCGGAAATATCCTAATTAAAATATCATATGACAAGATGAACCACAAGCACAGCAGCGCCTCTGGTGGTCTGAAAACAAAAACCTTTTCAAACATCAAATGTTTCGGAGTTTGCTACATTAGACTAAAATAAATTTAAAAACCAATAAATAACTGCTTTTGCAGAGTTAAAAGCTCTGTGTATAGAGCATAACCTGTTCATACATATCCGATATAAAATTTAGGCGTGGCGGCTCGCTGGTCATAAACCTTTTCTCTCGTTTCCATTCCTGTAGGCCTAAACATGAATCTTTTGTTCAAAAGATGAACGAATGTAGCTTTATGTATGACGTCAGTTCCAACCGGTTCTCTAGCATGATCAGTAAGCCAGCTTTGTAATGGCAATATCAGTAGGCTATTTTTCGCATTCGTCATTGTAAACGGCACGTGTACATTCTACTTAGCCTACTGTACACAGTCATACCACATAATTATAGTATACTACTATATGTGGTCATACTTAGCCCACGCAGCATAGGCCTACAGCCCTACAGGCTCTAATCGTAATCGTAGCATCGTGAATGCAATTTGCAATGACGCCTATAATTATCAAATTACACACAGGATTGACAGAAACGAGACTTGTGAAGAAAATGGGCTTACTACCGTTTGCTTAATTCGCCTTGAGTTGAGGAGACGATTAAGAAGGCAGAGAAAAGCTTGTTGTTGGCTGTCAACTGTTGGAATTTTCCCTCCTAAGATCAAACCGTTCAAACGTCTCTGTGCTCCAAAACCGGGTCCACGTGACTTTGATTTGCCAACTAAGGACAAAAGGAATAATTTAATCCCAATGGTCTTGTACAAGCACATCTGGCCTACTAGTTTTCTCTGCTCTGCGCATAGGAGCATTTGTAACAATGCCAGTATTTTTTAAACAATCGTACTTTTTTCATGTTCTGTAGGCTACTGCACTGCATTAGCCTACTCCATAGGCTTACTGTACGTTACTAGTTGCGGTGTGTCAACTTGATTATTGAATAAACGAAACTGCTTACCTACCTACTTACTTACTTATTTACTTACACAGACAAAGCACAATCGGTGGGTGGGGCAAAATTTGTTCCAGATCTTGATTGAAACGGTTCGGCCAGGCAGAATGGCGCGTAAAGTTGAAGCAGCGGACCCCTTGAGGCAGTGTAGGTGTAGGCCTAGGAGTAATCTGATAAACCTATAAGATTTGTGGCAGATAATCAGTGTTTCGAGTTTGAACAAAGGGTCGTGATATAGAAAGAGATAGCTCTTGGCGTAAAGTTTGGTTGATGGAT
This sequence comes from Lumbricus rubellus, assembly GCA_945859605.1. Classification (NCBI taxonomy): domain Eukaryota; kingdom Metazoa; phylum Annelida; class Clitellata; order Crassiclitellata; family Lumbricidae; genus Lumbricus; species Lumbricus rubellus. The sequence goes on along the minus strand of OX243827.1, from coordinate 21,942,031 downwards.
CCATGAGCGGTTGTTTAGGGGGGAGACTAGGCCTACGTGTTCAACCCACTCCACCGATAAATTTCCCCGATAAATTATTTCCGCATTTTAAAACTATACATGTAGGCCTAATTTGCGACCATGTCCAGTGGAAAACCCCGAAACGGAAAAACCCAAAATAAATTTTCCTTAAATTGTTGCTTCAAATAAAGGCTCGCAATTTAGACCTATGATAGCTAGGCCTAACCCAGCCTTCAAATTAGGTGTCAGTATGTTGTGCTCGAGGGGACTTGGTCTACGCCTTTAGTGCAGTGATATATATATATATATATATATATATATATATATACATACTTATAGTCTCTACCATTCGCAAACAATGAATGGGTTCATATTATTATAATAGCAGGGACCATTTTGACATGCGTCCTTTAACTCCATTTGAGATAGCTCTCGACAATGAGCCCAAGGTTCGAATCATTGTCGCAAAAGTGGGAAGCCGACTAAACGCGTTGGCCGCTCCACCACCTGCCACGTGCTCAAGTAGACGGTAGACGTTCATGGGAGGATGATACAGCAGCCTATTGTTTAGGAGACTATAATTATGTGAAGCAGCGGCCGGGACTATAGACTCTGTAACTCCCACTGGGACAATGCCTATATCGATCTTAGGCCTAATACTCTATGTATATAGTATTAATATGCATGCATATAGGGCCTATAATTTGTTTAGGCCTAATATGAATGCGTAGCGATCTTAATACTCTCTCTCTCTCTCTCTCTCTCTCTCTCTCTCTCTCTCTCTCTCTCTCTCTCTCTCTCTCTCTCTCTCTCTCTCTCTCTCTCTCTCTCTCTCTCTCTCTCTCTCTCTCTCTCTCTAAGCATAAGCTTAGTATTTATATGCCTACATAGGGCACATAGCCTACATGTATATATTCGCTTAGGCCTAATATAAATCATGTTGAAAAGCCGTAAGGTAGGGGTCGGGCTTAGCCGCTTAGATGTGAAATGTGGAAAGTAAAGTCAATAGTATGATCCCGTACGTTTTCACAGTGTGCCCGATTTTTGTAGACCCTACACGTGTATCATTCATACAATGATACAATACAAACCAATAGCCTATGCCTTATTTTTCCAACTTCCAGAGTATCACACCAGTATTATTATTGTATTGTGCGTATTGTACATTGCACACGGAGGGGCTGCACGTACGTGCCATAATAATTATTATAAGATCGAGCTGCTGTCACGTGTGGCATGGCATCCTGCGCAGCTGACGTTTTGGTTGAACGACACTCAGCCGTCTTAAGAACCTAAGAAGAAAGCGGCGGAAAGGACCTTCTAGGATTTTATCGGATTACGCGACCAATCAGAACAGGACGTTGAGAATCTGTTTGCACATCCTTCAGGTAACGTTGAGCGTTTCAAGTGCCCGTTTCCTTTTCCGCTGTGCGGCGTTTGCGTGTGTGTGCTCTGTCGAAATAGTCCCCGCGGCTATCCGCTCTGGTTAAACGAATTTATGAATGGGCTTACAAGTTTAGTAGACCGCAGAGGCCCACTTGACATTGGGCCTGCGTAGCAGTAGTGGCAATTGACCCTACCCAAAGGGTCATATGTAGCCTATTATGCCCGAGAAACCGCGAAGGGTAGGCCTGTAGACTGTCTGAGTGAGAGCCTATAATCTATGAATGGGACAAGGACCATACCTGTCTAGATAGGCCTACTTCCCCCATGCAGTAGGCCTAGGCCCTAATCGTCTAGGCCTGTAATACTTTGGCCCGCACCTTCCTATTCCAAAAAAACCATCGACCGCATAAATTAGTCTAAATAACCATCCGTGTACTTCCCATTCTCTAAAATTTAGGCCTACGATTTACTGATGTCACCAGGGCTGTACGAGGGTAGGCTATACGCGGGTATACAACGCGAATATATAGCCTAATCACCTCCGAGAAAAAAGGGCATCGTATACTCACCTCCCGAAAACCAGAGTAGCCTATACGCGGGAAAAGCGGGTAAAGCAGGGTACACGCTGTTATTTAGATGTATTGTACTGAAATTGTGAGCGAATGACTAAAAAAAGTCCTCAGCTTTTCGAACGGGAAATTGCGTACATTTTCTGAAGATTTGGCCTGATGACTAAAAAAGGTCGTCAGTAGGCCTATTTTCTCGCCAAA
>OX243827.1:21888981-21939675 GCA_945859605.1 Lumbricus rubellus | reverse complement strand
CTTCGGCGCCGCCACTCACGACCAATTACAATCGTCCTGGCGATTGTTTTTTTACACTTTAAGCACTGGTCATACTTAAGGCTTAAGCCCCCCCAAACGAAAAATCCTAGTTACGTCCCTGGTCAGTAGGCCAATTTTCTCGCCAAAAATGTCGGTTTTCTCCCGGTCAGCATAGGCCTATAGGCTATATAGGCTACTCACCTCAAAATTTACCAGTAGCCATTATGGTGCGAACTTCAACAGTGCTGCCACATATATTATAGCCTATTACTGTAATATAATATTAATATTATGTGTTGCTGCATTATAGCCTGTGTAGAAACTTTAAACTGATCATTTACTGTTTCACACTGACATTGATCGACGCCGTATGATAACAATTCATAGTATGAACGAATCTATCACAACTTCACAAGTTACTCCAGGAGTCGAATTTAACTGTCTGGCAGCCATGCAAGGCGACGATCCTGGTTCAACTATTCATTTTACCAACGCCATCTACCGAACAAAGTTTTCCCTATGCGAGAGTAGAGGGCGAGATTCCGCGGGGCCTACCTGCTGATCTGCTCTTTGTGCCAGAGACATTACCCTAAATCCTTCCCTCAAAATACCCTACTGATAGCCTACTTGATCTCTTATAGGCTGGGCTAATTAGGCTTTAAAGTAGGCCTAATCAACTGGCGATCAATTTTTATTATTATTAATTTATTTTCTCAAGAACCATACAAACCATTGTAGGCCTACAATTATGGCAGTGAACATAATGCTTTAACATAATGGTGATTTAATTAACCTTACAGTCTATAAAAAGTCTATAGGGTTTATTGTTTTCCTCAAGTGATTATCGAGGACCCTGCTGTGGCTTTTTGTTTTCAATTAGATGCTTCTAAAAGCAGCGCAGCTGTTCTATACAAACCGCCCCATTACATAGACGCCGTCCCGACTTTTCATTGTTACGAACTGGTTAAGTCCGCCGTCCGCTGCCATTGTTTCTCCGAAACAACAATAGCGTCCCGCTGACAAAGCGCCTTTGTTCGAACGCCCCTTTTGTCGATGGGCTGACTAAATAACATCCTCGCCGCTATTGCTGGGTGCTTGATGGTCACGCGCCACTTTAATCCCAACTCCATTATTGGACGGACGAACGAGCGGAAGGAAGGGAGGAAGCACGTTACTCTCTTGTCAATTAATGATTTTCGTGTCTGAACATGTTTTGCCAGCTGCAGCGCACGGCGCATTGATATCAACGATATAAATAACTCATACTAAAATCTGAATATTATCTCTCGAATAACACCTATAAAGAGCTTAATCATATTTTATTAAGTTATTTAAAATGTTATTTACCGAAAATTAAGTGGTTTTTTCTCTGAATTATTTTAAAGTGCGGACTATTTTCGTGAGCGGACTGTTTGACTGGTAATGGCGCGATCGCATACGGAAGCCTGCGTACTGTGTTGATTTATTGGAATGGAGAGAAAAAATGATCGGTTTGCATAACTTTCCGCGCTTCTGAATATAATAATTGTCCTGCAAGATTTAATAATTATTATTATCAGATGCGGAGTGATTACTTTGTCGTCTGAAGTCTGACATCGTTTGAGGTCAGTATGATATTCATTAGTATACTTGTTGCTGCAGCCCGTGCTGCTGCTAACCTATTTTTTATAGCGCCCTTTTGTACTTTCAAAAATCATATATTATGTCAATTCCAACGTATGAGACAGCTTATATAATGATGATCTGCTATGATTTTTCTTGAATTCTACCACTGCCCGTTCTCTGGTGGTGCCAGTCCCAAGTCTAGAGAAGGAGGTCGTCGCTATTTATGTGTGTTATAACAGCAACTAATCATTTAGATCAGTTATTTTTAAAAAGTATAGTTTCTGACGAAGTTACATCTGCGTGATCACGGTGCCTGGATACCTTTTTGCTTGCTTATTTGCCAATCAGCATATGGGTTTATTGACTTGGAGAGTTTTTGGATTGTAAACAAGTCCAAGCCAGTATTGTCTGGATTACTACCGTAGTTAATTCGGCCTTAAGGCCCTGTGGTTGGTTGGGGCTGTTTCGAGCACAGTGATCAACGACATTCAGAAAGCTCATTATTGCTGGAGGAGACTCACATTTACTTATGTTGGATTAAACATTGTGTGGGATTGAACGTTAAAGAGACTATTTTTGTGGTAGTGTAAGGTAAGCTGTTGTTTTATGTATTGTACTATCTGCCTGTCTTTTCCTGTTGTACATAACCTGGTTGCTGAATGGCCAGAAAAACGACATGTATCAGCGCTGGTGCTGGGGTATTTTTTAGAAAGTAATTATATGATGAGTAGGTGTTAGAATACTTGGCCTGTAGAACTAATTGCTGTTGTCACGGTGATTTTTGAGCAACATATCAATTGGTTATGTGCAATGTATTGATGTAGAAGTAACATACTGATTTCATAGCAACATATTGATTTATAAATGCATGGTATTGATTTAGAAATGTTCATCATATTGATTTAGAAACATCATATTGATTTAGAAACATCATATTGATTTATAAGCAACATGTATTGATTTATAAGCAACATGTATTGATTTATAAGCAACATATTGATTTATAAGCAACATAGTGATTTATAAGCAATGTTATATTGATTTATAAGCAAGACAAGGTGGAGCGAATATGAGATGTAGATGAAATGAAACCTGCAAAAAAGTTTCCTATCTGTTCACGCACGCACGAATTGCATTCATCCGTCCATTCATCCATATCCATGAATGAGGTTCCATCGCTGTAGCAGATAATGTGACGTTGGTAATGCAGTGGTTACTGGTCCGAGCGAACTAGCATGTAGTCATGCATAATTCATTAATGCATCTGTTTGCTCGTGATGGAGGTACGCACCTACATGCATGCACAGACGCACACACACAACAAACACACATATGTATGATATGTATATATGCAGTCTATGATTATACATGTGCAGTATTTGATAAATGGTAAAATGATAAAATGACTCTACGAGTCTACGTTGGTTGTACAGGGGCATTGTGCTGTATGTTCTTCCACTCAGGTTTTTTTTTCTCTCGTGGCCTTGCACACTGGGAGCGCCTCTGAACGGTTCACCCTAGTAGAGGTGCTTTATAAATGTTTTCATACAATACAATACAGAGTGGACTCCTCAGTCTTTGAGCATGAACTGCTCTTAGACAGCATCATGCTTTCTCTGTTATTGGCCCTTGGTACGGAATGGGCTTCCACTGTCTCATAGATACGGCTTATGCCTAGGGTTTGCTCAGATGTGTTTTATCTCAGCCTTAAAACAGTATTTTTCAGTCGAGGTTGGGTTGGGAGTGCTCCTGACTGAGTAGTAACCTTGAAGGAGCGCTATATATAAATCTCCATAGTGAATAAATAAATAATGAATGAATAAATGCTGTGATATGTTAAATGTTAATATGTAAGAGTTGATAACGTTAGAGGGTATGTGTGATAGTCATTGTCTGTCATCATTTCTTATGTGTGATGGTCATTGTCATCATTTTCAGAATGGCGCTTGCAGAACGTCTGTCTGTGAAACGAAAGAGCGGCAGCAGGTCAAGCTCACAGAGTTCTGTTGAGACTGAGGTATGTGGTCGAACTTCTTTCATTTTTGTTTTGCATCTTCTAGCGTTTATTCGTTCACTGAGCCTCGGTTTTTAAAATTCTTAACCAGAAATGGCGGATTTCCAAGTCTTTGCGAGTCTATATTCATTGGTGGCACCACCACATATCACGGCATTTCATTTCACCTTTCTACTTTACTCTTGACGTGCGTAATGACCTGCCAAAAATTCTTTGAAATCTATAATCTCTTCTTACCATTTAATTAATTCGACCTGCAGATTAACTCCATGATCTTGACACAATAATTGTGCAGCTGGCACTGCCGCTTAATATAATTTATATTTGCCTATAATATTTCGATCACAAAACCAGATCTTTCAATGACCGAATAAATTACTTCTGCTGTACAGCTGGACTGGAACAGTTGACTTGGGTGGGGGGTGGGGTGGGGTAGAGGGATGCACGTTTTTGTAATGTTTTGATGGAGTTTTGATGTCTACAAAAGGAGTCTGAAACGGAAATTCAGACCTGTATGCTAAAAAAACGTTTACGTACAGTGATTGCTGGACCATTGAACAGTTAAATGGACTAAAATGTGAAGTCCTTTAAAAATTCGTGCTTTGAGCATGCATGCACAAAACTCTTCTGACTGATTTTCTCTTTTATGAGTGCAGTACTTAATTGAAGGGATGGATTTCCATTGTCGTTTCTATTATCATTTATTTCCATCAATACAGCTTCCATCATTAGCAGTCCTGAGTCATTGCCGTCCGCTCTTTCACAATCAGTCATTTTCCAGGCACCCGTTGTTTCGCTAATACCATAATCATCGTCGTTTTTATTGGGACTTTGTGCGACGTTGTAATTGCTTCCTGGCTTCACCTGTACTTAGCGGAAGCACGCATGACGGCTTGCTGTCGACATACACAATGGTATCATTTACGTGCAAGTCTCATTAGCCATGAGTCTCATTAGCCATGAGTCTCATTAGCCAGAGGCCATAAGTTTCATTAGCCATAGGCCGTAAAGACTGAAACTTGTATTGCACTACTTTGATGAAACATCATAATGTCTGATCTACCTTGTAATTTACTTCTGTCATGTGCAGCTTGATGGTAATTTGAATGTATCTGTGCTGCGCTCGAGATAATTGCAGCTCTGCACGGTAGCACAGGAAATCAATACAGAGCTACAGTTGATATTTAGAGAACTTCTGAAGTGAGTGTACCGCCTGAATGTTAATGTTGCCGAGCAAATGTGCTTGAAGGACTTGCTGAGAGTCCATATAAACCATGACCGCCTCAGTTGAGAGTTATAATTACTTCCTGTAGCTCTGTTAAAATGCGTTAAAACTTCCTGTAGCTTTGAAGGTATGTCATTTCTCCATGTAGCTGTGGAGATTTGTCATATATATTTATGTAGCTGTGAAGATATGTCATATTTGAATGTAGCCATGAAGATATGTCATATCTCCATGTAGCTTTGAAGATCTATATGTATCTTTTTGTAACTGTGAAAATATGTACTCTCAGCGTCACACACTGGGCATCTATGAAACCAATTGGCTACCATACTGTACTGAAAGCAAACCATGTGGTTTACTTATTAAGAAAATCATAAATTATCTTTTTTGCATACATGTGTTCTAGTTTCGTGGTGACAAATAGTTTATTTTTATAATTTTACTTTTGCTATGTGTCTGGTAGCTCACTAGGCTTTGCTGTGAAGTGGTAAATAGGGAACCCTGAACAATTTGACCACAGTTTGAAGTAAGGACAGTATAGTCAGGTGACAGTGACATGATGGCAAAATTACAAGTGAAACGCTTATCAACCTTGGACTATTTTCATGTGATTAATCTCATTGAATGATTATTTGATCTTTTAGTCGAACAGTTGCGACCGATTTTCAGCGAAGTCCAATCCCTGCCAATCACCGATGTCTCTTGCTCAGATCATATCGTCAACCTACAAGCATTCGCCAAATCTTGTAAGTATTTGTCTGTGCTGCAAGATTTTTTATTACTGAGTGGATTCATTTTATACAGAGATCTACAATTGATTCGTATGCGTTCGTGCAGCTATGGAGACATGTAATCTTTTTCTGTAGCCATATCTTCAAGTAGCTGTGAAGATATTTTTTTGTTTTCCTTTATCTGTGAACTTGTGAAGATAGCTTCGTGTAGCTGTGAAGGTATGTTTTAACTTCCTGTAGCTGTGGACGATGTCTTAAAAATTTCTGTAGCTGTGAAGATATGTCATATCGTCTTGTAGCTCTGTGAAGATATGTCATAATTTATCTGAATATAGTTGTGAAGATATGTTATATCTTCTTGTAACGATGAAGATTTGTTATATCCTTCTGTAGCGATGAAGATATGTCATATCTTCTTATAGCCATGAAGATGTGTCATATCCTTCTGTAGTGATGAAGATATGTTATATCTTCTTGTGGCAATGAAGATTTGTTATATCCTTCTGTAACGATGAAGATATGTCATACCTTCTTGTAGAGCTCTATGAAGATATTTTGTATCTTCCTGTAGCAATGAAGATATGTCATATCTTCCAGTAGCTTCATAATGCATGATTTCGTGTGTTATTCTGCTTGCAGCTCATTCCTCATCCTGCTCTGCTGAAACTTCTGAAGACGGTTGGTGCTAAGGGAGAACGATACGTTCGCGATACCGAGATATACACCGTTCAACAGGTTTGAATTTTTCAACAGATTGTGAAAATTTGTGCAGCTTTTCCCAAATTGTGAAGTACGATTGAGCATAATGAGCAAGCACTAACAGGCTATTATTAAATTAAACTGTTTTTTATGTGAAGTCAGAGTTGTGGCTTTAAGAGATTTACTGGTAAAGTCAATGACCCATAAATGGTGGCTGGTTCAAAGTAGGCACTAGGGATCTTTAAATGTTTTCTTTGGCTGGGAACTGTTACCACTTGTTGTTTTCTAGATCAGCCAGAAATTAGTGTTCGTTACATGATTGTTGATTTGTGTCTAATTAGTGCATCTATAGCTAAAACTCGCTGAATAATGCATTTAAAAGTGTTCCTTTTACTGTTTAACCCTTTACCGACCAAAGTACAATAAATAAGTTTGGAAATCATATGCTTTCGGCCGGTAAAGGGTTAAGTTAATTAATTCCTGTCTCTTAACATCTGACAACATGAACTTGTGTTTGCGGTGTGTATAGCTGTGCCATTACCTCAAAGAATACATAAAGCAGAGGCAGCTGTACGATGTCAACGACGTTCAAGTGGTCCACTGTAGAGGCGATCCTCTAGGGGACGTTTTCCACGTTGACCGGTTCACCGTTTACAACGTTCTGTAAGTGGCCAGTTGATGTTACTCGTTAAATTTCTCACTAGGGTTGTTAATGTCAGATTTTTTGGCAAACCAGTTATTGTTTGTAGAAACCGATTTGGAACCGGTTATGCGAATATTGCAGGTATTTATTGTTAGTATGTTGCATATGAAATACTTTATGTGTATTGTATGTGGGTAGATATTTGTCGAGTTTTCTGATTTGCATTGCCAACTCAGTACAACGTTTTATTATCTGCATTTATTTAGTACCACTGTGGAATGACCCAGCATTGGTCAGTGGGAAGATGAGATGGCGAGGGAGAGGATTGGGCACCAATCCTCATATATACCAAGGTTTAGAAAAATGAAGTTGCACAAACTTCATGACCTTCGCTACCCTTGAGCTAGCTTACTCTCTTTTCTTCCTTTTAGGATGAGGGTTGTGCTTCACCCTTTACCTGCTAAAGTGCAGTAGATGGTATCGGAATCCTATGCCATAAGTCAGTAAAGAGTTAAATGTATTGGTAACCAAATACAGTTTGTCGTAAAAGGGTTAAGTTATGCAAATTGTGTACTTTTTAGTGTATGTATGTTTATGACTGTGTGTGAGAGGGCGTATATGCGATCTGGTAATCATTATAAGTCATGTGTTTTTGTTGTCTCTCTGTTTCTAGAGACTTAATTTCTAAGGCGAGCACTCCTCTGTTGCTCAGTCCATCGAAGAATAAGATTTCCATTTCAACCGATTCAAAGACCACCGACCTCCAGAAAGTCAAACAGGTCAGTCCCAATGATGGCTCTTTTGTGTGTTTGTGCATGTGTGTGTGTGTGTGTTTGTGTGTGTGTGTTTGTTTGTGCATGTGTGTGTGTATGTGTGTGCGTACATGCGTGTGTGAAGAGCTAAACTAAAGGTCCATATATTTCTCTTGTTATGTTTCATATTCCAATTATTCAATGGTGATTTTTACCTAAAATTCTCGTGCTTATCCATACAATTGCTCAACTTTGTAGTCACGCATGTATTCGTTCATTCATTCTGAGAATTTATATAGCGCCTCTTCAAGGGATCTAGCCACAGGCACTTTCTGTGCTGGCCTAGTTTTTCTTTTGAGTTTCTCGCACTGGGAGCACTACTGAATGGCCATGCTTGTGAGTGGCCCTATGGCAATGACTGATTACATTACATTACACTACATCAAATTAATCATCTGCCGCATCCTTCATCCAACTATTAGACTCTTTTATTAGCAGTTGACATGGGTGAGCCACCTTTGTTTCAAATCTTGTTGTGCTGTGTTTTCTTCCAGGGTGGAACGTGGAAGCTTTCCGACGACGGTGCAGTCATGGCCGCCGACTGCACGGAAAAACCCGGACACGAATCATCACCGAAAAAATCTGCATCATCAGTGAATCTCTCGAGGCTTTTCTGTCGTTACAGCGCTCGCGGAAACGAACCGACGTGCAATTTTGTTACTTCTACGACCGATTCCGTGAGAATTGCGGGACTGAAGAGGTCACTGGAGGAGGAAGAGGACGGGGAACGCCCGCCCGAGAAAAGGCCATGTCTCGGTTGGTTGAATTTGATGCTGCTTTGGAATGTGCTGTATTGTTTTTTTTAGCTTGAGACAATAATAGTCTGGTTCGTGTGTTGTTTACTGTCAACAGAAAGGTCAGGGTTGAAATGCCGACCAAGGGAGGAATTTGCTTTGATATTTCTGCTTCACCCTGGGGAGGAAAGTTTAAGTTAATGGATTTTTTTCTTTCGAATCAGTTTTATTTAAGCTTGAAGGCCTGATAGTCAGTTTATGTGGATTCCTAGGTGGACTCGTAGGTTGTTATTATTATCCAGGGCTGAAAGTGGTTTGGAAAAGTTGCCGGGTCTCACTTTGGCGGACGAACACGCCTTTGGCTCATAAATTCTTCTGACGACGTTTTTCCTATAGTAATTTGCCAAAAATTAGCGAAAATCCTACCATTTTCACCTACTTTTGGCATCTGACGGCCTGTTTTGCGACCCGGCTGAGACCCGGCAACAGCAGGTCTCGAAAATCGATGCCGGGTCTCAGACCCGGACCGACCCGGCTCACTTTCAGCCCTGTTATTATCACACATTTATTAAGATTTATTGTCATGGTTACGATATTGGTTCATCAATAACACCAATCTTGATTGTAAAGTTTGCCGCATATAGGTTATTACATTCATTCATGAGAGCTGTGTTCGCGATTGCAGAGAATTCATCATCAGCTGAAGCAAGAGAAGATGGTTTTGAGAATGATGAATGTCGGATGGAGAAGGAAGCTCTTGAGCAACAGTTACTGCTGAGAGTCCGGGACAATTCAGCTACGTTAGGCGATGTTTCAGACGTGGAAAGCACTTACAGTATTCAGGTGGGCAGCATTAAAATTCAAGCAGTTTTCATAAAAGTACCATGAATAATTACATTTTGAAAGTTAAATTTTTCAACTGCGTGATAATCTTTAACTTTGGGTTTTTGTTGATTGACTGATTTAAGATAAGATCAGATAAGAATATTCTTTAATAGATCAATTTCTATCCACATTTTGGTTTACAGACATGGTAATAAATGTACATAATCTATAGAGCCAATAAATAGTCAAACGTTTTAAAAACACAAAACCTAAATCCAATAGAAATATGTTCTTATAATGACCATCTATTTATATACTGCACTTTGGTTTGCATGGCATGACATTTAAATAAGATAAGATTTATTTTTTAAAAATGTTTTTATTCATTCATTCATTCATTCATTCAAGTATTTATATAGCGCCTCTTCAAGGAAACTACTCAGAGGCGCTCCAATAAGCCTGCAGATGTAATCCTCGAGAAAAACTGAAAAACCTGTCCGATACTGAGTCGGTGTTCACACGCCGAAGCGCCACCTATTGAATCATTTATTGATCACCATCAGCATGGGAAATAAAGGATATGATTTTCTTACTTGACTCAGTTTTAGTAATTCATTTTGTTTTTGCTTTTACAGAGTAAGGAGACGGCCGTTGTAAAAGATTCGTCCGATGATCTCTGGTTTCTGAAGGATGACGACAACGATGTCGAACGCGACGACACAGATGACTACGGCGACATATATGCGGATGAATTTGACATCATGTCCGACATAAGTCATGGATCGCCAAGTGAAGATGATGAAGACGACGACAACGATGTATTCTCAGAAAGAGAGGTTAGACTTTTTATAGAGTGCTTACGGCTTAGGATTGTATGAAGTGTGCTGGTTTTTGGAATTTGACGAATTTTTTGGTTTCGTCTAAAGGAGTCTTTGCTTGTCTTCATTCTTGCATCATATTCTATGCCATGGTGCTGAATTGTTATTAGTTTCTCTCTACCGCATTAATTAGCCCTCTAGCCAGTTCAGCGATAATCAGCGATAATAGGTACACACTGATGGTAGGAGGATGAGATGGCGAGGGAGAGGACTGGCCACCTGCACTCTTATGCCGAGGCTAAGAAAATGAAGTTGGTAATGCTTCGTACCCATGTTTGCCTCAGCGCTAGCTTAAGAGACTAGTCCAAATGATCTTATTTTGGCCATGCGTATGACTGTGCAAATTTCTTTGGCTCTGTGATTGCATTTACAACTAACGGGTAGTGAAAATTTCGTCTTGTCACATGAAAGCATTTGATGTTTTAATCGTGTTGATGTTTACTGTTTACAGGACGTCATCGTGATATGTGATGGGGGATCTGAGACGGATTTTGCCGATGGAGAGCTGAGCGATATTGAAGAGGAAGTGGCGTCGCAATTTTCTCGTGCAATCGAACGAGTACGTTTTTTTGTCTTGTTTTCCCATTGTCACAATTGGTCACACCTCACAATTGGTCACACTTCACAATTGGTCACACCTCACAATTGGTCACACCTCACAATTGGTCACACCTCACAATTGGTCACACCTCACAATTGGTCACACCTCACAATTGGTCACACCTCACAATTGGTCACATCTCACAATTGGTCACATCCCACAAGTCAGGCCAAAGTTTAAATTAATTACGGTTTGGCTTGTGCAGCTGAGTGAGGACCAGAAGTGACTTGAATTTTGTTTTTTAATTACTATTGTTAGTTTCTGGTTGGCAAAGTTCTCCTGAATGCCACAGTGTTAAACCGTTCTATTGTTAGCGAGAGACGTTGGAATAAGAAAAGTGGTTTCCCATGTGACACCATGTGACAGTGCAGAGCTTTTGACAGGCTTTTAAGTATATTAATGTCTAACTGCATTTTCACTGTCTGACTAACTATAAAACTAATTATGGAGATAAAACGATTATATTTTTATATATAAATGTGGTTTGTTTTGTCAAATTCAGAGTGCTTCTGAGAAATTTATCTTGATATTGCACTATATAAATTCATGATTGCAATTAGATTAACGTGATGTTTCTCGTGTGTTTCAGAATTCGTGGCAGTGCATTAAATGCAGTCACCGCAATCGCACTCCAGATCGACTGTGCGACGAATGCTTGAATCTGCGAACGGAGGAGTTGAATCAGGAGGAGTCGTTGGTACCTCCATCCAGCTGTATACATGAGACACCTCTTCCATCATTGTCGGTTACTGATGACTGCTATTCCAATCAATCAACCGCTGGAAATCATGATTTGGATCACCAGTGTCTACCCACACGCCGTTATTCAGAGAATGACACCTGTGTAAGAGAGTCGATTGGCAAGTCTTTTGAGGCATTGCCATCAACTGGCAAGTCTTTTGATTTGTCACCGTCGATTGGCAAGTCTTTTGCTTCATCAACTGGCAATTCTTTTGATTCATCTCCATTAATGGGCAAGTCCTTCGATTCATCATCTCAGTTCGCATCCAGCCAGGAGTCGGGGTTTATCTCTGCTGATTTGGACGATGAAGTCACTCCACGAACGTCATCGCTTAACCCTTTGACTCCCGTCGAAAGAACAGAAGTCGAGAGCGACGTAACTGAGAGTCAGGCGCATGACGGGAAATCTCGTCAGGCGTCGATATCTCTGAACAACTCGTGCATCATTTGTCTGTCGGAGCCGAAAGTCGCGAGCCTGATTCACGGAACCAGTGGACATCAGGTGTGCTGCTACCAGTGCGCGTGCCAACTGAAACGAATGCATAAGCCGTGTCCCGTCTGCCGTCGACCTATCCAGAAGGTCATACGGAATTACGTCGTTTGAACGTCGTTTGAACGTCGTAGGCATTTTCACGGTGTCCGTATTTTTAACCCTTTACCCACCGAAGGTTATAGGATTTTCTCCCCGTACCATTTACCACGTATGGTCAGTAAAAGGGTTAAAGGCGCTTACCATTTACTACACTATGGTCGGTAAAGGGTTAAAGGCGCTTACCATTTACTACACTATGGTCGGTAAAGGGTTGAAGACGCTTACCATTTACTACACTATGGTCGGTAAAGGGTTGAAGACGCTTACCATTTACTACACTATGGTCGGTAAAGGGTTAAAGGCGCTTACCATTTACTACACTATGGTTGGTAAAGGGTTAAAGGCGCTTACCATTTACTACACTATGGTCAGTAAAGGGTTAAAGGCGCTTACCATTTACTACACTATGGTCAGTAAAGGGTTAAAGGTGCTTACCATTTACTACACTATGGTCAGTAAAGGGTTAAAGGCGCTTACCATTTACTACACTATGGTCAGTAAAGGGTTGAAGGCGCTTACCATTTACTACACTATGGTCAGTAAAGGGTTAAAGGCGTTTACCATTTACTACACTATGGTCAGTAAAGGGTTAAAGGCGCTTACCATTTACTACACTATGGTCAGTAAAGGGTTAAAGGCGTTTACCATTTACTGCATATGGTCAGTAAAGGGTTAAAGGCGCTTACCATTTACTACACTATGGTTGGTAAAGGGTTAAAGGCGCTTACCATTTACTACACTATGGTCGGCAAAGGGTTAAAGGCGCTTACCATTTACTACACTATGGTCGGTAAAGGGTTAAAGGCGCTTACCATTTACTACACTATGGTCGGCAAAGGGTTAAAGACGTTATTAGCTGCATTTCGACTGGCTGATGGTTCTAACCTCTGATGTTGGATCAGCGACGGTCGACCTGGATTGAAATCTGGATTTCAGATGGAAGAATTATGGATCCTGCTGAATCTGGAGCTCGGCGAGTCGTGGATTTTGGTGACGTCTGCTGAGCGTCGATCTTTGTTGCTGCTTATTCGGTTGTCGTGGCAACCAGCTGTTGACTTTGATCTGTGATAGATAGCATCGGGCGACGGACTTTTTTGTTTTCGTGGGATACAAGGGGAAGGATCTGTTACGGTTGTGCGCTTGAATTTGCGACGGAGAAACTCTTTGCTGGCATTTGTGGTGAGAGCATTGTCTTGCTGCTGTTGCAAGTAGGGAGTGATGGCTTTGTCCTGGCTTTGTCCGTTAGCTGCGTTGTCTGTTGTGTAAAGGCTGTTTTGTGTGTCGCATAATTTTGGGATTTTGTCAGCACTTGGTCCAATTCGGACTCTTCATCTAACTGAATGTAGTCCAGAGGTGGCAAAAGCAGCAGTTAGTGTTGTTGAATTGAATTTTTGAATTGGGCTGAATAGTCGTTTATCAAAACGTGAACATCAATTCAGCCCATTAATTTTAAACTGTAAAACACCGAATTGATGCCAAGGTCAACATGTCACCTGACTGGTGAAAGAGACCCGTTAGAGGTTGCTTGGCTCGCCTGTGTTTCCATTGCAATTATAGAAGTCTGGTTAAAATTTATACAATGCTGTACGTTGCAATGGTTTTTGTTGTTGGACCATCAGGCGAGGTCATTGGTATGAGGTGCGGTTTGTAATGTTAGGCTGGTAACGTGTGTTACTGGTCCAATATGGTTCTTATGTTAACACATTCAGGTTTCAAGTATGAGTATCTGATAGCGTTGAATCTTATCTTACTGTTATTACATTCAAGAAGTATTAATAGTTTGGTTAATCATTGTTTCCGTATGCTTAGCAGGAAGTGATTGTGTGTTACATTTGCATATATGATTTTTTGTGGCAGCTGTCAGCAAAATACTATTCGTCTTTTGTCGACTAATGTTTTGCATAAACTGGTCAACATGCATTGTATATTTTTGAGGGAAAAGTACATCTGTGTTCAACATTTTCTTCTTTACGTTTCTAACGTTCAAGTGTTGCGATGTTCTTATTAACGTTCAAGCTTTTCAGTGTTCGTTTTAAAATGTTCAGCTTTGCAATGTTCAACTAGCATACATGTACATATATTTGGAAGGTGGTACATTGTTTTGTTTGTATAATTTGCTATAGAGAAACTTTCAAGGAGTTTTACGATTTTGTGCATAATAATAATAATAATAGTTCGTATTGTCTTGTTGTGTTCATACCAAGTTCCCGCGTTCGTGCATTGAATTTGTATTGTCTTGTTGTGTTCATACCAAGTTCCCGCGTTCGTGCATTGAATTTGTATTGTCTTGTTGTGTTCATACCAAGTTCCCGCGTTCGTGCATTGGATTTGTATTGTCTTGATGTGTTCATACCAAGTTCCTGCGTTCGTGCATTGGAGATGTACAGATTTGGAAGTCGCACAAGATGCACACATGTGCAAAGACGTTCATGACATTTGTTGTTGACAATCTAGACTTAATCTTGTCGTTCTTGTTCTTGTTTATAATCCATGTCAATGTTTACAAATCTGTTTATTATGCTGCGAAGGTTGCATTTAGTTTTTTTGTCGTTGCCTGGGTTGCGGGCGAGGCTGTGTTCATTTTTATCGTTCTCTTCATTTAATCAGATAGACTGTGTTCAAGCTATAATTATTGGCATATTAACTTTAATATCTCTCATTTTTTAGTTAGTCTGTGTTCAAACTATATTGGCATATTAACTTTAATATCTCTCTTTTTTCAGTTAGTCTGTGTTCAAGCTAAAATTGTTGGCATATTAACTTTAATATCTCTTTTTTTAGTTAGTCTGTGTTCAAGCTATATTGGCATATTAACTTTAATATCTCTCTTTTTTCAGTTAGTCTGTGTTCAAACTGTATTGGCATATTAACTTTAATATCTCTTTTTTCAGTTAGTCTGTGTTCAAACTGTATTGGCATATTAACTTTAATATCTCTCTTTTTTCAGTTAGTCTGTGTTCAAACTGTATTGGCATATTAACTTTAATATCTCTCTTTTTTCAGTTAGTCTGTGTTCAAACTATATTGGCATATTAACTTTAATATCTCTCTTTTTTCAGTTAGTCTGTGTTCAAACTGTATTGGCATATTAACTTTAATATCTCTCTTTTTTCAGTTAGTCTGTGTTCAAACTATATTGCCATAATTAATTATTAACTTTAATATCTGTTTTTTTTTCAATTGGTCAGGTCCTACGCATGATTTCGTTTTCGTCATCATAGCCATTATTATGGTAAAAGCTTTTGATAGATTACATTTTTATGTGTACTTGCTCACTGCTTTACACAGGACTTCCCTAGGTTGTGTTCCTGCTATAACCATTTGCTGAAGCAGTGTGCTCTCAACTCCCAACCGATTTGTATTAATCAGTGGATGTCAAAAATGCAAGCTATGGAAACAAGCAGAGTTTTGAAATGTTTGTTAAAAATGGAAACTATTGAGCCAGAGAAGCTAAGCGTGCTAATTATTAATATTGCACAGCACGATGGATATTGGAGCATTTGGTAATCTAGGTCATGCACGTCTTCATGAAAAATGTAACCTGTCAAACCAGAAATTTGTTTTGATTATAGGAATAATTGGCATTTTTGCTGATTATGGCAGTAATTTACTGTTATTATTATGCATTTATTATTATTTTTATTATTATTTTATTAATAACTCTGTAATAACCATCAATTATTGGTGATTCCAAGGTTTTATTTAAATTACAGTTTGATTGAAATGAAACTTTGCAAAAAAATTGTCACTTTGTTCATGATGGATACTTAGCTTCATTTACCATCTGGGTCCTGCCTGTCTTTAGCCATCATCTTGTGTTCGATTTATATCAACCAGGTCTTTACCATCATCTCGGTCTTTATTTTGCCATCATCTTGATCTATCATCCGAGTCTTTACGATTATCTGGGTCTTTATTTTGCCATCATCTGGGTCTATCATCTGATTCTTGACCATCATCTTAGTCATTATCATCGCATTGCATAAAACATCAATTATTAGCAAAAGCGACCATCTGAATTTTCACTGTCAATACAACTTCCATGTAACAGACTTCACCTGTATGAGACCAATATTGTTTTGTTTAGCAACGTTTTCTCTATTTTGGCGTGTTCAGGTTGGCAGTTTCTGCATTTTTCAGCTTTAAGGCATATCGGAACTTCAGTTGCGTTCAGTCAATGGTTATTTTTGACCATTCCACAGTTGAACATTTTTGTCTTGGTTTCCGCTGTTAATTTTCTATGTTTTGCAACAGCTTGCTTATGAACATTTGGTGAGCTATTAAGGCTTCCATGTGACCTATTTGTCCAATTATGGGTCCTATAGGGTTCCCATGTGGGCCTATTTCTTTAACATGGGCCCTGTAAGTTCTCATGTGGCCCTATTTGTTCAATGTAGACTCTGTAGGTTTCCAATGTGGACCTATTTGTCCAACATGGGCCCTTTAAGGTTCCCAGGTGGGCCTATTTGTCTAATATAGGCCCTGCAATTATCCCATGTGGCATATTTGTCAGGATATAATTATGGGAGCATTGGGCATGGGTTTGAAGGCTTATATAAACACTTGTTAGTCGGGTCCTATTGTGAAGACTTGTGATGTTGTATTTCCGCGTGTTCATGTTCTTTGTGAGAACGTATTAAAATGTGTTCTTTAAGTTGCATTTAGTTTGCGTTAATTTACAAGCAGAACATTTTTGGGAAGGTTTGCATTCCCAGTGACTTTCTTTCTGGGTTGCAAATGCTACGATGCTGTTGTTCTGTTCTGAAAACGTTACGAGTACAGATCAATTAAAATCTCGATTAAAACTCGTCTGCTGTTTTTTGTTTTCAATTCTAATGCGTGTTATTATGTTGTGTTTTATTGACATGGCTTGAAACCGCTTAGACACCTCCATATTAGTATTTTTGACGACATATTATAAAGGTTTCTTCTCACTTGTTATAATGTATGTTTGCCAGCATCCTTTGATGTCAATCATGTGATAGGACGACGTTGAACTTTGGAATAATAAAGAAAGTTATGATTTTAAGCTTTGCCACGGGTTGGACTCTGCCAGTGCCAGTCCCAAGCCCCGATAAAGAAGGAGGGCGACACTTATCATCTTTCATGCGACGCAGTGAATTTAAGCAGCAACAAGCAAGCAAGTAATGATTTCGTTTATTCAAGAATCCGGTTAACAGACTGCAACCGGTTACAGTGTGTAACAGTTCTGCAGTTATCTTAATTAACAAATCTTTACTAACAGCACAGACGGCCTGCAATACAACGGCGCTAATAGCAGCCTACAAAGCACGTCTAGCTTACGGGGGCTTCGGGAATCGAACTCCGCTCCGCCGATCTCCTTGCCAGTGTGCTATCCAATGCGCCATCGGCTACCCATCCAACCACTGTTTGCACTCTGACAGTGCCAGTCCAAAGCCTGGATAAAGAAGGAGGGCGACGCAAATGATACTTATTATCAGTGTCGTTGAATTGAAACTACGTACAGTGCCCTTATTACACACCTTTAAAACGCTGTCAACCGATGCCTTAATAAAATTTTATGGACTGGTTAGTCGGTTATTGACAAGCCCATAGGCTTCTATTAATTAAGAATTCCTTTACAAAGTCCCGACCAAAACTATAACAAGAAACAATAAAAACCTTTTAATCAACTTAAAATAAGTAAAGTGCATTTGATCTGGAATTATGAATCCCTAGTCAATAGTCAGTCATGTAAATACACCAGGTAGTGAAAAAGCTGATGCCTTAGCAAAAAAAACAACTGACTATGCCAATTATTAATTCAACAAACTTCTAGCACTGCAAGAAGTCTTTTCAATATTATAAAACTGTTTGCAGTTGACAAGACATAGTGGCAAATGAATTTTATTTATTTATTAGCAGAACAAACTAGCCTGCTATACAAGAGTGCCACAGAGGTCGTCTGGAATCGAACTCCGCTCCGCTGATCTCCATGCCAGTGTGCTATCTAATGCGCCACTGGCCCCCCCTGTAACTCCGCCACTGCTCGCACTTTGGCAGTGCCAGCCCCAAGCCTGGATGAAGGGGGAAGCAATGCTAGTGATCTTTGTTATCACACAGTGTTGTTGAACTGATAGTCCTAATAATAATGATAATTTTGACTAATTGACTATAATGGTTTGACATTAGTGGTCGTGTTAATTCCCGGTGTTTGCGAACGAGGCCTATACGGGGTAGGCCTACAATCGGCATTTGGTTCGTCGAACAACGGAGCATTAGGTCTAAGTTCGGTTGCACTCATGGAACAATGGCCTTTAGCCAAGTCTTTTTCATAGTACAATGAGCCTATAGTCCAGTCTTTTACAGAACAATGTAGCCCTGTCTTTTCATAGAACAATTAATAGAGTAGTTCGATCTCACTCAAGGAAATCGACCTATAATTCGGCCATGCTGAATCATGCAACATTCGGCCTCTAAGTTCGGTCTCACTTATGCAACATTCGGCCTTTAAGTTCGGTCTCACTTAAGCAACATTTGGCCTTTAAGTTCAGTCTCACTTAAGCAACATTCGGCCTTTAAGTTCGGTCTCACTTATGCAACATTCGGCCTTTAAGTTCGGTCTCACTTATGCAACATTCGGCCTCTAAGTTCGGTCTCACTTAAGCAACATTCGGCCTTTAAGTTCGGTCTCACTTATGCAACATTCGGCCTTTAAGTTCGGTCTCACTTATGCAACATTCGGCCTCTAAGTTCGGTCTCACTTAAGCAACATTCGGCCTTTAAGTTCGGTCTCACTTAAGCAACATTCGGCCTTTAAGTTCGGTCTCACTTAAGCAACATTCGGCCTTTAAGTTCGGTCTCACTTATGCAACATTCGGCCTTTAAGTTCGGTCTCACTTATGCAACATTCGGCCTCTAAGTTCGGTCTCACTTAAGCAACATTCGGCCTTTAAGTTCGGTCTCACTTATGCAACATTCAGCCTCTAAGTTCGGTCTCACTTAAGCAACATTCGGTCTTTAAGTTCTGTCTCACTTATGCAACATTCGGCCTTTAAGTTCGGTCTTACTTATGCAACATTCGGTCTTTAAGTTCTGTCTCACTTATGCAACATTCGGCCTTTAAGTTCTGTCTCACTTATGCAACATTCGGCCTCTAAGTTCGGTCTCACTTAAGCAACATTCGGCCTTTAAGTTCGGTCTCACTTATGCAACATTCAGCCTCTAAGTTCGGTCTCACTTATGCAACATTCGGCCTTTAAGTTCGGTCTTACTTATGCAACATTCGGCCTTTAGGCTAAGTTCGGTCTCACGTATGCAACAATCGGCCTTTTAAGTTCGGTCTCACTTATGCAACATTGGGCCTATAGTTCGGTGTCTCTCGTGGAACAATCAGCATGTTGTTTTCACTTTCCACAGGCCTAGGCCTATATTACAATAACACATTGTCACGTGCATCTTGCTCAGTCCTGAGTGTATTGTGAATCACCGCAAACTGCGAGTGTTCCGATTTATTGTTTAACTCTCCAGCAGTTCGAAGAGAATAATCGGTGTAAGAGCATTAAAACATATTATTATTATTGCGGCCTACGTGTTTCGTCAGCTCTGGCCAGAGGCCTATTAGGTCTAGAAATAAGAGCTTACTGAGAGAAAATAATTCCGAATAGATTGGAATGAATTGCATGGGAGGGAGGAAGGCATCAAGAGTGGATAGAGGCGTGGAAGTGCTGAATAGGGAAAAGTGGAATGCACCTGAAGGGAGGAAGCGGTAGGAGGAGTAGGAGGATGAGGAGGAGGAGGAAAAAGAGGAGGAGTACGATGATGACGAGGAGAAGAAGGGGAGGTGTTATACGACGAGGAAAGAAGAAAAAGAGAATGAGGAAGAGTTTGGAGGAGCACAACGAAGAAAAGGGGAATTAGGCGGAGATAGGACTATGACGAGGAAAGCGAGGAACAGGAGGAATATGTCGAGAATATGGAGGAGGAGGAAAAAAAGGAGGAGTATGACGACGACGAGGAGGAGGAGGAGAAGAAGAAGGAGTCATGAGGAGGGGCAGGAAAAGAAATAGGAGGAAGATGCGGAGGATGAGGAGGAGAAGGAAGAGAAGGAGGAGGAGCACAACGAGGGAAATGAGAAGGAGGAGTAGGTGGAGTCAGGAGGAACGAGAAGAATGAGGAGGAGAAACAGCAGGAGTAGGTGGAGGAGGAGGTGGAGGAGGAGGTGGAGGAGGAGGTGGAGGAGAGGAGGAGGACTGCGGACATATGTAAAGTCTGTCTGGCCGATGTAAATTATGATATGACAGCTGATCAGACTTTGTCAGCCGATTATCTATGCAGCATTGCAGCTATATCGCCGGATGTATAATTGTACATGCATGCACCGTTTCATGTATAGTTGTATACATATATATTATATGTGTGTATACATGTATACCTATACATGTATAATTTTTGTGTGTGTGTGCATATACATATTATATGTTCATATCTCTATGAATCATACAGGTATATATGTTTATATACATATATCTATATATATATGTTTATATGCATGAGTCTATAGTTTGTGATCCCTGTATGCCTGTAATGTGTGTACATGTGCGTTCAAACGCATTATATATATATATATATATATATATATTAATAGTTGGTGATTCCGATGCAATTATCAGTACATATAAACGGAGCAAGTACGTCTAGTGCATCTGTACAGACTTCCTGTTGGTGTAGGCCTACTCAGCATGCAGATTAACATGTTAACGAACACAAACACACACACATACACACACACCACACCCACGCACACTCACCACAACCACACACAAACCTACACACCCACACCCACACACGCACGCACGCACGCACGCACGCACACATGCACACGTACAGTCGTACACACAAACATATACATGTATAAATTATATATTATATAATATACATATAATCAATTATTGCCCACCACTATTCAGGCCATATTATGCTAGTTGATAGGCTCTCTGAATAATAATGTTATGACACTAAGGGAATCCTATTTTCGTGGATATATTCAGCCTAAAGCTATACATTACATTACATTACATTACAGGATAAAATTATTATTATTATACTCCACGTATGCAATGCATGGATTCCATCGACATTCCACTGTGCATCGTCATCATCTGTTGGAGCAGTGATAAATTCTGATCTGGTCTTCCAAGTTCCAGGTCGAAAGAAAAAAAACTACATTTCCACTTTCCGTACTTGTATAATATAGCAGCGGTTGCTGGCAATAAGTCAATGACAGATGTACTTATCTCGACCATCTCAGGTTTGCCTTCATGCGGAGAAGGGTCCATATATATATATATACACACATATATAATATACATATATATATATATATATATATATATATATATATACATATACATAAATATTATATATTATCGATTGCCATGCCATGCCATGCATGTGGCAATGTTTATCGTGTCTGTTATCTCTCGTTACAGAAATGGGAATTAAGAAAAATCGAGGTACACTCGTTATAACCTATGAAGTAGGCCTATATAATTATTGCCAACCAGTTCCTAAAACACTCAGAGAAAGCGACAGTAAGTGCGCTCTACTCAAACTGCCAAACCACATTTGTAATGCACTGCTTGATTTTTGATTGGAGCTGTAGAGATCAATAATGAAGATCATGATTATGACTAATAGTCTTAAGAATAGCCACTGAATAGCCTAGGACTTTTTATATGAAAATGACAGTACAGAAAATGACTGTCCAGAAAATGACTGTCCTGAAAATGACAATCCAGAAAAGGACAGCCTACGAGCCTATGATTCTATGACATGGTTGAAAGCCTTGGAGACAAAGACTGATTTTTAAGTACTAAACCTAGGCCTAAATTGATGACCTAGTCCTAGTGTTAGCCTAATAGCTTAGGCTATAGTTAAGTTTATCGCCGGGTGGGCCTAAACCTAACAGAATGTTTATGCAATGCTTGTAGGCCTATGATGTGATCCTTACTTCTATGTCGCTCCTGGATTAGCGTAGGTAAAAAGCCTAAGAGAAGTTGTAGAAGTTAAAAGCAAAGTTGACCTTGTGTATATAGCTTTTAAAACCAGTCTAAACTAGAAGAAAAAGAATAAGCATCTTATCCGTGCACTCGATCAGTTCCAACTCCAAAAAATCGCTGCAGGCAAAACTCGGTTTGTTGAAACAAGGGATTCTTCGCAAAACAATAATGTATCTGGCAAGAGTCTACGTCAATAAGCTACGTCATGGGACTATCATAACACCCATTCCGCGTTCAATACCGTTGAAACGACTCATCACTGGTGCATAGTTCTCGTCCATTGCCGATAGTAACAGATATAGGCTATAGAGCCGGGCTCTTCGGTGCATGCCGTAGGACTAGTCCCATGATAATAATAATGTTCGTTTTAATGACATAATCTGATCAACCGCTGAATGATTACATATACAGGTTCACCATTCATAAGTAAATCAACAGTTTAGTTTAGATATATAATTAGGGCTGTTGTTCGATTAAAATTTTTAATCGAAATTAATCGCGCGATTAATTTTTTTAATCGCAATTAACTGCAAATTAATCGCAATACATTTTCTTCAAATATATTAATCTAACTAGGCCTACATGTATTTTCTAAAGACCTCTGAGGCATAACATTTAATGCATCCTTTCTATTGCACACATATTTAATAACCTTTGGTTTAGGTCTATTAAATTTCTGCATTTAGTTTATTGAACAGTTTTGTATGACAGACAGAATTGAAACACTGTTCAAATCAGTCAACTGCTCAAAATCCGTTAATCATTTTTATTTGAGCCACCTTTAATTAAAATGTCTTAGCTTATAGACCTAAATGTGAAACTAGACAACCGTTTTCTGACTATCAAAATTAATTATTTATTCAGCTAATTGTATAAATCCATTGGTCTTGCGGTTCTTGCCATTTCATGGAGTTCAACCAACGTAGTCTAACGTCTGACAGGGTGCGGAATGAGGAAACAACCTTAGTGGACTGGACGATGCGATGCGGCCGATATCGACGGCTCATCGTTAGCGTTTAACGCATGTGTTGGTTCGCATGCAGGCGAAAATTGAGCTAAGAATTGCTACGATTAATACTCAAATTATGTTTTGGAATATTTGCCAAAGAATTAATCCTAGCTTTAAGTATGAGCCGTCCATTTGAAACGAGTTTTTCTGCCTCTGATTCCATTTTAATCAGATCTAATTAACGCGTACGATTAATGCGTTAAAAATTTTAATCGCAAAATTTTTTAACGCGTTAATCGCACGCGTTAACGCGATTAATTCAACAGCCCTATATATAATATCTTAAGACAACAGAAAGCGCTGACTTCTGTTTAATAGACTTTCTGTATCACTTCTCAAGTTCTCACCGTTCGCTAGGTGTTTAATGTTCATAGTTGAACAGTGACCATGACGCTGTTTTCGCACGTGTGTTGTCTAGTGTCTAATACAGCCTACGTTCATTCATTTATAACATTTATCTATCACGTTTAAATGGTGTCTAAAGTTGATCAAGCGTATTAACGGTTAACCTATCGATTGTACGCGTAAAATTTTCATATAATACCGGTTAAAAACACTTTAAAGGTGTCCAAAGAGAGCTTTCTATTCTTAACTTCTCATAGCCGCCAGGGGCGGATTCAAGGGGGGGGGGCAATCCGGCCATGGCCCCCATTTAAAAATTGCATGGGACCTAGCCCCACATTTGTTTTTTATAATACAAAGAGATTACGATCAAACGACTCAAAAAAGTAAATTTTTCTGACATTTCGATCGGCTGACTATAAAAAGGTCATCAGATTTTTTGGAAGGGTAAATGGTATATTTTTTCTGGATGACTAATAAAAGGTCATCAG
This sequence comes from Lumbricus rubellus, assembly GCA_945859605.1. Classification (NCBI taxonomy): domain Eukaryota; kingdom Metazoa; phylum Annelida; class Clitellata; order Crassiclitellata; family Lumbricidae; genus Lumbricus; species Lumbricus rubellus. Next base: position 21,915,711 of record OX243827.1, on the reverse strand, counting down.
ATTTTTTCGGCAAAGATCACCGAAAATTTTGATCCCCTCCCCTTCTAAAATTTCTATATTTGCTTCTGATAGCCGCATTTATTAGCGCTCAGTCTATAGAAATCATTTTGGACAGATCGAGCTTGCCTTTTTCCCCTTCAAAAACTATAGGAAGGTTACAGGACTCATAATGAAAACCCGTTCCTATGATAAGTTGCAAAGCTGCCATTGATGTAAAAATCTTGCCCGAGTTTGTCGCGTCAATTAAGTGCCCTGTAATCATGACGTCATGAATACTTTGCAGTCTTTACTCGACGCGACGTCCAATGCGAATTATCAAAGAATTAGCCTATATTTATGCGGCGTAATAATTTTAAACGCACATAATTATATAGCATATAATAAATAAATACACATATGCCATATAATATTCGCATCAGTTGAAAATGACACGAGCTTAAGACAGTATAATTATATAATAACAATAGTAGGCTACCGGTATTGTCATTGATAGGCCTACTGTGGTTTAAGCATAGGCCTACTTGAGAGGCTATAGGACTGGCGAGAAAAATCTGGACCCTAGGCAGATCAGTCACGGGGTATAGCCTAAAACTATCCTACGGCTTAATGATAAAAACTTCTTGAAATGAAACAAATTCAAATGATAAATTGCAGATAAGACCTACAATATTTTATATTTATGTATCAAATAAATTATTGTTCTATTCAATTGTTGACTTGGAATTTAAACTGATTGTAGTTGATTTCTCTTCAATAATTATTGTATTTGAAAAGACATAAACTATGCACTTTTATATAGGCCTAATCCGGGCTCTTGAAAGTTTCCGGATCCCTGAGACCTGGGCATTTGCCCCCTCTGCCCCACCCTTTCGGCGGCCCTTGTTGAGGCAGTTAGGACAAACTCCCGAGGAAGCACTTCAGGCAACCTCAGCTTCTCGAAACAAGGGATTCTCGGTAAAGGCGAATCAAAGACTATACATATTTATAATGGCTAGAGTCTACGTCAATAAATTACGTCACAGGAATATCATAACACCCATACCGTTCAGCAACGTTGAAGCGACTCATCACTGGTGCATAGTTCTCGTCCATCATCGATGATAGCAGAAATGGGGCCAAGTCTCTTTCGGTGCATGTTGTATACACTATACAGGCCCATGATGACTTCGTTGGCCAGGCATATTATACATGTACAGTTGTACACTTGTACAGTTTCGCTTGCTGCGTGTATATTGTACAGGCCACCAACTGCAGCCTTCAAATACACACACATAGGCTACACGTAACCCGTGATCACAGAATTATTTTGTGTTGAACCTAAACGCTTGGATCTACGCAGCCTATGGAGCGTGGATGGACGCAGGGATGCCACTCTGAATTTAAGAAAGAGGTCAGATCCGGACGGAAAAAGGCTAGGAAAGGCTAGATTAAGAATCTTCCTGAAAAACACACGGATTTTCCGGATTGAAATTTCTGACGACTTTTTTAAGTCTTCCGACCAACATTTAATCCTTTTTCCCATTAAATTTCTGATGAACGTTTTAAATATATCGCTCCAAAATCTACGATGCTTATTTTGGCCCACGTCTTTTGTGCATTTTAACCTAAAAAATCTATTTTTATTTAGGTTTTTTAAAATCAGAAAACCGCCTGAGAAAAAAATTAGATCCCGACAAAAACACCGTAGAAACCTAGACAAGACCGAAAAAACCTAGATCTTGGTGAAAAAAGCTATGCGTGCATGGCATCCATGTATAATAGATAGCATGGTGATCCATCCATGCAGCATAGACCTATCTCTATAGCTGCCTGTGTTCTGTTTCGCAAGGAAATACAGCATATGCCCACGCTGCTCCACAGTAAGTTCGACTGCCTCCATACAACAGTAATTCTCTGCTGCAGGAGGAGGATTACACAAGAATTCGCGTGTGGCTCAAGGGTTGCCTTAGTTTTTCGTGGCGCAGTGGCTGATGGCTGATGGCATGTGGTGTGTGTTTCGTCTTTTCATTCTTAAGCAATCCGGGAACTGCCTGGTCTTTACAGGCTGCCATCTTCGATAATCTAAACCGGATGCGAGTAGTGGTAGGACTATAGGCGAAGGCCACTCGAGCAGTGTCTACGGTACAGAGAGGTGTTTTCTGACAGGATCTGACCGCGTTTTGTGCAGAGAGGTAAGTTGGTGCTTTGAACAAATTTGATGAAGACGTTTAATGGAAACGTGATTGTTCAAGATTTTAGCAGGCGAGGTTATTATACATTGTACTCTGTTGCGCTAAAGTGCGCCTCTGTGTCCCATTCGTCTATAAAAATAATATTATGACCAGAAATGTTTTGCGAATGTTCGTAATCTGTTCAGTGCCTTCGTTCGATTCCTGGTGTAAAGATAGTGGCGTAAAAATAATGATATTGATGATAATAATAGTAAAAAATACAATAATAATTTAACAAACAATTAATAATAATGAACGGGTCAGGGAAGGGAACGCCCGGACGAGGACAGGGACAGACGGAGGGAGGGACGAACGGACGGACGAAGATACGAAGGGACGGGGAATTAAGGGAGAAGAAGTATTTTTGTGAGATACTTGAAAATGCGATTAGGTGAGATAGATAAATAGATAGACAAGCAGACAGACAGACAGACACACCGACACACGGACAGACAGACAGGCGGATGGGTAGATGCTTAGATGGATAGATGGATGGATCAATGGATGAATAGGTGGATGAATAGGCGGATAGCTGGATAGGTGGATGGATGGATATATGGATGGATCATGGATACATGGAAACGGCTGTTCAAGGCAGACATACAAATGCAATATGTCGACAAGCCAATTAAATTCTTGCGCTGACAGACAATTATTATACAAAGAGGCAACCATTTCAGGTGTCTGTCTAATAGTGTCTATGTGCGTGTATGTATGCGTGTCTGCGTGTGCCTGTGTGAATTTGTATGTGTGTTACAGACGGATGGGCGTACAGACAGACAGACAGACAGACAGACAGACAGACAGACAGACAGACAGACAGACAGACAGACAGACAGAGACAAACAGATATATAGACAGACAGATAGAGACAGACAGGCAGACAGACAGACACAGATACAGACAGACAGACATACAGATAAAGACAGACAGACACAGACAGACAGACAGACAGACAGACAGACAGACAGACAGACAGACAGATAAAGACAGACAAACAGACAGAGACAGACAGATCGAGACAGACAGACAGACAGACAGAGACAGAGAGAGACAACTGTAGAAAGAGACTGCAGAGACCTGGAAAAAGAAACCAGGACAGCTTATAAAAATGACCAGAACTCTTGATGCCAGGAAATAAAACACGATCAGAAAACAAAGACAGCTGTCTATTGTCTAACTGTCTATTGTTACGAGGTCGAAGACTTGTTATCGAGGAACTCCGTTGAAAAGGCGCAACAAAAACTTCAGACTTCGCATTACTCTTCAATGGGTAAATGACGCATAAGGTACTCGAGGAGATATCCTTCAGGCAGAGGATAAAATTACAGGACTATGAACGTCGCTGATATATATATATATATATACATATAATTTATACAATTATAATATAATATATATGCATCGCATATATAATTATGTAGCATATCTATTTTTAGATGATCGAGGCGGATGTGCTGAAATTAATATCTTTGACCTCTCCGTGGAACCCCAAAAGGCGATTATATGCTAGACTATATTAAATCACTGTCCACATAAAGACCCATTGTAGGTCATGTATATATAATTATATATAATTAGGTTATATTTATACACTTGTTACGCATAATGTATATGTGTGTGTATAAAATTATATACATAGCCTATAAATATGAAGGCATATTCGTAATTATACCAGTTGTAGGCTGTACATGTATAAACGCACTCTCTGGTGCCTGTATACATGCGTCTTAATTGGATAAGTGTCACAAATTAAAAAATTGGATACTCGAATACATTAACATGCTCATCTGACAGTCTGAACACATGTTGTGCATGTTCTGTGTTTCCATCCCATCACCTTATCGTGCACCCATATTGAAACAAAGTAGCCTATTAATAGGTAAGAAATAGTGGAACGGTGGAACCAGCGATTAAAGTGTATTATATACACTGTTAAAGTGTATAGAAAAAGAAGTACCTGGACGCCCTTATACCTTTGCAGGCTGTGCTGACATAATAAGTGGCAGAACGGCGCTCAGCTTAGAAAATAAGTGCCTGCATGGGGCCCTGGACGGAACGCCGTCCATCCACACTTTGAGCCCTCACTGGATCACCCGTTTTGTGCTGATAAATGATGGCTTTGAGGGCACATACAATTATAATACATGTATATAATACAGGCCTACACGCACACGAGGATTAAGACCATCTGTATATAAACCTCAAGGTGGAAATCTTTTTGTGCTATTTCATTTGTGACCTCGTTATTCTGCATGGTCTCACTTTTATTCTATCTAATGTGGATGCCACTTGTATTAGTCAGTTAGTTTATGCATGGTGCATCTGTTTTCTGATTGTTCGACCGATTTCTTCAGTGTAGGCCTGTACGGTACACAATGACAGTGTATCACTGCCAGCTTGTTACATGTTTAACGACACTGACATAATTATCAAAGTTTATTAGTGTCGCCCTTCTCCTTTTCCAGGCTTGGGACTGGCACTATAGCAGAGTGCAGCCATTGGCCAAGTTAAAGGCCTGAACATTCTGACACGAGGAGCGCACGGACGCGGATTCACTTTCCGGTATATATATATATATAAAATTATGCATATTATATATACCCACACACACATTGATGCATATATTATATCGCATAAAAATATTCTGTAATATACCGCAATTGGCATTGTATGTCGTGCCGGGTGAACTATTTGCAACGTCAAATATGATTCGCATTTAATTGAGACGACAAACTCGAGCCAGATTTTGACATCAATGACAGCTTTGTGACTTTGCAGAACCTTATACGTCGTGCTCCATTACTCGTGGTATTATATCACTGCGACCGGATATATATATATATATATATATATATATATATATATATATATATATGCAAAGCCGTAGAGTAACGACGCAATTATTTAGCGCTCTGTATTATTTCTTGAGACATCAGACTCTTTGTTATAGTCAGATGCAAAGAGGAATAATTGTCTGATACGGGGATTTTGAGTCATTTTGACCCGTCTATGCATGCAAGTCTTGTACCTAAGTATTAAACGTTTATAGTAAACGTTTGTTCGCTAAAAGAGAAAGAGCCAAGCTCTGCCCATTACGCTAATGCTAGACTGCGCGCACATAAAATATAATTAGCTATGGGAGACTGTGTGAACTGAGTGAGACACTGGGAAAGCCTTCTCTTTGGACACCTTTAAAATGGTGTGAGCCACCATTAATTAGGAACTTTACACGTGGGCGAACTGTTAATAATTCAATTATAGCGGGAATGGGCCAACTTTAGACACCTTGTAAACGATGTAGTACGATGTTATAAATTTATGAACGTTGGACTTCGATTAAGTTAGAATTTACGTCCTTGGGTAAGCAAAGTTTCTGGCATGAATGTTGTTTGACGAAATAACGAAGACTGCCACTCTGCCACTGTTTGCACTCTGACAATGGCAGTCCAAAACCTAGTTAAAAAGGAGGGCGAAGCTAATGATCTCTGCTATCATATTAGTGTCGTTAAACTGAGACTATCTATACCTCTTATATAATGAAGACTGATAAAAGTGTCCGCTGAAGACACCGCAGTTTGTTGCCGTAAGATGTCGCTAGAGCTGTTATTTTTCTCTGATTGTTTAGAGCACTCCCTATACAGATATATACACTTAGAACCAGAGGCACAACTGTTACAGTAGTCTAGAAAATATGGGAGGGAAATCGTTCCCTATCTGCAGTCAAATAGTTATTGCTGCGCCGTTTACGCGATGCCTGCTGCTAGTAATATATATATATATATATATATATATATACACATATACTTACCTCGGGTGATTAAGAAATGTATTATTAATAGCAACACAGTCCTCCCGAAAATGTCTAAGAGCCTTAAGGAGTGCGCTTACCTTGGGCAAAAAATGATGATAATGAGAATGATGATCATGATAACGATGATGACGAAATGATGAGGATGATAGTGAAGACGTATGAGAATGATGACGATAATGATGGTGGTTGTGGTGGTGATGATGACGACGACGACGATGATGATGATGATGGTGGTTGTGGTGGTGATGATGATGACGACGATAACGACGACGATGATGATGGTGTTGGTGGTGATGGTGATGGTGGTAGTAGTGGTGGTGGTGGTGACGATTACGATAATAATAATAACATTGGGAACAAGAACCCAGTTTTAGTTTCCTAGAAACTCAAGGATTCTTTGTATAATTTGGACGAAAGATAAAAACAACAATAATAATGGCGGATGGACCAAGCTTAGATTTGAGATGCCAATGTAACAGACACTCTGGCCGCATCCAACCTACCATGTATACAACAGTTACAACTGCATCAGCAGCCAGCGCAGCCGAATTAGCAGCAGATATAATAATGTAGTGCGCCAAATACAACACACTCTTACCAACCTACCATCTAGTCCTGTGTTTGAGCCTCTTGGACCATTCAGCAGCAGTGACCTACTTTTTACATCAGAGAGGTGTGTGTGTGTGTGTGTGTGTGTGTGTGAGTGTGTGAGTGTGTGTGTGTGGCTGGTACTTTTTACATCAGAGATTTGGGCGCTATCTCCTTCGTACATATTACATAAACAGCGTGAGGTTCATTAAGGCGTTTATTGCTGAGCGAAAATTACATTAGAGATTATTTTCAAGTTGCAGGGAGTAGCCTGGAAAATTTCGGGGTGGGAGTTTCCATTTCGGATTTTTTCCAAAGGACATGGTAGCCAAAGAACACAGAATTGATTAAGAAATGAATTTCAGAAATGTCTTGTTTCGGGGTGGGATTGAATATGGAAATCAACCTCGAGTAGTAGTAGTTGTTGTAGTAGTCGTAGTAGTAGTTGTTGTTGTTCTTGTTGTGGTGGTAGTAGTAGTAGTTTTTAGCAGACATATTTGTGACCATGCAGGGCATATCAAGGGCAGTCGTGTAGAAGCTATCTGTGCAGAGTCATCCTGAGTCAACGGAAAAATTATTCTTCAATTAATATAAGCTCATGTTCGCACCATAGGCTACTGCAACGTCAAAGGCAACGAATAGAATTTCTTGGCAACTATGAACTGTATTAAATATATTATGGGACGATCATGTAGACCTAAAATGGTCGGTTAATTACTGCCAGTGGTTAAGTGGTTTGGGAGGAGCTGCGCTACATCCAAAGAAGAGTTTCATAGGAATGCATAGCATATGCATCCATGGTTACCGGTACCACGCAGTATTCAATTACATGATGAGCAATGGGAACGCCATGAGCGAATTTCGAGAGCTTTAAATCCTGATAACTGCAGCTCCATAAACATCACTATTTTCACTGCTTTTCTCCAGCATCTATCTCCTCAAGATGCTCCTCTTTAGCACGCAGCCGCCAACCGTCAAGGCTTCGGATTTCTCTGTATACATACATCGCGGCGCCATTTTCGATCGCCGACAGTTAGCCTGGAATTCTTATCTCGATTTGTCTCTCAACAAACCGTATAGGAAAAAAACCAAATCGCGGCTCACAGCTCCGCCAACAAGTAGGCTACAGAAAGATATAAAAAAGACTGTATGCAGTATATATACGTTATAGCCCAAAGGGCTTTTTTAACGCGCAGTTGTACACAAAATTTGCAGTTCTAAATGTATTTGTGCAGTTTTAGAAGCAGTTCTGTAGGGTCTACAGTTAAAACTAGCAAAAAGGTCATTGTCCTTCGATTTGAAGTAATTTACCATGGGGGATGGGAAACGTAAAAAGGAGCTGTGCAGTTCTAAAAATTCCTTAAAAACAGCCCTGATAGCCCAGATAAATTATCGACGGAAGATTTGCTCGCACTTAACGCTGCAGAGTGCAGACCCTGGATGGATATATCCGGTTAGGCCACGCGAGTTTATCACCGTTCTAACGCGTGTGGGTCGTATCAAAGATTATATATATAGGCCTACAAAAGCCCTACATATATATATATATATATATATTATAGATATATATTATGTATGTATATCGGTTTCAAAGCGCAATATATATATATATATATATATATATAATTATGATGTAGCTAAATGCACAGCAAAAATCACTCAAGTGGTTGATAATAGAATGACAATGAACAATGAGTCTTCAACATCCTTTGTAGCCCATCGAGCGATATATTAGGATCCTGAAATAGACATAATTATAGCATATACTATTTATTTATGTATAATTATGATGCATATAAGTAATGAAGCTTAGGCTATATATAGGCTCGCCTAAGCTACTAGCATATACTGCTTCATTATTTACAGTGTATAATTGTGCATTGATTTTATATATAATTTATATATACATATATAAAATATATATAATACATATATAATACATTATATGTTCATGTATACGTGTATATTCTTTGCCATCTTTGGTAGGGTCTATGTATCATTTCGCGGTTTTATGCGCAAGCTGTGTAACGTTACGCGGTCATACGTCTGTATAAACGCACGAGCCGTCGCGCCAGAGGCTATACGTACGCGTGCCGAGGCATTACCGTTGCTGTTTTATAGCGCTGTATTTTGCTTCTGCGTTGCAAAAACAATGCTACGAACTGCGCTGGAGTTGCGATCTATAGCATTGCATAGCATAGCATGCCCGTGAACGTGATCATTAGACAGATATGCTTTCATCTCGTGTTTCAATCGCTAGAAACACGATAGTTAATTTGGTATCATTGACATTTCATTGTGTAATTGAGTGAACAGTTCTACTGCAGTCGCTACAGTGAACGACCGGCGGAGATGAGGTCTGGAATGAAGTAGGCTACTGTACCAGACTAACTAGCGCTTTGCGTGTAGTTAATACAGACGTGCGTATGTATACAATGTACTTTCATTTTGTATGTAGGGCCTATATAATTTTGGTTTTTATCTATTGCACATAATTCCAATCGAAATAGCACATCATAGGGATAGTTATACATGTTCGTAATTATTTAACTACTGGTTATAATAATAATAAAAATAAATTATGTATGAAAGAGGCTAGGTGATTAATAATTATTGTTAGTTAGGTAGCATGGTGAGGATGACAGAATCATCAAATGTATGGTTACATCTTGGTGGAAGACCAAAGGGGTTGGGGGGGAGACCAAAGGGATAGAAGAGATATAATGAGATACTCTAGTGGTTAGCTTAGCTTATATATAGTCTCTATAGTGCCTATAGCTTGATGTCTTGTTTCCTTCAATGGGGAGGAGGCTTAGATTAGGATGTTATGGCCGGTGTTTAACCCCTTGTTTGTTATTTTACCACTAGCCTTTCTGTTGCTCTGGTCTTGGCCGATATCTGAATTTAAAGACTCTAACCCTAGATTCGAATCCGATATCTTTTGCAGTAGCTCGTATAAAGCTGGTAGTCTAAAAATAAAACGATACTAAATTAGGCACATGATTGATCTCATTAAAGGCGTATGTTATAGATCTTCCGCGTGCCATAGAATAAGACTCGACCCACTTAGATCAGAACTCAGTATACGGTAATGTTTACGTTGGCTCTAGATGTATCGCTTGATCCGGGATATCTTTTCGTTAATAATTTCACTATGATAACCTATAGGCCTACTCATCGGATGATATTGTTAACTTGATATTGCCGCACACCAGGTTAACAGAGTACACGTCCTGAAACATCATCTCTCTCTTTCCAAATGTTTTTTAAACCAATGCTTCCTCAACTAATGTTTACTCTAATTTTTATCGTCGTGAGTGCATTGACCTATTGTAGGCCTATACCACGTGTGCAGTATCATTTTGTGACATTACTTGCTAAATATATTATGGCCTATAAAGGTTGTATTAAAAACTAGTATAAGAATCTATAACCCGTGTTCAGTGCTCGGCCTCTGGACAGGTTCCAGACGTATAGATGGCGGAATTGCCATTGTCAGTCCATTATTTTGGTTCGATGTGAAGTGTTAGCTGGCGAACTTGTTTATTTTCCCTCAAAGCTCCAATCACATTTCGCACATCTTATATTACAGGAACAGAATCTACTATAATATGATAGTCAATGATGCACTTCTGCAGCTGTTAATGCTACTGCTACCACCACCGCCGCCTCCGCCTCACCACCGCCACCATCACTAGGTAGTAGTAGTGGTAATAGTATTATTATTATTATTATTATTATTAGTAGTAGTAGTAGTAGTAGTAGTAGTGGTGGTGGTAGTAGTAGTAGTAGTAGTAGTAGTAGTAGTAGTAGTAGTAGTAGTAGTAGTAGTAGTAGTAGTAATAGTAGTAATAGTAGTAGAATAGTAGTAGTAGTGGTAGTAGTATAGTGGTAGTAGTAGTAGAGGTAGTAGCAGCAGCAGTAGTAGTAGTCGTTGTGGTAGTGCTGTTGCTGCTGCAAACAACAACTATCAACCTAGCTACCACTAGTTGTAGTGAGTGGCACAACCGCCACCACTCCTGCTAATGCTACCACTGCTACTTTACTGCTATTGCCAGATGCAATGCTATAACCAAAAGCTCGAGAGTACGTACCATACGTATTCTATTTTCTGAAAGGTACATGTACGTACGTATTTTAACGTATTCTATTTTAGGGCACGCGTACCCTCGAGCTATGCTATAAACTTTAGTCCTCTACCGTTAAAACTATTAATGTTGCACTGTAAAACATCCGGATCGCATAAAACGATGAAGTGCCTGTAATGTTTTGCCACAACAGGGAAGGACCACAGTTCCCCCTCACCCCCGAATCTACCCTTTGATGGTTAGGTCTATTTACCGATTATCTTCAAAGATGATTCGACTTGTGTGTATTATATTTGTCTGTTTACAGAGGTTAATGAGAGATGATGATGATGATGATAATGATGATGATGATGATGATGATGATAATGATGATAATGCGGTCGTGAAATCTGTCCTCGTGTGACGATATCCGTGTTTTGTCTCTTCTCTTCCCACTTATTTGCAGATTCGCAATCGTCATGTGAAAGTGTTGTAAACACACGATATTATACTCATATATAATTATGTTTATACGCATATAATATACACGGTGATTCATTAAAAAACGTCCCATACATATTTCACTGTAACTCCGTCAAATGTCATGCTATGTGAAAGAAATTTTAAAGGAAGACAGAGGAGTTATTTCTAAACATTCGGAAAGTTAAAGTTTATGTTCAAATTCACCTCCTTTGGCAGCTACGCATGCGCGAAAACGAGTACGCACTGTTTGACTGATTCATCAATGATGCGCTGATCCATCTCGTCCCACGCCTCCACAATTCGACTTCGCAACTCACTGACATCACATAATCGAGATCTGTAGACCTTCTCTTGCATGACACTCCATATCTTATAGTCCACTGGATTTAAATCAGGGTTGTTGGGTGGCCACAAAGTAGGCGGGATCAATTCAGATGTTTCAGTTTCCAGTAACGCAACAGTGTCCCGTGCTCTGTGCGCAGGAGCGCTATCCTGCTGGAAGATGAAATACTCATCGGTAATGTCACGAATGTCTCGTAAAAGGCCCTGTTTTAGTAGAACATCTCTGTAATATTGTCCATTGATCTTAACGCCCGGTTCGATTAAATGGATATGTTCGTACGACCGTGTGCTTAGACCCCGACAGATAGCCTACCATAAGGGATTTGCTGAAAATTGGTCGATTCCGCAAAAGACAATTTACTGGAACGTCCCTCTTCTGTGTACCGGCAGATGCGTGATTGCGAACATTCTGATTGTTATTGGGTGATGCCACAGTAAACATTTTCTCACTAGGAGGCTAAACCAGATGAAATTGACCAGGTTTGCATGATACAACCCCAGTGACTGACAGGAACGTTGAAATCTTGCTTATTTCTCGAGATTATCGTGACGTCATTAGTTTCGTCATCCGCGTTACGTCATTATAGCTCTAAACGTGACATAATTTATATAGCACTTGGCCGGATCATCAAACTTCATTATTCTGAAATTTCATTAAATTTGATGGTCATCCACATGAGTTATGCCAACTTATGTGTGGGACGTTTTTTTATGAATCACCGTGTAGATATATACATATACGTTGGCGTGCGTATGTGCGTACATGTGTGTGTGTGTGTGTGTGTCCGTGTGCGTGTGTGTGTGAGTAGATGTAATATTTGCCCTCTGGATGTCTTTTATTATTTCCTGAGGGGGGTGCTCGGTAGTACAGTGGTTAGCGCGCTAGACTGTCGACCAAGAGGTCGGGGGTTCAATTCCCCGCCGGGGCAGAAATTTGTAACGAGATTTCTGTTCCTCTAGCCGACTCAGCTATGATGAGTACACGGTCAGTGGATGATGAGACGGCGAGGGAGAGGATTGGTCACCGCCCTTTGGAAGTCTTTTATTATTTCGATCAGCAAGGAAATTAAGGTCGTAAGAATACTGTCGAAAAGTCTCTAGCTAATATATTTAGTGCGATGTGTGAATAAGCGAATATCTCGAGAAAATCGGTATTGGCTACGAAAATTATGCAACTACCGGTTGAATTGTTAAACGCAGCTCCCGTTCCCCCTCCGCCCGCAATTTGCATGTAATTCGCCCCATTTCTATACAGGTAGACGTTACCAGGAGCGGTACTACTGTTACCAAATTCTATGTACGTCGAAACGAAATAGTATCCGGCTTTACCGGGAGTGAAACGGGTCATTCCCGCACTTATAACACCATCGGTTTTGAATCTTACACTATCGAAAGTAACTCTTGTGTGAGTTTTAGCGATTAAGAATTGCCAAGTTAAAGAATGAATGCTAAGCGCGGGACCGATTGAGATAGAATCTACATACTGCTTCGTAGCTGCATCGCTGACGCTGTTGGGTTCGTGTAGCCCTGTAATGTAAGCATCATGCATAAAGATGGACTTATACACATTTATTTTAGACGGAGGAGTGCCATCGAGTGACTTAACCATCTCTAACATGATTTCATTGTTTATTCTAAAACGAAATCCATCCATCGATTGTAATGTAATAGGATTGTTTAACGAACATTGTAGTTTATTTCGTATACTACCTAAGAAAATAGTGAATTCTTTATTATCTCCTCTCAAGTCCTTACAACCCATTGAACGCAGACGATCGGAGCCAACGTTTAAGAATAGATCACCAGTCATTGTATCACCAGTCTTAGCCACCTTCGATGCAACTTGTTCATTAACGTATTTCTTATTCGTCAAATGATTATCGTTGGACGGAGAATCGTCGTGATTCGTTATCAAATCAATGGCTTGACCCCAACTTAAAGCCTCATCCATTGCTGCTGTCAAAGGTTTCGTTGTTGGTAGTCCTTTAATTTTGTGACCACCCATTTTTAAATTTCCAGTCGCGATGTTTGCTCCATCCAATCGAAGAAAACTAGCATTTACTTGACTAAGAGTAACACCTCCAGCGATTACTCTTTGTGATGAACCAACATCGGTGTGACCGAATTTATCGACAGGCATTTTATATATAATAATAATTTTTAATGCAGATTAGTCATCGTATACATATAATTGCATTACCTGAATCCCTCGTGGAGAAAAATCATCCACTTGCGTTGATGTAACTCTGTAATATTGATACGCACCCATAGGTCTAGTAATATTACAAAATCTCGGAACAGCCGGTGAATTCGTTGAAGAAGGGAATATGGGTAATTTTTCAAACACTACTCCATCATTGCTAGCGTCAAAATCGAAATAAGATACAGATACGGTTTTCATCGCAATTCTCCAAATTTTAACTGGCTCAGGACATTTAATTTGTAACCAAGCCATTACTTGACCTGAATTCCAAGCTGTGTTAACATCGTCCTTGAGATTAGTGAAAGCATGGTAGGCTTTGCTTCCGGCAAAACAAGCACTCGCACTAGCAACGAATCCTGTCACACTTACATCAGCTTCCAAGGGAGGAATATACCCAACACAACACTTTTTCAGAGATTTATCGACGTAATTCTTTGTAGCAGCATCTTGAGCTGAAAGAGGATCGCTTAAATCGTTGATATTATTACTATTCATTAGGATATTTTGATAAACGTCGATTTTACGATCGTTAGACGCTCTACCGATTCTCATTATATTTTCTACACCTATTTTGCATAGAAATCCATCCGTCGATTGTAATGTAATAGGATTGTTTAACGAACATTGTAGTTTATTTCGTATACTACCTAAGAAAATAGTGAATTCTTTATTTTCTCCTCTCAAGTCCTTACAACCCATTGAACGCAGACGATCGGAGCCAACGTTTAAGAACAAGTCGCCAGCCATTGTATCACCAGTCTTAGACACCTTCGATGCATCAACGTATTTCTTATTCGTCAAATGATTATCGTTGGACGGAGAGTCATCGTGATTCGTTATCAAATCAATAGCTTGTCCCCTACTTAAAGCTTCATCCATTCCTGCTGTCGAAGTATTCGTTACTGGGAGACCTTTTATCACATGTCCATTCATTTTTAAATTTCCAGTCGGCAGATTTGCTCCATCACATCGAAGAAAATTAGCATTTATTTGACTAAGAGTTACACCTCCAGCGATTACTCTTCGTGATGTTCCTCCAGCAGCGGTGTGACCGAATTTATCGACAGGCATTATATATATATATTTATATATAATAATTTTTAATGCAAGCCGTTTATAACTTCTTGGAAATTCATTCCATCACCCACCATCTTCGTCACATACAGACACAAATGACCACAAAATACTTCGTTATCGGGTTGTATTCGCTCACTGTTATATAACACTGGACGGCGTAAATACTTTATCAGTTCCAGAGGGGGAGGAAGGCCGTAACTATCGAAATATATTTTCTCATTACCGCTCTTTAAGAAAGCGCACCAGTGCGAGCCTGTCCCATTAGAACCATCTAGATTCAATATCCCACACTCATTCCGTCCAGGTTTCTTCGGCAGCTCGTCTCTGAGAAATACTCCTCTAAAATTATTGATGTTTAGTTTCTTAGCCGCTTCGATTAGATCCACATTCGATAAAGCAATATTCGGTAGCACTACTCAACAAACATCGATTTGTTTGACGCTCATTTATTTAATATAAACATTAATTAAAAATTTTCAACGAGTAGTGACCATATGCCAAAGTATGAATTCCATCCTCCATTATTACCCGTTTATCGTCATCTGCAGATAATGCAACTTTATTAATTTCTTCTGTATAAATATCGTGATGATAAGATCTAATAACATTCATCGTTCGTTGTTGTTCTTTTTTAGTAAATAAACAGTCTTTATAATCTTCGTGAGTAATAGTTTTCTGGACAACATTCTTCTTAATACCTTTACATTTCTTGTGCTCATCTCCAGCAGCCATCTTATAAGAATACAACTTTGCTCTGAGTCCAATAAATTCTTTTATCTGTTTCCCACTAGCTTCATCCTTGAACATTCCAATAACTTTTTTATTTACTCCAACCTCAATACCAGATGGATGATCTCTCGGGTATTCACTCGTGTCGAATCGAGTCTTAATATCGCCTGCGATATCTGAGTAAAAGTCTTCAGTTTTAATTTCGTATGTCAAAGAATCTGTATCGGTAAATAATAATTTAGCTCTATTTCCGTATTTATCCTTGATGTAATTGTAATGAAATTCATACATCAACGTTTTGCTCAAGTCTAATATACACATGCCAAGATATATAGGTTTATTATAGTACAATTTAGTTTTTTTCATGTGAACGGCTATTAGATTTTCATCGAAAATAGTACATCTCTCATAATTAGGTTTAGCGGCTAGTTCAATAGCCCTCTCCTCTTGACACACTAACTCTACATCAACACGATTTTCAATGTTCTCACAAGTTTTTCCAAAGACACTGTTATTCATTAACTTGAAAAAGTCTTTCTCAAAGTCATTAGTAGCTTTCGTTCTAAGAGCTGTATTTAAATCGATATACTTTTTCAACCAATCACTTTCTTCGAATAGTACACCTCTATGCACTTTTGTTATTTTCAAACCCAAGCTCTCATACAGCTTCAGATTATCGTAATGCAGCACATACTTCTTTTTATGGTTTAAGTTTGGAATTAACTTTTTGACTTTGTTAATCTCAATGCTTTCGGGGGCTAACGGAAAATCGTTATGCAGGTCGTGTAACTCTTTAGGATATTCCAAATCAACTTCCAATATGCATGGAATACTTCTCCAATTATTTAATTCATCTTCGTTCATCCATTTGAACCCGTGAGTAGGTAAATTTTTGATCATAGCCCATCCATATAGATTATTCGCATCCAGGTAAGTAATAAATGTAGAATTTTCGTTACTATTGAAATCGCTCATATATTTATTATTCGCTTTCCCGTAACGATTTGATATTGTGCTCACTCCTCCTCTCATCCCTTGCCTAAGCATCAGAATCATATCATAATCATTCAATAACTCCAATTTCACGCCTGTCAATTTTAAAGCGGCATCCCAGGCTAAACCAGGAGATGTAAAATACCATGCAGGGTCAAGCGTATAGTTCTTCATACACACATCTCTAAAGTTTTCGAAAACATCGGCAAGTAACAGAACATCCGAAACGTTGTATAAATCGTGATATTCTCTGAATGTTTTGCATCCAAATTCCTTCCATACCGTTTTTGCATGCTCGTAGTCTTCATCGCTAATATTCGAATCATTTAGCTTAGAATAGAATGCGGATTTTGGTGGTAGTTCGGTTTCATTAAAGGTAGTAAATGAATCGACGTAGTCATAAGGATATATGCCTTTTCTCAGCAAAAGATCGAGCTTCTTTCCAGTATATCGTTTCCCAATATTTTTACACTGGTCTTTGCTTAGGTTCCTCGATAAAGCATCAAGACTAGAAGCCATAAATTTAAAACTGTCGATAAAGCGCAATTCGCGCTTGACGGTAATCTCTTTTCCCTCTTTATTTACAAACTTATCAACAACGACCTCTCTGCTAAAAGATATATACTTTTCCTCGTTATTAGGTATGCAATTAATTTTCTCTCCATTATTACCTCTCAGTTTCTTAATGAACAGATGACAATCGTACCCGGAAAGATTATGAAACACTACAGGGAAAAACTTGGGGACTTTATAGTTTACATTACAAATGTTATGAGCAGCCCCTCTAAATTTACCGCTAAGATGACAGTGATCTCTCACTCGGTCTTCGCCCAACGGTTTTTCACAGATATGGCATATAGTAGCTCCATCAAAACACTTCTTGTCCTCTTCTGTAAATATCATCTTCTTAGGGAATTTAAATTGATTATATATTTGTTTTATATTCTCTTCTAGTTTATCTACAAATATTTGACCAACATCATCATCTTCGCTTTCAGCCGTAAACGTCACAGGATCTTGAGAATATACACTATCGTCGAAACATTTTATGTGGTAACAAAAGGAGCTAGGAATATGCTTTTGATATTTATTAGTGTACGACAACTCTGGATTTGGTTGGCATGTATCGATCGGTTTTACAAAAGACTCAAAATCTGCGTAGACTATAAACGGAACCCTCATAGAATTGTTATAATTTTTAAAACTTAACATAGTTCCTGGTTCTGGCATTTCTATTTTTTGTGCGTTATGGTGTTTGCAGTACTCATCATGGTTGTTAAGCGCTTCTGTCGTTGTGAAACCATTCATACACCTTTTACAATAGTGCGCTGAATAATGCGAATTTGCTGTTCGGAACGTCATCAATCGGTTAAAATTCTTTATCCAGCAATAATGTTTTTTTCTCCATCAGATATAAGCAAAAGATCTACACAAATATCGCTTTCACAGTTAGACAGATAAAGCGGATAGACATGTTTTTCGTAACCAAATATATTAACACTAATATTATTATTTCTCTCAAATTTACCTATCACATTAGCATGAGTCGCTACCGGAAACTCAATACCACTCCAATTAAGTTTTTTCGATTGTTCTTTCAAAGCTTTCGTTATTTTTTCCGGATTTTTTACAACCGGATTCAAAGCTCTAGTGATACACCATTTGAAACATTCTTCGTCGTCGTTTTTCATATTTATAATAGCCTTTTTATTAGCTAAGAAGCTGGGAAGTGGAATGTAAGAACTACCTCTTAAGGGGGTATATTTTACCGTATTTATATCTAATTTTACAACAGCTTTAAATCTCCAATTACTTCCTTGCATCTGAAAACTAGCAATAGACTCCATGATTTTATCCTTCTTTCTGCTGTATATTTCATTCAAGTCGGTTGCTTCTAAAATAACTTCTGCCCTGGAAACGAATGGTATATCCTCAGAATTAACTATTCCCGATTTCATATCTACTCGTTCCATATTACAAGTAAGAACTAAATTAGTCTTTGTCTGGCAATTACTCGACAACAGATTAACTACCTGCGGTCTGACGAAATCAAGAAACGACGAGGCGTCCATTCCATTAGTTCCATCTATTCTATATTGCTTGGTGAATCCTTTAATAGCCGACGCCGTTTCTCTAATTTTAATTTTATCAAATATCCTAGAAACAGTTGACTTCAATGATTCTAGTTTTTCATTAACCTCTGCTTGTTCGGGCACATAACTAAGTAGCCAATCCGCAAAATCATTTATTTTAGCTCTAACCCTATTTTTGTATTTTCTCTTAGGCGCTACTGGTTTGTATTATACCAGGTGTGGGTGTAAGCGTAGGAATCTTAATGTCAGGAACCGGCGAGTCGAGCAAGTGTTCAACATGGTTCATGTTTCTTAAACTACTTTTCTTTAAATCCATTTTATCTTACCACGCAAAAATATTAAAACATTAGCTGTGAGATCGAAGATCCACTTATCGAACACTTTAATTGCATATCATTCTAACTCTCATACACTTTAATTTCATATCTATCTCTCCAGACATTTCCGTTATGATAAGCTATTATGCCAGCACTCTGACCGTACGCCTTAGCAGCTTTATACATCGATGGATACGAGGTAACAACGCCAGTCTCTCGATCTATAATATCTACTCTTCTCGGTTGTTTCCTGATACTACCCAGCGTGTCATGTCGATATGACACAGACTTGTAGTCCGTCGGAAGAATATTCTTTTCAATCAATACAGCTATCATTTGAGGTTTGTTGAGATGCGAAGTGCCTGTAACATTGTTATGCTTGGCCAACATTCTAAGCTCTGGTAGCTTCATAATATATAAGTATTCTTTAAATCAATTTTCCATACACAACACTCATTTTCTGCCCATCCGATTGGAACTGCAGCAACCTATCTGAAATTACGACAGCATACGCTTCTGTGTCGGCTGGCACTGCTGCATTGAAAAGAGCCTTAATCTGAATATCAACGACTAACGATTTCAAACGCTCGGATTGTTTGCTTACATCGAACACGAACAACGGGTATAATTCTTTATAATCTACAGGTGTTATATTGCTTTGGGTAATCAACTTATCCATACCATAGAATTTTTGACTAAAGGAGGACGCGTCTCTGTACGCTCTGGAGAATTGTTGATTAGGAAACGACAGGTTATGATCGACAGCTGGATATCTTTCTTGATTCATCATCACATATATGTTCTTGAGATCGCAGTGATTAAATAGCGACGGATTACTTTCCTGATTACCGCTACGGTCCGTCTGAAATCCTACGATGATATATCTAGGTTTCTCAGGTGATGTTTTTACGCTAAGACGCCAACTGAAACTTGTCGACTGAGGAACCGTTATTGTGTCGCATTGACGAGCTCTATGCGCAACTGGCAACGTTAATTTTGATTCAATCGTCTTATACAACTGCATTCGTTCCATATCGGAAGGAATAACGTGTGGAATAAACCATGAAATTTTGTTTATCGCAACTTTTCCAGCAGCTGCAGCGTTATCTCGGAATATTGCATCATCGTCGGCTTTACGAACTAATGTCAGCGTCTGTTTGAAGCCGTAAATAATCTTGTCGTAATCATCGCAAAACCCGAAAATATGCTTCAACGGAACAATAAAGCTGAACATTCCTTTAGTGTTTGGTTTGCGAATGAGAAAGCTTTGTCTAGTGGCAAATCCGGGGTTATCCGCAATAACAGCAGTCGCTCCAGTGTCTTTATACCACAGCTGATTTAAGCCTTGAGTCAGCTGAAAATCGTTTGGATACGTAAGTAAACCGAGCATCGTTGTAGCTTGACCCGGATGAAATAGCGTTTCGATTTCTTGATTAGATAACTGATAGGATATTTGACTGACTAGATACATAAGCCCATTATTCGTAAGAGCGACTAAATCGGCGTTAACGTATGCGGTGTCATCGGCTTTAATTAGTCTTCCATCGAATTGTAGATATGACTCTGCTGGGTGACTGTATAAGTCTTGTAATTCAATATTTATTCTTATTTCACCAGAACTGTTAAGGTTAGTTCTCGCTACAGGTTCGTACTCATGCCATTCGTATCGCTCGATGCCTTCATCGATCAATGGTTGCTCTGTGAATCTTAGAATATCGGATTGCATTTTATTATACATATATTTTTAAATAAGAAAATAAATTTTTACACCTAAATAAGAAAATAAACTTAAGCAAAATAAATTTAAACTGCCATTTTCAAACCACCTCCGTTTAAGCGTTTTACTAGATCTTGAATTCTAATAGCTCCTCCCGTCATTTGCGGATTCGACCCGAGTAATCTAGCTAGAATGACTTTAGTTTCCTGAGTTATCGGCTGTTGAACGGTGGTTGGTGGGAGTATCTTATTGAGTAATCGTTTTCCAACGTCGATAGCCTTATCCTTAGCAACACTCCCAATCTCTTTGACAGCTGTGCTCGCAATTTGTTTGGCTGCATTCGAAGTTAGTAGTCTCTTGAGAAATCCTGCAATGGAATCGAATATTCCTGCTCCACCGACAACGTGTACTTTTTTATAACTTCTTCTCGCAACGACCAGCATTTCTATATCATCAATTTTTAATTAGATCATCAATTTTTAAATTAGATCGTCAATTTTTTATATTCATCTTTGGTTATCACTTTTTGTCTTAGTAACTCATCCGTCATACCTACAATTTCATTTCTTACACCCGTATTTCCCGCTTTGTAGCTATATATTCGCAACTCTAATTGTTTTACTAATTCGTTAGGATCTGAAGGAATGGTAATTATTCCGCTTCCTGTTTTACCTCTTAACTTCATGTAATCGTCCCATATGGGTTTTATTATCTTTGCATTTTTTACACTTCTAGACGATTTAGGTTTGTTTGGTTTATTTGGCTGACTCATGGCATTCGTTTTAATTAGAATCTCGGCGTATTCTTCGAGATCACGATTATCATAAATTGAACTGTTTGGACTAGCTAACGTTAACAATTCCCATAATCCTGGAGTTCCTTGATAAGTTGTGGTTCCAACTGTAATATCATTTCCTTGGATTGAGGCTTCGCTGTCACCGATGTAGAATTTTCCATCTCTTGATCTTAATCCGAATGTTGTATCCACAAGTCTTTTATCAGAAGCATATTTTTTAAGGTATTCAACTGCAATATTTCCTAATTCTAACCTTCTAATGTCTTCTACTGGGTCATCGTCATCGTACGTCTCTATAGACGGATACTGGGGAAATTGAATAGTTTTCAACGAATCTGGAAGTGATTTTAGAGCGAGTGATGTTGCTGCAGAGTTATCTTTTATTGTCGACAGCAAAGCGTTTTGTTCTTTTGAAATTGCTGATTGAGAGTCGACTATTGGTTTGTAGATTTTTGTTAATTCTCGTTGAAGTCCAAGATCGTCTATTCTCTCTGAAAGAAAGTTTTGTTTAATGTTTTTTTTCGTTTTTAAAAACTCTTCGATAATAAAATCTCTTTTTGCAGGATCGCTAATTTTCAGTAGTGACATTTTTTATTATAAGTATAATGTTTAAAACGTAACGTAAAACGTAAACGTAAAACATAACGTAAAACGACACGTTATGCATCGTAGTAATTAACATAACATATGGAGTCTTTTTCGTTTATAGTAACTGGTGAATCGGAGTTGTTTTGAATTGTAATTATTATATCCTCTGCGTCCTCTAGGACTGTACCATCTTGAAGGCTAAGTCTGAGTTGTTTCAACTTCTGTCTAAGAGAGACTAGACACATTCCACTGGTCATTCGGACTCCAAGGCCTACTTCTACTGTAATATTTGTCTTTGGTTCAATCGTTATCGCTTGCTGAGCAAAAATCTCATATCTGTCGCCTGCTCGTTGTCTTGCAGGAGCATGAGTGACCACTTTAGGCAACCAAATTATTGTACTCACACGAGGCTTCCGTTTGGTGATACATTTGTGTATTGGGTGACCGTATCCAGACATTTATATAAGAGATTGTTTAAAGTAACATTCCAAGAATAGGAATATTTTTAAATGGTGAATTGGGACCAAGTATAAGACCTTCACCGCTGACATATCCTGTTCCTCTTTTCATAAACAGACCAGAACCCGATATCGAACTACCCTTTTTCCACGGAGATAGAAAAAGACCTTCCCCAGCAGGCACTATCTTACAGCATATTCCTCCTTTCTTAACGTAGAGCACTCCAGATCCACTTATCGGGTGTGAGATCGAAGATCCACTTATCGGGTGTGAGATCGAAGATCCACTAATTTTATCGACAATTTTGGAACCAGCTGCAGAACCCAATCCTGTTAAGGCTCCTGTGGCTAAACTCGGAAGAACACTAGACAGTAGAAACTTTCCGGCTGTTGCTAAGAACGGTAGAATAGCGCCAATAAATCCGCCTTCGACTCTCGCATTGTCTTCTAATTGCTTTTTACCCATTTTAATTGTCAAACCAGTTCCATTCTGATACGCTTTAGTTAACGTGTTAATTTGCCTCTGGTTTAGAGCTAATACATGCTCACCAGTTATGTCTCCATGAGAAAGTCTTATACTCACTCCAGTTCCTACTTGAACAGCTCGCTTAATCTTCTCTTTTTGCCCTTCGGAAATATTAACTTTGACCTTAGCGTAAGTGCTCATCTTATATTAAATATAAACTTTAAATTAAACCTCTCTTATGTGAAATCGTATCGACAATTCCTCACCTCTTAAATTAATTAGTTTTCCATTTTGGTCTATCAGTTTTGTTTCCATCGATGAAATAGAGTATAGCGTTATTGGAAGATATACGAGATTATGAGGAGATTCGATTATCTTGTAACCAGGCCCGACCGATCGAAAGAAAGAATAAATTATGTTCTCCGTAGTTCCGTTAGCATACGATGATCCTATTATATCACTCGTAACTCGTAAACTATTCACGCTGTTTACTTCGACTATGTGCTCGGATTCGTTATATCCTTCGGAGTATACACGACTCTGAAATCCTAGAACGGTGCTAATTGAATTTGGTACTCTAAAATCAATTTTATAGTTCTCATCAATTTCCAAAACAGCCTTCAAAGTATTGTTATTTGGTCGCAACTTTATACATTGACCATGACCTTCTTCCTTTAAAATTCTCTGTATGTATTCGTTTAAGTCATCGATTTCATAGCAACCGGTTGGAATGTCTAAATCTTTCCACGTTACACCGTTATCTGACGAATATACGAATTTATTATTTGTTTCGTCTATATTAGGAAAACTGTAGTACGTTTCAAGATTAACAAGGGCCATTTCATATTTTTTACTTTTATCCAGTTCGATTAGTGGATTAAATTTCGTTCGAATTCGTGTGCTCCTTTCGCTCAACAAAATGCAAAAAGATTCTTTAGCCTCTGTGTTGCGTGCAATCGTTTGAGTATTAGATAAAATTTCGTCAAGAAGGGTTTCCATTTTAGATAGTTATTTTTAAACCTAGAATATAAAATCTTAAATTTTGTTATCATTTTATTATTGCTTTTATTTAATGTAAAATGTATCTAATCCAGATCTGTACCTGCCCTTATTTGTTTTACTAGTAAGGTCTATAACCACAAAACCATGCGTTTCATCCCACGCAGTTTTGCATAGTTTTCGAAAATCTTCAATAGTCATATCATCTACGCCTATATGATCGCTGTATATATGATTAATATTCTTGAGGTCTTGAGGGAACAAACATATAAAGTTAGCATTCTCTCTTATAGTTTGTCTAGGTAGCTTGAAATAATTTTGTGCTAGGTAAAAGCAGTCTACATTACTATGCCTACCTCTTATATAATACGATTCGCATTTATTTTGCCTCTCTAATTGTAAATCATCAAAAATCATGAGATTCTTTTTATCTCGACTTAAGTCTCGTGGATCTGGAACATCTTCAGAGGTTTCAAAGAACTTGCAGTCTATATCCGATGTTTCCCCCATGTTTTTAGACATCTCCTCGACTACGGCGGTCGGTGATACATTTAATTTCATTATCTCATCTCTATTATCGAAAAGTCTTATAATTGCTTCCTTTGGTAATTTCTCTTCGAATGCTTTCTTTAGTATCTTGTATTCTGATTGAAAAAGACTTTTTCCAAAGATCTGCAGGTTATCGTAGTCTAACCAACCAGGTCTCAGTAATAAATTAAGTAGTAATATTGTCTTGCCGCATTGAGACTTACCTACGATCAAACCTCTGATGCTTCTTGGTAAGAGAGGACTGTTAAAGCGTTTACTTGATTCTTCATTCCACGATAGGTCTTGGACTTCCATTTTAATTATATTATATTAAAATGGAGCACAACTCGTATTGTGTAAAATGTAAGCGACAAACTGAATCTAAAGATGTTCAACGAGTCGTCAGTAAGAATGGTAGACCTATGCTTAGGGGTGTGTGCGTTGAGTGTGGCGCTAGAAAAACTCAGTTTACTAAAATGTCCACCGCTACAGGTGGTGATTTGGTCTCAGCTCTCAATTCTGCTACTTCTAATATTAAACTTCCATGGGCAAAGTACCCAGGGGAAATGAATCTTCCAGGACATTCTTTCACGGGTCCAGGAACTCGATTGGATTTGAGATTGAATAGTGATGGGACGCCAAAAGATTGGAGCAAACCAGTAGATAGGGTTGATCAAGCAGCTTATCGCCATGACCTGGCTTATGCTAAACATACTGATACAGCAGGGAGAAACGTCGCTGATAGAGCTATGATAGATGAATTAAATAATATACCTAATCCTTCGTTCCGCGAACGAATTGAAAGATCTATAGTAAAACCAATATTATCGACGAAGACCCATTTTGGAATGGGATTGAAAAAAAAACTCTGAGATGGACAGACCAGCTTGCTGACGAATTACATAAACCTATAGTCAGGAAGTTCAGGAAGCGAGTTGTTTATGTTCAGGGAGTGGACAAAGTTTGGGCGGCTGACTTGATTGACATGCAGGCTTATGCTAAATTTAATTCTGGTGTGAAATATTTGTTAAGCGTCATCGATATATTTTCCAAATATGGATGGGTTGTTCCGATAAAAGATAAGCGTGGAGAATCTGTGGCAGATGCTTTCGTTAAAATATTTAATACGAGTAAAAGAAGGGGTGAAAAACTTTGGGTCGATAAGGGAACAGAATTCTACAATAAACAGGTAAAATCATTAGGTATGGAGTTGTACTCAACTGAAAATGAAGAGAAATCTTGTATCGTAGAAAGATTCAATAGGACAGTAAAAGAGAAAATGTTCAAATATTTTACAGCAAATTCAACTCAGAGATATATCGATGTTTTAGATAATATGGTTAGTTTATACAACAACACAAGACATTCTTCCATTAAAATGACTCCTGTTAAAGCGAGTATCAAAGCAAACGAATGGGTTGTGTGGATGAATCTGTATGGTGATGCTGTCCCTTAAACTGCTAAACCTAAATTTTCAGTAGGAGATAAAGTAAGAATTTCTAAGAAGAAAAAGACATTTGAGAAAGGCTACACAAATCGTTGGACAAAGGAGGTTTTTACTATAACACACATTCAATACACAGACCCTATAACCTATAAAATATCTGACTATCACGGAGAACAAATACAAGGAACATTTTATGAAGCTGAGTTACAATCGACAACGCAAGATACATTTAAAATAGAGAAGATTATTAGGAAACGTGGAAACCGATCACTGGTTAAATGGTTAGGCTATGATGAGACCTTTAACTCATGGGTTAATAATAAAGACTTGATGTCATTGTGAATTTAACTAATTTATGGTTTCTACTACAGCTCTTGTGCTATCATTACTTCTCTATGAATAAGAACACGCTTTAATAACAAGTTCTACTATTCATTCGCAGTTTGGTATCATCGATTATGTCGAAAGTAGGTCATGAAGCACGCTGACTAAAAAAAAAGGTCGTTAACTTTCTTGGGCGGTCAAAATCGAAAAACAAAATTCTTGACTTTTTGGAACGGATTACAAAAAAAAAGAAAAAAAAAAAGTTAAAAAAAAAGTTTAAAAAAAAAAAAAAAGTTAAAAAAAGTTTTTTAAAAAAACCTAGAAAAAAAAAACTTGAAAAAAACCTAGAAAAAAAACCTAGAAAAAAGTTAGAAAAAAAAACCTAGAAAAAAGTTAGAAAAAACCTAGAAAAAAGTTAGAAAAAACCAAAGAAAAAAGTTAGAAAAAAAAAACCTAGGAAAAAAGTTAGAAAAAAAACCTAGAAAAAAGTT
>OX243827.1:21871481-21883981 GCA_945859605.1 Lumbricus rubellus | reverse complement strand
TATATAAAGACATAAACACTTCAGATAAGATGTATAGATCTACAGGGTGAGCCAAAAAAAAGTAATCCCCTACGGTTTTTAGCCCATATCTTGACCAAAAATATTAATTTTTAAATGAAACTTTACAGTCTTAAAGGCAATTCATATTTACGTACAATGGTTCAAATTTCATCAAAATATTTCAAACGGAACAAAAGTTATGCCACTTGTAGGGAGGCCACCCACCGTTTTTTGACGATTGAAAAACCAAACGCAACAGAAACTAGGTTTTTTCCCATTATCTTGGCCAAAAGTAAGAATTTCAAAATGAAATTTTACAGACGTAAGGACAATTCATATTTACACATGATGGCCAGATTTTATTAAAATATTTCGAGCACAACAAAAGTTATACCACTTTTAGTGAGGCCACCCCCCGATTTTTGAGATTCATTGACGTAACGCAGCGAAAAGTAACAAAACGTGATTTTATTAAGTCTCATCTCAAATAACTGTTGTCAAATGAACTTGGTAGTGCTTCACAACTTGTGTTCAATGTGCCCACCACCAGTGACAAAACTTCTTTCGAGTCTCTTTGCAAAGTTCTTGATGGGCCTGTTGATTATTCTGACAGATTCCTTATTTACCAATTTTATTGTCATCTTTCTAAGTGACTTCTCAGTGACGGGCAGCTATGCTGGTACCCTGTTTCTTTTTTAAATAGTGATATTAATGATTATCTGGCAATATCGAGGCTATCTGATAAAAAATTGTTTGAGAAGAGACTTAATAATTTCATGTTTTTGCTACTTTTTGCTGCGTTCCGTCTTTGAAACGTCAAAAAATGGGGGGTGGCCTCACTCAAAGTGGTATAACGTTTGTTGTGCTCGAAATATTTTGCTGAAATCTGGTCATTATGTGTAGATATGAATTGTCTTTAAGCCTGTAAAATTTCATTTCAATATTCTTACTTTTGACCAAGATATTGGCCAGAATAATTGAATTGTTTTTTTGTTACTTTTTGTTGCGTCGCGTTTTTGAAGCGTCAAAAAACGGTGGGTGGCCTCACTTAAAGTGATGTAACTTTTGTTCTGTTCGGAATAATTTGTTGAAATTTGAACCATTGTACGTAAATATGAATTGCCTTTAAGACTGTAAAGTTTCATTTAAAAATTCGTATGTTTGGCCAGGATATGGGCTGAAAACGGTAGGGGATTACTTTTTTTTGGCTCACCCTGTATATAATACAATTTAAATATATTTTTATTCTCTCTATATATGATATATATTTTGTAACAACTAGTTCTTGACTTTGCCAATATATATATATATATATATATATATATATGTGTGTGTGTGTTTGTGTGTGTGTGTGTGTGTGTGTGTGTGTGTGTGTGTGTCTGACAGAAAGTGATCTAAAGCATTGTGTCATGCTGTGATGATTTTTAGCTGCCAATTCAATTCGCTGTTTATCCTCGTTCTCCTCCTTCCGGCTTTATCGGAACTTGAGATTGCCTCCAGGGCCTGAGTGTGTGTGTGTGTGTGTGTGTGTGTGTGTGTGTGTGTGTGTGTGCGTGTGTCGGTGGGGGTAGGTGAGGAGGAGGCAGAGCCTTATGACTCATCCTCGATTTATTTCGTTTTCTCTTTTCCCTTTATATATGCCGACGTGTCATGTTTCACTTAGAGTTTGTCTGACCGTATATGCCTGATAATGCCTCCCTTGCATTAACCTAACTCGCAAAAAGTCCATGGCCTTTACCTTTCATTGCGGAAAAGAAGTTAGGCCTACCTTAATTATAATCGGGGCTACATGACGTGCCTCACCTGAGGCCTATGCGTTCCTAGGTAGGCTACAATGGACACCCTGCAGGTCAAGTCTATATCGTAGCCATAATGTATAATTATGGTAAGTGTACAGTGAGATGGGGTGAAGGAAAAAATTCTAAAAGATCATGAGAATTAATAAATTAAGAAAATAGACAAGGGCACATGCATGACTTAAAACGAGTCAGTGCCAGTAAAAGATTATCAGTGTTTTTCTAGCCTCCTCCTTTATCCACGCTTGGGACTGGCACCTCATTAAGACAGGAAGTGGCAGATTTAAGCAATTCTCACGTCGGCTCAATGAATTTGATTCTTTCAAAGCTTGCTGTTGCTGGTGCTGTTAATGGAAATAGACAAGGGCATTTTATTGTTCCAAACGGTATGTAGGCCTATACGTTCTTCACTAAGTATACTTGCAGAATAAGTAGGCCTATAGACTACATGCACAATCTGCAATCAGTGCGTCCTCCAAATGCCTCATCTATAGAGCTATATAGTCAGAATTGCGGGTCATGTGCGTCCGACAAGGGGGCACTCACCCCCATTCCTGTAAAATTGACCAATGCCGGTTTATTGTTTAACTATACTGTAAGCTTACTTCTTGAATATTAACAAATTTATTCGCACGAAGGCACCAATTTTACCAATTACACATTAATTGAAACTGAGAAATTAACCATCAGGAACCTATTTGAATAATACCCATGCACTTAATATCCTACTTTGCATTTTCCAAGCTCTTGCTAAAACTTTAACAATGACCATTGTGTTTTGCCCTTCCTGCAAAATATCTGCAGGTGCATATATGTTGTGGGAGCAACAAGCAAGACAAAAGGCAAGCCAAAGGGCCAACCAAAAAGCAAACCAAAAGACACGACAAAGCCAAAAGGCAAGCCAAAGCCAAAAGGCAAGCCAAAGCCAAAAGGCAAGCCAAAGGGCCAACCAAAAAGCAAACCAAAAGGCACGACAAAGCCAAAAGGCAAGCCAAAAGGCAAACCAAAAGGCAAGCCAAAAGTCAAACCAAAAGGCAAGCCAAAAGTCAAACTTCCCACTGCCAGCAGTCAACAGCCCATGATGCTGTGTTCATTTCAGTTCAGTGCAATTGAGATTATTGCAGATGGCTATTATAAAAGCCAATCGTGAACTCTATGACATGGGTGCGTCAAACAAACGCACAGACCAACATGTTTGCATATATATATATATATATATATATATATATATATATATATATACATATATATAATGCATTATATATATAATGAATCATTAAATTTTACGATCTTTCTGTCTGGCTGTTTGCTCTTCAGGGTGCGTTTCCATTTCGAGGTCAGACCGCATCCGTCTCTGCTCTACACCCTCCCCTCCCTCCAGAGAAGATGCCAACCGGTTGCCATAGGAACCATATTTCGTCCTTCACATTATACTGAGAGGAGAAGTTTCGCCATCTCTACTTCAGCTGGTCCTCACAACAAGCGCACCTACGCAATCTAGGTGCAAGGCGACAGAAGCCATTAGATAAATAACTGCATAGACATCCATCTTCACCGCATCCCGGGTACTATCCTCCTCCTCCTCCTCCTCCTCCTCCTCCTCCTCCTCCTCCTCCTCCTCCTCCTCCTCCTCCTCCTCCTCCTCCTCCTCCTCCTCCTCCTCCTCCTCCTCCTCCTCCTCCTCCTCCTCCTCCTCCTCCTCCTCCTCCTCCTCCTCCTCCTCCTCCTCCTCCTCCTCCTCCTCCTCCTCCTCCTCCTCCTCCTCCTCCTCCTCCTCCTCCTCCTCCTCCTCCTCCTCCTCCTCCACCTTCTGAATCCGTGCATCTGGTCGTACGTTAGGCACCTCTCTGATGCCATCCTATCCTCAGAAGAGTAGCTCACCGAAGCCGCCGCGACTATAGTAAACGTCCTACAGGTGTAAAACAGGTAAGCTATTACACAGGTATGTCTATAGACTATTATAGTTATGTCTGTAAGCCAATAAGTTGCGCAGTGCGTTTGGAATTGGTTCGAGATGTGACTGCTATGCTTTAGGCCTACTATCTATCTCTGTCTCCGTCTCTGTCTCTGTCTGTCTGTCTGTCTCCATTGGGTATGTATGTCTGTCTCCATTGGGTCTCTATTGTCTCTGCCTGTCTCTATCTGTCTGTTTGTCTCTCTATTGGATCTCCATGGTCTCAATCTGTCTGTCTGTCCATCTACTGGATCTTTATTGTCTCTGTCTGTATCTCTGTCTCTGTCTGTCTCTCTGTCTCTGTGTATGTCTGTCTATATTTCTGTCCATCTGTCTCTTGTCCCCCTTCTTCCCTCTCTCAGACTCTCATGTATCTTTAGCATGCAGGGTGTGAGAAATATATGGTGTGGCAGAAAAAATGTTAGGATTAAGGGGGTCTTTGCTACGGAATTCTTTGCCAAAATTAATGAACTTGCTGCCATGGTTAGCTGGTAACAGTAATTAAATGGAGAATAAAACCATTTCTTTTTAATGAACATAGCACAGTAAGCAAGCACGTGAATGCATAATTGTACTGACAATGTGGACGCTTAATTTATTCATGCACTTATGGTTTATTGTTTGTTGCTGACATCATCACAGTTTTTGTTTCTTTTTCATAGCTCTAATTTCATATAAATTACTGGTCACGACTACAGTTTAATACGTGAGGATTGGTTTAATGATGCCATCGAAATTTATTTCTAAATGTGTAATGCAAATTCACCTTGTCACTTTGTGCTGTCAGTTCGTTGAACTCTAGCGATCGTCAAGGCCAGCCTTCTCCATTGCTTTCTTTCTGATGCCGCTTCTCTTAGTTGTTCCAGATTCATTCCCTGTTGCTTCTTGAACCTCGTCCAACCACCTTTTCCTTGGCCGCCCTTGTTTTCTCCTTCCCTATATTGACCTATATAGCGGAAACTATCATAATTATGTTCCTGAGAGATTCACCCTCTTATGTCAACTTGTGTGATTAATAGCAAGTTTGTTGGTACCACGTGTTCCATGACTTTCGTGGAATTCAATTCCAGTGGTACATAGCAGTCTCTCCCTATATATAGGCACTAGCTGTACCGGCCACGCGTTGCTGTGGCTGAAAAGAGCGTCCAACCATCCCTCCCTACCTAAACTCCCTCCCCCTCTATTTATATAGATTAGGCGAACAACAGGAGGCGGAGTTTAATCAAGAACAATCAGACTATAACTTTTGCATGACATATTCATGTATATACCTATAATAATTGTGTACAACACTGTACATGTGTAATTTGTGCATGTATATATGTAGAGCGGTTCTGCAGCGTATATATGACATACATCAAACGCTGCAGAACCGCTCTACATATATACATGCACAAATTACACATGTACAGTGTTGTACACAATATATATATATATATTATGTATATATAATTATATATACATACTTGTGTATATTTTGCATCACATTTTATAATATCGTATATGTAAATATAACATATCTGCTAATGAAAGGCATTGCGATATACATGTATATAGAGAGTGGAATCCTGGCTATTTGCTGATTGTACACTGGTCCAACAATATGTAGATTACCATGCCTTCTTCGGTATATATATACCGAAATTGTTCTGTATCTGCCATATACAGAGAATGTCGGTAGGTGAGACAGCGCCATTGAATATCAGTCCAATCAATCTTGACGCGAAAATCACGTGACTTGCAGCTTGCGTCTCATTGGTCGCACTTCACGATAGTCGATGCATAAGCAGTATAACCAAAGATTCTAAATACTCAAGGAAGTCGCGTATTTGTTATATCGCCATTCAGAAAAATATGCCCATTGTAATTTCTAGAATTGCTGATATTGAACGAATCATATCTCGAAAAGCCAAACTCTCGTCATGAATTTTTAATCACAAATAGACCTATTCTTCGTAATTGTTTAAAATTGAGTTCATTTTCATTACAATATTCACTCATGATAAGATTTTCTAATAATTTTAACGTCTTAGGCTACGAGGCCGCCGCCAGAATGATGTAGGCCTATGCTGCTCCTGCCTGGTGGGGCTTAACTACTGCTCAGGACCGAGCCAGGATCGAGCGCCTATTATCAGGAGTCCGTCGATCAGGATAGGCCTACTTGCCTAATGACTCGCCTTCTGCGACTGAAATGGTTGATCTTGCTGATGCTTGTCTTCTAGCTGTCGTTTCCAGAAACGACTTCCATGTTCTTCGACCGCTTTCCCCACCGGTTGCTGATCGTCCATACCAATTGAGGCCACGCCCTCAAAACTTTGTATTGCCAACCAAAGATGACAGACATTACATCTCTCGAGTTTTGTATAGAAAGGCACCCTATGTTCGTTAATTATGATTAATTGTCTAATCTCATTATAGTTGCCTATAGATATAAACATAGAAACATTCTTTTTGTAATTTCTGTAATTTTTGTGCCCTCATCATAAGACAAATCCAACAGACAAATTAAGACTAAAGATATTCTATAGGTATTATATTGTATTTGATCAACTACTTTTTGTACCTGATAGCGGTGTGTCTATCAGTCTTTGTTACCATTAAACGAACATAATAATAATAATAATAATTGCTATAGATTTTCAAAAATACTTCCTTATCAACCAGATAAGACAACACGACCTATATTTCTCAAAGCTGTACGTGTCTTTTCCAGCAACACGGTTAAATAATCAAAACAATGTAAATAGTCCAAGGCAGGATTTCTTATGTCGTATGATATTGCTCACATCTTAATTTAATTCAGGCCTAAGAAAGACTCACAAATCCGTGGTATAGGTCCATGTGAGAAGATCCATAACGGAGAAGAGCTTATTGCATAAGCAGACAAGAAGCTCTTCCACAAATCATTTCTTTGACCACTGCAATCATCAACTCTTGTCACTTCTCTGCAAGGACAAGTATGCTTCACAAAAGAGGACATCCTTTTATGCCATTTTGTTTTAAATCCAAAATATTTAGAAAGTTTTGTTAACCGATACATATTAAGCTATATTAAATTTTAATTGTGCAACTGTGACTTTACCATGGGCGGAATTTGGTTTCCGTTCTCAGGGCGCTAAATCTTTTAGAAAAATTCTCGGACAAAAACCTTTTTTCAGTCGAGTCGATCGAAATCTAAAAAAACCATACTATTTCCTTGGACAAAAAGTTGATGACTTTTTTAAGTCATCGAGTCGATCGAAATCTCAAAAAACCATACTATTTCCTTGGACAAAAAGTTGACTTTTTTAAGTCGAGTCGATCGAAATCTCAAAAAACCATACTATTTTCCCCAGACAAAAAAATTGACTTTTTAGTCATTTGATTGAAGTTTTCTTCGTGAAAAGAGCCATTTCCCCCATTAATTTTCCAGTCTGGACCTTCTTCAGAAAAAGATACCAATTTCTTGGTAAAAAACCTCAATCTGGCCCTTCTTGGGGTGGGGCTTGAGCCCCTGATAAACTCCGCCCATGGACTTTACAGTATATGCTACAGTCAGTTTATCTTTTTTTAAATGTATGCAATTGTTCGTTGCATACGTTGTAATGCATGTGTCCTTGTGAAATGCAACTAAAGAATCTTACAGTACTACATTTGCCATGCTTCGTTCAAATTACATTCTATATACACCCTTTCTTTCCAATTTACTCTCGTTCCAATCACAAACCTCCATGTTAGACTGCTTTCTTATCTTCTGGCAACTATATTTTCTTCTGGTTATATAGTCAGTTATATTTAAGCATCACGAGTATTATAGTTGTACACATTGGAGCGGCTCCCAAGGGGTCAATCCGGCCATAGCCCCCATTTGAAATTTACACACAGAGTGGTCCCTATTATCAAATGTGTCAACCAATCAAAGCGTGACAGAGATCATGAAAGAGGATATTGGCACTACAAGCTCATCTGCTTCTTCGGCAATTGGGGCTTTGAATACATGCCTTATTGATGCTCTTCCAACAGTTCATACCATGTTGAATTTATCGGCCACACTTCCAGTTTGTATTGCTAAAGCCGATAGAATTTCCTCGAAAGTAGAGCAAATGTTAAATACTCTGCGGAACACAATGAGAGAAGATCTGTTTTGATTCTCTGTTGAAATAACACCAGATAGTCCATGATCAGTTATTTTGTCACTGCTAAAATGATGTTTTGAAAAGTTAAATGTGGAATTGTTATTATTTACGTTTATTTAGTGAAGTCTTAGACCACCCTTATCAGCACAGAAATAGTACAGCAGTTTTGTTAAGATGAAAGCTTATAAAATGCTGCCATTGCAATGTGGAAATTCAAAAACTTTCTGGTCCGCTCGTCCTCCACCACTATGTAACATCATTTATTCTTCCTCCCATGTATTCCCTCCCCTCATGAACTTTCTGGATCTGTCACTGTTACACATTACATACAAATTCATGCATGTCACAGATTTGTTTAATTTGCCAACACACATGTTCCAGTAGCATAGCATTTTAAGAAGAAATGCATATAACAGATCAAAACAAATAGTAAAAACACCATATGTCACAAAAATATCAACCTTGAATAAAAATATTACAGGCTTTACAGCCAACATATTAGGCTAACTTAAACCTGTCGTTAATTTTCTGTCGTATTTAAATATTAACCTCTTGTACTCCAGAAACTCTAAAACGTCGAAACAATTGTCTGGACACAGCACATGAATAAAACAGCTTGACAAGGTGTTCAGTGACTTCAGTTCACAGATATGTCATCTTCATTCAGTGTTTAGACAGCACTGATTGTAAACATAAACTACAAATTTAGAAAAGTGCTACACTGAAGCACCAGATTGTTCACAAGTGTTGCATATTGTCAGTAGGTTTTGGGTTGTCCCGATATCCATGCCCAGTTGGGTTTGACAGGCCAGTTCGAACAGAGAGGTACAGGGTTAATGGAGTACGAGAAAGCTTGAAAGGCAGAGCTATAACTGTAATCTAACTGGAGGTCAGAAACTGGATTTGGGTAGTGAAGACTTCAATGTGGGGACCTCAGACAGACTAAGAGTTTGAATCTCTCGAACACGACAAAAAATTATAGAATGTCACTGTCTTTTCAAAAATACAAATGAAAGAATTTAATGGATTGGTAAGAATTCCTCAAGAGGCAATACTTCAAATTGAAGTGGAAATCTGTAGGCTGTCAAGTTGATAAGTCTGTGGCAGATGGGTGACCATTCAATTCAGAGCAG
The DNA here is from genome assembly GCA_945859605.1 of Lumbricus rubellus. Lineage (NCBI taxonomy): Eukaryota > Metazoa > Annelida > Clitellata > Crassiclitellata > Lumbricidae > Lumbricus > Lumbricus rubellus. Next base: position 21,874,983 of record OX243827.1, on the reverse strand, counting down.
ACAATTCAGAGTACATAATTTTTTATAAGCATCATGTGAGCTTATATAGGGTTCTTACAAAGGTAAAAGCATTTACTTATTATTTAATGAATCACAATCATTTTGTCACCTTCCAAACCCTGTGAAATAGCAAAATTGAAGGCCTACTGTCATCAATCATTAAACACATAATGCCAACTAAATTTTATGTAGTATTAGGGAGTGTATTGGTGGTAAACATCAACTACAAATTCATAAATTGCTACACTGAAGCTAAGCACTGGGCACCAGATTATTCAAGAGTGCTGCATATGTAGTTATATATGCAAAAAATTATGTCACATGACTCTCTTAGAACAAAAACAAACAGTTTGATCAGTATACAACATCAAGCTTGTCAAAATAGAATTAACTAAACCTAGCGTCCGTCACAGATATGGTTGTAAAATTTTTGGAATATGAGTTGCACGCTTCGAATTTTCCGCTCCTAATTTAACTAGAAAGTAGATGATGGTAGACGAGTGGCAGATATTGGATGAACTGGTGTGTCAATAAACGATCCGGTCTGTAAAAAACGAAAAGCAAAGAACAATGTTATAAAACAGTGTTGAATTAATGGGGTGATCATTATGTACAACTGTACATATTTTTTTCTCTACTTACAAGACTGCTGTTCTACATTGGCTTCCTGTTGCCTCTCGTACCCGATTCATGGCACTGCTGTTAGGCTCAAGAACTCAAAATGGATAAGCTCCTAAATACCTAAATTTGGGATTTGGGGTAGGGTGGGGTGGGGAGCGGGTGGTTTGGGCGGGTTCAAGTGGGACAAAACCGAAATTTACTGAGCAATGCCATGCACCCAAGAGAAGTGGAGGCAAGGTGGACCGGTCAGGGGGTCGGTGGGTGGGTGGGAGGGATGGGGAAAGTCGGGTAGGGAGTAGGAGTGCAGATGGGGTGAAGTGAGTTTGGGGAAGTGGAAGATTGGCCGGCAGCGGGACGAATCATAGATTTACCGGACAACGCCGAGTATCCCAGCTAGTTAGATATGAAGTATCAAACACATTGATCTTCAGTTGTGTATTGTCATACATGGTGGTTGCATTTTGCTTAAAGCCTACCTTTCTATTATTATTATTATTATTGTCTTTTGCTATCAGGGGTGTTTTTAAGGCATTGCTAGAACTGCACAAATCCTTCTTTCCTTTCCCATCCTCCATGGTAAATTACTTCAAATCGGAGGACAATGACCTTTTTTGCTAGTTTTAACTGTGAAGAAGTATTTCTACAACAGCACAAATCCATTTCGAACTGCACATTTTGTGTACAACTGCACATTAAAAAAGCCCTGGTTGTTATTATTATTTATATATATATATATATATATACACTGTGTCCGTCCGCGTTAAAGTAGAACCCACAATAAAGTGTCATTACTCGCTCAAAATGTTTAGGATTTACCTGAAATTTTACACACAACAACAGTGGCCATAGTTACACGAGATCCTAAAGCCGATTAGAAATATTCGGGAGTTTGTCAAATTTATGAGCGTTTGAGATGCAGTACCGAAAAATGCAACTTTCCAACATGGAAAAGCTGAAAAGAAGTAAAATTCAGCTAAATATGATGCTCAAAATGTCATTTTTGTTCCCCAACACACGACCATAGACGTAGAGGCTACTGTTTGAAGGTCCGATCGATGATCACCTGGTCAAACAGCTGCCACTCTTCAATCAGACGCACTCTACGCTTATCGATGTCATGAATACGGGAACGAAAAACGCGCTACTCCGGTACATGCACCCGGATCGAGGTCTGGACTGCTAGGCGGCCACAGCTACGGATATGAAGCCGATTGTCTTCCGGGACAGCTACTACACTACTACGTCTATGGTCGTGTGTTCGTGAACAAAAATGACTATAATAATATGAGCAAATTCTTCACTTCTTACTTGAACAATTCCCAAAAGATTCGACAGGACTTGATTGCTGAAATCCAGAGGCTCCCAGCAGTTCAACATTTTTATGGTGTACAAGATTTTCCCATCTGCAGTCAAAAACCTAAATCAACACAATTAATCCACTATTAAACACAAAACTCTAATCACAGTGAAAATACCAGTCCTTCTGTTAGCATAACATGCAGCCATAATTATGTTTGAAGTGTTACCAACGTCATTTTCTTGGAACAAACCTATCCCTCCATCTCTTATCTTCGCACTATCAGTGCACAAATATCGTTACGATCAACTTGCGTAGGCATGCAGATGGAGCATAAATCTATTTTATAAACAATTTTTGTAGTTGTGAAAACCTGTATGGGTTAACAGTCGGACACACATTTCACTCCAATATCGTATGTTAATTATTTCCTTAAACATTGTTTACATTACATTTACATTACATTAACTACCGCCAATAGAATACAGTCATATAAAACGAGAATAATTGTCAATATATTAACAAAATACATAGTCATTTTGGAAAATATAATCATGTACAAAATATATATGGTGTGGGAAATATCTACACACATTGATCAACATGATCAACATCCTGAATATGACATACCGCTTGTACTGGAGTGAGAACCGCTCCTTGAATGTTGCAACCATCATGGATAACAATTTTTGTCATAAACCTGATTGAATCTTGCAGAAATGTTTTGAATCCAGGTTCACCTGCACATAAGTGTAAAGAAGAGATGTTAGACAGATATGCGGGTCTGAATAAGATAAAACGAAGTTTATGTTGCTAAATCATTTCGCATCAATTGTCAATTTAATGTCAGACTATTAGACTAATGAAAATAATTGTGAAACTAAATGGAAATAGCAAAACCATAAATGATAAAAACCAATTCTATCGATCGCCCTATGTCAGAGCGCTCTATTCTGCCCAACCTGTGACGACCATAGTGTTTAATTGCTGCATGTCGGCTGTCGTTAATCTGGTCTACCCCGCACCCTTAATTTGAACGCTTACCAGTACGTTCAAGCACTATGGGGTGATTCTTTCTCTATAATACATATCCTTTGTTCTTTAAATATTCTCAATACTCAAGGAAGTCGCGTAATTCTTTTTATATCGCCATGATGGGGTTTGGGATTTCAATCCCAAATTACTGAAGTAACTATTAATAACAGCAATTTTCTTACCATTTCCAGGGAGAACTGCTTTTCAGATCTCAAATAATAAGTTGAGCGACCGGCACAACCAAAGATTCTCAATACTCAAGGAAGTCGCGTAATCTTTTTATATCGCCATGATGGGGTTTGGGATTTCAATCCCAAAATATTAATGCTAGAATTGCTAATATCGAACGAATTACATCAAAAATAGTATTGTCGTAGACATAATATATAATATATACAGTCTACGGCTATAATATTTTTGATTACAATTTCGAAAGTCAAACTCTCGGTATTAATTTTGAACCATAGGCCTAAATATTATACTCCGTGATTGTACAAAATTGAGTAGTTTTCTTTACAATTAGCCACATAGGCTAACGACAAAACAAGA
>OX243827.1:21786481-21866481 GCA_945859605.1 Lumbricus rubellus | reverse complement strand
GTTAGAGTTCTCTTTACACACTGGTATAACTCAATCCTATAACCAATGGGTCTAAATAATCTCTTCTTATATATTCCTGGGGGTATTTCCAATCTAGGCCCAGGGTTCATATAATTTGCATTATCTAATTAGTTTTCACTTTGATTATTGCCTGATTAATTTGTTATACTTGTAATGCTTTATCTAACTTTTTCCTGCCTAATATCTTAGTGTGCTTGATACTTACGGACCAATAAAAAATTAATTGATTGATTGATTGATTGATTGAATTGACAAGTAACAGGGCAGGGAGCTATAGTGGCCATGTGGCAGGCCAACGACCATGGCATTTTACCAGGGCATTGCCCTTGCTTGTTCTGCCTTAGTGCAGTTGCTCTGAACTATATTTAAAATATTTAGAACACTATCAAGCAGTTTGTGCTTGTTGTCTGTCTCTGTGTGTGTGTGTGTGTGTGTGTGTGTGTGTGTGTGTGTGTGTGTGTGTGTGTACATGTTTGTTTGTATTAGTGTTAATTGAAGCAGAGGACTATAGTGTTTTGATCAGAGTTATTTGTCCTATGTACAGTGTATTGTTCTTAAATGCAAGTGCAATCATAATTATGTTGCAAGAGGCATGGTTGTTCATGATCAATTTCCATTTTAATTAAAGATGACTGAATTGTACATGAACATTCTTTAATCTAATTGTTTTAAAGCACTGTATACATGAACTGTTAAATTTATGCTCATTGTTTGTGAATATATTGCTAATAAATATTTGATTTCTCTTTCCAGATTTGTGTGTGGCTAAACTTCTTCAGAAGAAATTCCACAGCATTCTGCATTCCGCAAAGATTCAACCTTGATCAAGTCTGTAGGCTTACGTCTTTTTTTTAGATAATCTGTAAATTTACAGAAAACAACTGAAAACACTCTGATCACTTTTCATTTGTACTTTGTACAAGACTCTGGTCTACTTTTTGTGCTTTCCTGGAGTCTTTTATTTCAATCGATTGAACTCAGTTAATAAGCTTATCTGTCATAAATTATTAACTTCGAGTTAAAAATTGTCTCAAGTGCTAGTTGCTGACCAAATTCAATCACATTTGGAGCAGCATTCATATTGTTTTCATACTGTTTAAAATGTTTGTGTGTAAATTGTGTCATTTGCATTATTCCTCATTGAGAGCTTATGCACATCATTATCGATTTCATCGCAATGAAAACAACATAAATTTTCCTTGTGTAGTTAAAGGCTGCTTGCAGTTGTTTTCGTCCTACAATAATTTTGCACGCCATGTTTCCAGCTCGCACAGTGAAGCACGACTTGCTTTGCAGTCTGCACATTTCACCAATGCTGGAGTTAAATTGAAATGCAGTGTTTTGCTATGTCAGCAAGAGTGCTCAGACTACACTAAGTTTGTTAAACATCTGAAACAACATCTTGTGGTTGGAGTTGCAGTTTCTTGTCCATACAAGAAATGTGACAAAGTATTTAAAGTGAGGTCATCATTTTCCGCTCATTTGTCACGCAATCACAGCAGTGGGTCACTTGGTGATATGGATGATAATCCTGTGGATGCAATTTGCTTTGAGCATGTTGATACTGATTTAACTGTAACTCATTCTGTTGATGCCATTGGCACTTGTGATGATGCCAGTATGGACATTCATGAGGAAGTGCAAATGAACCAAGCAGACTTTAAGGTCAAATATTTTAATAGTGTTGCTTCGTTCTATATGATGCTACAAGGGAAATATCTCGTGCCTGTTTCAACAATTGGTAAAATTGTTGAAGAATTAGGTGTCACTCATGAGTTAGAATATGAGTTCTTGATCAATAACATTAGAGTGGCAATGCTGAAGAATAATGTTCCGCAAGACCAAGCGGAGGATATTATTAGCACTGTAATGCGCAATGACATTTTTAACGAAGCCCATAATGCTGATAATGGACTGCTTCGCTCTGATCACATGCGACAGAAGTTTTACAGAGACAATTTTGCTTTTGTTGCACCTGTACCATTGCTCCTTGGTAATGATAAACATGGACAGCAAGTTATCTGTCATTATGTGCCAATCAAGGAAACAATCAAGAGTCTTTTTAGAAATGCATGTGTTATCAAGCAACATGAAAATCCTTTGCCAAGGGATGCTACTATTATGACCGATGTCATGGATGGTACAATATATAAGTCAAATTTGTTCTTTGCTGATAATCCCAATGCATTGAAAATAATATTGTTTCAAGATGCATTTGAGATTGTAAATCCCCTTGGTTCTGCTAAAAAGAAGCATAAACTTTTGGGAGTGTATTTTACTTTAGCTGATTTCTACCCACATAATCGTTCTTCAGTGGCTCAGCTGCAGCTGGTTTTGTTGTGCAAGGAGAGTAACTGCAAATATTTTGGTGATTTAAAAGTATTTGGTCAGCTTATTCAAGATTTGAAAGACCTGGAAACAGAGGGAATAGAGGTTGCGCCTGGAAAAATTGTCAAGGCTGCTGTTGTCTGTATTGCCGGCGATAATCTAGGCTCGCATTACATTGGTGGATTTGTGGAAAGTTTTTCTGCCGAGTATAGTTGTCGCTACTGTTTAGCAAAGCGTGAAGATTTTGTTAGTAATTCGTGGAATTGCTGCGCAGAAATGCGAACTGTTGACAATTATTATAGAAGTGTTGAACATTTGAAAGCAAATCCAAATGAAAGTAATTTTTGTGGCATTAAAAGGGACTCTTTATTTAATCAGTTGGCAAATTTTCATGTCACATCCGGTCTTCCACCATGCCTTGGTCATGACTTGTTTGAAGGAGTGATTTGCTATGATTTAGCACTTTGTTTGAGGTATTTTGTGAAGCAGCAGTGGTTTTCTTATGATTTTTTAAATAACCGGATCCATCAATTTCGCTTTACTTCAGCTGACGCTGCAAATAAACCTGCTGAAGTATCACCAACTGGTGATCGCCTTGGTGGCCATGCGATTCAGAACTGGACTTTATTGCGCTTTATTGGATTAATCATAGGTGATAAAGTAGTAAACAAAGACAACAGTGTTTGGCAGCTTGTCTTGCTTATGACAAAGATGACGGCTCTGATATGTTCGGCACGGCTATCTAAGGCAGAAGTTGCTTATATGAATATTGTGATACAGGAATACCTGGAAACAAGACATGTTTTATTTCCTAACGTTTCACTTCGCCCTAAGCATCACTATTTGTCTCACTATGCTGGCTTGACATTGAAATTTGGACCCTTGATCAGACTGTGGACTATGCGGTTTGAAAGCAAGCATTCTTACTTTAAGAGATGCATGCGGTCTGCACAGAATTACAGAAATGTGTCTGGTATGCTTGCAGAACGACATCAAATATTTCAGGCCTATCAACTCGCTGGAAATTTTTTTGGTAGTGAAATTGAGTTTAAGAATTGTTCTGCGTTTCATGTAGGCCTGCACTGTATCGAAATTCAAGAAGCTCTGAGGGATTACAATTTTACCTCTGATGATACAGTTGTAACTGACAGTATTTCTATAAGAGGTAGCTTGTTCGCTCAAGATTGCTATGTGATTGTACATGTAAAGAATGAAGATGAAACTTTGGAGATTAGTGCAAATTGTATTTTGCTTGTCTTGGTTCAGAACCACACACCTTATTTTATAGCACGTCGACACCGATGCAGTGTTGATAGTGATCTTGGTGTGTTACTTATTTCAAAAACAGAGCAGAACAATGTTGTTTGTTTTAGTACAACCAGTAACCAACATGATCATCCTTTGTACTCTTATAGTGTTCGTGGTCAACTGTTCATTGCTCCAAAATCAGCCGTGACTTATGACACATATCATTAGTTATAGTAGTCTTTAGTGGTAGGGTGCTTGAATATTTTATGTTAATTTTGCTGAACAATTCTTTTGCCGATTTTGGCGCTTTATTATATTTTGTTACAAGTTTTAGTTTTTGACGTTTTGAAGTGTAGTTACGAGTCCAAATTTGAGAGTAAATCATTGTTCCAGAATGGCCAGTCAGTTTGAAGCTGTGTCTTCGTCGAACATTGTGTCGGTACTGCCGAATTTGGCGGCTGATACTATCATAGCTGTTCTTGCCAAGCTTGCTGAAGATGGTGTTCAGACAGTGGAGGACTTGCATTATGTGCAACAGCAGGATCTGATACCACTGCTTAAGCCAATACAAGCCAGGAAACTTCGGGATTCGTGGTCAAAGACCCAAACACGTAATTCACATTATAGCTCATTCTTAAGCATAACTATGTCAATTATCTATGATGATGATGATGATGACGATGATGGTTCTCTGCCCGAAGGCAGACTGTTCATTGGCTTTTATGCCCCGGGTATGAAATGAGTGAGGTGGTTTCCCGTTGCCTTCCCCTCACAGACAATGAGGGGGGAAGCAACTTGCCCAAGGTCGCTCCGCAGCAGCTTTCATCACTGCGTGCTAGCCCGAGTTATACAAATCTCTGAGTGTCAACTCCCAGACCGGTGCAGTCCGTTGTATCCAACAGACGAATGCCGCTCTCGCTTACCGGTGTAGCTAACTAGGCCAGTGCTGAGTAATTAAATGGAGAGTGAAGGACTTGCTCAAGGTCCCTGCACATTAATTGTCTGTGGTTAGATTTAAACTGCAATTATTAAATATTATTGTAACGTATTCTTAAGCATAACTATGTAATGATCAAGCTTCAATTATCTATGGGGCTGAGTAATTAAATGGAGAGTGAAGGACTTGCTTGTCCTGGGCATGACGTTAAACTGCATCCATCCTCTGCCACAGGGAACCAACAACGTCTCTGTGCCGGTCCTAAGCCCGGACAAAAGGAGGAAGGTTTGCCAGATGGGTGGCGATACGCTGGCAGTGAAAAACCAAGACGATTGTAATCCGCCAAAACCACGACACAAGTGACATAGCCACCCAGATGCTTCAAGGTGTCATGATGTGGAGCAGACATGCACAGGCTGGTCAGGACAGACTGATGGAGAGAGTCGGGGGAGAGAGCGTGGGACACATACGGGCATTGACCCACGTTGTCCTTCGTGCCTCTTTTTCACGATTCTCTTCAATCAGACAAGGTGGTCTAGATGCTCCAAGATGTTAATGGTATGGAGCGGACCTGCTGACCAGACCGGTTGAAGCTGGGCAACATGGCACGAGACAAACTCAGAACAGAGAGTGGCGTCGGACTCCTACGGGCATTGGGCCCAAGGTTATTGATGATGATGATGAAGGACTTGCCCAAGGTCCCTGCACATTAATTGTCTGTGGTTAGATTTAAACTGCAATTATTAGATATTATTGTAACGTATTCTTAAGCATAACTATGTAATGATCAAGCTTCAATTATCTATGGGGCTGAGTAATTAAATGGAGAGTGAAGGACTTGCCCAAGGTCCCTGCACATTAATTGTCTGTGGTTAGATTTAAACTGCAATTATTAGATATTATTGTAACGTATTCTTAAGCATAACTATGTAATGATCAAGCTTCAATTATCTATGGGGCTGAGTAATTAAATGGAGAGTGAAGGACTTGCCCAAGGTCCCTGCACATTAATTGTCTGTGGTTAGATTTAAACTGCAATTATTAGATATTATTGTAACGTATTCTTAAGCATAACTATGTAATGATCAAGCTTCAATTATCTATGGGGCTGAGTAATTAAATGGAGAGTGAAGGACTTGCCCAAGGTCCCTGCACATTAATTGTCTGTGGTTAGATTTAAACTGCAATTATTAGATATTATTGTAACTTATTCTTAAGCATAACTATGTTGTCAAGCATCAATGTGCCATACTTTCATTGTTGTAAAACAAGTGCTGCGATTTTGTTGTTATGTTAGGGGTGCCAGTGACGCCACTATCAGTTGATCGTGGCAATGTGGAAGTGTCGCCTGCCTCGAGCCTGGTGTCTCCGAGTCATCGCTTGCTGGCGGAGGTGCAGTTGCCGTGGAATAAGATGCCACCTGCCTTACTGACGGCTTTAAGAAATAAGGTACAACCAAATCCGGCCCTGCGTCGCGAAATGGTGCGCATTGTCAGTGCTGAGGTACACGCCATTAATTCCCATCCTGGTCGTCGACAACTCAGAGTTCTAGCCGAAAGAATAGTAAAAGAATATCCGGATTCATTTTGCGACCGAATGGACGATGTGCTTGTGGGCAGTGGGCATGATTCACTAGTGTTCCAGTTTGAAGAACGGCTTAACAACATGAACCGTGGAAAGAGCTCGGTGACGAAGAGGTTGGGCAATGCACCGGAGTCATCGTCCTCCGCCTCCGTGTCAACTACATCGACAGCTAAAAAGCCATGTTTTCAGGACCGGTATGGATGCGTGAGCTGGCAACCATCCGTACCAGCAGATGGTCAGCAGGAAGACCTTCGGGATAAACAGAAGGCGTTGCAGACTTTGGCTTTGTCGGTTGATCCCGACAAGAGGACAATTGAAAATCTGATGTCTGAGACCTACTGTCTGCAACGCTCGGACATCAACAGCGGTCACGACGCGTTAGTCTTAAGAGAAATGTGGCCATTTTTGTTCACGGAGATAGGCATCATGAGGCATGTGAAACTGCTGACAGATATCGATCTCGAAAGCGTCATGATGGCTGCTTTCATTCAAAAAGCGCCTGCGTTGATCAGTTTCTGTCAATCAAACAAAAGAGTTGCCACCGTGTGCCAGCGTCTGAAAGAGGCCAAAGACGAGTTGAAAAATGAAACACCGGTTTTCTTTGGTGTGGTGCTCCTTCTTATGGCCTACTTCAACGAGACTGAGGACTCGTTAATTCTTGTAAAAGATGTAAGTAGGCCATCCAGGCTTTGAACTTTAGTATAGAGTTGCCAGTGGTTTTGTACAGTAAATGTTGACGAGGAAGGATGAAATTGGATTGATTTGCTTTGTAAATGGATTATGGTAAATTTAAAAATGTCACATATGGTGGCAGTATAATCTATTGATTAATGTTTTGTAATGTAAATCTTCGATAATTTCTCAGCACCCATAAAAGCCACGATTACGATGCTGGGCTTCCTGATGGGTCAGCTTCTTAATTAAATACACATACTGGAAAATTTGTTCCAAGAGTTCTCCACTTGTGGAGTGGAGAGGATGGGCTAGGCATCTTTGTGTGCAAGGGCTAATAAAATGAAGTCACTAGAGCTTAATACCCGTGGCTGCAGCATGCTTCATGGACAGCATTTCCCAAATTGTGGGTCATGACCCAAAAGCGAGACTCACACATTTGGTAACAGTTTAAGAGGAGGCTCTGTACCATATTTGTAAAGTTGCTTGCCTCACTTTTTCTGGATGTAATTACTTTTCCTCATTTATTGCTAAATTTTACAAATTCATGTTACAAACAAAAAGTGGAGCAACAACATTTGAATATGATTGGACTATGACTGGCTGCCCTAGCTTCAGTTTAATGCTCCAAATATGTCAATTTTTAAAATGGTGTCTGTAAATCAGAATTTCTTCGTGCCGATTTACGAAGCAAATTTTAATGCATGATGTTTAACTAGTCAGTGGTTCTTGAGATGGGCACAATATTTACAAGTGGGTCCCGACCCAGAGATGTTTGGGAGCAACTGCTCTAGGATATCTACGCCTAATGTTTCAATTTGACAATTGAAAGTCACATTTTGTTTTGATTTGTGCTTTAACAGGTGGCTACAGCTGTGCCTGATGACATAGGTGGTCTTCCTGCTACGCCATGTTTAGTAGTGTTTGGTATGTCCCTATCTTATTGTTTCATGCAGCTTCAGTAGGAAACAAGCAGAAGGACTTCTCATATGCCATATTGTTGTGATGGCAGCTTTACATAAATATTATTCTGCAAGATTCTGTTTCTATGTGACAGATATTACAACGTAATGCTCGATGATACTACCATTGTTCCATATAGGTTGTTGCACTTCTATGAACAAACCTGCTTTTTAATCACTTCTCTGGGGTGCTGGGTAGTTCAGTGTTTAGCATGCTATACTCAGTATACTGTCAAGAGACTGGTGGTTCAACTCTCTGCCAGAGGAGAGCTATGGTTCAAGATTTATGCTACTGCCCCACACCCTAGCCGACTGAGTTATTGTTACAAGTACACTCTGTACGCTGTCAGTGGAAGATTAGGTGGCGCGGGAGAGGACTGATCACCCAACCTCATATGCCGAGGCTGAGAATCAAATCGCTGACACTTCACACCCATGGCTACCCATAGCTTATGGATTCCTTTTCTTCTTTTCATATATCTGTTATTGTTTTCGTTCATAGTATTTTTCAAATGAAGACAGTTATATGACATTCAAAAGTGCACTATGAGTAAGATTCAAGCTAAGTAATTATCCTACATGTACATTTGCTAAAATTTCTTTTTAATTTTTCAGTCTTGAATTTTATATTGTTTCAGGAAGGTCTGCAATGACTGGGTCCAGATTCTGTCTGTGTGTCAATGGAGTCGTGGTGTGTGACAACATCACCAATCCATCAACAGCAGTGGCTATGCTGTTTGGAGTGTTTTATGTGCTCAACTTGCACTATCCAGATGGTGCATCAATGACTCTGGAGTTCATTCAAAGGTGAAATTCCAATTTGATTATATAACTTGTAAATTTGTGTTTTTCTTGATGCAGTTGTGACTACCGTGCTTGTGTAAAGTTTTTTTTGCTGAATATAGCTTAGCTTGTGTGTCTTAAATGCAGAGGTAAAGTGCAAATATACTAGATAGCATGTATTCATGCAGGCACTCACTGGAGTTCACCAGGTTTTTCCAAGGCATTGCTTTATCAAGCAGGTTTTCTTATTTGTCATGTAATTATTGTCCGAGATGGCTGAAATTAAGTTCACTGTAGTCTGTTCTGAGAAGGATAAGAGCGCTTCACTAAGCTAACCCTGTGACAGCCATGCATATTAAGTTTTCTAAGCTTCGGCACATGTATGTATGTAGCATGTATAAAGACATTTATGCATTGTCTTTCAATAACCTTGCGAGGGTGCTTATAACCTCACAAAGATGCTGACGTTACAGTGACGTGATGACATGTTTCTCTTTGCTGGTCTTATTTTTTTAAAATGTGTGGAGTCAGCGTCGTTCTTGTAAGAGCCCTGAGTGGGCTAGGGAGCAGAGGTAGAACTGATTATGAGAGCAAATTGTTGCCCTATATCATCAAAACCAAAGTTCCTCAGTTGATTGTTCATCATGCTCACCAGTGTAATAGTGTTCACCTGAGTTATTCTTTTTATAGTGTTGCTCGAATTTTGATTTTGTTGTTGTCAGGTGTTTTGCTCGTATCAACCCTCAAAGAGGAACAAAGGCTGCAAGACGTAGTGGGAAGAAGCAACATTCGATACATCCAAAGATCCTATCTCTCACCACTGCCCTAAGAGACTTTACAAATCAGTGGGCTTTGTAGGGTCGTGCTAGTCTTGATATGTTATGCCAATATTTTGCTGTTAATAAGAGTCAATGCCTGCATTATTTTCCGACTACTTTACTCTTGTATCATACATTGACATCCTTAATACTTGCAACTCCCACAGATTTGCTGTTATTTTTGCCTGCACTACCTGCTGCTACAATTGCCTGAATGCAACCGGACTCCGTCTCTGGAACTTTCTGCGCATGTCTATATAAATTGAAAGTGGTATTTATAGTCTTAGAACAAAGATATCTGTTGAGATACAAAAATCAACACAAGACTGAGGCAAGTAGGGATGTCATTTTGAATTGAATTGATCACTTACTGGATCACGTTGTATGCTTGTTGTGATCTCTTGATCCTGTGCCAGATGTTGGTTGGTTTAGCTAATTAGGTCGATTTAGCTAACTAATTAAATTCTTCACTGAAAGAATTATGTGGTGCTAAAATTGCTTTTGGCATGGTTGGTACTGACTAGTATGTTCTGTTAAAGGTGTCGGTTTTGCTCTTATTGTGTTATTACTATTGCTAATGTTGCCAATTGATGTTATTCCTATGATTATTATTATTGCTATTATTATTATTATTATTGATTACTACTACTATTACTACCACTGCTACTGCTTTTGGTACTATTTATTTTAAATTAAAGTTCTTTCAATATTTCTGCAACCATTATTAGTCATTAATATTGGGTAACCGTTTGATGTTGTCGAATGCTTTACTATTGAGTTATGTCATTACTGACATTCATGTTATTATTGACGCTATTATTGGCGCCTATTCGTATTCAGCAATAACTTTGTATACTGTTTGGTTAACCCATGCAATCTTTTTAGTTGACCTATGCTTTCAATTGTGGAATCTTGTTTGATAAGTATTCTTAATTATCGGACTGATACTGAATTTGGCTAAAATACTGTATCAAATGAGGCTTGTCGATGTAAGCAGTTGCATGCTGGAAATTGGGGCTTGGCATGTAAACTGTTCAGCAAAGGTTTTTCATCAAGGGAGTGTTCAAAGGAGGATTCATCAGTGGACTGTTCAACAATGGCCCATCATAGGGCTGTTTATGAAGAAACAAGCGTACATACTTGCGCACACATGCACACAAGCACACATACACACATGTGTGTATGTATGTTTGTGAGCATGTGTATATAATTATGTGAGTGTGTATATTTGTATATAGGCCTATGTGTGTATGTATTGTATGTAACTATGTGTTGTATGTATGTACGGTAGAGTGTTTAATCCAGGGGTGTCAAAGAGCTGGCCCGCCGGCCATTTCTGGGCCGCCAATGATTTTTTTTCTGGCCTGCGGAGCCTTCCATCAAAATTACAAAATTAGAGGATAAAAGTTCACCTTTTCATATAAATTTTTTTCTTATTGACGTCACTTTTGGTCAGACGCACAGCTCTGTGTAGACTGTGTATCTATGGTTTCCGGTTGGTTGTCTGTTAACAAAATTAAGGAAAAAAGTTACGAAACACTTATATTATTTAAAATGTTCTGGGGATTGGCTGACCATTGCAAGCCCGGAGCTCCCTCTCAGATCACTACCCAATTCTGCTCAGGAGCTTCGACACCCTGGCCCGTCACTTGTTGGAAGATGTTCACACTGGCCCGCCACTTAAAAAAAGGTTTGACACCCCTGGTTTAATCTAATACCTTGATTCTGCTTTTGGGGGATTCAGGTTTCTAGTGGGGGCTCTCATTTTCGACGGACTGCAATCACTCGCTGAGCCACTGTTGATATCCTGTTGTTAATTTTTCTGATGACCTTTTTAGTCTTTGTTACATTTTCCGAAAAAATGCCATTTTTGCTACGCCTACTTTAAAAACTAATGGCCTTTATTAGTATTTCGGCTTTCTGTCAAAATTTACCTTTCTGCTTTTTTATCAGAATGTTCTGTGAAATTTAAAATTTTTTGCTACCGCACCTTAAAACTTGATGACCTTGTTTAGTCTTTCTCTCTGATAAACGTACATCCATACTGTTTTCGTGCATATAAATGCATATAAACAAGACCTCGAAATTTTTGACGTGGAAATTGTTACGCGTATGATTTTCTTATTTTCTTTTTAGGTGTCGGACTCCCCCCCCCCTCCCCAAGAGCAGCTTGATTAAACATTATTGTATGTAACTATGTATTGTATGTATGCGTGTATGTATGTACGTCTATGTGCGTATGTATGTATTGCTTGTGTGTATGTATACATACATGTATGCAAGTGTGGATTATGTATACATGCACACACGTACATAATGTGTATGTATGTTTATGCATGTATTGTATGCAGCTATGTATTGTGTGTATGTATATGCGTATATATTGTATATATGAATATATGTATGATGTATTGTATGTGACTATGCACGCATATGTATGTATGTATTACTTGTTTATGTACAGTAGTGGCCATATTATTATGGACAATGCTAGAAAAACAGTTATTTTCATATTTCGCACTTATTTTATGCAATCAAAGGAATGAGAACATATGGCAAGGCATGACATGGCATGGCATGACAAGGCAAGGCATGGCAATGTATGGCAAGGCACGGTAGGGCATGGCAGTGTCATGCCATGCATACCATGTTATGGCATGGAATGGCATGGCTTGCATGGCATGGCAAGGAATGACAAGGCATGTTATGGCATGGCAAGGCATGGCATGGTATGGCACGGCATGGCATGGCAGTGTCATGCTATGCCTTGCCCTGCCATGACATGCCATGCTAGGCCATACCGTGCCTTTCCATACCATGCCATGGTATGGCTTGGCATGGCAAGGCATGGCATGGCGTGGCGTGGCATGGCATGGTAAGACATGGCTTGGCATGGCAAGGCAAGCATGGCAGGGCAGTGCCATGCTATGCATACCATGCCATAGCATGGCTTACATGGCATGGCAAGGCATGGAATGGCATGGCATGGTATGGCATGACGTGGCACTGCCTTGCCCTGCCATGACATGCCATGCTAGGCCATACCGTGCCATGGTATGGCATGGCTTACATGGCAAGGCATGGAATGGCATGGCAAGGCATGGTATGGCATGGCATGGCACTGCCTTGCCCTGCCATGACATGCCATGCTAGGCCATACCGTGCCTTTCCATACCATGCCTTGCGATACCATGCCTTGCCATGCCTTGCCATGTTATGCCATGCCTTGCCCTGCCATGACATGCCATGCTAGGCCATACCGTGCCTTTCCATACCATGGTATGGCTTGGCATGGCAAGGCGTGGCGTGGCATGGCATGGTAAGACATGGCTTGGCAAGGCAAGCATGGCAGGGCAGTGCCATGCTATGCATACCATGCCATGGCATGGCATGGCTTACATGGCAAGGCATGGAATGGCATGGCATGGCGTGGCACTGCCTTGCGTGGCGTGGCATGGCATGGTAAGACATGGCTTGGCAAGGCAAGCATGGCAGGGCAGTGCCATGCTATGCATACCATGCCATGGCATGGCTTACATGGCAAGGCATGGAATGGCATGGCAAGGCAAGGCATGTTATGGCATGGCGTGGCACTGCCTTGCCCTGCCATGACATGCCATGCTAGGCCATACCGTGCCTTTCCTTACCATGCCTTGCCATACCATGCCTTGCCATGTTATGCCATGCCTTGCCATGCCATAACATGCCTTGCCATGTTATGCCTTGCCATGCCATACCTTGCCATACGATGCCTTGCCATGCCATGCCTTGCCATGCCATACCTTGCCATACCATGCCATGCCATGCCTTGCCATAATATGGCATTATGATGTTCTAAGTCCTTTCATTGCATAAAATAAGTGCGAAATGTGAAAATAACTGTTTTTTTAGCCTTGTCCATAATAATATGGCCACTACTATATATAGGTGTATGAATGTATGTATGTATGTTTGAATGTATGTATGTGTGTATGTGTGTATGTGTGTATGTCTGTGTTCTTTGCATGTATGTCTGCATCTGTGTGTATGTATGTACAGTCATGACCAAAAGTCTGTGACAGGCATATTTTAATAAATATATTCGCTGATTAGCAGGCATCTTTTGAAAGACACAGATTATTTACACTGCCTGATTTGCCCATTCGTTGCATGCATGATATCACTACATGCCACTTGAACCAAACAGTGAATACTTTCAATTTAATCTTTTATCAGTAATTATAGTTTGTTTGTGGGAAAGCATCTGTTTAGTAGATTTCCTTTTTATTTCATTAAATCAGGTTGACACCGACCCAAGACAGTGCCAAAATTCAACCATTATTTTCATTGTTTTAACTGTCTATGAGTCATTTAATGTCACATCATAAGAAATTGCAATGAGTATCTGTATTTGAAAAAAATGAACTTTG
This sequence comes from Lumbricus rubellus, assembly GCA_945859605.1. Classification (NCBI taxonomy): domain Eukaryota; kingdom Metazoa; phylum Annelida; class Clitellata; order Crassiclitellata; family Lumbricidae; genus Lumbricus; species Lumbricus rubellus. The sequence continues at coordinate 21,852,719 of OX243827.1, read as the reverse complement.
TTTTTCATAGCAGTTTGAATGCGCTTCATTTTTGACCAGTTTGCGTCTTGGTTTTCAGTGGATTTATTCATTAAAATAGGCCGGTCGCAAAATTTTGCAATGACTATTTATGTATGTGCCTATGCATGTATTGTATGTATGTATTTGTTATGTATACATACTTGTACGTATGCATGTTTGTGTGCATGTATGAATGCACATGTCTGTATGCTCATTTCTTGATGAACAGTCTTGTGATGAATAGCCTGTGATGAACAGTCCTTTGGTGAATCGTCCTTTGACAAACAGTCCCTTGATGAATCGCTTTCTTGTAAGGCTGCGTTTGTATTTCGTGATTGCTTGTTTGATGTGTAATTAATAAAACTTTCAATGAAAAATTGTTGAAGATATTATTATATTGTGTATATAATTATCATATATAATATTAATATAATATTTAATATGATCTAATTACAATGATGGTAGAGAGTTTCTGATAATCTTAAATCATGCATGAAAGTATGTGATTGTTTTAAAGAAAACCATTTAAATGACCAATTATACTGCTGGACGGCGGTCAATTTACAGAAAAAGCTGTATATTAGCAGGCTAATTAATACAGAAAATAAATCAATTGTCCTTAAAATTACAGAAAAAATCGGTATATTAGCAGGCTAATTAATACATACATTAAATCAAATGTCCTTAAAATTACAGAAAAAATCGGTATATAAGCAGGCTAATTAATACAGAAATTAAATCGAATATCCTTAAAATTACAGAAAAAATCGGTATATAAGCAGGCTAATTAATACAGAAATTAAATCGAATATCCTTAAAATTACAGAAAAATCGGTATATTAGCAGGCTATTTAATACAGAAATAAAATCAAATATCCTTAAAAATACAGAAAAAATCAGTATATTAGCAGGCTAATTAATACAGAAATTAAAAATAATGTCCTTAAAATTACAGAAAATCTGTTGCTTTTACCGAATATATATGTAAATTATCACAGAAAAATATCTGTAAATAATTTACAGAAAAATCTCCGTGCACAGAGAAAGTCTGTATATGATTTTACATAAGTATGTAAAATTACCGAAAATCTACTGGCAACACTGCTGCCAGTAGTTTGTCTGTAAAAATACATAGTCTGTCCTATACAGTGTAGTCAGCTGATTGTCTGAGTGGAGGGAGAAAACTAGTTCTGTGTCTCTCTAGTGCTACATGTACTCTGTTCAAAATATAACGTATACATGTAACTGTCGGTAGTAAAAATGAGGTCTATGTGCATTTATGTTTGAGTTCCTCAGAGCAACTGTTACAGACAGACAGGGACATCCAGTCAGACAGACAGGCAGACAGACAGACAGTCAGACCGACTGATAGTCACACAGACAGACAAATAGACGGACCGATAGTCAGACAGACAGAACAGAGAGACAGATCGAAAGACAGCCACACATTGAAAGACAGTCAGACAGACAGGCAGACAGACATACAGTCAGACAGATAGACAAACAAACAGACAGACAGACAGATAGAAAGACAGACAGTCAGACCGATAGTCAGACAGACAGACGAACAGACATAATTATAGAAAGACAGTCGCACAAACAGTCATACAGACATACGGACAGACTCAGAAATATGGATTCAAGCAAAGTTGTATTTATAAGTACGCTTCTAAGCGTCGTTGTGCTCGTCACATAGCCTACGGTCAAATAAAGTAAGAATTAGTGCTGCAGCAGCTGAACAACTTTGACATCAATAAACATGATTGATAAAGAACATTGTCTAATAAAATTTAGGTGTCTTATTTGCGCATCGAGATTTCTAGTTAAACCACGTCATGTTATTAGGACGATGGTAATTGTATATTGACGCAGATTGAAGAGAGGGTGGGTGCACGGGAGACTGCTGCTGCTGCTGCTGATGATGATGATGATGAAAAGTGATGAGAGAGGGAGGATGGAGAGAAAGACTATAACTATGGAGATAGACACTATGCGCCACTGACTAGGTTTCTTGAAGAGGCGCTATATAAAATCCCGAAATGAATGAATGAATGAATGAATATACTGTTCATTCATTTTAATACATTCTGAGAATTTATATAGCTCCTCTTCAAGATATCTACTCATAGGCGTCGCTGTATCCACTGGATGGATTGATTGATTGATGGATGGTGGATCGATGGGTATGGATTGATGGATGGTTGGATAAATGGATGAATAAATAGATGGATTGATAGATGGAAGTACAGATGGATGGATCGATGGTTTGACGGATGGATGGGTTGATGTATGTATTGATGGATAAATAAATAGATGGATCGATGGATCGATAGATGAATGGATGGATGGACAAATGGATAGATGAATAGATGGATAAATGGATGGGTCGATGGATCAATGGATGAATGGATGAACCTGACTGGTTGATTCTTTCGTCTGTGTCTCTTTGTGTCTTTGCCTTTCTGTTTTTGTGTCTTTCTCCTCCTCTCTTATCTGCTTCTGGTAATACGATATTCTCATATATCCAAATAATTGTATACTAGATATATATATATATATATATATATATATATATATATATATATTAGACTGGTCCAAATTCGCATGTAAAAAATTTTTTCTTCTGGATTTTTGAGGCATGTTGATACATTTTTTCATTTTGATCTAAAAAGTACCTGTGTGAAATTTTATGCCACCAATGTAATATTTAGGGGTCACTCACGAGCATCAAAGTTGGGGTTTGGGGGCTATATATTGATACTCCACACAATCTGCAGCTTTACCTAGGAAAAATTGTAACACAAGCTTTTTAAACGGTTTCCTTCTCAGAATTTGCTGCTGAATAAGATATCCAAAATCCAATAAAATCTGACAATGGGGTCTCCCCCAAAATGGGGTTCAAAATATAATGGTTTTTCGTTCATTTTTACATTGAATATCGGGCTGCTGACAACCTTAATGTGGCTGGAAAGTGATGGTTTCAAGAACAATTTTCATAAATTTGTTGGTTGTCCCTCTCAGAACATTGATAAGTAGGCCTATACTTAAACAAACCTACTCTTAGGAGACTCGAAGGGAGCATTGGGGCACGTGCCCCCATGATGTTCTATAAATTGAGCTGGTTTCAACGCTGGACCGTGGCATTATTTTTGACAGGCTTTCTAGTCACATCCTATCTGCAGTCCAATACTGTATGGCGAAACGTCTATTTCTTAAAACTCACTCTGGCATGCCAGGTTTGACAGGCGAACCATTATAGCGTCAATCTGAGAGATTCCTTCATCCACGAAGTCAAGAAAGAAGATGTCCTCTTAGTTCCACTCTGGAATGGTAAGGTAACTGTAGCAGACCTTACCGGAAAAAGAAGAGGGCGCATAGGTTGGCCCAGGGTGTGAATTACTGGGCGTTTCAGCTCCCAGTCTTTCTTAGAGCCCCATAGTAAAGTATGTTTTTCACACCCCCAATTCCAAGTGGATCATGGTTCAACCTCCAGTTATTTTTTCACAATTCTCACACTGAGTTGACCTTTTGTCAATAATTGTTGATTTCAAGCCCAAATATCAAATTCGATGAGTTCATTGCTATGCCAACACTTCCATCGGGTAGCCTATATACTGGAGCCGCCATGACCATTGACCAACATCGCTGTCAAGATCATTGAAGAATGGACATTGGAAAAAACCTATTGAAGCTCTGTTATTTGACTCTAGGCTACTGCTTACAACACTTGCATGGGATCCATTAAGGATGCTAATAACTGTTCAGTGTTACATTGTGTTGACCTCTGTTGCATTTAACTTGTACAGACATCTCGCAACAGAGTCTATAATTATTGGATACAGTCTTCACAGTTGTGATGGACTCATCTTCTGGACCCGATATCCAGCTATTCAAACGTTTATTACCAACAGTGGTCTTTCATCATAACAGTCCGCTAGTCAATGCATTGCAGGCTCTAAAATAGCTGACTGCAGGAAGTGTCAAGATGCAGCCATCGTGGTCATGAAGACTTGTAGAACTTTGCCTCTGTATTTTCTAACAGGGGATCTTCAAACTCCACCATGCACGATAGATAATAAAGTTCATTTACGTATATTCAAACTCGTGATGTTTTGTGGGCAAATGAAACCAGCCAGGATCGGGGAAGCTATTCTCGATCTGAGAAGTGGGTGTTTTCATTGTCCTCATCTAATCTATTACCTGCAGGGTATAGTGGCTCCAAGAGCTTGTGCTGCTGCTATGAATGACTGGGCTCTCCTGGATGACCAACACAACGCTGTAAAGGAGAAGTTAACTAAGGCGGCATTTACTACTTTCATGCGTCATTTCTGCTATTGAGGAATTGCCCTTGCTGGGTTCTTATTTTTCTCGAAGAAGTAGTTAATGAATAAGAAAAGAGATAATCAAGACACAAGTAAAGAAGAAGAACCTAGACTGCAAGAGGTAGGTTCATAAGGAAAACAAGGAGAGGAAATAACAGAGAGTCGGAGGTTTATAAAATCTCTTTGTATTAAGGAGACGTTGTTGGATCTTCCTTCTAAGTAGGCCTACAGACCAAGTCGTGAATGATGGGGCAGAGAGATTTCTGAGATTAGTTGCAACAATCAGCACCTTCAATGACTCGCTGACGGTTCCACGACAACTGGTCTACCGACAACTCGTCTAACGACAACTCGTCTCCGGACAATTGGTCTAACGACAACTGGTCTACTGACGAATAGTATTGATGAAATAGAAGCTGGATTTACGAAAATGTTTTTTTGTTTAAATGGAAGCTGGATTGATGATTTTCATTCATGTATTCCAACTTGCACCCATTTCTACGTCAAATCTAAAAATACCTTCATCCAGCTTCTGTTTCTTGCCTGTTATTTTAGTCAATCCAGCTTCTATTTCATATATAAAAATATCCTCATCCAGCTTCCATTACTTAAGCGGTTTTCTTATCAATCCTGCTTCCATTTCAGATCTAGAAATACCTTCATCCAGCTTTTATTTATCATGCGTTATTTTCGTCAATCCAGCTTCTATTTCACCTGTAAGAGAACCATCATCCAGATTCCATTTCTCTTGCGTTTTTTCATCAATCCAACCTCCATTTCACCTCTAAAAACTATCATCCAGCTTCCATTTCTCAAGCGCTGGATAAGTTGTCAGTAGACCAGTTGTCGTTAGACGAATTGTCCGGAGACCACTTGTCGTTAGACGAGTTGTCGTTAGACGAGTTGTCGTGACACCCTCGCTGACGAAGAACGAAGACACTAAGCATTACCCCAGGTGGCGGAGCTTCATCGCAATCTTCATGGTCAAATTCTACTTTCTGAACCGTCAATGTGACATGCTGACAGCATTCTTAGATATTTTTTATTAGACACTGGAAGTCAATTAAACACTAATTGCAGCTGCTTTTCGTGCTGGCAATTCAATAATATTGCTAACAGCTAAAATGGAATGCTCAATGCTTGTTGACTGAAGGCCTGCCAGTTATATCGCACCGTTTACAATGTAGTAAGCATACTAAAACTTTGACAGCATTGAGGGACCTGAAGATGGAGCCACAGCGGTTTAATATTTTGCACTGTAGGTTTCTTGTACCAGATGTACATAAAAAACAACATGCCTTTCAAATATTTCAATGTTCAGTTTTTTGGACCAGTCTAATATATATATATATATATATATATATATATATATATAAATTTAATTTTATGTGCATATTAGCTTTTATCTAATTTAGTCCTTCATATATCTTATCGTTTCGCAGTTCGACAGTGTATGAGATCTTGAAGATATCGTTAAGTCGATAGCAAGAAAAGATTGAGGGCTGCTCGTCCACCACTGGTTGGCCAATCACAGGCTCATATGACCAAGTACTTGAGATCGTGCTTTTTCACCAAACATTTTTTCCTAGGTCCTCGCGGATGAGAAGTCTCCACGCAATATAAACAGCTATCCCGAGCCTGTCGTTTGGACTTGAAGGCTTTCACTAACATGCCTCTAAGAATCTGCTACTCGAATCCGCTCCATGTTATATGCAAAATGTTAGTGTAGCAAATCTGTCCATCTCTTATGTTCTTCTATTTGAATATGACATACTCGAGTGCCTCCACGGAACTTTCTGACGAGCGTGTGATGTTGGCTCACAGCGCTCGCGAAGTTATATCTAGGTGTATAGCTTAGTCGCCGCGACTTTAGGCCAACGTGCAGGTGCTTAGACCTCCGCTCAGCATTTCGAGTAAGCAAGTAGTTGTTAGGGACTGCTACCAACTGCAGTGGAAATTGTGTCCTACTGAATTTTGTTTCAGCTTATGTAACGTCACAAAGAACTTAATTGGATGACGTGTTATGTATTGTTACGTAGCAGTCATCGCCATGGTGATAAACGAAATCGTAATTAATATTTAAAAATTAAAGGAATTTAAGCTGTTTTATGACGTCAATCTGTCCATGCCTTTGATTTGGAATCTTTGAGAGTTCGAATTATTGCAGCAGTGCTCAATAATAGTGGCTTGCCTGGGAAATAAAATTTTTATAGTGCCGCTAAAACTGCTCACACGTTCTCAGTTTACGCAAGTCATGTTCAATTGAGATTCGAGTTCTTCCTTTAATTCGCTAAATATTCATCTAGACCAGCGGTTCCCAACCCATGGCCCGCGGGCCAAAAGTGGCCCGGGAGGCCTAAAAAAGTGGCCCTACGGTAGTGTGTTCGTGAACAAGGAGAACATTTTCAAGTAAGCCCTATAGCTGAATTTCACCTCCTTTCAGGTTTTCCATGTTGGAAAGTTCAATTTTTCGGTGCTCCAACGCAAACGCTCATAAATTTGACAAACTCACGAATATTTCTCATCGGTGTTAGGATCTCGTGTAAATATGGTCATTGTTGCTGTGTTTAAAATTTCAGACAAATTCTAAAAGTTTTGACCGAGTTATAACACTTTTTTGTGTGGTCTACTTTTTAACCGGACACAGTGTAGTTGCACCATTAGGATTGCACTGGAGGATAAACTCGGTAAAAGTGATAAGCATCATTCATAAAAGGAACATTAACACGCAAAATATGGGTGTCTAATTTGCGCCTGGAATTTCTAGATAAACTACGTCAAGAATGGCAGATACACACAAAAAGTAATAATTATGCTGTAATATGCCGAACACATTATTTTTTGAGGACAACGACCTCTGTTGTCATAGGCCCTCGTCAAAGCTGGATCGTCGTCGCAGATACCAAAGTGCGCATGCATATATATATATATATATATATATATATATATATATATATATATATATATATATATATATATATATATAAGTAGATGTCTTTTTAATTTTCTGAGGGTCTTTTATTATTTCCTGAGGGGGGTGCTCGGTAGTACAGTGGATAGAAATTTTCCTGATGTAAATTTTCCCCTTTGGATGTCTTTTATTATTTCCTGAGGGGGGTGCTCGGTAGTACAGTGGATAGAAATTTTCCTGATGTCTTTTTAATTTTCTGAGGGTCTTTTATTATTTCCTGAGGAGGGGTGCTCGGTAGTACAGTGGATAGCGCGCTGGACTGTCGACCAAGAGGTCGAGGGTTCAATTCCCCGCCGGGGCAGAAATTTGTAACGAGATTTCTGTTCCTCTAGCCGACTCAGCTATGATGAGTACACGGTCAGTGGATGATGAGACGGCGAGGGAGAGGATTGGTCACCGCCCTTTGGAAGTCTTTTATTATTTCGATCAGCAAGGAAATTAAGGTCGTAAGAATACTGCCGAAAAGTCTCTAGCTAAAATATTTAGTGCGATGTGCGAATAAGCGACTATCTCGAGAAAATCGGTATTGGTTACGAAAATTATGCAACTACCGGTTGAATTGTTAAACGCAGCTCCCGTTCCCCCTCCGCCCGCAATTTGCATGTAATTCGCCCCATTTCTATACAGGTAGACGTTACCAGGAGCGGTACTACTGTTACCAAATTCTATGTACGTCGAAACGAAATAGTATCCGGCTTTACCGGGAGTGAAACGGGTCATTCCCGCACTTAAAACACCATCGGTTTTGAATCTTACACTATCGAAAGTAACTCTTGTGTGAGTTTTAGCGATTAAGAATTGCCAAGTTAAAGAATGAATGCTAAGCGCGGGACCGATTGAGATAGAATCTACATACTGCTTCGTAGCTGCATCGCTGGCGCTGTTGGGTTCGTGTAGCCCTGTAATGTAAGCATCATGCATAAAGATGGACTTATACACATTTATTTTAGACGGAGGAGTGCCATCGAGTGACTTAACCATCTCTAACATGATTTCATTGTTTATTCTAAAACGAAATCCATCCATCGATTGTAATGTAATAGGATTGTTTAACGAACATTGTAGTTTATTTCGTATACTACCTAAAAAAATAGTGAATTCTTTATTATCTCCTCTCAAGTCCTTACAACCCATTGAACGCAGACGATCGGAGCCAACGTTTAAGATTAGATCACCAGTCATGGTATCACCAGTTTTAGACACCTTCAATGTAACTTGTTCATCAACGTATTTCTTATTCGTCAAATGATTATCGTTGGACGGAGAATCGTCGTGATTCGTTATCAAATCAATGGCTTGACCCCAACTTAAGGCCTCATCCATTCCTGCTGTCAAAGGCTTCGTTGTGGGCAGTCCTTTAATTTTGTGACCACCCATTTTTAGATTTCCAGTCGCGATGTTTGCTCCATCCAATCGAAGAAAACTAGCATTTACTTGACTAAGAGTGACACCTCCAGCGATTACTCTTTGTGATGAACCAACATCGGTGTGACCGAATTTATCGACAGGCATTTTATATATAATAATAATTTTTAATGCAGATTAGTCATCGTATACATATAATTGCATTACCTGAATCCCTCGTGGAAGATCGTTATCCTTTGCCAGTACTCTAACTCTGTAATATTGATACGCATCCGTAGTAGAAATATTAAAAAATGTCGGAATAGTCTCTGAAGGAGTTGAAGATGTATGTAAGTGTGCAAACACTGCTCCATCATTGCTAGCGGATAAATTCCAATAAGATACAGATACGGTTTTCAACGCAATTCTCCAAATTTTAACTGGTTCAGGACATTTAATTTGTAACCAAACAGTTTCATCTTCACCCGAAACCCAAGCTGCGTTAACATCGTCAGTGAGATTAGTGAAAGCATGGTAGGCTTTGCTTCCGGCAAAACAAGAACTGGCGCTAGCAACGAATCCTGTTACACTTACATCAGCTTCCAAGGGAGGAATATACCCAGCACGACACTTTTTCAGAGATTTATCGACGTACTTTGTAACTTGTTCATCAACGTATTTCTTATTCGTCAAATGATTATCGTTAGACGGAGAATCGTTGTGATTCGTTATCAAATCAATGGCTTGTCCCCTACTTAAAGCTTCATCCATTCCGGCTGTCGAAGTATTCGTTACTGGGAGACCTTTTATCACATGTCCATTCATTTTTAAATTTCCAGTCGGCAGATTTGTCCCATCCAATCGAAGAAAATTAGCATTTACTTGGCTAAGAGTAACACCTCCAGCGATTACTCTTCGTGATGTTCCCCCAGCAGCGGTGTGACCAAATTTATCGATAGGCATTTTATATATATATTTATATATAATAATTTTTAATGCAAGCCGTTTATAACTTCTTGGAAATTCATTCCATCGTTCATCGTCTTCTTTAAGACATACAGACACAAATGGCCGCAAAACACTTCGTTATCCGGCTGTATTCGCTCGCTGTTATATAACACTGGACGGCGTAAATACTTTATCAGTTCTAGAGGGGGAGGAAGGCCGTAACTATCGAAATATATTTTCTCATTACCGCTCTTTAAGAAAGAGACCCAGTGACTTCCCACCCCATTAGAGTCGTCTAGATTCAATATCCCACACTCATTCCGTCCAGGTTTCTTCGGCAGCTCGTCTCTTAGAAAAACTCCCCTAAAATTGCGTATCCCCATTTTCCCAGCCGCTTCGATTAGATCCACATTCGATAAAGCAATATTCGGTAGCACTACTCCACAAACATCGATTTGTTTGACGCTCATTTATTTAATATAAACATTAATTAAAAATTTTCAACGAGTAGTGACCATATGCCCAAGTATGAATTCCATCCTCCATTATTACCCGTTTATCGTCATCTGCAGATAATGCAACTTTATTAATTTCTTCTGTATAAATATCGTGATGATAAGATCTAATAACATTCATCGTTCGTTGTTGTTCTTTTTTAGTAAATAAGCAGTCTTTATAATCTTCGTGAGTAATAGTTTTCTGGACAACATTCTTCTTAATACCTTTACATTTCTTGTGCTCATCTCCAGCAGCCATCTTATAAGAATACAACTTTGCTCTGAGTCCAATAAATTCTTTTATCTGTTTCCCACTAGTTTCATCCTTGAACATTCCAATAACTTTTTTATTTACTCCAACCTCAATACCAGATGGATGATCTCTCGGGTATTCACTCGTGTCGAATCGAGCTTTAATATCTTCTGCGATATATGAGTAAAAGTCTTCAGTTTTAATTTCGTATGTCAAAGAATCTGTATCGGTAAATAATAATTTAGCTCTATTTCCGTATTTATCCTTGATGTAATTGTAATGAAATTCATACATCAACGTTTTGCTCAAGTCTAATATACACATGCCAAGATATATAGGTTTATTATAGTACAATTTAGTTTTTTTCATGTGAACGGCTATTAGATTTTCATCGAAAATAGTACATCTCTCATAATTAGGTTTAGCGGCTAGTTCAATAGCCCTCTCCTCTTGACACACTAACTCTACATCAACACGATTTTCAATGTTCTCACAAGTTTTTCCAAAGACACTGTTATTCATTAACTTGAAAAAGTCTTTCTCAAAGTCATTAGTAGCTTTCGTTCTAAGAGCTGTATTTAAATCGATATACTTTTTCAACCAATCACTTTCTTCGAATAGTACACCTCTATGCACCTTTGTTATTTTCAGACCTAAGCTCTCGTACAGCTTCAGATTATCATAGTGTAGCACATACTTCTTTTTATCGTTTAAGTTTGGAATTAACTTTTTGACTTTGTCAATCTCAATGCTTTCAGGAGCTAACGGAAAATCGTTATGCAGGTCGTGTAACTCTTTAGGGTATTCCAAATCAACTTCCAATATGCATGGAATACTTCTCCAATTTTTTAATTCATCTTCGTTCATCCATTTGAACCCGTGAGTAGGTAAAGGTTTGATCATAGCCCATCCATATAGATTATTCGCATCCAGGTAAGTGATAAATGTAGAATTTTCGTTACTATTGAAATCGCTCATATATTTATTATTCGCTTTCCCGTAACGATTTGATATTGTGCTCACTCCTCCTCTCATCCCTTGCCTAAGCATCAGAATCATATCATAATCATTCAATAACTCCAATTTCACGCCTGTCAATTTTAAAGCGGCATCCCAGGCTAAGCCAGGAGATGTATAATACCATGCAGGGTCAAGCGTATAGTTCTTCATACACACATCTCTAAAGTTTTCGAAAACATCGGCAAGCAACAGAACATCCGAAACGTTGTATAAATCGTGATATTCTCTGAATGTTTTGCATCCAAATTCCTTCCATACCGTTTTTGCATGCTCGTAGTCTTCATCGCTAATATTCGAATCATTTAGCTTAGAATAGAAAGCGGATTTTGGTGGTAGTTCGGTTTCATTAAAGGTAGTAAATGAATCGACGTAGTCATAAGGATATATGCCTTTTCTTAGCAAAAGATCGAGCTTCTTTCCAGTATATCGTTTCCCAATATTTTTACACTGGTCTTTGCTTAGGTTCCTCGATAAAGCATCAAGACTAGAAGCCATAAATTTAAAACTGTCGATAAAACGCAGTTGTCGCTTGACGGTAATCTCTTTTCCCTCTTTATTTACAAACTTATCAACAACGACCTCTCTGCTAAAAGATATATACTTTTCCTCGTTATTAGGTATGCAATTAATTTTCTCTCCATTATTACCTCTCAGTTTCTTAATGAACAGATGACAATCGTACCCGGAAAGATTATGAAACACTACAGGAAAAAACCTGGGGATTTTATAGTCTAAATTACAAATGTTATGAGCAGCCCCTCGAAATTTACCGCTAAGATGACAGTGATCTCTCACTCGGTCTTCGCCCAACGTTTTTTCACAGATATGACATGTAGTAGCTGTATCAAAACACTTCTTGTCCTCTTCTGTAAATATCATCTTCTTAGGGAATTTAAATTGATTATATATTTGTTTTATATTCTCTTCTAGTTTATCTACAAATATTTGACCAACATCATCATCTTCGCTTTCAGCCGTAAACGTCACAGGATCTTGAGAATATACACTATCGTCGAAACATTTTATGTGGTAACAAAAGGAGCTAGGAGTATGCTTTTGATATTTATTAGTGTACGACAACTCTGGATTTGGTTGGCATGTATCGATCGGTTTTACAAAAGACTCAAAATCTGCGTAGACTATAAACGGAACCCTCATAGAATTGTTATAATTTTTAAAACTTAACATAGTTCCTGGTGGTGGCATTTCTATTTTTTGTGCGTTATGCAGTTTGCAGTACTCATTATGGTTGTTAAGCGCTCCTGTCGTTGTGAAACCATTCATACACCTTTTACAATAATACATCGAATTAGTCCGAAATCTCATCAATCTGTTAAAATTCTTGATCCAGCAATAATGTTTTTTTTCTCCATCAGATATAAGCAAAAGATCAATACTACTTTCACACTTAGACAAATATAATGGGTATACTTCTTTTTCATAACCGAATACATTAACATTAATATTATTATTTCTCTCAAATTTACCTATCACATTAGCATCAGCAGCAACTGGAAACTCAATGCCACTCCAATTAAGTTTTTTCGATTGTTCTGTCAAAGCTTTCGTTATTTTTTCCGGATGGTCATCCACCGGATTCAAAGCTCTAGTGATGCACCATTTGAAGCATTCTTCGTCGTGGTTTTTCATATTTATAATAGCCTTTTTATTAGCTAAGAAGCTGGGAAGTGGAATGTAAGAACTACCTCTTAAGGGTGTATATTTTACCGTATTTATATCTAATTTTACAACAGCTTTAAATCTCCAATTACTTTCTTGCATCTGAAAACTAGCAATAGACTCCATGATTTTATCTTTTTTTCTGCTGTATATTTCATTCAAGTCGGTTGCTTCTAAAATAACTTCTGCCCTGGAAACGAATGGTATATCCTCAGAAGTCACTATTCCAGATTTCATATCTACTCGTTCCATAGTACAAGTAAGAACTAAATTAGTCTTTGTCTGGCGATTACTCGACAACAGATTAACTACCTGCGGTCTGACGAAATCAAGAAACGACGAGGCATCCATTCCATTAATTCCATCTATTCTATACTGCTTGGTGAATCCTTTAATAGCCGACGCTGTTTCCAGAATTTTAGTTTTATCGAATATCCTGGAAACAGTTGACTTCAACGATTCTAGTTTTTCATTTACGACTTTATTGTCTCGTTCAGGCACATAACTAAGTAACCAATCCGCAAAATCATTCAATTTAGATCTAAGCTTATTTTTGTATTTTCTCTTAGGCGCTACTGGTTTGTATTTACCAGGTGTGGGTGTAAGCGTAGGAATCTTAATGTCAGGAACCGGCGAGTCGAGCAAGTGTTCAACATGGTTCATGTTTCTTAAACTACTTTTCTTTAAATCCATTTTATCTTACCACGCAAAAATATTAAAACATTAGCTGTGAGATCGAAGATCCACTTATCGAACACTTTAATTGCAAATCATTCTATCTCTCAAACACTTTAATTTCGTATCTATCTCTCCAGACATTTCCGTTATGATAAGCTATTATGCCAGCACTCTGACCGTACGCCTTAGCAGCTTTATACATCGATGGATACGAGGTAACAACGCCAGTCTCTCGATCTATAATATCTACTCTTCTCGGTTGTTTCCTGATACTGCTCAACGTGTCATGTTTATATGACACAGACTTGTAGTCCGTCGGAAGAATATTCTTTTCAATCAATACAGCTATCATTTGAGGTTTGTTGAGATGCGAAGTGCCTGTAACATCGTGATGCTTGGCTAACATTCTAAGCTCTGGTAGCTTCATAATATATAAGTATTCTTTAAATCAATTTTCCATACACAACACTCATTTTCTGCCCATCCGATTGGAACTGCAGCAACCTATCTGAAATTACGACAGCATACGCTTCGGTGTCGGCTGGCACTGCTGCATTGAAAAGAGCCTTAATCTGAATATCAACGACTGACGATTTCAAACGCTCGGATTGTTTGCTTACATCGAACACGAACAGCGGATATAATTCTTTATAATCTACAGGTGTTATATTGCTTTGGGTAATCAACTTATCCATACCATAGAATTTTTGACTAAAGGAGGACGCGTCTCTGTACGCTCTGGAGAATTGTTGATTAGGAAACGACAGGTTATGATCGACAGCTGGATATCTTTCTTGATTCATCATCACATATATGTTCTTGAGATCGCAGTGATTAAATAGCGACGGATTACTTTCCTGATTACCGCTACGGTCCGTCTGAAATCCTACGATGATATATCTAGGTTTCTCAGGTGATGTTTTTACGCTAAGACGCCAACTGAAACTTGTCGACTGAGGAACCGTTATTGTGTCGCATTGACGAGCTCTATACGCAACTGGCAACGTTAATTTCGATTCAATCGTCTTATACAACTGCATTCGTTCCATATCGGAAGGAATAACGTGTGGAATAAACCATGAAATTTTGTTTATCGCAACTTTTCCAGCAGCTGCAGCGTTATCTCGGAATATGGCATCATCGTCCGCTTTACGAACTAATGTCAGCGTCTGTTTAAAACCGTAAATAATCTTGTCGTAATCGTCGCAAAACCCGAAAATATGTTTCAACGGAACAATAAAGCTGAACATTCCTTTAGTGTTTGGTTTGCGAATGAGAAAGCTTTGTCTAGTGGCAAAGCCGGGGTTGTCCGCAATAACAGCAGTCGCTCCAGTGTCTTTATACCACAGCTGATTTAAGCCTTGAGTCAGCTGAAAATCGTTTGGATACGTAAGTAAACCGAGCATCGTTGTAGCTTGACCCGGATGAAATAGCGTTTCGATTTCTTGATTAGATAACTGATAGGATATTTGACTGAATAGATACATAAGCCCATTATTCGTAAGAGCGACTAAATCGGCGTTAACGTATGCGGTGTCATCGGCTTTAATTAGTCTTCCACCGAATTGTAGATATGACTCTGCTGGGTGACTGTATAAGTCTTGTAATTCAATATTTATTCTTATTTCACCAGAACTGTTAAGGTTAGTTCTCGCTACAGGTTCGTACTCATGCCATTCGTATCGCTCGATACCTTCATCGATCAATGGTTGCTCTGTGAATCTTAGAATATCGGATTGCATTTTATTATACATATATTTTTAAATAAGAAAATAAATTTTTAGACCTAAATAAGAAAATAAATTTTTACACCTAAATAAGAAAATAAACTTAAGCAAAATAAATTTAAACTGCCATTTTCAAACCACCTCCGTTTAAGCGTTTTACTAGATCTTGAATTCTAATAGCTCCTCCCGTCATTTGCGGATTCGACCCGAGTAATCTAGCTAGAATGACTTTAGTTTCCTGAGTTATCGGCTGCTGAACGGGAGCTTTAGGGAGTATCTTATTGAGTAATCGTTTTCCAACGTCGATCGCCTTATCCTTAGCAACACTCCCAATCTCTTTGACAGCTGTGCTCGCAATTTGTTTGGCTGCATTCGAAGTTAGTAGTCTCTTGAGAAATCCTGCAATGGAATCGAATATTCCTGCTCCACCGACAACGTGTACTTTTTTATAACTTCTTCTCGCAACGACCAGCATTTCTATATCATCAATTTTTAATTAGATCATCAATTTTTAAATTAGATCGTCAATTTTTTATATTCATCTTTGGATATCACTCCCTGTCTCAGTAACTCATCCGTCATACCTACAATTTCATTTCTTACACCTGTATTTCCCGCTTTGTAGCTATACAATCGTAACTCAAGTTGTTTTACTAATTCGTTAGGATCCGAAGGAATGGTAATTATTCCGCTTCCTGTTTTACCTCTTAACTTCATGTAATCGTCCCATATGGGTTTTATTATCTGTTTATATTTTACACTTCTAGACGATTTAGGTTTGTTTGGTTTATTTGGCTGACTCATGGCATTCGTTTTAATTAGAATCTCGGCGTATTCTTCGAGATCACGATTATCATAAATTGAACTGTTTGGACTAGCTAACGTTAACAATTCCCATAATCCTGGAGTTCCTTGATAAGTTGTGGTTCCAACTGTAATATCATTTCCTTGGATTGAGGCTTCTCTGTCACCGATGTAGAATTTTCCATCTCTTGATCTTAATCCGAATGTTGTATCCACAAGTCTTCTATCGGAAGCATATTTTTTAAGGTATTCAACTGCAATATTTCCTAATTCTAACCTTCTAATGTCTTCTACTGGGTCATCGTCATCGTACGCCTCTATAGACGGATACTGAGGAAATTGAATGGTTTTCAACGAATCTGGAAGTGCTTTTAGAGCAAGTGATGTTGCTGCAGAATTATCCTTTATTGTCGACAGCAAAGCGTTTTGTTCTTTCGAAATTGCTGATTGAGAGTCGACTATTGGTTTGTAGATTTTCGTTAATTCTCGTTGAAGTCCAAGATCATCTATTCTCTCAGAGAGAAAGTTTTGTTTAATATTTTTTTTCGTTTTTAAAAACTCTTCGATAATAAAATCTCTTTTTGCGGGATCACTAATTTTCAGTAGTGACATTTTTTATTATAATGTTTAAAACGTAAACATAAAACGTAAACATAAAACGTAAACATAAAACGTAAACATAAAACGTACAATTTATGCATCGTAGTAATTAACATAACATATGGAGTCTTTTTCGTTTATAGTAACTGGTGAATCGGAGTTGTTTTGTATTGTAATTATTATATCCTCTGCGTCCTCTAGTACTGTACCATCTTGAAGGCTCAGTCTGAGTTGTTTCAACTTCTGTCTAAGAGAGACTAGACACATTCCACTGGTCATTCGGACTCCAAGGCCTACTTCTACTGTAATATTTGTCTTTGGTTCAATCGTTATCGCTTGCTGAGCAAAAATCTCATATCTGTCGCCTGCTCGTTGTCTTGCAGGAGCGTGAGTGACCACTTTAGGCATCCAAATTATCGGACTCACACGAGGCTTCCGTTTGGTGATAAATTTGTGTATTGGGTGACCGTATCCAGACATTTATATAAGTGGTTTTTTAAAGTAACATTCCAAGAATAGGAATATTTTTAAATGGTGAATTGGGACCAAGTATAAGACCTTCACCGCTGATATATCCTGCTCCTCTTTTCATAAACAAACCAGAACCCGTTATTGAAGTACCCTTTTTCCACGGAGATAGAAAAAGACCTTCCCCAGCAGGTCTTATCTTACAGCATATTCCTCCTTTCTTTACGTAGAGCACGCCTGATCCACTTATCGGGTGTGAGATCGAAGATCCACTTATCGGGTGTGAGATCGAAGATCCACTAATTTTATCGACAATTTTGGAACCAGCTGCAGAACCCAATCCTGTTAAGGCTCCTGTGGCTAAACTCGGAAGAACACTAGACAGAAGAAACTTTCCGGCTGTTGCTAAGAACGGTAGAATAGCGCCAATAAATCCGCCTTCGACTCTCGCATTGTCTTCTAATTGCTTTTTACCCATTTTAATTGTCACTCCAGTTCCATTCTGATACGCTTTAGTTAACTTGTTAATTTGCCTCTGGTTTAGAGCTAATACATGCTCACCAGTTATATCTTCATGAGAAAGTCTTATACTCACCCCAGTTCCGACTTGAACAGCTCGCTTAATCTTCTCTTTTTGCCCTTCAGAAATATTAACTTTGACCTTAGCGTAAGCGCTCATCTTATATTAAATATAAACTTTAAATTAAACCTCTCTTATGTGAAATCGTATCGACAATTCCTCACCTCTTAAATTAATTAGTTTTCCATTTTGGTCTATTAGTTTTGTTTCCATCGATGAAATAGAGTATAGCGTTATTGGAAGATACACGAGATTATGAGGAGATTCGATTATCTTGTAACCAGGCCCGACCGATGGAAAGAAAGAATAAATTATGTTCTCCGTAGTTCCGTTGGCATACGATGATCCTATTATATCACTGGTAACACGTAAACTATTCACGCTGTTTATATCGACTATGTGCTCGGATTCGTTATATCCTTCGGAGTATACACGACTCTGAAATCCTAGAACCGTACTAATTGAATTTGGTACTGCAAAATCAACTTTATAGTTCTCATCAATTTCCAAAACAGCCTTCAAAGTATTGTTATTTGGTTGCAACTTTATACATTGTCCATGACCTTCTTCTTTTAGAATTCTCTGTATGTATTCGTTTAAGTCATCGATTTCATAGCAACCGGTTGGAATGTCTAAATCTTCCCACGTTACACCGTTATCTGACGAATATACGAATTTATTATTTGTTTCGTCTATATTGGGAAAACTGTAGTAAGTTTCAAGATTAACAAGGGCCATTTCATACTTCTTACTTTTGTCCAGTTCGATTAGTGGATTAAATTTCGTTCGAATTCGTGTGCTCCTTTCGCTCAACAAAATGCAAAAGGATTCTTTAGCCTCTGTGTTGCGTGCAATCGTTTGAGTATTAGATAAAATTTCGTCAAGAAGGGTTTCCATTTTAGATAGCTATTTTTAAACCTAGAATATAAAATCTTAAATTTTGTTATCATTTTATTATTGCTTTTATTTAATGTAAAATGTATCTAATCCACTTCTATACCTACCCTTATTTGTTTTGCTAGTCAAGTCAATAACCACAAAACCATGCGTTTCATCCCACGCAGTTTTGCATAGTTTTCGAAATTCTTCAATAGTCATATCATCTACGCCTATATGATCGCTGTAGATATGATTAATATTTTTTAGGTCTTGAGGGAATAGACATATAAAATTGGCATTCTCCCTGATAGTTTGTCTGGGCAGCTTGAAATAATTTTGTGCTAGGTAAAAGCAATCTACATTACTATGCCTACCTCTTATATAATAGGATTCGCATTTATTTTGCCTCTCTAATTGTAAATCATCAAAAATCATGAGATTCTTTTTATCTCGACTTAAGTCTCGTGGATCTGGAACATCTTCAGAGGTTTCAAAGAACTTGCAGTCTATATCCGATGTTTCCCCCATGTTTTTAGACATCTCCTCGACTACGGCGGTCGGTGATACATTTAATTTCATTATCTCATCTCTATTATCAAAAAGTCTTATAATTGCTTCCTTTGGTAATTTCTCTTCGAATGCTTTCTTAAGTATCTTATATTCTGATTGAAATAAACTTTTGCCAAAGATTTGCAAGTTATCATAGTCTAACCAACCAGGTCTCAGTAATAAATTAAGTAGTAATATTGTCTTGCCGCATTGAGACTTACCTACGATCAAACCTCTGATGCTTCTTGGTAGGAGAGGACTGTTAAAGCGTTTACTTGATTCTTCATTCCACGATAGGTCTTGGACTTCCATTTTAATTATATTATATTAAAATGGAGCACAGCTCGTATTGCGTAAAATGTAAGCGACAAACTGAGTGTAGAGATATTCAACGAGTTGTCAGTAAGAATGGCAGACCTATGCTTAGATGTGTATGCGTTGAATGTGGCGCTAGAAAAACTCAGTTTACTAAAATGTCTACTACAGTACAAGGAGGTGATTTAGTCTCAGCTCTCAATTCTGCTACTTCCAACATTAAACTTCCATGGGCAAAATATCCGGGCGAAATGCATCTTCCAGGACATTCTTTCACGGGTCCAGGAACTCGATTGGATTTGCGATTGAATAGTGATGGGACGCCAAAAGACTGGAGTAAACCAGTAGACAGAGTTGATGCAGCAGCCTATCGTCACGACCTAGCTTACGCTAAACATACTGATACAGCAGGGAGAAACGTCGCTGACAGAGCTATGATAGATGAATTAAATAATATATCTAATCCTACTTTCCGCGAACGAATTGAAAGATCTATAGTAAAACCAATATTATCGACGAAGACCCATTTTGGAATGGGATTGAAAAAAAAGCTCTGAGATGGACAGACCAACTTGCCGATGAATTACATAAACCTATAGTCAGAAAGTTCAGGATGCGAGTTGTTTATGTTCAGGGAGTGGACAAAGTTTGGGCAGCAGACTTGATTGACATGCAGGCTTATGCTAAATTTAATTCTGGTGTGAAATATTTGTTAAGCGTCATCGATATATTTTCCAAATATGCATTTATTCAGCCGTTAAAAGATAAGCGCGGAGAATCTGTGGCAGATGCTTTCACAAAAATATTTAATACGAGCAAAAGAAGGGGGGAAAAACTTTGGGTCGATAAGGGATCTGAATTCTATAATAAACAGGTAAAATCATTAGGTATGCAGTTGTACTCAACTGAGAATGAAGAGAAATCTTGTATCGTAGAAAGATTTAATAGAACAGTGAAAGAGAAAATGTTCAAATATTTTACAGCAAATTCAACTCAGAGATATATCGATGTTTTAGATAATATGGTTAATTTATACAACAACACAAGACATTCTTCCATTAAAATGACTCCTGTTAAAGCGAGTATCAAAGCAAACGAATGGGTTGTGTGGATGAATTTATACGGCGACGCTGTACCTGAAACTGTTAAACCTAAATTTTCAGTAGGAGATAGAGTAAGGATTTCTAAGAAGAAAAAGACATTCGAGAAAGGCTACATGCAGAATTGGACTCAAGAGGTTTTTACTATTACACAAATACAATACACGGATCCTATAACCTATAAAATATCTGACTATCATGGAGAACAAATACAAGGGACATTTTATGAAGCTGAGTTACAACTGACAACGCAAGATACATTTAAAATAGAGAAGATTATTAGGAAAAGTGGTAATCGGTCTTTGGTTAAATGGTTAGGCTATGATGATTCATTCAATTCATGGGTTGATAATAAGGATTTGATAAGTATTATACCAAAATTATAAGAAGTCTTCTTGCTGAAAAAAAAGTTAAAAAAAAAAAAAAAAAAAAAAAAAAAAGTTTAAAAAAAGTTTAAAAAAAAAAAAAAAAAAGTAATCAACTTTTTTCACGGAGACTTTTTGGTCATCAACTTTTTGGGGGCGGTCAAAATTTTTCTTCCCTCCGACCACTCCTTCGTCCTTCGTCTCCCAAACTGTTCGACCAGGTTTCCGCCTATGCTGTAATAACATTAACAGATTATGAAGCACGTTTTAATAACATTCGCAAGATAATAAGTTCTACTGTCATACGCATGCGCGCGGTGCTATATGAATGCGTCTGCGTGATCTGCTTGTGACCTAGATAATCTATCATGGATGATAGATTAATCAGGTCAAGTCTGACGCATGCGCGCGGTGTTCCAATGGTAGGTCTATAGTTTACAATCTATCATGGATGATAGTTTATCTAGGTCAAATGAACGCGCATGCGTGCGGTGCTATATGGATGCGTCTGCGTGATCTGCTTGTGACCTAGATAATCTATCATCGATGATAGATTAATCAGGTCAAGTCTGACGCATGCGCGCGGTGTTCCAATGGTAGCTCTATAGTTTACAATCTATCATGGATGATAGTTTATCTAGGTCAAGTCAGGCGCATGCGCGCGGTGCTATATGAATGCTCCTGCGTGATCTGCTTGTGACCTAGATAATCTATCATCGATGATAGATTAATCAGGTCAAGTCTGACGCATGCGCGCGGTGCTATATGAATGCGTTTGCTGAACTGCGTCATTGCAATCGATTTTCGCCTTGGCGATGACAATAATATAATCACCTCCTCCGTCGCTACAAGTCCTACAAATTTACAATTAGGCCTACCATGGTTCTTATGATTCTGATCTAAACAACAACCATTTCTACTAATTTTAATACTTTAGGCTATGTGAAGACAAGTATCCAATTAGATTAAGGATTATACAAAATCATCGAATCCCTTCTTTGTTCTTCTTCAACCTCCATTAATTAACTGTAAAAATTGTCGTCTTGAGCTTCCGAGAAACATCCTCAAGAAACCGCCGAAGCGACAAAGACCTCATGGAAGACCAACGGCTGAATCCCGAGATAGTAAATTTTTCGGGACTCGATTCTTCCTCAGATAGGCTACGAACAAATGTTGAAGAATACAATCACTTTATTCTAAATCATGATAATGTCTTTCCAATGAATTTAGACAACCCTTCATATCCGATTGAATTGGTGTATTTTGCTTCGTTAAAAGAGTTATACAGGAAGAAACTACGGCTACAGCACTACGCTAAGTTTTAGCATATCAGAGAGGTAGTGTTTACATTCACGCACGTAATTTTACACCCCTCTTAAGACATTTTATTTTATAGAATTTGGTCTGAACTATAAAACGACACAACGATACCTTCTGTTTGCCATGCTCATACGCGTGTATCCTAGCTTGATAATATGTAAACTATCATGTTCCTCGAATCAATGTTTTTTCGTCAAAATTATTATCACACGCGGTATCTATTGCTAGGTAGATTGTATCGTTTGAAAACTTAGCCATAGACCTATCCTTAACGAAGTCAACCATTTTAAACCGATTTAAAACAACAACTAATTTTCGTAAAATCAAAAAAATTTAGCCTACAACAGACAATGCTCTATAGCCTACTCACCTGTATAGAACGACGCCCTTACAACGAATACGTATCTTCAAGGTGCATGTATCCAGGTGTTTCATGGTAGCCACGTCAGCCAACGGCTGCGTGCTTCGCCGACTCATAGTCCTGACCTAGCCGTGCTGTCGTGATCGAGGCCGCTCCCAGCCAGGTTGTTGTGTCGTGATCGAGACATCTGCTGCTTTGTTGTTTTGTTGCTGCATGAGCGCTCATGCATACAAGGCCTGCTCGCATGTAATAGACCCTATAGAATAGCTTATACAAAAGACTAAGACTTTTTACTGGTTAGAAAAGACCTCGACTTTTATCTGGTTTCTAGCGCTAATTAAGCTTATTGTTTCTTCAATATCAGATTTCTTAAAAGGTAGCTAAGTAATTAATTATGCATCAGGAAAAATAATAAAATACCCCCAAAGGAGAAGAGGAGGAATCAGGAAGGAAATAATAAAAGACTACTAACCACGGTACTACCGAGCTAACCACTGTACTACCGAGCACCCCCCTCAGGAAATAATAAAAGACATCCAAAGGGCAGTGGCCAATCCTCTCCCTCACCGTCTCATCATCCACTGACCGTGTACTCATCATAGCTGAGTCGGCTAGAGGAACAGAAATCTCGTTACAAATTTCTGCCCCGGCGGAGAATTGAACCCCCGACCTCTTGGTCGACAGTCCAGCGCGCTATCCACTGTACTACCGAGCACCCCCCCTCAGGAAATAATAAAAGACATCCAGAAAATTAAAAAGACTAAGAATTTAACTGGTTTAAACCCTATTTTAACTGGCTTTTTTCTTCAATGAAAAAAACCCCCAGCTAATCCTTTAGCACCATTTAAACTCATTTATTAGCTAATTGTTTCTTCAATGAAAAAATTCCCAAAGAATTAATTTTACATCTACTTATATATATATATATTTTGGGGCGCAGTGGTCTAGTGGTGGCGTCGTTGCCTTGGAGCCGGAATGTTCGAGGTTCGAATCCACCTTGCCGCGTAAGGACCTTGGGCAAGTCCTTCACTCACAATTGCTCAGCGCTTCGGCGTGAAACTCCGTTGCAGTGTCCGCTCTGCATTCGGGAGCGCCTCTGAGTAGCGAGTTCTTGAAGGGGCGCTATAACAAGTGCACATACAAACAAGCAAACAAATATATATATACTGAATTTTTTCATGACTTTTTCTCTTGCGGGCTGGTTTCAGAGGCTGACACAATGGATGCGGGTGTCGCAGTTGATGCTTCCACGGTTGAGCATCTTGCGGAGGAGGCTGAACGCGGCAGGCGTTACCTCGAGAAGTTCGAGCTACCGGAAGCAGAGGAGGTCTTCCGCGGCATCCTCCAGCGCCTCCCGATCTACCACAGCGTCCAGACTGACCGCATCATCGTCGCATCGCTGTCTGGGCTCGCCGAGATCCACGCCAAGCACTGCCGCAGCGTCCGCGACGTCGAGCTGGACTGGCTTTGCGGGATGCTCTTCGCCCTTCTCTTCTACCGTGCCGCAGGCGAGGTCTGCGCCAAGGTCATGCGCCACCGGAAACGAGAGACAAACTCCAATTCCAACGGTAATGGAAACGGTAACGGAAACGACTACTTCTCGGATATTCAATCGAGATCGAAAGCCCAGGCGAACGGTCTGGAGGTCTGCCTGCTAGGGGCGTTGAGGGACCGCGTTCTCGAACACTGCACCCCGTTCCCACGACCCCTTGTTCAGAGGAAGGCCTCGGGGTTCGACGATACGTGGCTGGACGGTCTGTGGGAGTTCTGCGTCCGTAGCGCGGCCGACTACCAGATCGATTACACGGCCAACGGTCCACCGTCACCGCAGCCCAATGATAATCCCCGTGCGATTCGCCGCCGGTACTCGCTCATCTCCAGGGACGGGGGCCTGCCCCTCCATCTTCCATCGTCGCATCCCGTGGAGGAGGCAGCGGCGCGGACGGCTCGCGCCTCTTCCCCCGCGGGAAGCGAGTCGGTCCAGTCGAGCGTGTCGGTTCCGAGTGTCCGACGCCGGATAAACTTTGATCGGTTCCAGGACGCAATCAAGCATTTCGTCAGCGACGTTTCGACGGACATACGCAACAAGTACATGCACATATCGGGGAAGATCCCGCACGGTCTGCTCGAACAACGGGTCTGCTCCGAGTTGGCGTTGCGGATGTCGCAGGGCAGCGAGGACGGCGAGGAGCTGCAGGGGATCTTCGAGTCCCTTCTCACTGACGATGATGGACTCTCGATGGGTACGATCGACGAGGAGGACATGGAAGAGATGACGAACCAGAGTCAGAGGTTAAGCTCCAGTGATGAGGACGACGACGATGATGAGGAGATGGAAGAGGAAGATGAAGGCGTGGAGACAATCGAGCTTTACATCAAGCCGTCTGCGCTGCACAGCGGCAGCAAAGTTGCGCCGCCTGGTAAGGACTTGGTTCTGTACGCCAACGGACCAACAGCGGCGTCCAATTCCGCTCTGGTGCCAGCGAAGAGCAGAGGGAAAACGCCTGTTGCGAAATTAGAAATGAATGCGAGTAGGAACACCCGAACAACTGATCTTACAGTCGAAAAAACCAACACATCATCGTCGAAAGATGTTCGTCTTCCCGATAATACAGAGGTTTTTCTTCCAGGTGTTGGTGGTGGTGGTAAAAATGGGGTTCTCACGAAGTGGCGTGGTAAGCCTCCCAGCGCAGGGTGTCACCTCCTACCGTGGTCGAGCGTCGGTGGGTTCGAAGAGGTTTCCCAGTTCACTGAGAAGAAGGAGAGGGTACCATGGACGGCGACCGAGTCCGAGATCGGCCTGCACCGGTACATCAACGAGTCGAAGCTGAGCCAGCTTCTGGGGTCAACATCCAGCAAGCTTGCTGATGCGTTCAAACGGGAGCTGAGGTTCATGGAGGCATGCCAGCTGTACAAGTACGCGTACGGTATCTTCAGGGGGTACCCACTGGTCGGCGGACAGCAGGAGATGATGGCACGGCTGTTGGTGGACATTGGGTCAACATGCTGCAGCGTGGGGGAGTTGGAGTCGGGCAGTCAACTGATGAAGGAGGCGGCGGGTCTCTATGAGGGCTCAGGGGAGACGCTGAGGACGGCGGACGTGTGGTATCAGCTTGGAAACGCCTTCCTGGCTGATAACCTTCGCCAGGAGTCGCTACTGGCGCGGATGATGCAGCTCACCAAAGAGGATCTTCAAGAGGAAGATGACCTAAACGATGGCTCCAGCATCTGCAGCAGCACCAGCAGCAGCAACCGGGATAAAGATGATGATGATGATGATGATACGTACTGCCCGTGCATACTCGAAGCGATCGCCTCCTACCAACGGGCTCTGGAGGTGACGGAGAATCTCCCCGAGGGTAGGAAAGACCCTGACCTTCTGGCCAACGTCTTGTCCAACCTCGCCGACTGCCGACTGATGACTGGCAGCCTTGACCTTGCCGAGAAGGGCTACGAGGAAGCGCTCCATCTTTTCACGAGCACCTTCGGCAACGCTCTGCTCCAGAAGAATGCCCACGTTCTCTGTATGCTCGCAACGCTCAACTTCCTGTCAGGGAACTACGTCCGGGCGGCGACCCTCTACGAAACGTCGCACATACTCCGTCAGCACCTACCGGATGTGGACGAACCGACGCTGGAGATGACCTGGTGCCTGACGATGCTCGGACTGTCCTACCACTTCCTCGGTCACTACGACCAGTCGATCGTCTGGTGCATCCGGTCCTTCAAGCTCTACACGCGATTCTTTCGAGGTCGACTGCTCACCGTGGATTTCCTGAACCGGTGGTTCATCATACAGAACCTCTACGTCCTCGGCTTCGCTGGTATAATATTGGGACTGCACAAGAAGGCGCTGCACTACCTGAACTTCTGCCGGAACATGATGCCAGAGTCTGAGGAGGAGGAACAGGACTGGGACCAGTCGGTTCGGATCCTCCTTGCCCTGGGAGACGCATACGAGGGCCTCTCGGATGAGGCCAACAAGCTGAAGTACCATGCGGAGGCGCAGGAGCGTGCCCAGAAGCTCAACAAGGGGACCAAGGCAGGAGCTGTTCTCAGCAGCGAGGTCCTGTATCGCCTTGGTGGGGAAAGGAAAGTGGGGCAGCAGTCGGAAGGGAGATCCCGCGACCGTGCCGTCGTGAAACAACAGTCGATGGAGACGTGTATAAAGGACGACATGGTCGCCATCCTCCTCAAGCTCGGACTGACCACCGGTCAGGACACGGACATCGACTGGGCAATCGGTTGCTATGACGACTGCGTCCAGGGGTACCGCAATCTGCAGGAGCCGCGCGAGGCCGCGAGAGCGCTGTCGAGTCTGGGAACGCTCTGCCAGGTGAAGGGCCGGATGCAGGTGGACGATTCGAAGGAACGGATGGAGTTCTTGAGCAAGGCGGAGAACTACTTTCGGGAGGCGTTCGGAATGGTCGATTCGTCGTCGCCCGTCTGGGTCCAGTTCGGCAACTTCCTGTACAGCGAGGGTCACTACGCTGAGGCGCTGGAGGTTCTACTTCCGTTCGTCTTCTGCGTCAGACCGGGTGACGTCGAGCTGTCCTACAGCGGAATCGAACAGATGGCGCTGCCAGTCCATCTGCACCGCAACATCCAGGAGGAGGAGACGCTCGTTGTGGAGGCGAGGGTCCTTGCGAAGTTCCTCGGACTGCTCTGCTTCCGGAGTCTCGGGTTGACACGCGACGCGGACGATGCTCTGGTTGAGATGTATCGGTCGGTCGTCGGAGAAGGCTCGACGAAACCGCTCAACTACGCGTTGCTCGGATACGCCCTGCTGGAGGCTCGCTTGTTCCAGGAGGCGGCCGAAGCGTTCACCTGGTCGTCCTGGCTCCAACCGGAAAGCGATCTCGCATACTCCAACGCATGGATGAGTGCTCTGCTTGCCACCTACGCGCTCATGGCACGTGGACTGGACTACGTACTCCAGTTCCTTTTCCAGACGGAGAAAGACGGCCTGCTGTCCTTCCAGGAAAAGAAGAGCTACCTGCGGAGACAGGCTTCCTACAGATCGAGGAAGTTGATTCGAGACGCGAGCAGGGAAGAGGCGATGAGAGAGGTTTCGAATCTGCGAAAGGGTTTACAGGTCGACGGGTCACCAGCTACCGGTTCAGCTCCAATCCAGGGAACTGTGGAAAACCACGATCACCGAACGGAAACATCACTCAAGGACGCTTCCATGAACCACGAAGACGGCTTGCTGAGCGACCACTACCCGAACTGTACAACACCCAGCGCGAAGGAAGCAGAAGAGCACAGTCGACGGGTCGCGCTCGAAGCAAGACGCTGGAGACGCCAGCAGAACTCACAGCGAATTAGGGACACACCCACTTCCTTGATCAGGGACGGGGAATCATTATCTCCGACTGGACAGCAAGAAGAAGCTGCAGGAGCAGCGGGAAGACCAGGATCAGCATCGAGAAAGAAGTGGCGCTCACGACTCTACCATAATCTACCGGAGAGTCCCGACAGCGAGATGCTGCTGACGGACACGAGAAGACCGAGAATAGAACAGTAGTTGGTAAAGAGAACAGGAATCTCAAGTTAGAAAGGAACCGATTTTGAGTATAGTTAGGAAAACGTAGAACACACAGTTGGTATACGAGTTGAACAAGGCCGTAGCCAGGATTTGATTTCGGGTGGTGTTTCTTCGGGGAAGGATTAGATAAGACCGAGAATAGAACAGTAGTTGGTAAAGAGGACAGGAATCTCAAGGCTCAGTTTGGAAATATGACGCGAGAACCGATTTTGAGATTAGTTAGGAAAACGTAGTCGATTCAAAGATGGTCTAAGTTGAGAGAGAATGATAAAGGAAGTATAGCCTACGCACCAAGAGACTGGAGTCACTGACCTCAGCGTTTTTGTGCCAACTTCTTTAGCGATGTCGTTTCGTTTAGTACGCCTAAAGCCTTCTAAACAAGCCTTTCGCGCAATCGCCGCCGCCGCCGCTTTCGCATACTGTAATAATACTGCAGAAACTAAACGCTCATGTTTTTGTGTCAAGGAAAATGCTTTGAAAAGAGATGTCAACTGTTGTTTTTGTCATAACTGTGGGAAAATTCCCAAATGCAATGAAATACATTAATAACCGTTATGATATTCATTCATTCAGTCAAGAATTTCTGTAGCGCCTTTAAAAGGGGAATGCTTAGAAGTACTCGCAACTCTAGCACGGCAAGAAGACAGAGCTGTTTTTAAGGAATTTTTAGAACTGCACAGCCCCTTCTTTCCTTTACCATCCTCCATGGTAAATTACTTCCAATACAAGGAAAATGGCCTTTTCTAACTAGTTCTAACTGCACAGAAGTGCTTCTACAACTGCACAAATCTATTTAGAACTGCACATTTTGTGTATAACTGCACGTTTAACCCGTTGGATGTGAGGTGACGCATTGTAACGTTAGAGGTGAGGTGGGGTCTGACACACCCCAACACATAGGCTATTTTTATTTTCCAGTCGCGATATCAAATGGAAAGCATTAATTTGAATTAAACTATTCTTCTGTGATCAATTATCAACTAAACAGGCGATTATCACGAACAAATATCGGTTTTCAATCCTTATTAGATG
This sequence comes from Lumbricus rubellus, assembly GCA_945859605.1. NCBI lineage: Eukaryota > Metazoa > Annelida > Clitellata > Crassiclitellata > Lumbricidae > Lumbricus > Lumbricus rubellus. The sequence goes on along the minus strand of OX243827.1, from coordinate 21,823,358 downwards.
GCCTGAAGGCCCTGAAGGTGAACCCATCCATTGTGTACTTTGCCCGTGTAAGTTCGGTTGGTATATTCGCAATTTCCTTCCAATATACATTAAATAAAAAAAATTGTTCGTTCAAAATTCCTGAAATTTTGGTAAAGTGTCCGTATTTCATATTCACAAAGGTAGAAAAAAATAATCCAAGCTGGTTTGACGTTTTCCACCAAAAACATAAAGTAGAATACCTCTGGGGTGTGTCACACGGTCACACCCCACCTCACCTCCAACGGGTTAAAAAAGAAGCACAGTTTTGATTTGAATTATACAAAAAAATGCTTCGGTAAGAGCCACATGAAGCAGACGTAGCTCCAGTGGGCGTCCTTGTTGACAATCCAAAGTTCAGAAGAACACACACGACCGACCATACGACAAAACATCGAGATAGCCCTGAGAAGAAACTGGTTTAAGGCCCCAGACTGTGGGTCTTAGTGGAACCCCTAAGGTTCGCGTTGAATGCTGAGCTCTTTATCCATAAGGCTAACATGACCAGCAATTATATTAAAGACTAATCAGAAACTTATAATTATCATCGCCTTATCAAGTGAACATCGTTATCATCAGCGTATTGAACACAATATGAAGGGCATACCTTCCTAGAACCTGCTCCAACTTATGTTTCAATACAAAACAATAGGCCTACAATACAATACGATCCAATGGTATGGCGATACCAGCTCATGCTATAACCTGCTCCAACTTATGTTTCAATACAATAAACATAAATGCAATGCAATACAATACAATACTGTACAATACAATATAATACAATACAATGCAATGCAATACATTACAATACAATATAATACAATGCAATACGATCCAATACAATATCGATGAGTCATGTATAACGTCGCCCTCGAAGTCACAGAACTGCTTCAGGTCATTTCTACAGTGAAATGAATTTCTACCCCAATGCGCTTGCGCTCTAAGATAAGATCCATCCTCAAACTGAAATTTCATTCCAAAATAGAGCAAATAAGATTTTTAAAAAAGATTCTTGGTGCTATATGTTGTATCCCTTGTGATTTACCTCACAGTGGCATGTCATTTTAATTACAGTAACAGAACTGTTAGCACGTTTCAGATGATCCACAGATGTCACACTTAATTAATATATAGACTGGTGTTACCGTTTAAAAGGTGTCTACTTGAAACATCGCAACTAAATATAAATTTTTTTAATGGTTTATAACTATTATAATTATATTAGTACTACGTACTTGCTACTTGAAACGCTTTCCAAATCGGATTTAAATCTTAAATAAACACTACGTGGTAAACCTCTTAACCGCTATAGAACACCTTTCTGGGCTCTTTCTACACGCTGCATTAATCTAGGTCAATTACAAATACAAGTAGCCTACACCAAGCTGATGCAAAAAGAGGCCAGGCCGACTATTTCAAAAGTTTATTAAATTCAAGATTTAATTAAAATGTTTCAAATACATTTTAAATTTTTTAATTAAATCTTGAATTTTTAATAAACTTTTGAAATAGTTGGCCTGACCTACTTTTACAGATGAAGACAGAAGCGTACTTTAGTTTTGCTATGAAAACTCATCGTGCCCTCAAGCTAAACAATATTATTCAGCAGAGCCATTTCTAAATTAAGTTGCAACACTGTAACAGGACGTGTCAAACACCAGTAAAAGACTGGCGTTAGCTCACCATATCTGCATGTAGTGGCCTATCATGCAGTGCTAAAAGTGTCAAACAAGAAGTGCCTGGACGCTCCTTACATTTTTTGGTGTGCTGGCCAAATAAGTGGCAGGACGGCATAGGGATTTAAAAATAAGTGCCAGGACGCCGTCCATGACCGTCCTGCCACACTTTAAGCCCCTGTAGTATGTCAATATTGCAATTTTTGCTATTTTTGCTATTCATCATAATTACTAGTAATTTGTTACTCCTATCACGCTATGTCTAATAGACTAGTAAGACTACAGTACTCACTCGAGATATTAATCAAATCTTTAAAAAACGCAATGAGGTCAATGTAACTTACATTAAAACTTTTTTCTGCGCTCGCCGCATATCTCATTTTCAAATCGCTATGCGTGGAAGTAACTTAATCAAACACTTCAATTGTGATAGTTTTCAAAGTTTAGCAACGCGTTGCAACCAACAACGTCGTTGCCTAACTATCGAGAGCCGAATATAATAGACCGTCTAGAATGTATTGCAACACGCTTTAATTAGGCCTACTATTTCACAGTAACTGTTTACCGTCGTCCTATGACATCATTGGCCGTTGACGAAATTTAAATAGCTCTACAACGCACACACCTTAAGAAAACCGCACGAGATTAATATGTAGCATAGTGTCTACGTTTGAAAGGTGTCCAACGAGGCATCTAAACATAGAATGTGTATCGTCATCATCGTCATCGTCATCGTCATCGTCATCATCGTCATCGTCATCGTGCATCTCATTGTCAGGAAATTTTGGAATCATATTCTTGGTCCAATTATCTAAATATTTGGAAAAGTTTGGCTTGATATGTCATCAGGTATTAGAGATATATGCAAAACAATTTGGCTTACTTTTTTGAACCACGGTGTATATACATATCCCAGTTTCTAATTAATTTTGCACATTTTTTGCAGTACATGATCGTTTTCCAGAGTACAATTTCCAAGAGAACATTTTCCATAGAGTGCATTTTAATATTTATCCACCCAGTAGGCATACATCCACGTTTTCCACAGAGCACATTTTCCCAAAAGGACATTTTCCACAGACTGCATCAACATACGCACATATCCAGAGTGCATTTTCCTCAGCGCATATTTTCCAAAACAAAAAGACATTTTCCACATAGAGCTCAGTCTCATTATCTCAACATGACGTCCCTGCATCTCAAAAGTGCGTCGTTCGGGCAATATTGGACACCTTTTAACTGCGTGTTAAAGATTTAACATAAACCACAATTTCGCTTCTTTTAATATGTGTATGTCCTACCAAAAGGCTTATTTTCTAAACCTGTTAAGTCCACTTTTTGAAAGAAAGAAATTATGTATGGCGTGTATATGCGGCAGTTCGTGTGTTTCTGTAAAGTTTGTCGTAAAAATAGCTTAAGTCCCATGCATATCAGCAACCTGGTAAAACTCGGTGCTGCCACAAAAAGGTTATGTCCTACCTTTTTCGTTTCCAAAACCTGATTTTCATTTATTACTAGCTGTACCCAGCCACGCGTTGCTGTGGCAGAAAAGACCTCCCCCTCCCCCTCCCCCTCCCCCTCCCCCTCCCCCTCCCCCTCCCCCTCCCCCTCCCCCTCCCCCTCCCCCTCCCCCTCCCCCTCCCCCTCCCCCTCCCCCTCCCCCTCCCCCTCCCCCTCCCCCTCCCCCTCCCCCTCCCCCTCCCCCTCCCCCTCCCCCTCCCCCTCCCCCTCCCCCTCCCCCTCCCCCTCCCCCTCCCCCTCCCCCTCCCCCTCCCCCTCCCCCTCCCCCTCCCCCTCCCCCTCCCCCTCCCCCTCCCCCTCCCCCTCCCCCTCCCCCTCCCCCTCCCCCTCCCCCTCCCCCTCCCCCTCCCCCTCCCCCTCCCCCTCCCCCTCCCCCTCCCCCTCCCCTCCCCCTCCCCCTCCCCCTCCCCCTCCCCCTCCCCCTCCCCCTCCCCCTCCCCCTCCCCCTCCCCCTCCCCCTCCCCCTCCTTTACTGACAGCGGATATAGCCCAAGAATTTTAGGCCGCTTTCGTAATTTTAGGCCGCTTTCGTAATATTGCACTCGCTTATGACGTCACGGGACGCATTGATGTATCGTCACTGTGTTTTACGGGTGAAGACAATTCTGAAATTTTGCAAGCGCGTGGTTTGGTTGAAGTTGCAAATGGCGGACGAACGGATTGCAAAGTTCACTTTTTGTGGAAAAGGTTGCGTTTTTTCGGGAAAAAAGCATAAATTATCACTGTTCTATCGGAATGGAAGGTGTTGTAAAAGTTTCATAAGAATCGGTGTGTCACTTTCGGCGTGATCATGTTCCGAACTATTGGAAAGTTTCATTTTTATTTATATAGATTGTGTGGACTTAACAGGTTTTGGAAATAATCCCTTCTTTGTCCATTCATCATATTAATAACTCCGCCACTGGCTGCACTCCGCCAGTGCCAGTCCCAAGCCTAAATAAAGGAGTAGGGCATCGCTAATAGTCTTTGTTACCCCATAGTGACGTCAAACTGAAATTACACATGCACATTCATCATAAGCAAATCTGGAACATAGTTATGATTAGTAGGCCCTATTCAATTATCTAAAACCTCGTAATTTCCGTGAACGTTGTTTTCAATCTAAGCGCAGGGCACCACCTTATTCACGAGCCGTGTGGTTGTCTAGACGGAGCAACAATCCCATCTGCAAGTCCGGGTCAATTCCAGACGGTCAGTCTGAGAATACAATCGGTCAGTCTCTAAAGCCATGAATAGAGAAAGTTAAAGAGAGCGAGTGACGATGCGTATGTACAACGCATAGAACTTTACACGTCTTGAGGTAAACTCACTAGCTTAATATAGAATCTCTGCTGCATGTTAAAAAGGTGTCTTTACGAGACGTGCGTATATGTCATTACTGGCTGAGGACACAATTTCAATGAGTGATTGATTACGTCACCCTCACAGTCCTTGAGATTTCAGACCACTCCTACTAACAGTAGAATGACTTTCCGTTATTTTCACTTCGTTTGCGCTCTTACACTTTTATCCGTCAACTAATTTAATTCACAATAAGATAGTATTAAAAATTGTGAAATTTGAGGCGAAGACCACCCTGCCCTTGTATACCCCACAATTCTTTGCGCTGTTCATTCACACGCTGCTTCTCTTATGCCACACCTCATGACGTTGACCGTGCCTAACTATGGAGGAATTATAATATGACAAATTACGCACATATTTCAAATAATTATACGCGCTGAATTTATATATGAATTATTTTTACCGTTTAAAAGGTGTCTAAATGAAACAGCTTCTAAACAGATATTTAATATAACTATTATTAGTACTACGTATCACGTGCTTGCTACCATAGAGACGTTTTCGAAGTCGGATTTCAAATTTCAAATAAACACTACGTGTAACTACGTGGTAAACCACTCGACCGCTAGAATACCCCTATGCGCTCTGATTACACGCTGTAGTATGGCTATAAAATTGAATTCACCAAGCAGGTGCCAAAAGGGGTTAGGCCTACTATTTCGAAAGTTTAGGAAATTCAAGATTTAGCGAAGATATATTTTTGAAATCTCTATTGGTCTGCTATTACAGAATAAGTAGGAAGGAAGCGATAATACAGTTTTGCGAGAAAACACCTCCTCGCGCCCTCAAGGTAAAAATTCGGCAGAACTCTTAAATTATTGCTAACTAAGTCTCTAACGCTCGGTTCTAAACCAGTGTTCGACCGAACCCCTGAGGTTCGGTGAGCCAGTGCCAGGGGTTCGGCAGAGGTCCTCTGAAATATATACATATTCAGTGAAAAATCATCTGCTATTTTTTCAACTTTTATTTAATAATTAAAAAAAACCTTATTAAATTTAAAGCTGCTCATCCTGTTAACCTTAGCTATGCCTTAGGCCTATACTGCACCTCCCGATAATTAACACCGGCAGGCATCTTTCTGTGAAGTAACAATTATTATAAGGTATTACCGATAAGATAGGCATATGTAATTTTTCGTTGTTTTTCTGCAGAAATCAGGGGCGGATCCAGGGGGGGGCCAATCCGGCCATGGCCCCCCCATTTAGAAATCCCATGTATCGTGGCCCCCCCATTTGGTTTCAGTGGCACCTTTTTTGGCGGATGAAATGGTATGATTTTCCGGAAAACTTTGGCAGATGACTAAAAAAAAAAAAAAAAAAAAAAAAAGGTCGTCAACTTTTTTGGCGGATACGAAAGAAAAATTTTCCAGACCCAAGGCCTAAAATTTTTCCCGGACCCAACACAAAAATTTTTGGCCCCCCCCCGTCCAAAATTTCTGTATCCGCCCTTGGCAGAAATAGCATCTTATGACGTACGCTAAAAGTAACTATTACCATTTTCTTATATACTTATACCACAGAGTATGTCGAGCAAAAAAGAAAAATTATTGTTCAAACTTGAGGGGTTCGGTGAATGGTCATAGATTTCTCTTGGGGTTCGGCTCCCTTGAAAAGGTTAAGAACCACTGCAGTATAGATATATAAGGGACGTGACAAACTTATGCAATAGACTGGCGTTAATTCACCACATTCTGGTATAGGCTATGTATATTGCCATTATTGTTATTAATCATTATTATTAATTTGTTCCTTATAAATGTCGCCCTATATCTAATAGGCCACGCCATTGAGACATTAATATATCGCAAAACAAGGTAAATTTACATTAAAACTCCATTTTTTACGCAGACCGTATCTTTCCCGCATCTTATTACAGAAACACGTTTCCTTATTTGATCATACACCTCACTTCTCGCAGTTTCCAAAAATTGGCAGTATCTAATGGCAGTCAAGAACGTTGACGCCGACTTTCACTAACGATGACAAACCGAATATCAACGATGTTTTTCGGCAGGCTGGAGTAAAATATGTTTCAAATTGTATGCACTGGATTAATATATAGAATTCTGTCCACGTTTAAAAGGTTTCTAACCGAAACATCAAATCCTCTACACATAAAAATGTGTAAAACCATTCTGGAAAGGCAAGAAGTTGTCAAGAATATTGTTATTGTTAACCTTATCACCGCCGCCGCCACCACCACCGCCACCAGCACCACCACCACCACCACCACCACCACCACCACCACCACCACCACCACCACCACCACCACCACCACCACCACCACCACCACCACCACCACCACCACTGCCATCATCCTCAACATCATAAAGTAAGTAAGTAAGCAAGTGCTTTTGTTATTGTTGTTGCACATTATCAATTAATTAATTAATTAATTAAATCAGTAAAACACAATAGCGTGGTGGTATCATGCACAGGGCACCAGCTAATGGCGCTCGGAACCGAAACTATATTCAGATTGAATTAAGTCCACAGATTGTTTATGAGCTTTGTATGACTAAACAAAGATAACAAGTGACTTGGTCGAAAAAATATTACAAGTCTGAGTGAGACTGACTTCAAAAACGTCACGTCGTTTAATAGGAATAGTGAATTTTTAAAAATAAATTCTGAACCTCGATTTCAAACAAAATTTCTTGCGTGTTAGGAAGCCAGTGCAAAGATTTAAGCGTTGAGGATTTATTTTGATTAGCGTCCATTGTCACCAGAATATATTATAGAAAATTAATCAGAGTGTTTTGAGCTTTGGCTGCATGTAATGTAATGTTATGTAATGTAAATCTTCGGGAATTTCTCAGCGCCCACAAAAGCCACGTCAGGGAGACCAGTTTATTCACCGGCGCTACCGGCTACATGTCACAGTGGTGTAGTTTCGGCTCAAACTGAAGCATCCACAGTGTGCATTTGACTATTTTATACAAGGTGACTTTTCCCAATAGATCCTTTTCCAAAGAGTGCATTATCCGCACAATGCATTGTCGTTTTCCTCACAATCCATTTTTCCATACGCACATTTTCACTTGGTGCAATATCCACACACGCTGCACGCCTAAATCATCATTTTCCAAAGAGTCCATTTCCAAAAAGGACATCTTCCACAGAGTGCATTATCCGAGCAGTATACGTCATCATTTCCAGCGCGCACTTTCCACAGGGCACATTTCCCGACACAAAAGAACACTTTCCACGCATAGTAGTCTCATTGTCACAACATCACATCCGTGCATCTTAGAAGTGCGTCGTTCGTGCATTCACCGTCGCAGCGCCCATCTCATTGTCTGAACATCACATCCGTGCATCTCAGAAGTGCGTCACATCCGTGCATCTCAGCAGTGCGTCGTTCGTGCATTCATCTCATTGTCTGAACATCACATTCGTGCATCTCAGAAGTGCGTCGTTCGTGCATTCACCGTCGCAGCATCCGTCTTCTGCGTCACTTCCGTGTACATCTCCTTCCTACGCGGCTGACATCCGACGAGTTCGAGCAGCGAGCGGCGGAAGTGCGCCCCAGTGATGACGTACAAGATGAAGTTACACGCGTAGTGCGACAAACATATCTCGTCCACAATCTTCCGACCCAGCATGTAACCGAGATTCCTATTCCAGACGGGATCGACCCGTATCTCGTCATCACTCAACGTATGATCCCCTTCCGGAAAGTCCATCATAAGCACGTAGACGAGCGTAGCCGGAAGCGTCGTAATGATGACGTAGAACGACACTGACAGCAGCATGACGGTCGTCGCCGACGTCGATCCGTTGGTCCCGTGGTCCCCGGAAGCGGTGGCGCCCCCTTTCAACGACGCCGAGACCATGTTCTTCTGACCAAGCTTCGAAACCTTGCGGACTTCGAGAATAACGAAGATGTTGAAGACCAGGATGATGACTGGGACGATGAGGAAGACCGTGATCTCCGTCATCCAGGACCAGACGGACCACAGGGATCCATCTCCACCGTCCTGGATCGACATCCGCAAGACGCAGTCCGTGTTCTCCGGATCGTAGACCCAGAAGTATCCTTGGATGAGAGCGAGCGATGTGCAGCAGATCACCGCTGTGATGACGACCTTGAAGGCGCGAACGCATGTGCAGAACTGCTCCTTGCGGAACGGGTGGCAGACGGCTATGTACCTGCGTACAATCAATAAATTAATTAATCAATCGGTCAGTCGGTCAATCAATCAACCGATCTGATTGTCAGTCAGTTAATCAGTAAATCAATCAGCATATCAATCGAAAATTCAATTAATCAGCCCAACAGTCAATCAATAAGTCAATCAATCAATCAAACAAGCAATCAGTCAGTTAATCCGTCCACCAATCAGTAAATCAACAACATCCAAGCAATCACGGGCTCCCGTGTACAAAGACATATGTGAGATAGAAGGACACAGATGGCCAAACAGACGGACAGAATGGCACAGACATGCAGTTTGTGGGGGTGCGGTGGTGTAGGGGCATGTTCGGTGTCTTCGAGCCGTAAGATTGCGGGTTTGAATCCACCTCAAGCCGCCGAGTAAGGACTCTGGGCAAATCATTTACTCGCAATTACTCATGCGCTTCGGCGTGAAACTCCGATGCTGTGTCCGCGCTGTAGTCGTGAGCGCCTCTTAGTAGACATCTTGAACGGGAGCTAGTCATAACAAATGCTCATGCATAGTTGCATACATGTAGAGGGATACAGAGGGGTAATGGACGAAGATCCATCCTCTAGTGCAGCAAGCATAATTGATTTAATCGGCAGATGTCGACGTCATACAATATGCAAACGACGATCTTTGCTGGCATTCGCTAGATGGCGAGACGTTTCAACTCACGACCACAAACGATTTATAATTATTGGTCGGATGTCATGCATAATACAAGCAGATAAAATGAACGAAAAGTCGTCAGTGGGGGCACAAGGGTCATTCATAGCATCATCACTACCGAGAGTCTCTACGTGAGTGCGTTTAAAAAGGGGAAGAGCTAGTTTGAATGGATGCCATGGGTACGATGATGATGATGATGATTATGATGATGATGATGATGATTATGATGATGATGATGATGATGATGATGATGATGATGATGATGATGATGATGATGATGATGATGATGATGATGATAATGATGATGATTGTGATGATGTTGATGATAATGATTATGATGATGGCGGTGATGGTGATGGTGATGATGATGATGATGATGATGATGATGATGATGATGATGACGATAGTAATGAAAATGATAACAATAACAACAACAACACCAACCACGGCAGCAATAACCATAGCAACAATAATGATGAACGTTATCACAATCATCATTATTACCGGGGGATAATAATGATATTAATAATTATAATGATAACAACAAAAGAAAAGAAAAAACAATAAAATAATAATAATATGATATTCCTCATAGCAGTAAATGCGGGATTGTCCCTTGGACAGTCCTCTCCTCCAAGTTCTCATCCTCCCACCGATAGTGTACCGGCAATGTACTAACTATGGATGAGCATGATAAGCCGCTAGGGGGCGCGGACGGAGCAGAAACCCCGAACCACGAAATTTTTGCACTGGCTTGAACTTGATCCGACCTATCTATTGACAATCTAACATGTTTAGCCACAACATCATTCCACACACCCTATTATGTTCAAACGACTACAGAAAACTGTTGTTCAAATACACCTTTTTTAGTGAACTAAAAATGCCATTTAAACCACTTTTTCGAGACTATTTAGAATGATTCTACGGCATACGAAATCAAGGAGATAAGATAAATTCTATTGTTAGCACAAAAATAATGTAAAGCGCACACAGAGTGAGGAAAAACAAACAAATAATGAAAAACAAACAAATAATGAAATCACATGAAAATTATTGCTTAATATATTGAAAAAACTAAATTTTTAAGTTTATTTAGCTGATAAAGAAAAAGTTTTTGCAAAGCTACAAATATGCCGTGACCCCATTAACAGTATAGGTATCACCGTATCAAAACAATTCCAGCTGGAAAGAGTTAGGCCTAAACAATTTATAGTCATCAACAAGGAGTTTGAGGTCAAAGTTTAACTGTTTGAGCATAGTAATGAGACTAATTCCGAGCAATAGGCTTATCGATGGCATTAAAAAATAATTACGCCAGCGTATATATGCATTTTTTACGTGCGACCTGGTGGCGGACCGGTAACGCGTCGGCTTACGGAGCGTGAGGTTGCGGGTTCGACTCCGGGTAACGACCTTGGGCAAGTTGTTTACGCACACATGCCTCTGTCACCAAGCAGTATAATTTGGTACCGGCGTAAGCTGGGAAGTAAACGGCAAGTCCTGTGATGCGCTGGCCCCGTGTCCAGGACCTTGGGATTCGTCCATTGCCGGCTCAAGGGCCTAGAAAAGGAGATGAGCGCCTCACCAACGGGCCTTCGGCCCTGGGATGTCTTTACTTACTTTATATATGCATTTTATTAATGTACGCATGCATGCATGTATGATTGTGTGACTGTATAAATGTATGCATGCATAAATGCATGCCTTCGAGCCGGAAGGTTCGAGGTTCGAGTCCACCTGGCCGCGTAAGGACCTTGGGCAAGTCCTTCACTCACAATTGCTCAGCGCTTCGGCGTGAAACTCCGATGCAGTGTCCGCTCTGCATCGGGAGCGCCTCTGAGTAGAGAGAGCTTGAAGGGGCGCTATAACAAGTGCACATACAAACAAACAAAATATATGCATGTATGCATGTATTCATGTTTGCATGTTTGCATGAATGCTTTTATGCATGTACTCATGTACGCATGTACGGCACGCATGTGCACATGTATGCATGTATGCACGCACGCACGCATTGCACTCTTGTACATGTGTATGTATGTATGTGTGTATGTACGTACGTACGTAAACAGACATGTAAACAGGCAATGCACAAAGGCAGACAGTGCAACAAATATCTTAGGAAAGGCAAGAACAGTTTACAAATGATTTCCGCCAATGTCACGTCCTTCCTCGCCACAAGATGTCGCTGGACTCTCGATTCATCCGCACTCAACTCTGCAGCGGATAAAAAGTCTGATTTTTGTCCACCAGTTTTAATGAGGTCCCAGGAGAAAGAGAAGAAGGGTCCGTGCTTTCGTTGCGGTTTCTTTCGTCCTTTCGTCTGCTGTTTCTTTGAGTCCCATTCGGGAATTGCGGGATTCTGCGACGGGATCCGGAACGTCAGAGAGATTGAGGACGCAGCTGGAGCGGGGAAGCAGAAGAAGCGGAAATGGAAGGACGTGGAGATGGGAGATTAGGAGAACGAAGAAGGAGGATTAGGAAGACTTTGGGGGAAATGGGGAGGAGAAAGTGATAGAAAAGGTGATGTGCAGCTGGCAGAAACAGAGAGAAATCAAGAAGGATGAGGAGAAGGAAGAGGACGAAGAGAAGGAGGACGAAGAGAAGGAGGACGAAGAGAAGGAGGACGAGGACGAGGAGGACGAGGATGAGGAGGACAAGAAGAAGGAGGAGGAGGAGGAGGAGGAGGACGAGGCGGAGGAGGAGATGAAGAAGAACAAATAGAAAAGAGGAGAAGTATATTTTGGCGATAATGAGGAAGAAGGCCATTTAGGAGGATAGTCTGAGGAGGTGGAGAAGTAGATTTTAAAGAATAAGTGGGAGACGGAACGAGAGGAAGAAGGCGAAGATAAAGAGGGAAAAAACTGAGGACCATTAGAAAACAATGAACACAACAGAAACACGGATAATTATCAAAGCATCGATGTACCATTGATGTTGTCGTTAACCAGCGTCAGGGAATTTACAGGCAACTCCGCCATTCCCAAGCACAGATAACTGGGGAGGGTGATGCTATTGTCGTCCACTGCTGCTTATTGATTCTACGATGAAGCAGTGAAGGGCTATATAGGGTAAGGGTTATGGGTTATGGGTTAGAATCACGGTTATGCTATTTTAACTTTAACATAATTAGGCTATGTACATATATATTTTAATTTTGAAGATATTGACGCAATGACGATTGCATGGTGTGTCGCCAAATTTGTTTGTGAGTTTAGGTTGAGAACCTCTGGCGTAGAAGAGCGTGACTTTAAAATCACATCTGAAGTCGAAATAAGAAGAGATCAGAACGCACGATTGGGCTACAGTTTTAAGTATTGGAAATATGTTATCTAAACTGTGGTGGATATGGAAATATATAGATATAATTATACATGTATGAATATATGTATAGTAAATATATATATATATATATTTATTTATTATTTAAGTTCATTTACTTGATACATTGTTAATTCATGGAATTCGATGTCAAGTAGCCTAGTAATACAGGACAATATTGCCACACTGATACTGTTACACTTAATATACCGTTCAATTCAATAATTGTAAAGGTGTTCTAAGTGGACTGCATGATTATTTTGTAATGCTGGGTAGATTGCTCAATGTGTTAAGTTTAATCAAATAAAATAGGGTACATGAAGGAAATGTATATGCGCGATAGAATGAAGATGGAACCATTGGCAGTAGGTTGAGGTATATATGGAGCTAGCTTATTCCAGCCTATTCCTGCAGCGATAGAGAAAACGCGTCGCTGCCTGATAGAAGTACAAGCATATAATTTTATGGGACAGGAAGTTCGTCATGTGCAGAAGAGCGAAGGGAACGGCGGGTCTGGATATTCTGTGTGTGGAGTGATAAAACTCCATGAGATAGGAAGGGGCCAAATTGAGGGAGCAACACCACACCATGCATTGTTGCACAACCCCCAGAAACAATTCGCTGTGGGGGAGTTAGCCGGCGCAGAGCACTATGCATTGTATAGCTATTCACACCTTTTCTTATTTGATGACGTTGGTTATATCACATGATTTGCTGTCTCTTCATTTATTCTCTTGCTGCCTTTTAATTGCTTAGCTAATGCTACCGTTTTCTTATTTAACTCTTTCCCGCCGGATCGGGTCGCGGGTGACCAGGTATCGGAACAATTCAGGCGGGAATGAGTTAATTACCTAACTTATTTATACATCATTTATATCGCATGCTTAGCTGTCTCTTCGTTTAGCTCTTTCACTGTTTGGCTGATGCTACCATTTAGTTATTTCATTGCTTAGCTATCTCTTCGTTTAGCTTTTTCAATGTTTAGCTACTGCTATCGTTTAGCTATTTCATTGCTTAGTGATTACACTGTTTAGCGATTACACTGTTTAGCTAAGCAATAATTTAGCCATTACACCATTTAGCCACGTCATCGTTTAACTATTTCACCGTTTAGCCATGACATCTTTCAGCTACTCGGTCTAGATATCGTTTAATCTTTTCGCTGAACTTTCGCACAGTAAGCTGCACAAGTCAATTATTTAACACCTCTTTATTCTAAGAAGGTGTTAAATATATGGGCCTATATTTCGCTGTTTCGCAGTTCATACACATACCCGCTGCAGATTCTTCTCCGAACCTTCTCCACGTTCGTGCTTGCTTTTCCATTAATAACTTAATGGTTTCTTAAGTACGTCTTAATTGTATGCTTTCTCACAGTAGCTCCGTATCTCACCTGCTGCAAGAGCTCGGCTTCTGAGAGGCAGGCCGATAAGTCTCTCTTTATGTCCCTTCAGTCTGCACCAGCATACGTTGTTTTTGTCTCTGTTGTCTGCGCTGTATAGATGAGCGCCGCAAAAGCAAGTTATGGCGATCTGCTAAGGTTTATTACCATACCAGCTCAACGTTTAACCTGTGCATTGAGGTGTGGCACAGGTGTAGCTTTTAGATCAACAAGGTTCCAGAAGGTTCTCCAGCAACTATACGACCTTCTACTGTGGAGGGGAACAGCAACATGTAATCATAACGCTATGACCCCAGAGGCATAGCTGGTACGTAGTTCTAGCGACTTAACTTTCTTGGTATCGGTATAGTCCAGGACCAGCGGTCAGTCTCCTTACTCACAGTCACATTCTCATCTATAGTGACAGGCAAACTGCATTGTATTGTACTGTATTGTACTCTATTGTACTGTATTGTATTGTATTGCACTGTATTGTATTGTACTGTATTGTACCGTATTGTATTGTAATGTATTGTACTATATTGTACTGTGTTGTACTGTATTGTACTGTACTGTATTGTACTGTACTGTATTGTACTGTATTGTACTATATTGTGTTATACTGCTTTGTATTGTATTGCTGGCTTCCGTATATAGCCTACGGTTCGCCGTCTCCTTTAGGTATACAATTCGCTCCGTCATCCTCTCTGGTGGTCTTCACTCGTCTTTCTTTCGCCTCAAATCCTCCTTTTTTCTCTTGTCTGAGACAACGCTTTATTAGTCGTCGAATAAAAATACAATACAATACGATACGATACAATACAATACAAATGCATGAAATCAGTGTTTTACAGACACGCTGACGTTGTGATCAGTCACCGACCGGCTTAGGCCAGACTTTATCTGCACGGTCTCCTGTCTTAAAGCACAGTGACGAATGATGAAGAATGATGAATTACCGAATGAAATGTAAAACGAGTGAATGATAGATTGAACGAAAGAAGAACAGAAGAGTGACGAAATGAACGAACGAACGAACGAAATAAAAGAGCGAGCATTTGTTGCTGTCTTGCTCCATCTCCATAGAAGGCTCCGATCTGCCGATAGGACATTAATCCCTTTGTAACTCATGTAAGCTATCGGCTATGGCTACAACACGGGGTTGTCAAGTCGTCAAAGAAAAACGCCAGTTGGGATCGTCTTGCGAATTTTGGGCTACTTTTACTTGATTTGGCGATGCCTAGGAAAGAATTAATTGCCATCCGATTTATAGTAATTTATCACGGAGGATGAGGAGAAAAAGAAGGTGTTGTACAGTTCTGAAAATTACTTAATTAAGTATATATAATTAATTTTTCTAATCGACTAAAAATTAATTTAAGAGAAGTATTGGAATAAAAAAAGGAGCAATATAAATACCTTACCTCTCGACCGTAAAGCAGAGAACCAGCGTCGGCGACAGATACTGCGTGGCCATGAAGAGTATGTAGTAAACCTCGCAGAAAACTGGTACTCTGAAACTGTGCAGCGCCCACGCGTACTTCAACTCCATGACGATATGAAGAAGTATGAAGATGAGATCGACGATGGAGATGGCCGACAAATAGATGGCCGACGAATTGCTCCGCCACATGCGGCGCTGCAGCCAGATGCGAGCCGACAGAATGTTACCTACGATTCCGATGGCGTACCAAACGGGAGTGAAGGCCCGGTCGACGATGACGGCTGAGGGGCAGTGGACCAGCAGGAAGGCGACAACTTCGTAGGGGTCGAACTGGCCGGTGGTGTTGGACGATCGGAGGGTGGTGTCGTCGTTGGAGAGTGGAGTATCCCCATCCGTCTGTAGCTGATAGGGTGGGGGTGATGATGATGATGAGATTGTTGTTTCGTTGGTAGCTGCCATTGTTATCTGAGGTAGTGAGGTGTTGAGAGTATGTGGTTTTTTCCTTTCAAATCGATTTGATGACGTGAGATTGTAGAAAGCAATGCTGAAATAGAAGACGATGTTTTTTAGTAATTAATTAGCTTACTCAGATGTACTTCAGCAGTATAAACTGCATGCTATTTAGTGCTTTTATCTTGGAAATTACAAAGATTTGATCTTCTTTAGACACCTTTAAATCTGTTTTAAAGAGTTATATAAGTATTAATTATATTAGTGGATGTATAAATTTCCACTGTCTATCAAGGGAGTGTGCGATAAATGGTCAAATTGAGATTGTCGAAAGCAATGCTGAAATAGAAGACGATGTTTTTTAGTAATTAATTAGCTTAATCAGATGTAATTCAACAGTTTAAACTGCAGTCTATTTAGTGCTTTTGTCTTGGAAAGCACTAAAAATGCTGGGCTTGCTTTGGAAACCTTCGAATCGGTTGTCAAAGCGCTATAAGTATCAATTTCAGCAATGAGCTTATAAGTAATGAGCTTATACAGTTCGAATGCCTGTGTATCCGAAGATAATGTGACCCCGACCGATGAACTGAAGGAGGAACAAAAACTGAAACACCAGGACGAACTGAACGCCAATGGTATGCACGATTATCATTGTAATGCTTTGTTAGAACATAGACCAATGTTGGACCATAGATCCGATATGAATAATGTTATAAGACCTCTGGATAGAAATGTAAGTGATAGGCAGCAGGGGTCAAACACCATACCTGTAAAATATAGCCAAAACCGTCCTCCTAGAACGGAGGCACAAGAGGAAAGATTTAGATACAATTTGTCTAGAACGGTCTTTGTGACTGGAGAGGCGAACATGTTGCATAAATTTTTTCGCACTAAACCTGTCCAATTGTTCAAAGAATTAACTAAGCAGGCAGGTGATGAGGCGATTAAGGTGTTCCGCACAGATAAAGGTTTGCGAATACTTGTACAAAATGAAGTGCAGAGAAATAGACTTTTGAATTTAACAAACCTATGTGGAAACAGTGTCTCTGTAACACTGCCATACTCTTTAACAAAGCCAACACCTCCTTCTCGTCATGAGGTTTCTTTTGTTGTAAAGGGGGTGGTGTATGGAATACAGGAAACTGAGCAAAACATGTCTGAGTTGGCCCAGGCCATTGGAGCTATTGAGCTCAAAACAATTGGAAATATTGAGACCAGTAAGGCAACACTAATTACTTTTCCACAGGGGACAGACTTACCCCCTTTTATTCAAGCCTTTGGCAGGAGATTTAAAGTACATGAATACATTCCGAAACCTATAAGATGCGACAAATGCCAGAAATTTGGTCATACTAAATATCAATGCAAAAGTGTATCCATTTGTAGCCGTTGCAGCGGGAGTCATTTGTATAATGATTGCCCAACTCAGGACATTAAGAATTGTGCTAATTGCCATGGCAGTCATAGTGCTGCTTATAAAGGATGTCCTGAGTACATGAAGACTCAAGAAATTCTACATATCAGGGCTTTGCAGAAGGTGTCTTACGCAGAGGCTGCAAAGCGATATCTGACACGAAATGACCCTTTAACACATGATTTAAACACAGAACAAGATCTAGATGCAGATACACCAAGCAGCAGTGGAAACAAAATAAATACAAAAGGTGGTTCTGTCGAACAAAGGACAGAAATCACTAATCCAATCCAATCACCTGCACAAACTTTAAAAGAATTCCTTACTTTTGACCACAGTAATTATAAGGCGATAAATGTGGCACAAACAGATAAAACTAACATTGAAGAATATGATGACCTAACATGTAAGCTGATGACTTTCGTTTTGGGTGTTTTGGCTGCTATCGATAAGTCCAAAACCAGTATGGAGACTAAACATCGTGTTTGCAAGGGGCCTCAGAGTTCCTGTTTGAAGGTGAAATCCAGTTCAGATGGAATAAGCCAAACAAATAGAAAAGTTTAAAATTATTCATTTTCCTTATGATGGCTTTTATTATTGCACATTGGAACATGCGAGGCCTGAGGGCAAATCTTTACCAGCTTAAAAACTATCTTTGTAATACAGGAATATCTCCAGATATAATATGTTTGCAAGAAACATTTTTAAAAGAAAAATTGCAAACACCTAAATTTGATAATTATAGTGTTGTAAGAAAGGATAATACTAAACACAGTCGGGGAGGATTAGCCATCCTAATTAAAACTGGTATTAGTTTTACAATATTAGACATTAATTATATTGAAAATGTTGAAATCTTAGGCATAAATATTAAAACTGAAATTGGTCACTTAGATATCATAAATACATATATTGCTCCAGGAATTAGAATAGATAAAGTCGAAATTGAAAAAATCTTTCCCCTAAAAAGAGCCATTGTTTTGGGAGACCTGAATGCTCATAACAAAAGCTGGGGTTGCACAAACACAAAAGAAAGAGGTAAGATTTTAGAAGAAATTCTTAATGATAAAAGTTTAACTGTCTTAAATACTGGCCAACCCACATTAATACCTGCTATACACTCAAAAAATCGTTCAGTTATAGACCTGTCTATTGTGACAAAGGAGTTGGCATTAAATTGTCAACATTATGTTTCTAATAATAGCATGGGTTCAGACCACTATTTGTGTAATATAATTGTAAATGAGGAGGTTGTAGTGGAACCAAACATGAGTATGCAATTGTGGAAATTGAAGAAGGCCGATTGGAAAGTTTTTAAGACAAATAGTCAATATTATTTGACTGAAGGTCTTATCGATGAAAATAACAATGAAACGTTCAAAAATATTGTAGAATCACTTACATTATTAGCTAATGAGACTCTACCTTGTAAGAAAAATAAATCCAACAATAAATGTTACCAACTAAATAAGAAACGTAAACCTACCCCTTTTTGGAATAACAAATGCTCCGAAGTAATCTATAGTAGAAATAAAGCTAGAAACAAATCTACAAAATCAAAAGAATTGAAAGACTATATCGAATTTAAGCATCAAGAGGCAATAGTAAAGGTGACCTTAAAATCAGAAGCAAAAGCTAGTTGGGAAAACTATTGTTCTGAATTAACTGACCAAACTAAATTGGGTAAAGTATGGGACATGGCTCGACGGATGAATGGTATAACATCGTATAGTTCTATCCCAACCTTAAATTATAATGGATTACTTGCAGAAAATAATTTAGACAAATCTAATCTATTAGCGCAAATGTATGCCAAAACGAGTAGCAATACTAACTATGATCTTAAATTTGTTGAACATTTAAAACGTGTAAAAAATGAACATAGCCCAATTCCATCAGATAATTTACCAGGTCTAGCAGACATTGAGGCTCTTAATGAAAACTTCTCACTCAAAGAATTAAAAGATGCTATTCGAAATTCTAAGTGTAGTAAATCTCCAGGCGATGACAAAATTCCTTATGAATTTTTTAAACATCTGCATCGTAAAGCACTTAAAATACTGTTAGAATTTTACAATAAGATATGGACAGAAGGTGAATTACCAGAGGATTGGCACCATGCAATTATATTACCTCTTCTGAAACCAAATAAAAGTTCTTCTAGTCCTGAATCTTATAGGCCCATCTCACTGACATCAACCATTTGTAAAATCATGGAGAAAATGATTACTAATAGATTACAGTGGTTTGTGGAGAAAAACCATTTGCTTTCAAAAAATCAGTCAGGTTTCCGAAAAAATAAAAGTACCATAAACCAGATACTTAAATTGCAAGATAATATTTTGAAAAAGTTTAAAAATAAAGAAGATGTACTAGCAATATTTATTGATTTTGAACGTGCATATGACATGCTCCACGTTCCTACACTACTAAAAAAGCTCTTAAATATGGGAATCATAGGAAAAACATACAGATGGATAGCAAACTTTTTATCCAATAGAACATTCCAGGTCAAAGTGGGTGCATCTCGTTCGGACAATTATACTTTAGAAAATGGTACACCTCAAGGGTCCATTATATCACCCTTAATATTTCTGATTATGATAAATGACATTCCTCATGGGTTAGATGGGGTAGAAATGACATTGTTTGCTGACGATAGTTCCATTTATGCAAGTCATCGAGACCGTAGTAAATTGCAGAAAAGAATTCAGTTATCCTTGAATGCAATTGATATTTGGTGCAAAAAGAACGGCTTTAAAATTTCTATAAGTAAAACTATAGGAGTTATGTTTACTAAGAAAAACAAGAGTTCAAACATTGAAATAAAAGTTGGGAGTGAACCCATAAAAATTGAAAAGACAGCTAAATTCCTTGGGGTAATTTTTGATCATAGGTTATCATGGAAACCACATATAGAATATGTTATTGCTAAATGTAAAAATCGTATGAATCTGATGAGAGCAGTGTCTGGAAATCATTGGGGAGCTTCGAAAAAAGCTCTAATTCATATTTACCGGGCTCTTATTAGATCAGTAATTGATTACGGCGATGTAGTTTTTTCCTCAGCACCTAAATCATATCTAGATAAGTTATCATCTATACAGACTGAGGCGCTAAGATTGTGCTGCGGAGCTGCCAAAGGAACTGCAGCCTTAGCTCTTCAAAATGAATGTGGTGAAATGCCTTTGCATATGAGAAGATTGCAAAATTCCATAAAATTGGGTGCTAAAATATTGGGTGGTCCAAATCATCCACTCGGATCTGCTTATCAACCGCATTGGACGGATGAGTTCAGAACATATGGTCAAAAAAATCAATCCACTTACATTAGGACACATAGTTTTTTCTCCTCTCTTAATGTCCCTTTTCAATCCCCTACCTTTCCAACGAATCCCCCTTGGCTAAATAAAGACATTGATGTTGATATAACTCTTCACAAAGAAATGAGTAAGAAATACGACAATCCCGAACTTTTACGTCTTATTTCATTAGAACATATAAACAAATATCCTACTTACACGCACATATATACAGATGGTTCAAAAGCTGATAATTTAGTCGCTGCTGCTTATACAATCCCTGCCCTAAATTTAGATAAACAAATTCGTATTTGTGACTATTCTAGCATATTTGCTGCGGAACTAACTGCTATTAAAGAAGTATTCTCCTGGATATCAGAAAATGAAAAGCAAGACCTTAAAGATTTTGCTATTTTTTCCGACTCTTTAAGTGTTCTTACTGCTATTAAGAATTCCTTTACAAAGTCCCGATCACACTTATTGCAAGAAACAATAAGAGCCTTTAATGAAATTAAAATAAGTAAAGTGCATTTGATCTGGATCCCGAGTCATGTAAATATATCTGGTAACGAAAGAGCGGATGCTTTAGCAAAGCAATCACTGAGTATGCCAATTGTTAACTCAACAAATTATCTGGAACTGCAAGAAGTGTTTTCAATTATAAAATTGTATGTAATTGAGAGTTGGCAGAGATACTATGACAGTGATCATAAGGGTCATCACTATAAATTTATATGTCCAGTAGTGAACACAAACCTGAAGTTCACTGACCTTAATAGGAAAAAAGAGGTTCAAATTTCAAGATTAAGATTAGGAAAAGTTAATCTAAATGAAAGACTTTATCTTATGAAGAAACATGACAGTGGTCTTTGTAATTTATGTAAAGTTACAGAGAACATAGATCATTTATTATTAACTTGTAAAAAAGAAAATATATCTGACATACTAAGAAATGCATGTGTTTCTTTTAAATTAGACTTCAATACTAAGAATTTACTTGATAACGGTTACATGCAAAGTGTTGTTTATAGGCTCATAAACCAAATAACCAAAGGAAAAATTGTGTAATTACTGTCGTTTATAAGACTGTGTAGGAAGTTTATACATTGTATATGAATCAACTTGCTAAAAAATGTTCACAAAATCATCAATGTGTGTCTTGCTGTTGTTATGTCATGCCATTGTACTATGATTGAGCTGGAATATTGTTTGTCGTCTTTACTCTTTTATGATGAAAAAATCATATCTCATATTAGCATGTTTAAAAATTTCTATATGTATCAGTTACGAATTAAATGTGTAATAAGAATAGTAATCAAGAAAAGTTTGTGACATTTCATGCACCGTGATGCACGTGACAATATTACTGCAAAATATTAATGAATTTGCCAAAGCAAAAGATTTAACATAACTTGTATTGTTGATGTTATTATCAGTTAACCATTTGCTGTTAAGCAATGGTCACAAAAGACATTGAACAATAACATTATATCATGGCTAAGTTTGCTGTTAAACAACGAACAATAATATTGTTATGACAATGTTATATAGTAGGCTATATCTCGGACGTTATGAATTTATTGTTACTGTACTGTATAAGATGTAAATTTGTCGTCAACGGCCTTTGACGCCAAACGACGACGTTAAACTTTGGTGAAAAAAAAAGCTTATAAGTTCTATCCCTGATTCCGAGTTTACATCTGAGCGAATTGAAATTGTCGAAAGCAATTCTGATATCGAACACGATGTCTTTAATAATAAAATAAATTAACTTAGTTTAATATTAGACACACTTTATTGTTGGACGGACTTTATTTCTCGGACTGCTCTGCTTCCGGAGTCTCGGGTTGACACGTGATGCGGACGATGCCCTCGTTGAGATGTATCGGACGGTCGTCGGAGAAGGCTCGACGAAGCCGCTCAACTATGCGCTGCTCGGATACGCCCTGCTGGAGGCTCGCCTGTTCCAGGAGGCGGCTGAAGCGTTCACCTGGTCGTCCTGGCTGCAACCGGAAAGCGATCTCGCCTACTCCAATGCCTGGATGAGCGCCCTGCTTGCCACCTACGCGCTCATGGCGCGCGGTCTCGACTACCTACTCCAGTTCCTTTTCCAAACGGAGAAAGACGGCCTGCTGTCTTTCCAGGAGAAGAAGAGCTACCTGAGGAGACAGGCTTCCTACAGATCGAGGAAGTTGATTAGAGACGCGAGCAGGGAAGAGGCGATGAGGGAGGTTTCGAATCTGCGAAAGGGTTTGCAGGTCGACGGGTCACCAGCTACCAGTTCAGCTCCAATCCAGAATACTGTTGAAAACCACGACCACCGAACGGAGGCATCACTCAAGGACGCTTCCATGAACCACGAAGACGGCCTGCTGAGCGACCATTACCCGAACTGTACAACATCCAGCGCCAAAGAGGCAGAGGAGCACAGTAGAAGGGTCGCACTGGAAGCAAGGCGTTGGAGACGCCAGCAGAACTCCCAGCGAATTCGAGACACACCCACTTCCTTGAACAGGGACGGGGAGTCATTATCTCCGACTGGACGGCAGGAGGAAGCAGCAGGAGCAGCGGGAAGACCAGGGTCAGCATCGAGAAAGAAGTGGCGCTCACGACTCTACCATAATCTACCGGAGAGTCCCGACAGCGAGGGGCTGCTGAACGACACGAGAAGACCGAGAATAGAACAGTAGTTCTCTCTTTACCAAGAGGACAGGAATCTCAAGGCTCAGTTGGAAAGACATAACAAGAGAACCGATTTTGAGAATAGTTAGGAAAACGTAGTCGATTCAAAGAAGGTCTAAGTTGAGAGAGAATGATAAAGGAAGTGTACGCACCAAGAGACTGGAGTCACTGACCTCAGCGTTTTTTGTGCCAACTTCTTTAGCGATGTCGTTTCGTTTAGTATACGCCTAAAGCCTTCTAAAAAAAACCTTTCTCGCAATCGCCGCCACCGCCGCCGCTTTCGCATATTACTGTAATAATAATACTGCAGAAACTGAACGCTCACTTTTTGTGTCAAGGAAAACTCTTGGAAATGAGATGTTCCATCTTGTTTTGTGTTAACTGCGAGAAAATTCCCAAATGCAATGAAATACATTAATAACCGTTATGATATTCATTCAGTCAAGAATTTCTGTAGCGCCTTTAAAAGAGGAATGCTAAGAAGTACTCTCAACTCTAATACGACAAGAAGACAGGGCTGTTTCTAAGGAATTTTTAGAACTGCACAACTCCTTCTTTCCTTTACCATCCACCATGGAAAATTACTTCCAATTTGAGGACAATGACCAATTTTTTGCTAGTTTTAACTGTACAGAAGTGCTTCTACAACTGCACAAATCTATTTAGAACTGCACATCTTGTGTACAACTGCACGTTAAAACGCCATGCTTTGAAAAAGCACAGTTTTGATTTGAATTTTTTTTAATGCTTCGGTAAGAGACCCATGAAGCAGACCTAGCTTCGGTGGGCGTCCTTGTTGGCAATCAAAAGAACACGACCGACCATACGACAAGAAATCAAAATGACGTTGAAAAGTTTTGGGCGAAGGACTGGTAACTGGTTCAAGGCCCCAGACAGTGGGCCTTAGTGGAACCCCCAAGTTTCGCGTTGAAGGCTGAGCTCTGTATCCATCAAGCTAACCTGACCAGCAATGATATTAAAGTCTAGTCTGCCACATAAACCTACAGTCCTACACCATCGCCTTATCATCGTGACCATCAGCTTATCGAGCACAAGGTCGCTTCCTTGGTATGGCGATACCAGCTCATGTTAGAACCTGCTCCAACTTATGTTTCAATACAATACGATACAATACAATACATTGCAAAACAATGCATTACATAACAATGCAATAAAATAGCCTACATTACAATACAATACATTGCAATACGATCCAATGCAATATCGATGAATCATGGATAACGTCGCCCTCATAGTCACAGAACTGCTCAAGACCATTCCTACAGGAAATGAATTTACATCTTAGTGCGCTTGCACTCTAAGATCAAACTGAAATTCTATTCCAAAATAGAGCAAATAAGATTTTTTAAAAGATTCTTGGTGCTATTACATTCCTTGTGATTTACCTCACAGTGGCAGGTCATTTTTATTACAGTAACTGTTAGCACGTTTCAGATGATCCACACATGTCACACTTAATTAATATAAAGACTTGTATTACCGTTTAAAAGGTGTCTACTTGAAACATCGCAGCTAAACAAAAACTTGTTAATGGTTTATAACTATTATATTTAGTACTACGTACTTGATACTAGAAACGTTTTCCAAATCGGATTTAAATCTTAAATAAAGACGATTGGTGAATCTCTTAACCGCTATAGAACACATCTCTGGGCTCTTTTTACACGCTGCACTAGTCTAAATTAATTACAAATACAAGTACACCAAGCTGACACAAAAACGGACCAGGCCGACTATTTCAGAAGTTTATTAAATTCAAGATTGAATTAAAATGTTTCAAAATACATTTTAATTAAATCTTGAATTTAATAAACTTCTGATATAGTCGGCCTGACCTACTATTAGCCTACTGAAGAAGACAGTTAAGCGTACTTTAGTTTTACTTCGAAAACTCCTCGTGCTCTCAAGCTAAAAAATTCAACAGAGCCATTTCTAAATTAAGTTGCAACACTAGAGGACGTGTCAAACACCAGTAAAAAGACTGGCATTAACTCACCATAATATTATCTAGTATGTCAATATTGCTATTTTTGCTATTCATCATAATTACTAGTAATTTGTTACTCCTATCACGCTATGTCTAATAGACTACGCACTCGAGATATTAATCAAATCTTTTTTTTAAACGCAATGAGGTCAATGTAACTTACATTAATTTAAAACCTCTTTTTCTGGGCCCGCCGTATACATGTATCTTATTTGTAAATCGCTATGGAATTAACTTAAACCACTTCAATTGTAATAGTTTCCGAAGATAAACTTATTGTTAGTATGGATGCCGAGTCTCTGACAACAGTACTTTAACAATTGATATTTTAAAAATTGTAATTACATTTTATTTGACTCTTTTGATGAACATTTTGTTGACCCTCACCCGAACAAGCGAAAAACCAACTTAATATGAACAAAAGAGGTGTAAAATTGCTAATATGAATAGTCTGGGTTTTTCTGGGGGTTTTTGGGGAAGGAAATCTGGGTTTATTTTTGAAACATCAGTGGCAACACTTATTTCAAATAATTATACGCGCTGGCATTATATAAAGAATGTTTTAACCGTTTTAAAGGTGTCTGTGTGAAACAGCTTCTAAACGTAAAAGCTATATTATTAGTACTACGTAGCACGTTCTTGCTATCATAAACACGTTTTTGAAGTCGGATTTCAAAGTTTAAAAAAGCACTACGTGTAACTACGTGGTAAACCCCTTGCCCGCTAGAATAAACCTTTGCGCTCTGATTGCACGCTGCAGTATGGCAATAAAATTGCATTCACCAAGCAGGCGCCAAAAAGGGGTTAGGCCTACTATTTCGAAAATTTAGAAAATTCAAGATTTAGCGAAAATGTATATTTGAAATCTCTATCGGCCTGCTATTACAGAACAAAAAGGAAGCGATAATACAGTTTTGCGAGAAAGCCCCTCGCACCCTCAAGGTAAAAATTCGAGTCCCCAACGCTAGAGGACGTGACAAACTTATGTAGTAGACTCTCGTTAACTCACCATAATCTGGTATATATATATATATATATAAATATATAGTCATTGTTGCTATCTATTAATCATTTTTATATTTATATATTGCCATTATTGTTATTAATCATTATAATTAATTTGTTGCTTATATCGCTCTATGCCTAATAGGCCACGCAATCGAGACATTAATATATCGCAAAACAAGGTAAATTTATATTAAAGCTCCATTTTTTGCGCTGACCGTATCTTACCCGTATCTGATTACAGAAACACGTTCCCATTGATCGATCATACACCTCGCTTCTGGTAGTTTCAAAAGATCGACAACATCTAATGGCAGTCAAGAAAGTTGACGCCGACTTTGACTAACGATGACAAACCGAATATCAACGATGCCTTTTGACAGGCTGTTATGAAACATGTTTTAAATGGTATGCACTGGATCAATATATCAAATTCTGTTCACGTTTAAAAGGTTTCTAACCAAACATCGAATCATCTAAACATAAAAATGTGTAAAACCATTCTGGAAAGGCAAGAAGTTGTCAAGAATATTGTTATTGTTAACCTTATCACCGCCGCCGCCACCGCCACCGCCACCAGCACCACCACCACCACCACCACCACCACAACCACCACCACCACCACCACCACCACCACCACCACCACCACCACCACCACCACCACCACCACCACCACCACCACCACCACCACTGCCATCATCCTCAACATCATAAAGTAAGTAAGTAAGCAAGTGCTTTTGTTATTGTTGTTGCACATTATCAATTAATTAATTAATTAATTAAATCAGTAAAACACAATAGCGTGGTGGTATCATGCACAGGGCACCAGCTAATGGCGCTCGGAACCGAAACTATATTCAGATTGAATTAAGTCCACAGATTGTTTATGAGCTTTGTATGACTAAACAAAGATAACAAGTGACTTGGTCGAAAAAATATTACAAGTCTGAGTGAGACTGACTTCAAAAACGTCACGTCGTTTAATAGGAATAGTGAATTTTTAAAAATAAATTCTGAACCTCGATTTCAAACAAAATTTCTTGCGTGTTAGGAAGCCAGTGCAAAGATTTAAGCGTTGAGGATTTATTTTGATTAGCGTCCATTGTCACCAGAATATATTATAGAAAATTAATCAGAGTGTTTTGAGCTTTGGCTGCATGTAATGTAATGTTATGTAATGTAAATCTTCGGGAATTTCTCAGCGCCCACAAAAGCCACGTCAGGGAGACCAGTTTATTCACCGGCGCTACCGGCTACATGTCACAGTGGTGTAGTTTCGGCTCAAACTGAAGCATCCACAGTGTGCATTTGACTATTTTATACAAGGTGACTTTTCCCAATAGATCCTTTTCCAAAGAGTGCATTATCCGCACAATGCATTGTCGTTTTCCTCACAATCCATTTTTCCATACGCACATTTTCACTTGGTGCAATATCCACACACGCTGCACGCCTAAATCATCATTTTCCAAAGAGTCCATTTCCAAAAAGGACATCTTCCACAGAGTGCATTATCCGAGCAGTATACGTCATCATTTCCAGCGCGCACTTTCCACAGGGCACATTTCCCGACACAAAAGAACACTTTCCACGCATAGTAGTCTCATTGTCACAACATCACATCCGTGCATCTTAGAAGTGCGTCGTTCGTGCATTCACCGTCGCAGCGCCCATCTCATTGTCTGAACATCACATCCGTGCATCTCAGAAGTGCGTCACATCCGTGCATCTCAGCAGTGCGTCGTTCGTGCATTCATCTCATTGTCTGAACATCACATTCGTGCATCTCAGAAGTGCGTCGTTCGTGCATTCACCGTCGCAGCATCCGTCTTCTGCGTCACTTCCGTGTACATCTCTTTCCTACGCGGCTGACATCCGACGAGTTCGAGCAGCGAGCGGCGGAAGTGCGCCCCAGTGATGACGTACAAGATGAAGTTACACGCGTAGTGCGACAAACATATCTCGTCCACAATCTTCCGACCCAGCATGTAACCGAGATTCCTATTCCAGACGGGATCGACCCGTATCTCGTCATCACTCAACGTATGATCCCCTTCCGGAAAGTCCATCATAAGCACGTAGACGAGCGTAGCCGGAAGCGTCGTAATGATGACGTAGAACGACACTGACAGCAGCATGACGGTCGTCGCCGACGTCGATCCGTTGGTCCCGTGGTCCCCGGAAGCGGTGGCGCCCCCTTTCAACGACGCCGAGACCATGTTCTTCTGACCAAGCTTCGAAACCTTGCGGACTTCGAGAATAACGAAGATGTTGAAGACCAGGATGATGACTGGGACGATGAGGAAGACCGTGATCTCCGTCATCCAGGACCAGACGGACCACAGGGATCCATCTCCACCGTCCTGGATCGACATCCGCAAGACGCAGTCCGTGTTCTCCGGATCGTAGACCCAGAAGTATCCTTGGATGAGAGCGAGCGATGTGCAGCAGATCACCGCTGTGATGACGACCTTGAAGGCGCGAACGCATGTGCAGAACTGCTCCTTGCGGAACGGGTGGCAGACGGCTATGTACCTGCGTACAATCAATAAATTAATTAATCAATCGGTCAGTCGGTCAATCAATCAACCGATCTGATTGTCAGTCAGTTAATCAGTAAATCAATCAGCATATCAATCGAAAATTCAATTAATCAGCCCAACAGTCAATCAATAAGTCAATCAATCAATCGATCAAACAAACAATCAGTCAGTCAATCAGTCCACCAATCAGTAAATCAACAACATCCAAGCAATCGCAGGCTTCCGTGTACACAGACACATTTGAGATAGAATGACACAAATGGACAAACAGACGGACAGAAGGACACAGACGTGCAGTTTGTGGGATGCGGTGGTGTAGGGGCATGTTCGGTGTCTTGGAGCCGGAAGGGACCTTGAGAAAGCCCTTCACTCGCAATTACACATGCGCTTCGGCGTGAAACTCCAATTTAGTGTCAGCGCTGTATAGTAGCCATGAGCGCCTCTGAGTAGACAACTTGAAGGGTCGCTAGTTATAACATGTAGAGGGATACAGATGGGTAAGGGACAAAGCTCCGGCCTATTATCAAGCATAATTGATTTAATCGGAAGATGTCGACGTCATACAATATGCAAACGACGATCTTTGCTGGCATTCGCTAGATGGCGAAACGTTTAAACTCACGACCACAAACGATTTATATTTGGTCGGATGTCATGCAAAAAAGCAAGCAGATAAAATGAACGCAAGTCATAAGTGGAGGCGCAAAGGTACCCATCACCACCAAGAGCCTCTGATGGTCATCGTTTAAGAAGTCATTGGTATGAAGATGACGATGCTGATGATGATGATGATGATGATAATGATGGTGATGATTAGGATGATGATGGTGGTGGTGATGATGATGATGATGATGACGATGATGATGATGATGATGATGATAATGACGACGACGACGATGATGATGATAACGACGACGATGGATACGACGATGATAATAATGATTACGATGATGACGATAATGAAAGTAATGATAGTGATAAAAAAATAATAACAGCAGCAGCAGCAGCAATAACAATAGCAACAATGCGGTAATGATCATCATTATCACAACCAATATTGTTTACCGGGAGTAGGCCTAATAATGATATTAATAATTATGATGATAATAATAAAATAATTTAAAAAACAATAAAAATAATAATAATATTATAGCTCTCATGTCGTTATATGAGGACGATTAGCCGCTGGACAGTCCTCTCCTTCATGGGCCCATCTTCCCACCGACAGTGTACCGTCAATGTACTAATTGTGGATGAGTATGATAGGCCGCTAGGGGGCGCGGACGGAGCAGAAATCTCGAGTCAAGATATTTCTGCGCTGGCGTGGACTTGAACTCCGACTTATCTACTGACAATGATACATGTTTTAACCCCTACACCATTTCACCCACCCCAATATGTTCAACGGCAACACAAATCTGCCGTTCAGACAAAGACACCTTTTTTAGCGAAGTAATACTGTAATTTAAACCAGCTTCCCGATACTATTTAATATAATATCAAATCACCCCCAAGTCAGAGAGATAAGATAAATTCCAGTATCAGCACCAAAAATTGCAAAGAGCACACAGCATGAAAAAAAACCGGCAAAATATTGAAATCATAAAAAAATCAGCGCTCTACTGAAAAACTAAATTTTTAGTTTACTTAATTGATTAAGAGAAAGTTTTTGCAAAGCTATCCAAATATGCAACGAGTTATGCAATTCACAGTACTGTTATCAACAAGCATAAAACCGTTTGAGGTCAACACTCAACTGGTTCAGCATAGTAATGAGACTAGTAGGAATAATTCTGAGCATCATGCTTATCAATGGTATTTTTAAAAATCATTACAACAGAGTATCATGGATGCATTCCTGCATGCACGCATGCACGTATGTGTGCATGTATGTATGTATGTATGTATGTATGTATGTATGTATGTATGTATGTATGTATGTATGTATGTATGTATGTATGTATGTATGTACGTAAACAGACAATGCGTAAAGACAGGCAGTGCAACAAACATCTTAGGAAGGGCAAGAACAGTTTACAAATGATTTTCGTCAATGTCACGTCCTTCCTTGCCACAAGATGTCACTGGACTCTCGATTCATCCGCATTCAACGCTGTAGCGGATAAAAAGTCCGATTTTTGGCCACCAGGTTTTAATGAGGTCCCAGGAGGAAGAGAAGAAGGTCCGTGCTTTCGTTACGGTTTCTTCCGTCCTTTCGTTTGCTTTTTCTTTGAGTCCCATTCGGGAATTGCGGGATTCTGCGACGGGATCCGGAACGTCAGAGAGATTGAGGACGCAGCTGGAGCGGGGAAGAAGAAGCGGAAATGGAAGGACGTGGAGATGGGAGATTAGGAGAACGAAGAAGGGGGATTAGGAAGACTTTTGGGGGAAATGGGGGGGAGAGTGATGGGAAGGTGATGTGCAACTGGGAGAAACAGAAGGAAATTAAGAAGGAGGAGGAGAAAGAGGAAGAGGAGGACGAGGAGGACGAGGAGGACGAGAACGAGGAGGAGGAAGACGAGAACGAGGAGGAGATGAAGAAGAACAAATAGAAAAGAGAAATATATTTTGGGGATAATGAGGAAGAAGATCATTTAGGAGTAGAGTTTGAGGAGGTGGAGAAGTGGAATATAAAGAAGAGGTGGAGACGGAAAGAGAAGAACAAGGCGAAGAAAACGGGGGAGGAAAACAATGACCATTATATAGAAAACACTGAACACAACAGAAACGCGGATAACAATGCATCGATGTATCATTGATGTTGTCGTTAACCAGCGTCAGGGAATTTAGATTCAACTCCGCCAGTCCCAAGCACAGATAACTGGGGAGGGTGATGCTATAATAGTCGTCCACTGCTGCTTATTGATTCTATGATGAAGCAATGAAGGGCCATATAGTGTAATGGTTATGGGTTAGAATCATGGTTATGCTATTTTAACTTTAACATTATAATTATGCCTTATTTTAATTCTGAAGATATCGACATAATGAGTCGATTGCATGGACAGGTGTGTCGCCAAATGTGTTTATGAGTTTAGGTTGAGAACCTCTGGCGTAGAAGAGCGTGACTTTAAAATCACATCTGAACTGGTGAAGTAAGAGATCAGAACGCAAAATTGGCCTTGCGGTTTTAAGTATTGGAAATATGCTATTCAAGCTGTGAATCTGTGTTAACTCATGGAATTCGATGTCAAATCGTGGAATTGGATAATAACTATGTCGCGCAAATACAGTTCCATTTAATATACCTTTCAATTAAATCATTTTAAAGGTGTTCAAAGTTAACTGCAAATTTTGTAATGCTGGGTGGATTACTCAAAATGTAAAGCTTCATAAAATAAATAGGGTAGATGAAGGCGATGTATCACTATATATGCACGATAGAATGAATAAGCAGTGGGCTGCATGAGGTATGGAGTTAGCCTATTCCAGACCACAGGGCCTGCAGCAGCAGCGAAAACGCGTCGCTGCCTGATAGAAGTACAAGCATAATATGGGACAAGAAGTTCGTCTTGTGCAGAAGAGCGAAGGAAACGGCGGGCCTGGATATCCTGTGTAATGTGTGATAAAACTCTGTGGTAGGCTATAGGTAAACGGGCCAAAACCTTGGGGGAAACGCCACACCAGTGCCAAAGCCCACAAACAATTCGCTGCAGCAGAGGCAGCCATTTCAGATCATTAAGCATTGTATAGCTATTATTTAGACACCGTTTATTTATTTAATTTCTTATGTATTTAATCGCGTTAGTCACATTGCGTGCTTAGCTGTTTCCCCTTTGGCGTTTTAATTATTCGGCTAATTCTAACGGTTTTTTCCCCATTAGCTATTATCTATAATTATCTTCGTTTAGCTCTTTCACTGTTTAGTACTCTCACCCATAGGCGTACGGGAGATTTCAGCAGTGGGGGGGGGGGGGGGGGCAAAGATCGAACTTCTGCCCGAAAATATATCCGGCAAAAAAGTTGACGACCTTTTTTTAGTCGTTCAGGGCTGTGTTTGCCCGAAAAACAGGACTTGCCCGAAAGTTGACGACCTTTTTTTTAGTCGTTCGGGGCTGTGTTTGCCCGAAAAACCACATTTGCCCGAAAGTTGGGGGGCATTTGCCCCCTCTGGACCCTCGCGGCCTCGCCTGGTACGCCTTTGCTCTCAACCGTTTAGCTTTATCATCGTTTAGCAAATACACTGTTTAGCTAAGCAATAATTTAGCTATTACACCATTTAGCCACGTCATCGTTTAAGTAGGCCTATTTCAGCGTTTAGCCATGACATCTTTCAGCCACTCGGTCCATATCGTTTAATCTTTTTCGCTGAACTTTCGCATAGCAAGCTGCGCTAGTCAATTGTTTAACACCTTCTTATTCTAAGAAGGTGTTAAATATATAGGCCTGTATTTTGCAAAAAAACAGTTCATACCCGCAGCAAATTTTCTCCGAAGCTTCTCCACGTTCGCGTTTGCTTTTCCATTAATAACTTTATGGCTTCTTAAGTACGTCTTAATTGCCTGCTTTCTCACAGCAGCGTCGCATCCCACCTGTTACAAGAGCTCTGCTTTTGAGAGGCAAACCTATAAGTCTCTCTTTATGTCCCTTCAGTCTGCACCAGCCTACGTTGTTTTTGTCTCTGTTGTCTGCGCTGTATAGATGAGCGCCGCAGCAAGTTTTGGCGATCAGCAGCTTAGGTTTATTACCATAGCAGCTCAACGTTTAACCTGTGCGTTGAGGGCCCGCCCACAGGTGTGGCGTTTAGATCAACAAGACTCCAGAAGATTTTCTAGCTATACTACGACCTTCGACTGTGGAAGGAGAACAGCTACATGTACTCATACGCTATGACCCCAAAGGCATAGCGTAGTTATAGCGACTTAAATTTCTTGGTAACGGTATAGTCCAGGACCAGCGACCAGCCTTCTTACTCGAAATCACAGTCTCATCTACTGACAGGCAAATTGCATTGTATTGTACTGTATTGCACTGTATTGTACTATATTGTATTGCATTATACTCCATTGTACTGTATTGTACTGTATTGTATTGTACTGTATTGCGTTGTACTGCTTTGTATTGTATTGTTGGCCTCCCAAGGCTCGGCCATCTCCGTTACAGTATGACATGTATACAATTCGCTACGTCATCCTTTCTGGTAGGCTGCACTCGTCTTTCCCTCGCCTCAAATCCTAGTATTAGCCTACCTTTTTCTCTCGTCTCAGAGACGCTTTATAAGTGGCCGAATAAAAATACAATACAATTGGATGAAATCAGTGGTTTACAGACTCGCTAACGCTGTGATCAGTCACGGACCGGCTTAGGCCAGACTTTATCTGCACGGTCTCATGTCTTATAGCAGAGTGATGAATGATGCGGAATGATGAATTACCGAATGAAATGTAAAACGAGTGAATGATAGATTGAACGAAAGAAGAACAGATGAGTGATGGAACGAACGAACGAACGAACGAAATAAAAGAGCGAGCATTTGTTGCTGTCTTGCTCCATCTCCATAGAAGGCTCCGATCTGCCGATAGGACATTAATCCCTTTGTAACTCATGTAAGCTATCGGCTATGGCTACAACACGGGGTTGTCAAGTCGTCAAAGAAAAACGCCAGTTGGGATCGTCTTGCGAATTTTGGGCTACTTTTACTTGATTTGGCGATGCCTAGGAAAGAATTAATTGCCTTCCGATTTATAGTAATTTATCACGGAGGATGAGGAGAAAAAGAAGGTGTTGTACAGTTCTGAAAATTACTTAATTAAGTATTTATAATTAATTTTTCTAATCGACTAAAAATTAATTTAAGAGAAGTATTGGAATAAAAAAAGGAGCAATATAAATACCTTACCTCTCGACCGTAAAGCAGAGAACCAGCGTCGGCGACAGATACTGCGTGGCCATGAAGAGTATGTAGTAAACCTCGCAGAAAACTGGTACTCTGAAACTGTGCAGCGCCCACGCGTACTTCAACTCCATGACGATATGAAGAAGTATGAAGATGAGATCGACAATGGAGATGGCCGACAGATAGATGGCCGACGAATTGCTCCGCCACATGCGGCGCTGCAACCATATGCGGGCCGATAGGATGTTGCCGACGATTCCGATGGCGTACCAGACAGGAGTGAAGGCCCGGTCGACGATGACGGCTGAGGGGCAGTGGACGAGCAGGAAGGCGACGACCTCGTAGGGGTCGAATTGACCTGTGGTGTTCGATGATCGTAGTGTGGTGTCGTCGCTGGGGAGTGGAGTACCCTCCGTCTGCAGTTGGTAGGGTGTGGGTGGTGATGATGATGAGATTGTTGTTTCGTTGATGGCTGCCATTTTTGTTTGAGGTAGTTCGGTGTCGAGAGTATAACGGTAGATTTTTTTTCAAATCGATTTGATGACTTGGGATGGATGAAAGCAATGCTGAAATAGAAGACGATGTATTTTAGAAATTAATTAGCTTAATTAGATGTACTTCAACAGTAGGTATGAACTATGAACTACATGCTATTTAATACTTTTGTCTTGAAAACTACTAAAATTATAAGGTTTTCCTTAGACACCTTTAAATATAATCTAAACAATTTATAAGTAGTAATTTCATTAGTGGGTGTACATATTTTATTCTGTTGTGTAAACGGGTGCGCGATAATTGGGCGAAGTGAGATTGTCGAAAGCAATGCTGAAATAGAAAACGATGGCTTGGTAATTAATTAGTTTAATAAGATGTACTTAAACAGGTAAAACTGCAGTCTATTTAGTGCTTTTGTCTTGGAAAGCACTAAAAATGCTAGGCTTGCTTTGGAAACCTTCGAATCGGTTGTCAAAGCGCTATAAGTATCAATTTCAGCAACGGGTTTATAAGTTCTATCCCTGATTCCGAGTTTACATCTGAGCGAATTGAAATTGTCGAAAGCAATTATGATATCGAACACGATGTCTTTAATAATAAAATAAATTAACTTAGTTTAATGCTTTCCAGCCGGATTTGTTTTTATTTAATATTAGACACACTGTATTGTTGAAGTACGTTAAGTGCACACACTGTAGTATTGTCCTGGAAGAACGTTATAAGTTTTTGCACTATAAGATTGGCTTGCCTCTGCTAACTTTCCATTGCCATACTTCGACTCACCTCACAGACTGACTTGCCTCGACTTCATACCTCTACGAGTCTACGACATTGCCCAAGATTGCCTTTGCTTATATACTGCTGGCTGTCATAAACTTTGGTCTACCTTCACTTTGTCTTGCCTTCCCATTACATTGGCTCGCCTGACCCTGCCTTACTTGACCTATCATCTCCTTCATTCATCTTCTCTACCCTTCACCTATGTGTGCCATCGGCGTCTTCTACCGAAACAACTTATATACATAATATATACATAATATATATAATATATATAATACATAATATACATGATATATACATATAATTATAATATATTATATACACACTTAAATAAATATAATTTTTATATACATGTACATATATATATATATATGAGTATTTATGTAACATTATATATAGCCTATATATATTTATGTAACATATATATATGTAACATATCGTCTGTTTAGAGTGCAAGGGTTCTAACTCCAAATTTTTCAAAAACCGTTTTATTGTTTTATTTCATTGCTACCAATATTATGCTTGAACTGTACAAATATTATATCGTTCTAAGTAAAAAATAGTGGAAAAGAAGCTATTTGAATATTGGAGCTATCTCCTAGGACTTATCTTTGAAATGTGCAATGGTTCTATCTACCAACGCCTTGCCTTGCCTTGCGTTAGAGCAGTTAATTATATATGCACGCGTTGATTGCTAAACGGTGGTGTGCTTGCATAGATTTATACAATGTGATTTAAACGTATTTAAAAAGAAAACTGTGTTTTTACAACAATCTGCAACAGTTGCTTTAGTCTGAAAAAATATTCTTGGTATATTATA
>OX243827.1:21726481-21783981 GCA_945859605.1 Lumbricus rubellus | reverse complement strand
TCCTCCGTGCCCACCTTCAAGTGGTGCAGACTGTTAGTAACTTTCCTGTAATGGGAAAGTGAACGAACGGGCACGGCAGGCAAAAACCAGGGGAAGGCAATGGCAAACCACCCCTGTCAATTTGCCAAGAAAATCGTCATGAAGTCAGCCAAAATTGAAG
The DNA here is from genome assembly GCA_945859605.1 of Lumbricus rubellus. Taxonomy (NCBI): domain Eukaryota; kingdom Metazoa; phylum Annelida; class Clitellata; order Crassiclitellata; family Lumbricidae; genus Lumbricus; species Lumbricus rubellus. Next base: position 21,783,821 of record OX243827.1, on the reverse strand, counting down.
GCTGGCCTTGACGATCGCTAGAGTTCAACGAACTGACAGCACAAGGTGGTGGCAAACAAATGCAAAATAGACTTCTCTAGTCTGGTCTCTTGCATCACAACGGTGCAGACACCGTGAGCGATAATAGGACCTTATGATAATGACGATGAAATGTGACGCTGTAATGGACACGTTACTGTAACGTATTAGCTGCGCGTGTAGTGACGCGGGAATGACGTCGCGCGAATTTACTGGTTTGCAGAGGCGTTACGGTTATACTATTACTTGTGATCATTACTCCGTGATGGGTCAACACCTTTTTTGTCGTCATCATCACTACCCAAGAGGGCGTGTACCCGTATAAAGGAGATGGGCAGCACATCAGGTTTTTCTTTCTTATCTCCTAAACAAATTATATGGTTTGGAATTAATTCCAACTGCTCGTTTCAGCAGATCATTTGACATTTGGGACTTGATATATATATATATATATATATACACAATGAATATATATACTCTTTAAATATATATATATATATATATATATATATCACATAGTTATATTCTGTCGTATAACTTTATTGCGTGTAACATGGCCGTTGTGCTTATGCTCCATGGTAGTGCCAGTCGCGTGCCTGGAGAAAGGAGGAGGGCGACAACAACGACACTGACAGCAAATAGATGTAGGTAATCACAGGAATCTACGACTCCACTGCGGGTACTCATTCGCCTCTTAACTCGCTCTGGTAGTGCTAGTCCCAAGTCTGAATTAAGAGGAGACGACACTATAATCATCTTTGTAACGAAACAGTGTCCATGATTTGATATCTGCTTTGGGAAGCAATCGTTAGATTATTTAATATTAGCTGCTGACAACAAGGGCTGTTGCCGTGGAAAAAATTGTTGGCATATTAGAGGCAGCTTTTAGCAATAAAAGCCATGCTTGTAATATTCTAATATTGATAATTATCTAGAACCTCAATGACTTTTAACATCCTCAAAGCAACATCACATAATTATTTAGTGTAGTCGATTGCCGATATATTGCAACTTGTTTGCGCAAAAAGAGGTGTCGAGCCGCTACGTGAGAAGTTATCAGTTATTCATTGGGTGGGCTATGAATGACAGAGAATTTAACAGCAAAATATGATTTCAAACGATTCATCAGCGATAATTGAAACTCACCCCATCATCATTATTTTCATCTGATAAAATTATATGTGCTAGTCGCCGCAAATGCAATGATACACCGTTGATGGATGGATAAGATTTGACCACGTTCTATGACAACAGAGACCGTTAACCTGGACAGAAATTTGCTTGGCATAATTTATTAAAGCACTTAATGAGCAAATCGGTCAACAAATTGATACACCTTTGATTCTTAGTGTTGCTTTTATATAAGACGATGAGTAATCGTTCGAAGGGTAGCTAGCAGCGCTAGAGGTTCATGAATAACGTTGACGATGATGATGATGATGATGATGACGACGACGATAATGACGATGATAATGACATCCTGGGTTCTTTTAACAGCTGGGGCCTGACCTTCCTCCGTGTTGTAGGGCATAACTTATAGCACAGCTTGTTGTAACGTCCACGAAACGACATTTTATAACAAGGTTTTGTTCAGAACAACTTGCGTTTCAAGGCGGTAGTTTATGGACGCTCGGGTACTTCAGCAACGTATAGACTAGACCTGAGAGTCGCCGCCGTTAAGTCGACTAAGTCGACTTGATATAGGTCAAGTCAAGTCAAGTCATATTTAATCCAAGTCGCCGCCAATTTTTTCTCTCCAAACCGCCGCCATAATATTCCTGCATAGTCGACTCGATAACTCAAAATTATTCTGAGGCCTACTTACTTATTTGATTTATAAGACGCCTGATGGCCGATGCCTATAAACAAGAAACTAGCGGAAATTCGGGTAATTTCCAATGTTTCATAGTTTCTTAAAGTGATGGACTGTGATATAGACGCGTTTGAAAGTTTGTAGTACATTGAATCGAGAACGAGTTTATCTGTTTTGGGTCTATTAACTGTAATTATGCAGAAAATAGTACCGCAGCGTAAGCCAGCGTCAGGGTCCTCGGACCTTAAGAATAAGAACGTTAGTTCGTCTGCGCTTAGTAGAAGTGAACGGGCCGCATTAGCTGAACTTCGTGTTATTACTGGCGTTGGTCGTAAAGGCAGCTGCAGCAGCCGTCCTCGTAGTGAGGTATGGAAATACTACGGATACTTGCATGTCGCAAAAGATGATGCCGGCCAGAGTACTAGTACCGGCTCAGTATCGTATGAACCCTTAAACGACGAAAGGATCTACTGCAAGTGAGTGCTGTTAACTTGTTTTAGAAACCCACACTGTAGGCCTAATCTCCTTCATCAAGGCTTCATGTAACTTTTTGGGGAGTTTGGGAGGGTGTTGCCCCAATGATCCAATCAGACCCATCCCCACATTTTTTAGACTGTTCAATCTGATAGACGGTATTTTTAAATTGAATCTGAAGTGTATAAACTATGCGAAAACATGTGATATTGATTATTATTGATGCTATCATTTTTATGTTCAATTCTGACATTTGCAGTGATATCAATGAGAGTAAATATGGATTATGGAACCGATATGACATTGTGTTGAAGTCGTGACTCCAAGTCACGAAAGTTGGGAGTCAAGTCAAGTCACGAAGGTGGAGTCAAGTCACTTTCAAGTCATGTAGTTCTCCGAGTCAAGTCATAATTCCAAAGTGAAGTGACTCTCAGGTCTAGTATAGACTTAGATGGATATGTCTCTCAGTTCTGTCCTTGATGCAATGATTAAGACCCTGACGCTTTATGCAATGATTAAGATCCTGACGTTTCATGCAGTGATCAAGACCATGACGCTTCATGCAATGATTAAGACCATGACGTTTCATGCAATGATTAAGTCCCTGAGAACACCATTTTTTCCGATGAAATAAAAAATACTTATATTAATAATGAAACAATATGAGACAATAATAGCCACAGCATCGCCCTTAGCAACACCTTTGTTCATCCAGATCTTGACAAGGACGAACAGCAGAGAGTGGGCATTTTCTATTAAATCTGAAACCTGAAGGACTATAATAGATAGGCCCACAGAAATTAAATATTATATATAGATAGCCAATTATGCATGTAATTACTTTTGCTGTAATTATTATTTTAGCAGAGGTATCAGCTATCAAAGATCCTTCAAGATTTACGATGAATTGCCATAAAGAGCAGGAAATTTGTCTGTATGATGAACCCGCGTATCATTATTAAAATTGAAATTGAGATCTCTCATTAGACACCTTTTTACTGCATGCTCATAATTTAATATAAATCACAATTTCGTATTTTTCCGTGAAGTAGGAGGTCACCATGTACCAAGTGAATAAAATTATGGAACATGATTTTATAATCACAATGAACATTACTAATCAAATGTTTAAAAAAGCTCCGCAACGGTTCTGTGGTACCAGTCCCAAGCCTGGATAAAGGAGGAGGGCAACGCAAATCATTTTTGCTTACGACAGTGACTGCAGTGTCGAGCGCTTGACGTTTATCTGTCAAATAGAGGTAAATACGAATATGGACAAGAATCGTCTAATCATCGAATACCATATTAAATTTTTTATTTATTTATTTATTTATTTATTTCTCGCATTTTCTATAGCGCCACTTCAAGCTCGCTACTCAGAGGCGCTCCGACAACAGCGCGGACACTGCATCAAGTTTCACGTTGAAACTTGAAGGGCCCGAGCAATTGCGAGTGAATGACTTGCTCAAAGTCCCTGCACGTCGGCTTGAGATGGATTCGAACCTGGAACCCATAAGTATCGTCTTATGACTGTGCCCTATACATGTATATTAATATAGCAGTGCCTCGGGTTTTCAAAGTATTTATGTGCATACTTTACATGTATGCCTGCGTATTTGGAAGTTTCTATCTTCTTCTACCTGTCTCTTTGACTCTCTGCTTCTAGTTCTCAATGTCCTCTTATGTGTGTCTCAACGACAACCTCGGTGACCCTCTGCAAGTCTGCATGGTACGAAGCATCAGTGCTGCTGTGCGCGTGTCTGGCACTGTCTGCATATGTGTCTGCTTGTCTGTGTCTGTGTCTGTGTCTGGCTGTACATGTCTGTCTGTATATTCTGTTAGTGTCTGGCTGTGGCTAAATCCATCTGTGTCTGTCTGTGTCTATGTCTGCTTGTGTGCGTGTGTGTCTGTGACTGTCTGCCTTTGTCTGTCTGTCTGTGCATGTCTTTGTCTTTGTCTTATCTGTCTTTCTATCCGTCCGTCTGTCTGTCTGTCTGTGTGTTTCTGTCTGTCTGTCTGTCTGTTTCTGTGTCTGGGTGTATCTGTCTGTGCATGTCTGTATCTATGTCTGCTTGTGTGCATGTGTGTCTGTGACTGTCTGCCTCTGTCTGTCTGTCTGTGCATGTCTGTGTCTTTGTCTTATCTGTCTTTCTATCCGTCCGTCTGTCTGCAGACAGAAACAGACAGACAGACAGAAACTGTCTGTTTCTGTCTATCTGTCTGTCTGTCTGTCTGTCTGTATGTCTATCTGTCTGTTTCTGTTCTGTCCGTCGAGTAAACGGCGTGCAGTTCGATTGCGGCGCAATTAGTTGCCATGGCAACGACGTTGAGATAGCTGATCGAATGAAATTGGAGATTAATAAGCAATTAATAATAGTATCGGTCCAAGGTTAAGAGGAAGCATGTATGGAAGAGGGAGGAGGAAAAGAAAGAGGAAGAGGAGGAAGAGGAGGAAGAGGAAGAAGAGGAAGAGGAAGAGGAGGAAGAGGAAGAGGAGGAAGAGGATGACGAGGAAGAGGAAGAGGAGGAAGAGGAAGAAGGAGAGGATGAGAAAGAGAAGGAAGAGTCGAACAAGTTGATGAATAACAGAGAGGATGAGGATAAGAGATGGAAGAATAAGAATAGGGAGGAGTGACGAGTAGAGGAGCAGGAGGAGAAGGAGGAGTAGGAGGAATTAAAAGAGGATGGAGAGGAAGAAGAGTCAAAAAAGGATGTTAGGGAAGCGGATGGAAGAAGGAATAGGGAAAGAACGCAGTGGGTGATGGAGAAGGAAATAGGATGAGCGGCTGTAGAAGGAGGACGAGGACGAGGGAGGAAGAGGAGTAGGAGGAGGAAGACGAAGACGAGGACGAGGACGAGGACGAGAAAGAGGAGAACGAGGACGAGGGGGAAGAGGAAAAGGAGGACGAGAAGGAGGACGAAGAGGAGGACGAGGACGACGAGGACGACGAGGACGAGGAAAATTCTATCTTTGACAAATCGTCCAGGGTCATTCTCCGCTATCATTTTTGTGTCTTTCGGCAATTTGAAAGTCTTCGTAAGCCTCTGTATCCGTATCCGCCGTATGAAAAATAACGAGTGAACGACAGAAGCCCCAACCTTTGCCATAGCGCCTATTAACTAGTGATTGCATACGAATAGTTTATGAGGTCTGTAGGCTATTTAAGAGCTTTCTTTGAACGTTAAGAGCTTTAGCGAAAAACTCACACGTGCTTCGGATAAATCATAACCGGACGTACAAGCGGAATAGGTCAAACTATTATAGTAATTATATATTTTTGCGCTGTACACAAAATGTACAGCCTGAGCTAAGAGTCTTAAAAGACGGGCTGGATGAACTACATAATTATGACGACCTGTAAAATAGAAAGCAAAACGCAGTGGTGGTGGTGATGGTGGTTGTAGTAGTAGTAGCAGTAGTACTAATTGTTCTGAATGGTAGTAGTAGTGGTAGTAGTAGTGGTAGTGTTGGTGGTGGTAGTAGTGGCAGTGGTGGTGGTGGTAGTAGTAGTAGTAGCAGCAGCAGCAGTAGCAGTAGTATAGAAGTAGAAGTGAAATTCGTGGTAATAAAAGTAGCAGTACAGTAGCAGTAGTATAGCAGAAGTGGTAGTAGTATATACTATATAGTAATTAAATATTAATGGTCATTATTATTGAGTATGCAAGATTGCATAGGTACTACACACTACAACATACAGACACACACACACTTGTATTTGATTAATTATTTATTTATTCATGCATTGATCTACACAGATAACAATAATTATTGTATCCATTATTATCCAGGGGAGTCGACTTATACTCTGCCGTGCTTAGGAAAAAGGTCGTATCTGCAAAAAGTTCATTTCGAGGCATATGGAGAAACTAAAATTGAAAGTGCCGAGACTTATTTAAAAAGTTAAAGTTCTCGTTTTTTCAGGTGTGAAACGTCCTATTGCTTCAAAATTTGTAGCATTTTTTTATTTTTTCTATTTTTTTAAATCTTAAGTGCGATAAACTCACATTAGGCGCAAGTTGAAAAAAAAGAAATCAGAAATGAGCAATAACTTGCTCAGTATGGGAAGAGATGTAACTGAGACCGGTTGTCTACATGAGTGGGTGACAGGCGAGGGGAGATGAAGGATAGAAGTCACTATGTGTGTCTTCATAACCCTTGCAAAACTCATATACTCAAAGAATAACCAGTCAATTATGGGAAACATCGCACAAACTCATTTAAGATAATTTAAGGAGTGAAACATCATCATCATAGTCGTCATCATCATCATAAAAATTATCATCATCGTTGTTGTCGTCATCGTCATCGCAATCGTCAACGTCATCGTCCTCGTCCTCGTCATCGTCATCGTCAACGTCATCGTCATTGTCGCAGTCGTAATCATCATCATCATGATCATCATCATCATCATGATCATGATCATCATCATCATCATCATCATCATGATCGTCATCATGATCATCATCATCATCATCATCATCATCATCATCATCATCATCATCATCATCATCATCATCATCATCATCATCATCATCATCATCATCATCATCATCATCATCATCATCATCATCATCATCATCATCATCATCGTCATCGTCATCGTCATCGTCATCATCATCATCATCATCATCATCATCATCATCATCATCATCATCATCATCATCATCATCATCATCATCATCATCCATTGTTAATGACATTCTCTATAAATTATGGCAACAATGGCCACTAATGTCATGCTTTATTTATTGTATATTGTCTGATGCACTTTTAAATCTTCTTTTCCCCGTTTCTATCTTTTTAAAAATCTTTTTCTCTGTTTCATTGCGTTTTATACGTCTCCGCCATCCGTTTGTCTCAAATTGACGCTCTTGCTCATAATTATCTTCATCACTTACATGTAGGAATGCAGCATTACTTTAAACACCTTTTAAAGCTTTGCAATCACTTTATATGGTTGAGAAAGTCGGGGTTTTATGAAATAACAGCACCTTTTCGATATACGGTCGTGTAATTATTATGCTACTATAACATGGTGGCTTCGTGAAGGAAGATCACTTAATAAAGATGGCATTTGACATTTTGTCATCGTAATCGCCTTTGTCATCGTTATCGTCATCACCATCTCATCATCATTGTTATCATCACCGTCATCATCATCATTTTCATCATCATAGTCTTCATCATCATTATCATTTTCATCATCATAGTAATCATCATGTTTATAAGACATCCTATGGCAGCATTGGCCGTATACAGGCGTCTTTCTCTATTTATTGTACAGGGTGGCTCAAAAAAAATACCCCACCGGATAAAATGCAATATCTTCGAAACCCATTGATATTTTTCTACGAAAATTTCCCAATTTGTAGGGGAATGAATTTCCAACAATCCCTGAAAGTTTCACTTTAAAATTTTCATGCTTGCAAAAGTTACAGCTGTTTAAACTTTCAATTCCGTTTTTCCCAATTTCCGCGGAAAAATTAACGTCATTTGTTGATTTCCATGTCAAATAATATCACCTTTCACTACCACCTCAGAAATCCGTTTTACAGTTTATCGTAAAGTATGATGGTAGTGTACATTCCCTGCTTTAATACGAGCTCGAATTCTTTTGGTGAAACTCGGTATGGGCTTGTTGATCGACTCCTCCGGCAACTGATCCCACATTACCAGCAAGACTTCCTTCAGTTAGCCAATGTTCTCTAACTTGGGATGAAATATCTTGCATCGTTCCAGCATAGCTTCCCAGTCGTAATAAACAAAAGGGTTAAGGTCTGGCGAGTTTGATGGTCATTCACCTGTGCCAATATATTTACCGCAGTTGATGGCAATAAGATAGCATTATCATAATCAACCCTGCTGTGCGAGCAAGCAGGCGGGCCGTCCTGCTGGAAAATAAACCAAATGTTAGAACATGCCTTCAGTGTTCAATGAGTCTGGGTAACAGAGTTCAACGGTAAGTTTGACATTTAGCCAACTGAATGGGATAAAGTGCAGTCTTTCCTTGCAGCCGTAACACACGCCAGCAGATTTGACGCCGAAACCATGATGTGCTTTGCAAACTTTGCCTTTGCGACTACCAAGTGAATTTCGTGAACATCACGCTTTTTTCCGTCAGACCAAACGACCACTGTCTTTCTGTCTCTCTTTCGACATCTGACTTTTTCTACATAATCACGTCTACAGATAGCCTTCAATGTGCTCAGGCTCCACTTTTCACTGGGTATTTTGCTATGATCTTGCAATACCCCAGCCTCTGATCACGCAACGCCCGAGTTCCCACTTTATCCTCTGCAGAAACTTTGCCCATGACGTTCAGTACGGATTCACAAATTGAGACCTTAATATATAAAATATCACCTAATACTACCAGATTGCTTCATAAACAGCTTATTTACAGCTCTTAGTGAGGTCATAAGACATCATCATCACTTTATGTGTTGAAATTTGCAAAGAAATCTTAAACAAATCACAGGTATTGGAAAGTGATACTGCGAAAATTCGAAAAAATGAAAAACTGTTTTTGCACAGCTGTAACTTCTGAAGTAATGCAGATTCATTATTGAGATTTTCAGGGATTGTTGCAAATTCTCTCCTCTACAAATCCTGTTATTTTCATAGAATAAGCTTGATTGGTTGCGGAGATATTGCATTTTTGCTGGTGGGGTTTTTTTTTGAGCCACCCTGTATATCTTGTTTTATGGACTTTTTAATTAATCTTCTTTTTTTCTTGTCGATCTTTTCTTATTTTTTTCTATTTTCCTCTTTTAAAGTCTTTTTTAAATGTCTTCCCCTCCGGTTTTCTCCATTTGGCGCTTTTGCTCATATCTTTTGTCGTCTCTGAGTGCTGCATTGCTTTAAACACCTTTTAAAGCGATTAAATTATTTTATATGTACAAGAAAGTCGCGAAATTATTCAATTTTAAACAGGTTTTCGCTATCGCTCATGACTGTATCAATATTATTGTATCACGTACTATTATAACACGGTGGTTTGCGAAGCACTCAAATCATATGGACTCAAATCTGGAGGCAATATTTTCTGTGGTCTACCGGGCCAGGATGACATTATAAAATTATGAAAAAAATATCTGTAGGCCACACATGAATAAAATCATGGGGAAAACTTCAGTATGGGTGTTTTCTGACACGTTTGGTTTTCCTGGACAACCCTAGCGTGCGTGTATATGGGTGTGTAGCCGAGGATGTGTTTGTGTTTGTGTGTGTGTGTGTGTGTGTGCGCGTGCTTGTGCGTGCGTACATGTATGTGCGTTTACGTGTGTGCGCGTTTGTGTGTGTCTGAGTATGTCTGCGTGTGTTTTCAAAACTCATACTCAAAGGCTAACCAGTCACTTATGGAAAACATCACACTGACTCATTGAAAATATTATAAGGAGATAAACATCGTCATCGTCATCATCATCATAATCATCATCAAAATCATCATCATAAAAATCATCATCATCGTTGTTGTCGTCATCGTCATCATCATCGTCATCATCGCTGCTGTCGTCATCGTCATCGTAATTGTAATCGTTATCATCATCGTCATCGTCATCGTCATCGCAATCGTCATCGTAAACGTCATCGTCATCGTCCTCGTCGTCGTCGTAATCATCATCATCGTCCTCGTCGCCGTCGTAATCATCATCATCATCATCATCATCATCATCATCCATTGTTAAAGACATTCTTTATAAATCATGGCAACAATGGCCACTAATGTAATGCTTTATTTGTTGTATATTTTTATGTACTTTTATGTCTTCTTTTCCCCGTTTCTATCTTTTTCTGTCTTCCCCTGCTTTATTCCTTTTCGTATACGTCTCCGCCATCCGTTTTTCTCAGTTCGGCGCTCTTTCTCATAGCTTTGTCATTTAGGTGTGCAGCATTATTTAAACACCTTTTAAAGCTTTGCAGTCACTTTATATGAACGTGAAAGTCGCTCCTTTATACAATTTCAACACTTTTCCTTTTACCAATCGTGTATGCTACTATAACACGGTGGTTTCGTGAATGAAGCTTACTCAATAAAAACGGCATTTGACTCAAACTGGAATTGACATTTTTGTCATCGTAATCGCCATTGTCATCGTTATCATTATCGTCATCGTCATCGTAATCGAAATCGTCATCGTCATCGTCATCGTCATTGTCATCGTCATCGTCATTGTCATCATCATCATCGTCGTCGTCGTCGTCGTCATCATCGTCATCATCATCATCATCATCCTAGTCATCATCATCATCATCATCATCATCATCATCATCATCATCATCATCATCATCATCATCATCATCATCATCATCATCATCATCATCATCATCATCATCATCATCATCATCATCATCATCATCATCATCATCATCATCATCATCATCATCATCATCATCATCATCATCATCATCATCATCATCATCATCATCATCATCATCATCATCATCATCATCATCATCATCATCATCATCATCATCATCATCATCATCATCATCATCATCATCATCATCATCATCATCATCACCAATCGTCATCATCATTCATAGTCATCATCATGTACTTGTGAATGTAAAGCGCAGTGCGTCTTGCAGGCGTTTCAATAAAGAAAAGATTATTATGGTTATTATTATTGTGTTGAAAGATATCCTATAGCAACGATGGCCGTTGACGTCTTTCTGTATTTATTGTATCTTGTTTTATGGACTTTTTAATTAATCTTCTTTTTTTCTTTTCGATCTTTTCTTGTTTTTTTTCTTTTTTCCTCTTTTTAATTCTTTTTTCGATATTTCTTTCTCCCTCCGGTTTTGTCCATTTGGCACTCTTGCTCTTATCTTTTGTCGTCTGTGAGTGCTGCATTGCTTTAAACACCTTTTTAATGAGATACAACCACTTCATATGTTGAAGAAAGTTGCACTATTATTCAATTCTTGCAAGGCTCTTTCTCACCGCTCATAATACTATAATAACATAATATAGCACGGTGATTATTTTGTCCTCTTACTCTTCTTCCTTTCCATCCTCGTTTCATTTTCACTCAAATCAATATGCGACATTTTCTGGGGTCGAGTAACGTCTTGTAATTAGTGACGTGTCAATGATGTCGGCGATTACTCCTTAGCAATGAATAATTGGTCGGATATTTTAGCACCCTCATCCTGACTCGTTACATGCATCAGACCATGACGCTATAAGTTACGAACGATCAACCTTAATGCGTAAACTCCACCACTGTGTGTAATCCACAGTGACAGACTCTAGACTGGATAAAGGAGGTGGGCGACACTAATAACCTTTGTAATGGCAGTATCGTTAAATAGCAACAGGCCTTTATGAATGCATGTAAGTGCCTGCAGTGCATGCATGCATGTAAGCATGCATGTACAATGCATACGTAGACTACATGTATGTGTGTGTATGTGTTTGTGTGTGCAATGCATACATTCGTGTGTGTGTATGTGCACGTACGTGTATGTGTATATACGTGCATGTATGCAATATGCATGCAGGTATATTTGCATGAATGATACGTGATACTCGATACATTGATGATTGATGCATGCTTGACTTGGTGTGATTAATAAGCATAGCCTATGGCCCCTATTCAATGACTTGTCTCCTCTATATTTAGCTCACTCCTGTTAAAAACTGTCAACTCGATTGAGTGCAAAACTTCACAGTTTAAAGGTTGTGCGTGCAAAATTATTGGAGATAGAAATAGAAATATTGCACATTCACGACAGGCGCTGTAGCTATGCTGTGTGTATGTGTGTGCGCGTGCATATGCGAGTATGGGTGTGTAGCTGAGGTTGTGTGTGCGTGTGTGCGCGTGCTTGTGCGTGCGTGTGTGCGTTTAAGTGTGCGCGCGCGTGTGTGTGTGGGTCTGCGTGTGTTTGTTAGTGTGTGTACATGTATTATGCGTTACAATGTAGTTATACACTCTCTCACACAATCCTAGTGTTTCTCAGAACTGATTCCATCGTTTAGGCCTATATGTTTCACCATAAAACATGGTTTTTCATTTCACCATTGCATGCGTGGACAATGATTTCAATTGTACACAATGTAATGCTCCGGCATTTGAAAGCGTCTCAACTTTTTATGGATGTAGGACATTTACCCCCCTGGACATATTCCCCCTGGACATATTCCCCCGGACATATTCCCCCCCGGACATTTACCCCCCGGACGTTTCCCCCCCGACCTAGGACATTTCCCCCCCCCATAAGGGTCCATTATGTTAATGAATGACTGTATTAACCCTACCACTAACCCTAACCGACCCTCACGATGCCTAACCTGACCCTCACCGACCATCACGATGCATAGCCTGACCCTAACCGACCCTCACGATGCCTAACCTGACCCTAACCGACCCTCACGATGCCTAACCTATGTTAATGAACGACTGCACTAACCCTATCACTAACCCTAACCGACCCTCACGATGCCTAACCTGACCCTGATCGACCCTTACGATGCCTAACCTGATCCTAACCGACCCTCACGATGCCTAACCTATGTTAATGAACGACTGCACTAACCCTATCACTAACCCTAACCGACCCTCACGATGCCTAACCTGATCCTAATCGACCCTCACGATGCCTAACCTGACCCTAACCGACCCTCACGATGCCTAACCTGACCCTAACCGACCCTCACGACGCCTCCTAACCGACCCTCACGATGCCTAACCTATATGTACAGAGGGGGGAAATTGTCCGGGGGGGTAAATGTCCTAGTCAAAACTGGGGGGGGGGGAACGTCCGGGGGGGTAAATGTCCGGGGGGAATATGTCCGGGGGGGGTAAATGTCCGTTCCCCACTTTTTATATCCGCTTCACGTTTGATTCTCGTAAGCCATAAACCACAGATGCAGACGTATGACATCTTGACCTTTTGACCTTTGAACTCTCAACTCAACCAACTTTGACCACAGCAGCATACGGATTTAATATATTACGGTATACGCAGGCGACCGAAATCGAACAGGAATCGATATGTACAGTTTTGTACACACATACACACACACACAAAGTTACACACACGCGCACGCACACACACACACACACATTACATATGCAAATACTTATACATTTACATTTACAAATATATCATGCAAATACAAAAACGTCTAGATATTATGTATAAAATTATGTACATTACAATATACATATACATATACATATAAATATACATTTACATATACATATACATATACATATACATATACATATACATATACATAATATTATTATACATATACATATACATATACATATACATATACATATACAATTATACATATACATATACATATACATATACATATACATATACAACGTACACATTCATATACATATAGTTATGTTTAGATATATACTCATGACATAGGCCTATATATATATATTAGGGTGCCAACCAAATGCATGGTCAAAAAATAATTTTGTCTTCTCTCTGGTAGTCTCTCTTCTGCTTTGTCTCTTCTCAAAACTTGTTTCTTCTCGCGGGGCCTTGCGCACTGGGAGCGCCTCTGAACGGTTCACCCTACTAGAGGCGCTTTATAAATGTTTAAATACAATACAATACAATAGTTGCTCACCCCCTACAAATGTTTTCTATGGCAAGAAACTCACGTGATACAAATTTTATTCCAATAGAAGATCATTTAGAGGTAGCTTAGCGCGTCAGTAGTTTATAGTAGCGTATAACATAATTTCTTCAAAATCGCATATGGAAATAGCTTATATTTACAGAGAACAGGCTGTGCTGTGACTCAATGTTCATACTGACTAAGAATAATAATATTTCTTGTAATTTTTTTATCTTTCCCAATTCTTGGATGTTGCTCTAATAACACGGATAAACCATAAAAGGCTAATTAAAGACTGTCAATGTCATTTCATACAACTTCCAGCAATACAATCCTTCCTGATGGTGCCTATGTTTTGTCTGAACAAAAGTGTATAAGAAAACACTACTGAGCTTGGTTTGCAGACCAAAATCATGGAATTAGTCGATGCCAAAGTGTTCAACACCAGATGGGACCTCCAGTGGCAAAAAATCAAGATATTTAGAAGATTTAGATAGGCTACTCACGTATAATTATGCATTTGACGCAGACCGGTATGAAAATGGAATAAAGGTGACAGCAACTGCAGTGGTTTGGATCTGGTGCAAAATAAGTTTATCGAGTTCATCCAGCTCAATATGATATTCAGTCAAGACTGTTAGGAAGACTATGAGCTATTTTACCTGGCACTGATATTCTTAAAAGGAGTATAAAGTAAGGGAGATCTGTGCATATCCATGCCTTTGGAGTCCACACTAGAGCTAGATGGATAGCAAGGTCACAAACAAGGTTAAAAGATACTTATTTTACTCTCAATAAATCTCATCAAATGCGAGTTGTCAGCTCTCCCAGAGTTCAAGTCAATTGTTAAGTTTACATTCAGTGTCTGTACACACATGCATGTGCCACACCTGATCCTCGCAACGTCTTGAATCTTCTGCATGAGTTTGATGCATACAGACAAACAACTAAACTGTTATCGATTCAGCAATCAATTCCTTCTGTAGTCATTTGTAGTATCTAGGTGAAATACTAATTGGTCACACTTTCTCTGATACAATGGTTCCTCTGGATTTGAAGGAAGCAATAGTCATGCACAGCCCTAAGTAAAGAAACCCATGGACAAACTCCTCGGCACGTTGTAAGTTTATACTGCATGGACATGACACTGTTGCTATACAAATGCTTCGGTGGTTGTCACAACATATTTAGCAGTTTCTTGTGGCAATTGGAATATCACAGCACTTTTTGGCCCCAAAGACCTTCACCCTAGCATTTGAGAGAGCATTTCTGAGTATGCTAGTGCTGAGATATGGGCAGAGCGTCTGATGGTGGTAAACAGTGCCGCTGATTTATTCAATGGTGTTCTTGGTCACTATGAAAAACAGAATAAATTTATGTCATAAGTTGCTGAGAGGCACCGCAGGACATTTCTAGTTACTAAGGAGTCTACTATTGCTCACCAGTAGTGCTGGGCTCAATTGCTCATCACTAACTTAGCAATAATGAGCACCCTGGATAGTTGTGTATCTTACGCATTGAAACGTCATGGAATTTAACATTGTCCAATGCTAAAAACTTTAACCGCGTCAAGCTACCAGTAAATTTTTTTAGAATGCTTCCAAATTTTGTGAGCCTTATTATTTCAACATTGAAAACATATTTTGGGGGTGAGAAGATACAAATTACAAACTTTTATTTTGAGTGGCACCCTAATATATATATATATATATATATATATATACATATATATATAATTTTTTTATTATGTCCTGATTGTGGGTTTTTTCTTTCCTGTTTGATAATACATTCGGCTTGATTGATGTTCAGGTGCTAAATCAGTTCCTCTCCACGGTTATCCAATTACAGTTCATTAAGACAGTAGAAATACGCCGTGGGCCAATAAAAGATATCGATTCTGTTTACGGTATATATAGTTGCTCTGCTTTAGGGCGTCTTTTGACTTACAGTGCAGCTTTTGTTAGAACACGGAGACGCGGTGGTGTAGTGGTGGCATCGTTGGAGCCGGAAGGTTCGAGGCTCGAATCCACCTCGCCGCGTCAGGACCTTGGGCAAGTCCTTCACTCACAATTGCTCAGCGCTTCGGTGTGAAACTCCGATGCAGTGTCCGCTCTGCATTCGGGAGCACCTCTGAGTAGAGAGAGGTTGAAGGGGCGCTATAACAAGTGCCCATACAAACAACATTGCACAATCGCGGTTTCATTTTCAATTGGAGCAGAAGAGACTATGTATGCTACAATGGAGAGAGCATTGAAGGCAAAAACTGGAGCGATTGTTTGGGTCTCTAATGTTGTGGAACACGGTGTATAATCCAAGCATCTCCATGAGAATAGGCCCACTGAGGAATCACGTTTCTCCCCCCCCCCCCCCAGAAATTTTCACAGCTGTTTACATTTAGGCCTACATTGCACTGTCCAGAACGTGAATGGTTTGATTTTTTACAATCAAAAGTGTTACACAGCAATAGAGTCTTATAATTTATCCACTTATTATAGAACAAGCAAATGAATGATAATGCTAAAAAGAGGTCATGAGAAAACAAGGGAGTCGCAGCTGTCCGTTCCATCCGTTGTCGACCACCCAAACGGCCGTTTTGCCCCCCCCCCCCCCCCATTGGCCCCCAAGCCTGAATTCACCCCTCCCCCCCAAAGCAGAGAGACTAAATACTGGTTGTATATCTGTCTGCTTGTCTTCGTCTGGTCGTCCACCTGCCTAGCTCTTTTGTCTGTCTATCTGCGCATTTTTGTCTGCTTGCATGTGTCTGCCTGTCTTTCTGTATATTCGTCTGTCTTTGTATATGTCAGTCTGCTTCTATCAGCCTATCTGTCTGCCTTTCTGCCTGTCTGCCAGTCTGCCTGCCTGTATGCCTGTCTGTTTGTCTGTCTGTCTCTCTGCCTGTCTGTCTGTATGTCTGCCTGTCTGTGTGCCTCTCTGTCTGTCCGTCTGTCTGTCTGCCTGTCTGTCTGTCTGTCTATCTGCACATGGTTGTAAGTTTTTCTTCGTGGTTTTACCTTGACGCCCAGCGGGTATATAATGAAATTATACTGTGTAGTTTATTCTGTTCTCGTCTGCATGAGAGGACTTTGTTGTCCAGGTCCTGTGAACAGGACTGGGGAGAGCTCAATGAGATAATATATAGCAGCGATGAATAGCCGGCTTTCTGTGCCATTCACAATCGACTATTCACAATTGAATTTACAATTCAATTAACATTTTTATTTCGCGATTCAATTCGCAATCCCATTCGCATTGCCCTCACACTATACGACGGTTCAAAATAAGACAGCTGAGCGACAGAATCACACGAGTGCACTGTGCATTGGTAAACAACTCGTTTTGAATCGCTACACGGAAGCGAACCACCCACGGGCCACAGCATGGCCCGTGACTGAACGAGTCACACAATTTCGTAGACATGTAGACTTCGCTACCGTCGGTGCAAGCAAGCCATGCACTCACCAGTGTATATGGAACTTGGAGCAAGATTGGACGCGAGTAAGTTTCTTAAAATAGTAACAATTGTTGTTGGGTAATACTCAACGATATACATGTACATGTAACTTAATATGTCTGTGAAACCCACGCGTTCACCTATAGGCTACTATTATAGATTCCTATGACAAACTCTCTTTGAACGAAATATGAAGAATACCGGTACAATTCCGCCACTGGTTGCATTTTGCCAGTTGCAGTGCCAGTCCGAAGCCTGGATAAAGGAGGAGGGCGACGCTGTTCATCTTTGAATCATGGCAGTGTCGTTAAAAATATGTAACATGTCACTCTCTTTGAACGAGTCTACGCTCTCGGGAGGGATTTAGGGTACTAAGTGGCAAAACTGTGGCTTGACGAGAAAACGGACGCGGGATCACTTCCTGCCACACCATCAAAAGTCGACTCAACCTTCCTTTCGGCAGATGGCGTTGTTTAACTGACATGTCGGACGCGGTTAAAATAATACGACGCCTGCAATGATTTGCTATCATCCGTTCCAAATACGAATTGCAATCATACTGCGACTTGCATGTCAGTTTAAAATTAAACGAAGATATTACGTCATATTATAATGGAGCGCTGTGCTGTAGAGGTGCCGTGGAACCGGAAGTTTGTCGGTTCGAATCCACCTCAAGCCGCCGTGTACGGATCCTGGGTCCTTCACCTCCAATTCATTACGCGCTTCGAAGTGAAACTCCGATTCAGTGTCCGCACTCTAGTCGGTAGAGCCTCTGAGTTGAAATCTTGAATTGACGCTATGGCAAGTTCTCATGCGTATACGTATTACATACATTATACATCTCACACACAATTTCGTAGACAGATAGACTTGCTACCGTAACGGTGCAAGCCATGTACTCACCTTTGGATTTTGTAAGTAATCTTGAACTTGAGGTAAAATTGGACGCGGATAAGTCCTCTTTAAGAGTAGTATTTGTTGGTTAATACTGAACAATAATAACTTAATATGTCTGTGAAACCTACGCGTTCACAGCCGATTATAAAGACGTCGACTCGTGCGAAAGACTTTCAATGTCTGCCCTCGAATGCGGAACAACAACAATTAAGCAGCGTGCGATGCTTGTAGGTTGCTACGGTTCAGCGCATGCTGTAGCCGAGCTATACGCTCACCGGTAGTCGTGTCATGGGTGCGTGCAGGTGCATTTAGAAATCACTTGTAAATAATTACAGTATGATCGTAAATTCGCAATTAAATTGCGAAACAAGCGATGCATGGGATTCATCCCGGTAGCAATTGAAATGATGTATGTTATAATATTAATAGCCGTGCAGTTTGAATTTTTGGTTAATTACTGAAAATCTGCCCACGTCTCAGTTCGGTGAGTTAGCTTGCACGCGCATGACTGGAATCTTAGGCGAGAACAATAATTATTATCATTGTCTGCGAGGTTAATTGTTCGCTGCTCGAGGCATTGTTCCAACAGTGAAAGCATCCGTGTAGATGGTTAAAAAAAGTCTTGACGAGTTGTTTCGGATTAAATATGAAATAAATTGCGGTCCGACTAAATGTTAAATTATTAACGCCACTGGAGCATGAAAATTCTCAGCTTCATTTGACACAATGTTCAACATGGCAGACAGAACAAACTTTCTGACCGAAACAAAGTTTTGTAATGTCAGATTAATTCCAGTTTGTAATTTTCTGTGAAAAGCAGTTGTTTGTGAAAAACAACGTGCAATTTTTAAGTGACTATATTCAGTTTCATCGATCCAATTTTACTCCTTGTTTCTTTGTCTTTTGCGAGATAAAAATAATGCATGTATGCCCGGATGGCTAGATCCAGTGCTTAACATGCGAAAAAGAAGTGCCAGGACGCACCTTCCCATCCAGGCTGTGCTGGCCTAATAAGTGGCAGGACGACGTTCAGATTTTAAAATAAGTGCATGGACGCCGTCCACGATCGTCCTGCCACACTTTAAGCCCAGGCTATAGATCTCAATATGAACTTATAAATAATAATAAATACAGCAATGAAGATTCTATGTCACTGCATAGCACCGGTCACTTCAAATGCCGTCGCTGATCAAGAAAATAATTGGTCTGTAAACGCAAAAATAGTATTGCAGTTGTTATTTTATTGACCCAGTTTGAAGAATGCGTAATAAATGAAATCTAGATCTGCAGAAAAAGTCGCCTTTACTTAATTTAACCAGGCTGAGCAAGCGTATAATTTTGTCGTTAATTTTAAATATATAGGGTACGCAGAAGTTACTGCAATTGAATTAAATTTACAGTTGTGCAAATTAGACTAAATCTGATCATAGATTACCGGTGTTCACAGGCATGGAACATTACTGGAACATCATCATATGCTAAAAGACAATGTCGCTTCCGCTCGCTGCTCTGTTCACACACAGAGTAAAAACATGGTTTGGGTAGCTTCTGCATTCGTCACTGCATATATTTATGTATGTCTACTTATATATGTATATATATATATGTATATGTATAATGTATATGCATATATTTATGTATGTCTACTTATATATGTATATATATATGTATGTATAATGTATATGCATATATTTATGTATGTCTACATATATATGTATATATGTGTGTGTGTATATGCAATGTATGTTTGTGTTTATATGTATGTATATATATATCTAATATATATATATATATAGATATATATATATATATATACGAACGACGTCGCTCTTTCCTGATTTATATATCGCCAATTTCCGTCGCCGAAACAAAGTCGGCGAACGTAATTGATGCATCAATGAGGCATTAAGTCGTTAGAGAACAAGAGATTAAACGAATCAACAAAGCACAGCTGCTAACATATAATAGGTTTTCTATTCCAACCGACGCGAATACATAAGACATTGGAAGCACAAAACGGATATAATTTAATATAAATTATTATTCGTCCGCCGTTCCCGACGTGTCGCGAAATTTATTTCCACGCATAAATTACTGTTTTTGTTTGCCGATAATAATCGTATTGTAATAACACACGTGTTGCGTTTTATGAATCGATGAATTGCGGAATTGCTTGCTCTCTTTGCATTAACATCTGTGAGTTAAATCAACTTGAATGGCGCTTTCGGAGCGTGAGTCGATAATGTTTTGGTACACAGTGTAAATTTTGCGCTGTCGTTTAATGGCTTGAACGGCTCATTGAACGTAGTTTTGACACGATGGGCCTGCATGAGCGGAACACGACTAAAGCTTCTAGCGCCGCCGCACGGCAAAGTGTTAAGCCTATGTGTGCATGGGATAACCAGACATTGAGTCATATCAAATTGTTCTAGATCCATATATTGCATACCCTTAATTTGTTTGTGCACTTGTTATATCGCCCCTTCAAGTTCACTACTCAGAGGCGCTCCCGAATGCAGAGCGGACACTGCATCGGAGTTTCACGCCGAAGCGCTGAGCAATTGTGAGTGAAGGACTTGCCCAAGGTCCTTACGCGGCGAGGTGGATTCAAACCTCAAACCTTCCGGCTCCAAGGCAACGACGCCACCACTACACCACCGCGCCCCACAAATTATATGGATCTGAAAAGGAAATGTTGAAACACGTTGAAATGAATGTAGCAATTTGGAACAGCTGTTTGTTTGTACGTACACTTGCTATGTAGCGCCTCTTTAAGATTACTACTCAGAAGCGCTCCTGACTACAGTGTGAACACTGAATCGTAGTTTCATGCCGAAACGCATAAACAATTGCGAGTGAAGGACTTGTCCAAGGTTCATATACGTGGCGAATTGAGGTGGATTCGAACCTGCAGCCTTCCGGCCTCTATGTAACGAACATTTTCACTACACCACCGCGCCCCACGCAGCTGTGTAGAAAGGCAGATGGGGACTTCTTTATCGATAGCTTTATTGACCCCGATCACGTTATAAACCCGCTCCTCCCTGCTTTAAGAACACTCCATGTGTCCACGAACGCATCACGGAATTGTCCCACGGGCGAACAACTTAATGAGGAAAACGTTTGCGATGGGAATTAATATGGAATTGGGTGTGAGAAACAGACTTTACTATGGGGCTCTAAGAAAGATTGGGGGCTGAACCCCGCCGTCAATTCTCTCCTTGACGATTCTCAATTAAAGTTTAACTCTATTGGACACGTTCTTCTCTGGAGTCTGGACACGGCAGCCGAATGGTTAATGTGCTCACCTTAGACACCTTTAAACGCTGCTACACGGTTTTATATAAGTCTGGGATCTGCAATTGATTAATAGATCAACTCTGTTCTGTATATGTATGTCTATCTGTGATACTCTAATAAGTACCGTTGTCAGAGACAGAAACCCGAGAAAGCATATTAATATAATTATGCAATTCGACCATTCGTCGCTCAAAAATAATCTGATTGTTTCTCTTTGCCTGTCTGTGTGTGTCTATCTGCTTGTCTGTTTGTCTGTCTGCGCATGTCTATGTCCGTGTATGTCTTTGTGTTTACGTCTGTCTATCTATATATCTACTTTTTTCTGTGCTCCTCTATCTATGTCTGTCTGTGTCCGTCTGTGTCTGATTGAATAATTATATATGTCTGTCTATCTACATGTATCAACATTCGTATGTGCTTCCTTATCTGTATCTGTCCGCGTTTGAATGACTGTGTCCACCTCTCTTTCTATATGTCTCTCGATTTGGCCGTCTGCCTGCTTGTCTGTCTGCCTGCTTGTCTGTTTGCATTCATGTCTGTCTGTATGAGTGTCTGTTTGCATGCATGTCTGTCTGTATGAGTGTCTGTGCGCATGTATGCATGCATATTTCTCTGTTACTCAGCTAATCTATCAACGCACGATTTTCACAATGTTTCTTTTGTATATGCACTTAAAGTAACTACGTTCACTTGCCCTATGTCACACACACACACACACACACACACACACACACACACACACACACACACACACACACACACACACACACACACACACACACACACACACAAACACACACACACACAAACACACACACACACACACATACACAAACACACACACAAAAACATACACACATACATACACACACATACACACACAAACACACACACGAGTCGTGTCTCTATCGAATCCATATTTCTCTTTGGTTCTGCTCAATGTCTGCTGATCCCGTCGACATCTAAACACGCCTGCACAATTTGTCTAGTTGATGGCAACGGCTTTCGTTGAATGCTTCGAGTGCTTATAAGTTCAGCTGCATGCGATCACTGTGTCTTTCTGTTTGTCTTACTCTGTCTGTCCATCTGCATTGTCTGTGTCTCTCTGACTTTCTCTGTCTGTGTCTGTATGTGTGTGTCCGTCTGTGTCTGATTGTATAATTGTGTCTATCAAACTGCTCTTGTATGTGCTTCTCTATATATGTATGTTTGTCTATTTGTGTCCGTCGTTGTCTGTATCTGTCTGTGTATACGTCTGATTCCGTCTGTTTCTCTGTCTCTGCCTGTCGCTTGTTCTGCGATTGAATTTCGATAGCCAATTCATTGCATTTAAAGCAGCTAAAAGTAGGACTATTATAATTCAGTGCACTTAGAAAATAAAGGTTGGTCAATATGTGCTTGTTGTAAAATATTACGAACGCAGATTTTAATCGTAAATAATGTTAACGATTAATATTTGTCTGTTAACGATTAATTTTCGATTATTGTCTTTATTTCGATCGATTCGATACTAGCGTGCTATGCTTATTTCGCTATGTCCAAAGTGCATGGGACCATACCTACCTGAGGGATGGTGGTGCACGGGTTCAAACCCCAATCCCAAGTATTCCGAAGTTGCAAAACAAATCTGAATAGTTTGTGACCTATAGCGAGTTCAATGAGTCTCCTTGGATTTATTCTCCGATGCGCCTCCCTCCGTACGCTAAGCCCACCGCCTCTTATGACCATTGGAAACCGTCCCTCTTTCACCTCCACCTCCACCCCACCCCACCAAACCCCACCCAACCCAACCCCAACCCACGCCCACCCACTAACACTCCACCCAACCCCACCCAACCCCACCCACACTCCACCCAACCCCACCCAACCCCACCCACACTCCACCCAACCCCACCCAACCCCACCCACACTCCACCCAACCCCACCCAACCCCACCCCACCCCACCCCACCCAACACCACCCACACTCCACCCAACCCCACCCAACCCCACCCACACTCCACCCAACCCCACCCAACCCCACCCCACCCCACCCAACCCCACCCACACTCCACCCAACCCCACCCAACCCCACCCACACTCCACCCAACCCCACCCAACCCCACCCCACCCCACCCAACCCCACCCACACTCCACCCAACCCCACCCAACCCCACCCACACTCCACCCAACCCCACCCAACCCCACCCCACCCCACCCAACCCCACCCACACTCCACCCAACCCCACCCAACCCCACCCACACTCCACCCAACCCCACCCAACCCCACCCACACTCCACCCAACCCCACCCAACTCCACCCCACCCAACCCCACCCACACTCCACCCAACCCCACCCAACCCCACCCACACTCCACCCAACCCCACCCAACCCCACCCCACCCCACCCAACCCCACCCACACTCCACCCAACCCCACCCAACCCCACCCACACTCCACCCAACCCCACCCAACCCCACCCACACTCCACCCAACCCCACCCAACCCCACCCAACCCCACCCACACTCCACCCAACCCCACCCAACCCCACCCCACCCCACCCAACCCCACCCACACTCCACCCAACCCCACCCACACTCCACCCAACCCCACCCAACCCCACCCCACCCCACCCAACCCCCCCCCCACTCCACCCAACCCCACCCAACCCCACCCACACTCCACCCAACCCCACCCAACCCCACCCACACTCCACCCATCCCCACCCTACCTCTCCCAATTGCTTGTCGTCAAGGATCGATTGCGATTTATGATTGCTACCAGCAGCATCAGCAGAGAATGTCTATTCAGCTGCTTCAGCAACCGACATCAGACCAACTATCAGCATCTTCGATTCTGACAAATGGCAATTCGTCATGACAACCTGCAGCAGCAGCAGCAGCATCATCATCAGCAGACAGAGTCACGGAGGAGACTATGTACATGTATATGCCAGATGCTAGAAGCATCACAGATGACGTGAGTGGCGACAATCGAAACTGTATACATTCTACAACAACATCTTCACGCCAACCCAACGTCTTTCCTGTATTATAAATGGACCGTTTATTTTATTTTACGTGTGCAAAATGTTCTTGGAGCTTAATGGAGCGCGGTGGGGTAGGGTGGGCTGGGTGGGGTGGGGCAGGGTGGGCTGGATTGGACAGGGAGGGCGGGGTGTGGTATACGGGTGGGCGGGGTGTGGTAGGTGAGCAGGGTGGGATATATGGTGGGCGGAGTGGGGTAGAGTAGGGTGGGCGGGTGGGGCGCGGCGCGGTGGGTGTGATAGTGTGGCACTGTGTATAGTTGGAAGGTTTTAGCAAACGTCGTTGTCGAGGTAATTTTAGTTTCTCGCACCTATTAAGACCCACAACCTCTGCAGGGTGGTTTGGTGTGTGTTCCCGGAGGCCCTCTGTCTAGCTGGAAGGATTCAGTTGAATAGGTGCGAAATGGTGGAATGGTTTTGTTAGCGAAATTTGGGTTTCCTCCCCAGCGCCCCACACCAAAAAGGTGAAGGCGATTGACCAATCCATCCACTTTATGGTCCTTGTGGCCCACTGCCTACATGTATGTGCAAAGTTTCAGGTTAATAACTGCCAAACTCTGGGCGTGCATACTGAACAAACACACATATGCACACACGCACGCGCACGCACACACACAGTGTCACACACACACACACACACACACGCACACACGCACATTCACGTTAAAGATAATATATTACTGTATTGTAGGCTTGCTTATCGCATTGTATCTAAAGATTATGATACATATACGTTTCAGCTTTTATGGAATAAAATACTTAGAGAATGCATCGGTACAGGGTCTAAGCATCGCGGACTAAACTTTAGTCCGCTAACCTAAATACAATCGGACCCAATAACATACAGCATGCAACGTATATATATATATATATATATATATATGTATATATATATATATATATGCAAGGTATATATATATTTGTGTGTGTACGATGAAAGAAACGTCCATCAATATGTATCGCACATCGATGAATACATTTTCGGTTGAATGCTAACAAGAAATTGTCAGGAGGTCTGTATCAATCACTTGCTTTTGGTTTCACTAGCAGTTGCTGCTAAAAGCAGACCATGAATCTTCCTAATGTGTATAATGTGTACACACTGGCGCACTGTCCGCACACCCACACATGCATGATATATGTGCGTGGGTATGTATATAAATATGCAGTGCCGGCGCTAGGGTACCTGAGGCCCCCCAAAAAAATTGGGCCCCCGGCCTCCCATACCTTGAGCTGTCATCTTAGCAAAAAAATTCATAATATAAGTGCTGAAAGACATAGTGTAAAACTTCAATAAATGTCCCCTCCAAATTGTTACTTTTTTGGAATTTCCACGCTGTAATTGTAGAATTTTAAGCTGTCATCTTTACAAATTTGCTCATTTTTTAATGCTGTTAGTCGTGGTTTAGGACTTCGGAGTGTCCCATCTCCATTTTTTAAATTTGCCAGTTGACTGTAATGGTAGCATTGATAGGCTGTCATTTTAACAAAATTGATCATTATTGATGGACAGTGGATGATACTTATGATATGAAATATTTCTGAAATATCGGGGATACAAGGACTCCGTCCCAACCACAAATTGTGGGACCGTGCCCCTGTCCACACCCCCAAAGTCTCCCTTTGGGTGAAGGACAATTATTGCTCTATTGGTTTGCGAAATATTATTTTGTATGCTTTGCGTTAAAACATAATTTATTCTGTGCGTGGTTTCAGCAATGAATAGTCATGAAAGGTATTCAGCTACACATTTCAGGCCCCTTGCAAACTTGAGATCAGACACGTAGTCTACAAAGGACAGCTGGGACCCTACACAGGCTTTAATGTTTGGGCCTCACGCAATTTTATTTTGAGGTCTCATCCCATTAGCATTTAACACTCGAGTGCCCAAGGTATTTTTTGGTACACGAAGGCCCAAGGGGGGGGGGGTCCGCGCGGACCCCAGCGTTTTATGTTAATATCTTGAGAAGGGATTGGAATATCGTCACAGAATTAAGTTCTATGTGATCCTAAATGAATTTCCAATCGATTGGTGTATCTTATATGACAATAACACCACCTGGTGTTAAATAATAGTGTAAAATCTCGTGATACACATTTTACGCTTGCTTTCGTTATTGACCAAAGGAAGCCCAGCGTTTTCATGCCAATAGCTTGAGAAGGGATTGGAATATCGTTATAGAATTTATTTCAATGTAATCCCAAATGAGTTTGCAATCGATTGATGTATCTCATAGCACAATAACACCACCTGGTGTAAACTAATAGTGTAAAAATCTCTTAATACATAAGTTATGCTTGCATGCTTGCGTTATTCATCGAAGGAAAGCCTATACGTCCGGCGCGGACCCCAACGTGTTCATGTTAATATCTTGAGAAGGGATTGGAATATCGTTATACAGTTTAGTTGTAAGTAATCCCAACTAAATTTGCAATCGATTGATATATATTATATCACAATAGCAGCACATGGTATAAAATAATAGTTATTGACCAGTAACCATGCGCTTGTATGAATATCAGCCGCATATCATGGGGTACCCTTAGTATATGCTGTGGTTGTGGGGTGCAGGGTTGGACAATACTCACGCAAAATATACCATTCTATGCCCAAATGGTTGCTCTATGAATACCTAAAAGCATTTATGCAGATCCCTAGCCTTTAAAAAGTTATCCGGGAAAAACAGGCCTGGGGTCCGGTCGGACCCCCCCCCCCTTGGGCACTCGAGGGTTAATAATAATTTACAATTTACAAACGCTGTGTTTGAGAAAGTGGACAAAACTGCCTGAGTTAGATTAAATGGCTTTACTTACACCCAAAATCAGTATGACACTTGCATTAAGTCTGGTATGGCAGTGCCATTTGGTTAGTTGAGGCATGCACCAGACATGATCTGGAGCCTCAAGTAAATCATCATCATCATCAATAACCTTGGGCTCAATGCCCGTAGGAGTCCGACGCCACTCTCTGTTCTGAGTCTGTCTCGTGCCATGCTGCCCAGCCTCAACCGGTCCGGTCAGCAGGTCTGCTCCATACCATTAACATCTTGAAGCATCTAAACCACCTTGTCCGATTGAAGAGAATCGTGAAAAAGAGGCACGAAGGACAACGTGGGTCAATGCCCGTTGTGTCCCACGCTCTCTCTCCCCCGACCCTCTCCATCAGTCTGTCCTGACCGGCCTGTGCTTGTCTGCTTCACATCATGACACCTTGAAGCATCTGGGTTGTGTCGTGGTAATGGCGGATTACAATCGTCTTGGTTTTTCACTGCCAGTGTATCGCCACCCATCTGGCAAACCTTCCTCCTTTTGTCCGGGCTTAGGACCGGCACAGGGACGTTGTTGGTTCCCTGTGGCAGAGGATGGATGCAGTTTAACGTCGTGCCCAGGACTGCCTCAAGTAAATGCGACAGTTTAATGAATATACAGTCACAAATAGGCATAATGACCAGCTAAATTTGGAGGCCCCTTTCAAACTCGGAGGCCCCTCAAACTCGGAGGCCCCCCCGGCCGGGGGGCGTGGGGGGTGCTAGCGCCGGCACTGTTAATATGTAGGCCTATATATGCATGCATGTACGTATGTGTGCATAATTGTGTCACGTGGTGTATGCACATACAGGCCTATACATATATATATATATATATATAATGTAGTGTGTATATATAACAATAATATGTGAAAACGTGTAATATATATATTCAAACGTTTGCATCGTTTGTCTCTTTTCTCCAATTCTTGGCTCATATGGTCTTTTTGACCATTTCGGCTTTGTCTATTTTCATACATCATGTGCTCCTCCCATGATAATTATACGCTCCTTTTAAATGTTTTTCCGAAGATTTTTTCCTTCAACAACACCTTTATAACGGTTTCAACTCACGCAATAATTTAGGAGTTTATAAAAAAATTGGCATTACAGTAAAATTTTTATTTGAAACTCTTTGTATTCTGACTCAGGCAGTCCCGATGCTATAGGTAATAATGATTATCTTTGTTTGTTTGCACGGGCACTTGTTATAGCACCCCTTCAAGCTCTCTCAGAGGTGCTCCCAAAATGCAGAGCGGACACTGCATCGGAGTTTCACGCCGAAGCGCTGCAGGGCAATTGTGAGTGAAGGACTTGCCGACGGTTCCTACGCGGCGGGGTGGATTCGAACCTCGAACCTTCCGGCTCCAAGGCAACGACGCCACCACTACACCACCGCACCCTACAATATATAGGCCTATATGAAAACGTGAAAAATAAATTTTATTCAAACGTTTGCATCATGTGTTTAATGTTTATTCTTTCCACTTCTTGGCCCAAATTCTTTTTTTACCAGTTCGGTTCTTTTCTACTTTCATACATCGTCTCTCCCCCTCGGCCCCTAGCTCCCACAATAATAACCTATGCTCCTTTTTAATGTTTTTCCGAAGATTAATTTTTCTTCAACAACACCTTTACAACGGTTTAAACTCACGCCATATAAAAGGATTTTATGTCAAAAATTGCATTAACTCACGTATGTTGCTGTTCAAAATAGAATATGGAAAATATTAAAATAGTACATTGTTTAGTCGATCAATTCCAAGCAGCATTTTGGCAAATTTCGTCTGTTGTTGTCAATGGGCTTTGAAGCCATAATATTATTATAAGGTGTTGCTATACTGTGGATATACAATCATCAATTCATCAATATACCATCCATGCCACTGACCTCTGAACAGTATTCCTAATTAATTGCGAAGTACATGCAGTCAATCCTCAGTTTTGTGCACAAAAGTACAAACCGATGGTCCATGAAATAATGAAAATGATGATGACGACAAAAACGATAATGATAATGATGATGATGATGATGACGATGACGACGATAACGATGACAATGATGACGATGATGATGGCCACGACGACGACGGCGATGATGATGATGATGATGATGATGACGATGATGATGAAGAAGAAGATGATGATGATCGTGATGATGACGACGATGATGATGAAGATGATGATGATGATGATAGTGATGGTGATGATGGTGATGCTGATGGTGATGAGAATGATAATAGTGACAATGAGGCATACATGTAGATGCATAAATTCAGCATGAATAATTGAATAGGATGTCTTTTATAAGAAAGGCATTCTGTTATTAACATTCAGAATGCGGTGTTTAGTATAACGTTGACGTTAATATGACGTTCTTCTTAGACACCCTGAAAATGGTTTTAACAAAATGAATATATGTTATTTCTACAGTCCCGTTACTATCTCCTTTGCGTTTATGTAGATTAGAAGCTGACACCATCGTGCAAACAATAACGACGATGACAACGACGACGATGACGACGACGGTAATGATGATGAAGATGATGATGGTAATGAGAATGATAATAGTGACAATGAGGCATAGGTGCATAAATTTAACATGAAGAGGATGTCTATTATTATTATAGGAAAGGCAATATATGTTATTAAAACTGAGAAGGCGTTGTTCATGCAGTTAGAGTTGACGTTATTATGACGTTCTTCTTAGACACCCTGAAAATGGTTGTAACAAAATAAATATATTATTTTCTACAGTCCCGTTACTATCTCCATCGCGTATGCGGAAGCTAATACCATGCATCGTGCAAACGAGAAGGATGACAATGATGATGATGATGATGATGATGATGATGATGATGATGATGATGATGATGATGATGATAATAATGATGACGACGACGATGATGATGATGATGATGATGATGATGATGATGATGATGATGAAATTAGCTTCTTTATCGTCCGCGGGTGATGCGTTGAAATAATGTCATGATCTGAGCGTCTCACGTTGTCTCCGTTGGTTAATGGTTTATTTTCCTTGGAGTCCCTGGTGCGCGAGGCAATGAGAGTAAGCCGATCCTATCAACCCCATAAATCCGACTGATACCGGAGCTTTATGGGTAATATGGGGTGACTGTGACGACGAAGACGACACGTCTTGGATGAGAAGCATAGAGCTGCATACAAAGTGGTACGGTGCTGCTCGAGAAGGAGTACGTGTATACGTATGAATAGCTGCATGTATTTATGCATGTGTGTATGTGTGTTCAGTTAGCGTTGACGTTATTATGACGTTCTCCTTAGACACCCTGAAAATGGTTGAAGACAAATAAATATATATTTTTTCTGCAGCCATGTTACTATCTTTCTTGAGCATGACTGTAAAAGTATGCATTGAGTATGTATGTAAGCGATATCAGAAAGAAAGCAACGAAGAAGGCTGGCCACGACGATCACTAGAGTTCAACGAACTGACAGCACAAAGTGGTGAATGTGTGTGCACGTGTGTATGTGTGCATGTATATATATGTATGTATGTATGTATGTATGTATGTATGTATGTATGTATGTATGTATGTATGTATGTATGTATGTATGTATGTATGTATGTATGTATATATGTATGTATGTATGTATGTATGTATGTATGTATGTATATATGTATGTGCGCATGTGTGTACGTGTGTGTGCAAGTAAGTATGTATGTATGTATGTATGTATGTATGTATGTATGTATGTATGTATGTATGTATGTATGTATGTATGTATGTATGTATGTATGTATGTATGTATGTATGTATGTATGTATGTATGTATGTATGTATGTATGTATGTATGTATGTATGTATGTATGTATGTATGTATGTATGTATGTATGTATGTATGTATGTATGTATGTATGTGCGCATGTATGTATGTATGTATGTATGTATGTATGTATGTATGTATGTATGTTTGTGTGTATGTATGTATGTATGTATGTATGTATGTATGTATGTATGTATGTATGTATGTATGTATGTATGTATGTATGTATGTATGTATGTATGTATGCATGTATGTATGTATGTATGCATGCATGCATGCATGCATGTATGTATATATGTGTGTATGATGATGATGATTATGATGATGACGACGACGACGACGATGATGATGATATATATGCAAAATGTACATGCATCCATTTGTGTATATTTTTATGAATGTATCTACATGTATGTATGTAATGCATCCTAGATATTTAAGCAGGCATAATTGCATAAGTCTTTTATACGTATAATTCTACCCAAGCATTTATATATATTTCACTTTGACCTTGAGACGCCGACCAGGGTCACCTTTCCTCCAAGGTCACCATTCCACCAAGGTCACCTTGACAAGGTATACATCCGGTCAACGCCTCCTCCACTTTCTCATCTGTCGCACTCTAACCAGGATAGATTGCTGCAATTCCATTTCTTCGAAACGCGCTGGCGCTACATAATGATTGTCGAACGCCGCTGCTGGAGATTGATGACCGTCTGCTTGCACGACCTTTGACCCATGACCTGACCTGCATCCGGATTGGATGCGGTGTGGACGTGGACAGCGTTGCCACTCCTTGGGTTTTTCACAGGATCTTGGTTTTTTTTATCCGAACTTGGGAAATGGTTTTTTTTTGCGAAGAACTTGGGTTTTTCTTCTGTTTTTTCGGCCCCAAAAATCTAGTGTTTTTCCTCGGAACTTTGGAAATGGGTTTTTTCTGGAAAACTTGGGTTTTTCCGGACAAAAACTTGGGTTTTTTGCTCGGGAACCGAAAATCCTAGGACATTTTCTGAAGATTTGGGCCAAATAACTAAAAAAAAGTCATCAGTTTTTTAACTTTTTTGTAAAATTTTGGCCGGACGACAGAAAAAAAACCAAAGGTCATCAGAAAAATTGTTAAAATTTCTGAAGATTTTTGCAACTTGGGTTTTCTTGGTTTTTTCGACCGACCAACATTGTTTTTTTTTATTTTTCGGAGTGGCAACGCTGAACGTGGAAGCTGATGTGTGTGTAGCATCCTCTGCATCAATCGGAGCAGATTCTAGCTGTCCTCGGAAGAAGGATGGGCGTACGTGTGAAGCGACAGTAATTCTAGCACTGGTCATACATAGGTGGGGGAAGGGGTCCGTTGAGTTATAGAGGCACACGGTCAATCGTTCAATCAATCAATAGACATGTGTGAGCATTTATTGCTATTGTCATTACTATTGCTATTGTTATTCCTACATGTATTATCATCAATATTATGGTTTTTATTATTGCTTTAATTATCGTCATAATTTTTTTCCAATTTCTGACGTGTGTTATAATAAAATGCCAAAACTGAGTGTACTGTATGGTCACGAGATTTTTTCGATCTTTCAGTACATACTCAGTGATTTAAAAAGGTGTTTAAATACTCATAAATTTTTCTTAGTATTATTTTTCTTCTTCTTCTTATTATTATTATTATTTTTTTTTTTTTTTTTTTTTTTTTGCCCTGAGGTACTTCATTTCCCCAGGGACTTATGGACTATTATTATTATTATTATTACTATTATTATTATTATTATTATTATTTATTTTTTTTTAAATTTTATTTTTTTTATTATTATTATTATTATTATTATTTTTTTTTAGCGCCCGAGGTATAAATGATCTCTCAGGCTTTAAAATCAATAATAAAAACATTGTTGTTCTGGAGTTAACGGTCATCCTCGTCGGTCAATTGTGCAAAAGTGCCTCGAAATGCAACGGTATTGAACTTCTGCGTGCAAAATAATAATAATAATAATTTATTATTATTATTATTAGTATTATCATTTATTTCCGTTTCAAACAGTGCAACATCAATTAACTGTGCGCGATGAACAGAGAACGCCTGACAAACACAGGCATAATGTGCTAATTGTTTCGTTCAACTAAAACTGGTGTAAACTAGACAGATCAGTCGTCCTCGACCCCGGTGAGTTGTGCGAATGTGCCTCTGAATGCTATGGCATTAAATCTCTGGGTGCAAATTGACAAACGTTGAAATAAGTGCAAAGTTTCCCGAGGGTCCCCAGAGACGGCAGTCATGCGGCGCCCCAACTCCATCAAGAATTCACGTCCTGTCCGATTGAGGGGGCCCAGCGATTCGATGGCGATGGGGACGAAATCATGGGTGGTCGGAAGGGTTGAATATTTAGCGCACTTCCGGTTCGCGGCATGTTCGGCTGCTCCTCCAGGCATTGATGACGTAATGCTGAGGTAGGAGGTAGCACAGGTATGGATGGATGTTGCATCCCATGCGACATACCTGCCCCTCGCCCAGGGGACCAATGTTGCTCCGTCCGGTCTCTTGCCGTCTGTGCGGATCAGGCCCGGTGGTTCTTTAGAGCTTGGAATGTCTGCTTTTACAAGAGCTCTCCAGATAGTGTCAATCAGAGCGAAGTGGCGTGCAGCTCTTCCTGCAGATCGTCGGCATACAAGCCCGTGGTGGCCTCGCGGATCGGCGATCTCACCGCACTGACATTGATGCGGTGTACAGAGTTCGAGTCCCAGTCGGAGGCCGACTGCGACTCGCACGGCCTCATTGCTGAGACCCAATCCACAAGCGACCACGGGTACAGTCGAGAGCCAGTCTCCAGCGTGGGGCGATGTCACCGCGCCCAACCTTGCCCGATTGAGTGGATCAGTGTTGGCAGACAACACTGCAGCCTTGTCAGCGTTAATCAAATTATTATTATTATTATTATTATTATTATTATTATTATTATTATTATTATTATTATTATTATTATTATTATTATTATGTTTTGGCTGCTACGATACGTTGCGGTCACTAATCATTATTATTAAATATTAATCGATAATTTAGATTTTTACTTTCGCTTAGTTTTCACATTTATTTTGTGATGTCGAATAGTAGCCTATAAAATTATATGGTATAATGGTCAATGATTTGATTGTGATGTTATTTCGTCTTAGATCAAAGTCTCCAATATTTCTTTCATCCTTGTCCCCAGACCATCTTGCCTAATAACTCTTTTGCTTATAACATCCTAATTATTCACCACCGATGAGTCTATAAGCCAATTTCTTCGCTTGCCGTCAGTATTAGGCCTGTAGGGATTTTCTTCATTTCGGTTTCTCTAATCTTTCACGAGAAAGCGCATCGGCGATTCATATGTTCGGTCAAGAGATGAAAGTAGCTTGCCTCAAAGCATACATATAAATGCAACACATATTACGATATATATATATAATTATATATATACTAGCTGTACCCTGCCACGCGTTGCTGTGGCAGAAAAGACTCCCCTCTCCCCCTCCCCCTCCCCCTCCCTCTCCCCCTCTCCTCCGCCTTACCCTCCGCCTCCCTCTCCCCTTCGTCCCGCTCCCTCCGCTCCTTTCCTCCCTCACACCGTCCCTTAGCCCAAGAATGTTGAAAGGCCGCAAAATTAATTATGCGACTCGCTTATGACGTCACGGCATGCGACCTCATTCATGTTTCGTCTGGTCGCTCAAGGCGTTTCGGAAATCTGGCAACCCTTCGGCTTTGTTGAATTTGCAAATGGCGGTCGAGCGGAATGCAAAGTTCACTTTTTGTGGAAAAGATTGCGTTTTTTCGGATAAAAAGAAAAATGGAAACTCTTCTATAGGAATGGAAGGTTTTGTTAAATTTTCAAAACAATCTGTGCGGTACTTTTCGAGAACACTTTACACAAACTATTGTAAAGTTTCATTTTTATTTATATAGATATATATATTTATATATATATATATATAACTATAACACATATGACATATATATATATATATATATATATATATATTGAATATTATGTAGAAATCGTTTACACAGATGTTCCAAAAGGGCATTAATTTTTAGACCTATCTAGCTGCATGCATGCACGCACAAACGTAAATACATGCTTGGACGCATAAATGCTCACATACAGACATACCATGCATGAATCCAAGCAAACTTCCATTCATACATCCATATATAAGCACGCATACTTACAAACATACATTGTACATATATACTGCTACTGCTACTGCTATATAGGCTATAATATAAGGTCTATAATTCGTGTTACGTGGAAATATTGGCCCTGACACCGTTTCTGACGGTCCCTTGATCGGCACGCTAAATTATTGTATAGCGCCATTCAAGGAAACCTTTTCGCGGGCGCCTCTAGCGGTCACCACACGAAGCAATTACTGCGGATGATGTGTGCTCTGTAATTTGTCTGTCTCCGTACCCGCGAGATAGAGACGATGCTTTTTTGGACTGCTGCAGCAGGAACCAAATTTGCAATTCTACAGAGTGCAAGGCCTATACCACCACAACTGACTAAACGATTGACTGGATGACAGACCAACAGAATGACAGACAGTAGTCCGAGCGACAGACTGACAGACAGATATGCAGACAGATATGCAGACATAATGTGTAGATATATGCAGACTGACACAGTGACAAACAGTCTGACAGACAGAATGACTATATAGATTGACTGACAGAAGCACTGACTGACAGACTGAAAGAAAGACAGACTGACTGACTGAAAGAAAGAAAGAAAGAGTGACAAGCAGACTGGCAGACAGGCTGATATATAGACTGACAGACGGACGGACAGACTAATAAGCAGATTGAAAGAAACTAACTGACAGACAGACGCAGCCAACAGACTGACAGACAGACTGACTGACTGACTGACTGACTGACCTGAAAACTGACACGCAGTCTGAGTGACAGGCTCGCAGACACGCCGACATGCAGACAGACTTACCGACAGACAGGCTGGCCAACAGAATGGCAGGTTGACTCACTGACAGACAGACAGACAGACAGACAGACAGACAGACAGACAGACAGACAGACAGATTGACTGACTGACTGACTGACTGACTGACTGACTGACTGACTGACTGACTGACTGACTGACTGACTGACTGACTGACTGACCGGCAAACTGGCAGACTGACTGACAAACATATTGACAGTCTGAGCGACGTACCAACCGAGTAACCAAACGAGGGACCAAGCATGCAATATCCAGGAATAAAAATAAAAATAATAAAAAATAAATGAGCACGTGAGTGACTGAATGAGACAGCAGAATAATTGGATGAATTAATTATTCATAGCTTTGATAAAAGAAAGCGAACCAAAGAGTGAGCGAAGGATTGAATTTAAGAGAGAATGAACTAACGTGATATGAATGAAAGAATTGAAGAAGGTGAGGAGGAATGAAATGAAATTTAGATGGAACAAGGAAAGCGAGATTGAACGAGCGGTGGATTGATTAAGTAAAAAAGACACAGTCTAGGTAAGGCCCTAGGGAAAATTACGGCTATTTCCTGACAGAACATCTTCATTTAAAAACGACTTTAATGACACATGCTATATTATGTCTAGAGAGCCTATAGCACAAGGAGCTGCAAATTAGCAGACTGCTAAGAAAAACCAAAAGGGACGCCTGGTTTAATAATAATAAAATAAACATAAACAATTAGGCAAGCACCATCCTATTATTACCAATTATTATTGTAATAAAGTAGTCATCGACATATAAATATGCACACTAAGTCTTGATAAAGGATTGGGAAAAATAATCAACAACTTCAAATTTGGGGTTTAAAGGCAATTGCAGCCTACTCAAGAAATCAAAATCTACAGCAACTACAGACTGGCATCTTTTACATGAGCTCAAATTTAATTCTAATTACTGACGGAGGGATGCATTCTCTTTCTTTATGAGTTCGTATCTGGCACTATCTGCCATGCAGGATATGACCATACAAAATAATGATACAATGGTAGTGACATTTCTAACAGTGCAAGAAAGGGCAGAAAGATTACAACGACAGAAACGCGTCTGAAGAAATAAAGATAGAAAAACTAATGAATCAGGATAATTATTGAATGAAGAAAATGTCTAATAACTGAAAGGATGAGAAAGAAGAGAAGAATTGAGAAGAAGGCATATCAAAGGAGCAATAATGATTCTCACAGACAAAGACGAGAGAACTCAACGTATACGATTTCGAGTGATTTATTGTTTTGCCCTTACACCATTACACACAGCGGACATGCGTGGAAATTGGTATGAGCAGTGAGCAATGAGCAATGAGCATAAACCATGGGGGTTTTTAAGACAATTTCAGCCTACTCAAAAAATAACAACCTACAGCAACTACTGGCATCTTTTACATGAGCTCAAATTTAATTCTAATTACTGACGGAGGGATGCATTCTCTTTCTTTATGAGTTCGTATCTGGCACTATCTGCCATGCAGGATATGACCATACAAAATAATGATACAATGGTAGTGACATTTCTAACAGTGCAAGAAAGGGCAGAAAGATTACAACGACAGAAATGCGTTTGAAGAAATAAAGATAGAAAAACTAATGAATCAGGATAATTATTGAATGAAGAAAATGTCTAATAACTGAAAGGATGAGAAAGAAGAGAAGAATTGAGAAGAAGGCATATCAAAGGAGCAATAATTCTCACAGACAAAGACGAGAGAACTCAACGTATACGATTTCGAGTGATTTATTGTTTTGCCCTTACACCATTACACACAGGGGACATGCGTGGAAATTGGTATGAGCAGTGAGGAATGAGCAATGAGCATAAACCATGATTTACGTCTAGATTTTTGCATGCATGTTGTATTGTATATGCATATATTTGTGAATGCATGTGTGTGTATGTTCGTATCTTTGAATGTAGATCTATGCATGTATTGCATTTTACTGCATGTATTTGTATGGTATACTGCTTTGCATTGTGTTGTACTGTATGGTATTGAACTGTGGTGTGTTGTACTGTAGGCGTACAGACTGTATTGTATTTTAATGTATATTTGTACTGTATTGTATCGTATCTACAAATTTATAAGGCGCAGTGCACACCAATCAGAGGCGCTTCCAGTACAAAAAGACACAGAGAAAATAAAGTAGTTTTGAGACAGCGAAAGATATGATTCGGGTATACCATGCAGCAACGAAGAACATGTCAATGGAGAGAGCGAGCCTAGTCAATTCTGCTAGAGGCGCTAGAAAAAACTACAAGTATTCTTTACTGAACAGACTCGTTGAAACAAATGCAACATGATATACAGAATGCGCAGACGAGACCCAGGATGATGAGAAAATTAATTAAATCTGAAATAAGCCAAAAATGAAATTAGAATAAAGAAATGAAATCAACCCAGTCACCAATGCCAAGACCGTAGTAATCACATTCAGCAATAAGCGTAGAATTTATATTATATTCTGATCCATATGCATGAATTTGGGTCAAAGGGTCCGAGGGGAATGGGGATGGGGGGCGGAGGGGCAACAGATGGCACGTACCAAACCACCTGTTTTTGTATCTGCAGGCGTGCATAGAATCGACCATTTATATGCAATTATGCCAGTTTCTGTGGCGCAATTGTAATTGTTATTTGCCGAGCGTGTATATATATTGTATATATATATTATATATCTATTTTATATATATATATATAGGACACAAAAAACATGAGTATACATGATAATTATGAGGTCAGTCAACGACTCGGATTTGTTCTCTGTGCATGGTGAATTGTTCAGTAGGGAAATCGTTCAATTATGCTTATATAGCCCCCGCGTGCTAACTCGTTCTCCGCTTTCTTTTGTTTATTCCTTCTCCAACTCGTCACATTCCTCTGCTCAACCTCCTCCTTCTCCTGCCCTCCTCATTCCCTTCCTTCTTCTGCTCCTCCTCTTCGTTCTTCTTTTCCTCCTCCTTCTTCAAACTTACCAACTATTTCTCACGCACATCCAATTCATCCAATACTATTCCTCCTCCTCCCTCCTCCTCCCTTTTCCTTCCTCCTCCTCCCTCCTCCTCCCTCCTCTTCCCTCCTCCTCCATTCTCCTCCTCCTTCTTCTCCTCCTCCTCCTTCTCCAACCTATTCTGTTCCACCTTCTGTCCCTCCTACACGTTCAAAAGATTTATAAATTGCTGCTCTAAAGCCCAGGGCACCAGCTTATTGACGAGCTCGGCGTCGCATCAAAGGAGTCGTCTAGAGATCGATGTTCAGTGGGAGTCTAAAATTGATACCGTGTTAGTGAAGACCTCGCTATGGGTCGTATAAATATATATACAAGATGTATATGTATATGTATAATATGTATATGTATATACATGTATATGTATATGTATGTATATATATATATGCATGTATATATAATAGATAGATAGATAGATAGATAGATAGATAGATAGATAGATAGATAGATAGATAGATAGATAGATAGATAGATAGATAGATAGATAGATAGATAGATAGATAGATAGATAGATAGATAGATAGATAGACAGACAGACAGACAGACAGACGGACGGACGGACAGATAGACAGACGGACAGACAGACGGACGGACAGACAGACAGACGGACAGACAGATATACAGAAGCCGTCTAACAGAGAAAAATGACTAGAACCTGCTCTCTAAAAGGTAGCCGTATCTCATGCATGCACAATACATAGACTGACATATATATATATAATGACTATGCTATATATATATAATGACTATGCTATATATATATATATATATATATATATATATATATATATATATATATATATATAGGCTACTATAAAAATATATGTAATCGCACAGGTATAATTTTGATCGATTGCAATTTGTTTTGCACGTAGTCTAACTAAGATTGATCGATAAAAAACTTCGATTGGATGTTTTGTTGATTTTCTTCAATGCATGCAGACAAATTTCCTTCTTCCGTGCTAAACGTTTTGATTCACGCAACCTGCGCCTGCGCAGTGACGCTGTCTGGCGCCAGATCGGAACTCAGCGGATGAGCTTCTGTCAGACAATAGGATTAAACTAAGCCGCTTGTTCACTGGACACGTGTGGCTCCTCAAGACATTACAATTATTTCCCTAAGGCCTAGTATATCATGCAATGTTAGTAGATATAGGCCTATCACGTAGGTGTCCTTGTAGTAGTATAGGCTACGGACGTGTCACGGCGCCATATAAATTGTCGTTATTAATATAATGATTTTTTAGTGGCATGACATGCATGAGATATGCATGAGAGACTGGCATGACGTACATGAGTCAGTTAATTAGTACTATGCTCATTGCTCATTATAATAATAATTGACAAATTATAATATTAATTATGGCCACTCAGAAGCGCTCCCGACTGCATCGGAGTTTCACGACGAAGCGCACGAGCAATCGCGAGTGAAGGACTTACTCAAGGTCTCTACGCGGTGACTTGAGGTGGATTCGAACCTGTAACCTTTCGGTTGCAAGGCAACGAACACACCCACTACACGACCGCGCCCCACAATTACGTGGATCCAATAATCCAGACTCAAGATGAAAGCAACGTCATTGTACTCTTTAGTTAGAAGTGCCCCACCGAAATTAATTATGATTATACACGAAGTGAATTATTGAGGAATGCACATTTGGAAGCCGATATGAAAAACACCCGTGTTCTTAATTTCCTATGTTGCATTATTTATAAAGCTATAGCTAAACAAATTCAATCATCCTTATTGTTTCATTGCCCTCCCCTTCCCATCTGGAAAAGTATCGGCGGGAGTCCTTGATGTCGAAACGGAAGAAGTCATTATTAACAATTACATTGGCAGTCTGGGTTTCTCATCGGCAACTGCCTGCAATTGGTTTTGCGTACTTGACTTATCCGCAATAATGTGTTTGCGAAACTCAGAGGCGGCGCCAGCTTTACAATTCTAGCAGGTCGCGTCAAGGTCATGAGAGTTACTTATTAGGTTTTTTGTATGTGCACTTGTTATAGCGCCCCTTCAGACTCTCTACTCAGAGGCGCTCCCGAATGCAGAGCGGACACTGCACCGGAGTTTCACGCCGAAGCACTGAGCAATTGTGAGTGAAGGACTTGCCCAAGGTCCTTACGCGGGGAGGTGGATTCGAACCTTGAACCTTCCAGCTCCAAGGCAACGACGCCACCACTATGCCACCGCGGACCACACGATAACTTATGGGGTAGAAGAAAGTGAATGCAAAGAAAATATCAAAAATTGCAAAGAATGTTTATGAGGTCATGCGGCAGGTCAAGAGCAAAATAGGCAGTACGTCAAATGACCTGCCGCGACTACAAGTAGCCTATGGTAACGCCGCCATAGAATAAATCATATAATATACTTGCAGA
The DNA here is from genome assembly GCA_945859605.1 of Lumbricus rubellus. Classification (NCBI taxonomy): domain Eukaryota; kingdom Metazoa; phylum Annelida; class Clitellata; order Crassiclitellata; family Lumbricidae; genus Lumbricus; species Lumbricus rubellus. The sequence continues at coordinate 21,742,230 of OX243827.1, read as the reverse complement.
ATAAAACTATTAAGAACAGGGAGATGTTATCTTCCTCGTCACTATTATATTTCTAATTGTACCAAGACTTATAGCAAACTTGGCTGATATAGGAGCTTGGTTTTAGCATGCCATCTCCATATATTACCTTGCGCATTCTACAATCTACATCTGCGATACACAAGTTTTAGATGACATGACAATAATGATTTTTTGTAATTATCGCCAAAACTTGGCGAAACAAACACTAGGTGTAATAAAACAGTTATTTACAATTCATGTAGGCCTACAAGCCCTACATGTTTGAAATCAGAAACCCCTTTCTAATACAGAAACACGGAATCTTCAGTAAAACACCATTTTATAAGTTTTATATAAATGTAGATAAGACAGAGAAATTCACAGCAGCTACTGATGCTATACCTACATAATATTATAACCCATGCAAGACACGTATAGATTAATGACTACTAACCGGTTTATTCGTTCCGCTCACGAACAGAGTCTGGCGCCAAACAAATGGCGACTCTTCCCCGCAGTGGTTGCTGAGCCAGAAACGAGAACTGCAGACCGCCAATGTCCGGTTTGGCGCGAAAGCTGACCACTGGTTTGTCCAGATTGATATTCTTTCGCTCCAACAGGTGGACCCAAGGACGCGGTGTATACGAGACGATGGGAGTCACGTGTCTAAGCTATAGGTTGCTGCTGCTGCTGCTGGTACTGATGCTGATGAAAGAGGAGTGAGCAAATGACGCCCGCATCTTTACGGAATCCGGTGTTAACTCGACGCATCGGCTAGGTAGCATCAACTCAGCTGTTGTTGCTGCTGATGATGCTGATGCTGCTGATGATGCTGCTGATGTTGCTGGGTGTTTAGTGTTTACCGCGTCGATACTTATAAACATGTATAATATAATTACATCGTACCTATTGTCTGCATATCTATATAATTACATATACGTATATATGTTTATATATGTAGATATATATATATATATATATATATATATATATATATGTGCGACCTGGTGGCGGACCGGTAACGCGTCGGCCCTCGGAGCGGGAGGTTGCGGGTTCGACTCCGGGTAACGACCTTGGGCAAGTTGTTTACGCACACGTGCCTCTGTCACCAAGCAGTATAATTTGGTGCCGGTGTCACGAAATAAAGTCTCCCCCCGAAACAGAGTCTCCCCCTTGCTGATACAGAGTCTCCGGGGGGAGACTCTGTACCGGAACAAAGTCTCCCCCATCGAAATAGAATCTCCCCCTCTACGATACAAAGTCTCCCCCTACTAAAAATCGCCCCTCGGTATTTTTGATATAATATGTTTATTTGTGAATATAAATAATATTGGTGTTGAGGCCTATTTAGTGTAATTGGACATGATTTTTTTAATAAAATATAAAAAGTATGAAGTAATAATTGTTGTAAGCTTAGCCTACAGCATAAGGCCTAAAATTAATGTAGGCCTAACATGCTAGATACAGGCATTTCATAAGACCACTAGGCCTAGTATGTCGGTCCGCGTAGGTTATGTTAATGAAACGCAGTTTAGACATTGTTAGGCCTATAGGCCCTATAGGTTTAGCAGGCCTACATTGTCATGTTAATAATAAATGGCTCTGACTAGATACAGGCATTTCACTTTTAATTTTAGGCCCTTTTTAGCTAGGGTGCATAAAACAATTCTGCAATTATCAATCTCTATCCGATTAGCCTACCTAGGGTCTAATTAGGCTACTTACAGGTCATATAGATAGGCCAAAAGCCTAAGCTATATTAAAACCTGTAGGCATAGTCATAGGCGTAGGCATAGGCGTAGGGGACATTTCAGCGTTGGGGGGGCAAAAATCTAATTTTTGCCCGAAATTTTTTTTGTCATCCGGCCGAAATCTTGAGAAAAATTCCCGTTACGTTTGCCCGAAAATTCTGACCACCTTTTTTTAATCGTTCGGCCGAAATCTTCTGAAATTTTCCGTTACTTTTTGCCCGAAAGGTCTGACTACCGTTTTTGTTCGGGCAAGTCTGATTTTTCGGGCAAAAAGACCCGGAAAAATAAAAAAACTAAATTTAAAAAAAAAAACTTTTTTATTGTTCCGGGTCTGCTTGCCCGAAAAATCAGACTTGCCCGAAATTTGGGGGGGCATTTGCCCCCCCTGGACCCCCGTCTCCTACGCCTATGGGCGTAGGGGACATTTCAGCGTTGGGGGGGCAAAAATCTAATTTTTGCCCGAAATTTTTTTTGTCATCCGGCCGAAATCTTGAGAAAAATTCCCGTTACGTTTGCCCGAAAATTCTGACCACCTTTTTTTAATCGTTCGGCCGAAATCTTCTGAAATTTTCCGTTACTTTTTGCCCGAAAGGTCTGACTACCGTTTTTGTTCGGGCAAGTCTGATTTTTCGGGCAAAAAGACCCGGAAAAATAAAAAACTAAATTTTAAAAAAAAATTTTTTTTATTGTTCCGGGTCTGCTTGCCCGAAAAATCAGACTTGCCCGAAATTTGGGGGGGGCATTTGCCCCCCCTGGACCCCCGTCTCCTACGCCTATGGGCATAGTCCCACTTGTTTAGGCTATTATTTGTTTTATTTGTATCAATTGTCCATTTCTATCGCGTCCCTTCAAGCTCACTAGTCAGAGGCGCTCCTGACTACAGCGCGGATACTAGATTAAACACTGTCCTTTCACTGCTAGCAATATACGGTAGGCCTACGTTCTTAAAATAATCAATCCCACAGTTTAGGTCTACATCAATAAATGAATAGGCCCAAGTCTACTATGGTTTCAATCAGGTAGGCCTACTAACAAGTGCATATACAAACAAAAAGACAAACTTTAGTTGACAGTACTGTTGTTAACACATTGAAGGCCTATGGTAAATAGGCCTATGCACGTTGCTGTTTAAAACTGGTTAGTCAGATAGGCTAGAGGCTAGACATAAAGTGGATGGATGAAAAGATATCTTCGTTAAATCAAACATGGATTGATTAGGCCTACTTGAAGCATTTCGTGAATAAATCATAAAAATAATTCTTGATGAAATAGTAGGCTAGCTGGATTGATGAAAACAATTCTTGATTAAATGAAAGTTGGATTTATAGAAAGAATTTTGACTAACCAATAACATTATTAATAATAACACCATACACTCTGCCTTGAATGACATCCACTGCTCTATTGGCAAAGTTGTTGTATTGGTCTGCTCTTTGTCTACTCGCTGCTTGAAATAGTTTTCTTTAAACTCTTTTCCCCGGTGTTTATGTACCGAGCTCGCCTCTGAATATAGCCTAGGCCTAGTTCATATACGGTGAGGAGCGCTCTATAAATGTCCAGATAAGAGAAGATATTTATTATTCATAATTATTGTCTTTAATTTTTTCCTTATTTTGCGGTGATCCATTCATAACCTAAAATCATTGTATTTATTATTATTTTTTTTTTTAAAGTTTGATGAGTTTATTATTATTATTATTATTATTATTATTATTTTTTTTTTTTATTATTATAAGAATCATTTATTTCCGTTTCAAACAGTGCAACATCAATTAACTGTGCGCGATGAACAGAGAACGCCTGACAAACACAGGCATAATGTGCTAATTGTTTCGTTCAACTAATTTCGTTATTATTATTATTATTATTATTTTTTTTTTTTGATTTTTATTTTATTATTTTTTTAAAAAATATTTATTATTAAACCATCATTTATTTCCGTTTTAAAATGTGCAAACAAATGTGCAAATGTGCAAACGCCTGACAGACACAGGCACAATGTGCTAATTGTTTTCCACAACTAAAACTAAGTTAGATGCAAATTAGTCAAATCAGTCGCCCTCTACCCTGGTGTGTTGTGCAAATGTGCCCCTGAAGGCTATTATTATTTTTATTTTTTTTTTGCGCCCCAAGGTATTTAGGATCCCTCGGGGACTTCATTACTAACTATTGTTTAAAAACTAGTCCGGAATTGTCAGGCCTCGTCTTCAGGGTTTGAACAGAAAGTGCCTTTATTATTATTATTATTATTATTATTATTATTATTATTATTATTATTATTATTATTATTATTATTATTATTATTATTATTATTATTATTATTATTATTATTATTATTATTGTGATTCCGCCTAAACACGTGCTTAGCACCGTCTCCCTTTAAATAAGCGAGATGACGCCAACAGCAATGGTGCCGTGATAATAACCGTGAAAGAGCGTCTTAATTTTGCGGTAACAATTACCACATCGAATGTTAAAATAGCCGTATCTCGGTTATTAAAGTGAATTGTGAGTTGAAAACAATCGCGTTAACCTACAAATTCGCAAGAGAATGTTTTTCAAATTGTTTAAAAAGAATATTCAAACAGACGGGCAAACTTTCAGACATATTTTGGTATAGATAAATGTGATGCGACTGTATCAAATCGCGCGTTGAAATAAAGTCTCCCCGGGGGAGACTTTGTTTCGGCAGGGGATGAAATATTCTCTCCCCCCGGAGACTTTATTTCAGAATAAAGTCTCCGGGGGGCGAATCTATTCCGAAACAGATCCTCCGGGGGGAGAATCTGTTTCGAAATAGAGTCTCCGGGGGGAGACTTTTAGGGGGAGACTCTGTCGCGCGACACCGGCGTAAGCTGGGAAGTAAACAGCAAGTCCTGCGATACACTGGCCCCGTGTCCAGGACCTTGGGATTCGTCCATTGCTGGCTCAGGGCCATGGAAAAGGAGATGAGCGCCTCCCTATGTTCCTCTTGGAACGAGATAGGACTTTATATATATATATATATATATATATATATATATATATATATTATAAGGGATGCCACGTTGAATTTTGAAAAGGTCAGACCCGGTAGAAAAGAGGCTAGAAAATGGAAGATTGAGAATGTCTCTGAAAATACTTGGATTTTTCTGGTTTGAAATTTCTGATGACTTTTTTCTAGCCATCCAATCAAAGTTTCTTTTTTCTCGAACAATTTCAAATTTCAGTTGTCGCTTTTTAGCGCTTCCGGTTATCAAAAGACAAATTGCTTAGCATGAAAATGTAGCCACACATTCCCTCTATAATAAAATGACATAATTTATTTCTCTTCATAATAGATGACGGATAAAATAGAGTCTATAATCTAAGGGGGTTGGTATTCACCTCCTGGTACCTCGGGTATGTCGGGTATAACGTTTGAACGGTATATGGGGTATCATCACAAAGTTTATCTCAAAATGTGTGTGAAAATGAATCATCTACACTCTACAGCTACCTAAAAGTCTAAATTTTATTTTTTACGAAATAGGTTTGATTTGGGAAAACCTAGAGGTGGTAGACTGAGGGTTAAATACTATTATGTATTCTAAAACGTGCAATTGTAGCCGAAATTTATAGCCTATAATACGAATATGTATAATTATTATGTGTGTGTGTGTTGGCCAATGCATGTATTTGCGTATATATTTGCCGCTTTATAGGCTGACGTTTTATGCGTTGTGTGACAGGCGAAGAGGATATACGACGCCAGAAAGAAGGCAGGGCTATTTTCAAGGATGTTATATTAACAGGAATTTATGTAGCGACAACTGCCATTTCTATTATTCCCATCGGGGTCAGACCTCCAGCTGTTGCAGACGCAGCTGCTATAGTTGTTGACTGTTGCCGTCCATGCAAGATGGGGCAACGGGATACTGCTGCTGCTGCTGCTGCTGCTGATGATGATGATGATGATGATGATGTGCTTGCCTTCGCAACACAGCATTATTCCAGCATCACTTGTTTCCTGTGCTAAAAGTGTAAAACAAATGCCAGGACGTCCCGTATACCTTTTCAAAAGAAGTGCCAGGACGCCCCTTACCTTTTCAAAAGAAGTGCCAGGACGTCCCTTACCTTTCCAAAAGAAGTGCCAGGACGCCCCTTACCTTTTCAAAAGAAGTGCCAGGACGTCCCTTACCTTTCCAAAAGAAGTGCCAGGACGCCCTTACCTTTTCAAAAGAAGTGCCAGGACGCCCCTTACCTTTTAAAAAGAAGTGCCAGGACGCCCTTACCTTTTCAAAAGAAGTGCCAGGACGCCCCTTACCTTTTCAAAAGAAGTGCCAGGACGCCCATTTTCAAAAGAAGTGCCAGGACACCCCTTACATGTTTAGATGTGCTGGCCAAATAAGTGGCAGGACGGCATAGAGATTGTAAAATAAGTGTCAGGACGCCGTCCATGACCGTCCTGCCACACTTTAACCCCTGCTTGTTTCGGATTCTAAGACTATATTTTCTAAGTCTACATGTAAGTAACTCCGCCACTGTTTGCACTCTGACAGTGCCAGTCCGAAGCCTGGATAAAGGAGGAGGGCGACGCTAATTATATTTGTTGTCACAAAGTCTCGTTAAACTGTAACACACACACACACACACACACACACCTACACATACTTCAAGTTAGTCTGGTCAAAAAAATGGTGCACTGAAGCAATTTCGTGTCAGCGTATAATTATTATATATTGCTTGGACACCTTTTAAACAATGTTAAGAGACTCGTTATATTAGTTCATTTACATGGGACACAACTTGGTCGTATAAATCTGTTTTTCAAACGATGGGAACTGAAGATCTTAAAAGTTGATGAACTAGAGTTCTGACTGATTTAACTGAAAGTTCTTCTTGTTACGAAAGGTAGTTAATAACTTCAGCACTGGAAGGCAGTGGCATATAAACCTCAACTGAAATGGGTAAACCACAATGTGTCAAAATAATAATATATTTTGAGACTTAGAATTAAAAAACAACCGAATTAAATAATTTATTGTATTAGTTTCCAAAACTTTCTAAATTACGTATAATATAGGCATGATGCCTCATCGGAGTTTTTAACACACTGCGGTTCTGCTGTGCATTCAACAGCGCGTGCTTGAAACGCAGCTGGGAGTACGAAGGGATCTTTTTGAAACCTATCCACGTCTTGCCTTGTAGTAAAGAGGGATTGCCTGCAGGTAAAGAATGAGTTAAAAGACAATGACGGTGGAAGTCAATTACCTGCACGACAGTATAATTATAGTTCCTTGGATAAGTTGGTGATTGGCGTTAGAAAAGTCTCATATAGAGGAGAGTGGGGCAAGAGCGGCCCCTTAAGGATTTCGTCCAATTATCTCTGAGCAGATGATAATATTGAAACATTCAACTATACCATGTCATAGACCAACCATCTGGCTCTGCCGGGCACACGAACTATTTCAGAAAAATTCATCTGATTTTTTGCTATTAGACATTTTTTGCATGCTCTTGAAAAGCCACTCTTGCCCCACCGGTGGGGCAAGAGTGGCATGAACGGCCAGTCTTGCCCCATGCAGTATTAATCCTTGTATTTACACTACATATATTTTGGATTGCTATTTTGAAGATATAATGAGATATAATAGCTTCCCTGGGACTAATTTAGCATTAATGATAATAATAATAAACAATAATGATGATAGTACTAATATTAGTGACAGTAATAATAATAATAGTAACAATTAATAATAACTTATAGTAAACTTGAGTCCACTCTTGCCCCATGCTGCCACGGCTACTCTTGCCCCGGTACCAAAGCAATTAATTTTTTTTCTAATTATTAGTGACATCATTCGAATTCATTCAATTTAATACGCGCAATCAATGCGTTTTTGATGTCTTTGCAACATAAAATTATCGAAAAATTTAGCATCGAAAACTTTTATTTAAAAAAATTATTTTTAACTATTCCGATTTATAATGATTTTAGAAAAATCGAAAAATTAATATTTACTCATAGAGTTTGCGAACAAATTTAACAAGTCTTATGTCGTTCGATGCGGCCAAAAAATGTCTTTCAACGTGGCTTAGTTTAATCTCTACGCATACGTATTGCTTTACGATATCCTTCCGTCTATTCTTGCCCCGCAGGCCGCTCTTGCCTCACTCTCCTCTACCTTTGTGTGTGTGGGGTGTGTGTGTGGGGGGAGGCGCGCGTGCATGCGCGTATGGGTTGTGTGTGTGTGTGTGTGTGTGTTGTGTTGTGTGTGTGCTTGTGTGTGCTTGTGTGTTTGTGTGTGTGTGTGTGTGTGTGTGCATTTATGTAAATGGCCATTTATATACCCCATGTATGGGCCTATGCATAGCGGTATCTAACTGCGCACACAAACACACACAAATATAGATGAATAATGTTATCGCAATGTCTTCGTTCTCTAATTTAATCATTTTCCGTCGGATTTATTGACTTGTTTGGTGCCATTAATTTTGATTTTCTTTCTGCTGAAAATGTCGTCTGACAAACATGATTTATGTTGCTTATGATTCTTCGTTTCAAAACGGATTTGGTGTTGCACACAGATAAAATAATCTTTCCGTGGGGCTGATGTGTCCTAGAAGCATTGTCGCATACAAGCCTATACATGCTACAATACATGTATAGATCTACATACTCGGTGCGAGTAGCGGCATTTTCCTTGGGAGCAATAACCCAGTTTATGGAATGAATGTGGATGTAGTTAAATGTCGTGTGGATGTAAATATATTGGTGATGACCATGCGTTCCAAAAGTCAGTGAATTCATTTCTGCAGCTGGCGCATAAAAATCAGGTCGACATGGGGGCAACAAAAAAGGCTCTCGTCATAATAATGAAGTTCAGGAAATGACTCAAAAGATTCTGGGTATTTATGTGCAATAGAATGCACATTTCTATCATCAAACGTATAAACATTCACACACGAACCAACCAGCACACGACGCGATAGCATTCACACCATTACACCAACACCCACCACGCACACACATCCACAAACTTCCACACACACACACACACACACACACACACACACACACACACACACACACACACACACACACACACACACGATCACAGACGACCAAGCCTTAGTTATAGGGACTATAATTTATACTATAATTATTGGCTAACTTAAAATTCTTGTTAGATCATTAATTTTTATATGCATATAATTGAAACTTATAAATTATATGAATGTAATGTGCATCTATTCATACATAAAATTGTGTGTGATTATATATCTAATTATATGCAATTATAATATAAAGACGGGTGGCAATGCCATTAAAAGGTCGTATTTTCCAACAAAATTGCTTTCATAATAAACACCAGGTACTGCAATTCTGCCTTGCACTGAATAACACAGCCCAACATTTCGCATGCAGGTCTGGAATTGTAGTTGTTTACAACTGTTTTCTTGACATCACTATTACCGTGTCATACATGGCGGAGGAAAGAAGGCCCCACGCTGGATTCTGGTCCACATATTGAAGGTCCACTTTGGACGGACTGATTCAATGTTTTTGGGAACAGTCGTGATCCGAAATGTCATTGGGTCACAGGGTCAATGGTCTTGTTTATTATTATATATCTCAATGTACTTGTATATATATATAAATATATATATATATATATATATATATATATATATACTTGCAGCTGTATAGTATATGTATACATGTGTATACAATACAATTGAAATTTGATAATGCAGATGTGTAAGTGTATTTTTTTAGTAGTAGGCGAGTGTTTATATTCTACGTGTATATAATTATTATGTGGGAGTAAAGTATGTAATGGTATATATAGACGTATATATATATATATATATATATATATATTTATATACGTATCCATCATATATATATATATATATATATATATAAGAATGAAAGTCAATTGATGAGCTGAAGTGTGTCAGAGAGTGCAGTGAGCCGAGTAATTCTATTTCGTCAGATGGTCGCTGCTGAGGTCCTCCTCTCCCTCCTCCTCCCATACTCCTCCTCCTCCTCCTCATCCCCTGCTCCCTCTCATTCTTCTCCCTCTCATTTCGTTCCACTACTGTAGTCGCTGATGTATCTATTTTTATCGCCTCCGACGACCAAATGAATTCAATATTGGGTCATTTATGACAGCATCTGTCAATTAATACTTCATCCATTCATTGCCTTATTTATTCATTAACTATACACACTACACAGTCTCATGCTTTCTATCTCTGTCTGTCTCTGTTTCTGTTTCTGTTTCTGTTTCTGTTTCTGTCTCTGTCTCTGTCTCTGTCTCTGTCTCTGTCTCTGTCTCTGTCTCTGTCTCTGTCTCTGTCTCTGTCTCTGTCTCTGTCTCTGTCTCTGTCTCTGTCTCTGTCTCTGTCTCTGTCTCTGTCTCTGTCTCTGTCTCTGTCTCTGTCTCTGTCTCTGTCTCTGTCTCTGTCTCTGTCTCTGTCTCTGTCTCTGTCTCTGTCTCTGTCTCTGTCTCTGTCTCTGTCTCTGTCTCTGTCTCTGTCTCTGTCTCTGTCTCTGTCTCTGTCTCTGTCTCTGTCTCTGTCTCTGTCTCGTCTCGTCTCTGTCTCTGTCTCTGTCTCTGTCTCTGTCTCTGTCTCTGTCTCTGTCTCTGTCTCTGTCTCTGTCTCTGTCTCTGTCTCTGTCTCTGTCTCTGTCTCTGTCTCTGTCTCTGTCTCTGTCTCTGTCTCTGTCTCTGTCTCTGTCTCTGTCTCTGTCTCTGTCTCTGTCTCTGTCTCTGTCTCTGTCTCTGTCTCTGTCTCTGTCTCTGTCTCTGTCTCTCTCTCTCTCTCTCTCTCTCTGTCTCTCTCTCTCTCTCTCTCTCTCTCTCTCTTACTCGTTCTCTCTGTCTCTGTCTCTGTCTCTGTCTCTGACTCTGTCTGTCTGTCTGTCTGTCTGTCTGTCTCTCTCTCTCTCTCTCTCTCTCTCTTTCTCTCTCTCTGCAACAAACCTCCCCTACCATCCTCTTCCCACTTTTCAACCCATTTCTTCTCCTCTGACCTGCTATACTCTCCTCTCTTTTGATCCTCTTTGCTCTGTTCATTTATGCCCCACTCTCCTCCAATCTCTTCTCCACTCCTCTCCACTCTCCCCTCTCTCTGCACTCCTCTACTTTCCCTCTGCTCTCTACTCTGCTCAGCACTGCAATGCTCTGCTCTTCTCTCCTATCGGCTCTCCACTCTGATCTCCCCTATGCTCTACTCTATGCTTTCCTCTCTACTCTGCTCTGCTCTGCTCTCCTCTATGCTCTTCTCTATGCTCTCCTCTCTGCTCTCATGTACTCAGCTCTTATCTGCTCTCCGATGCTCTTTTTTTTGCTCCCATTTATTATCTTCTCTGCTCTCCTCTGCTCTACTCTCTGCTCTGCTCTCCTCTCCTCTCCTCTGCTCGCCTCTGCTCTCCTTTGCGCTTTCCTTAATGCTCTCCTCTCCTGTGCTCTGCTCTGCCCTCCTATACCCTCCTCCACAAATCAATCTCGGAGAGCTCTTTATAACTGAAAATGACGTAGATCTAAGTCGAAGTCGCCATTATACTTCAACCGAAAAGACACGAGCGAAGGAAAAAAAATGACACGTGCCAGTTAAGTACCAACGTTGTGATGCTTTCAAAGGAAGACCCTCTTCAACACTTCAGAGAATCTCCGTGCATGGAAAACAACAACGTGATTAATACGATCGTCGGAAGGTGGCGCAGTTGCCGGATTGTACTAAAGACCCACATTCCCACAATAATATTATGAGGTGCGCTCTATACAATCATGAATACTTGCAAGTATGATTGTGTAACATATAGGCTATACGCGCTTTTTTCTGCATGTATCGGGATTCTCGAATATAAGTCGCTTCTTGAAAAGCTAACAACAGAGCAGCACAGAGCATGACAGAACAGGAAACACACACACGCACACACACACACTCACATACATACATACGTACGCACAGACAAACATACATACATACATGCATACATACATACATACACACATACATACATACGTAAATACATACATGCATGCATGCATGCATTATGCATACACGCACGCTACCACGCATATAATGCTTCGACGTGAAATTCCGATGCAGTGTCCGCTCTGCATTTTGGAGCGCCCCTGAGTAGAGAGACCTTGAAGGGGCGCTGTAACAAGTGCACATACATACAAACAAACAAACAAACAATGCATACAAATGCAAATAAGCATAACTCTTTGCGTGTAATGCACAATCGCATAATTATAATGTGGCCTGTTAATTATTCATATACAATGTCATGTATACGTCGTATACCAATGAACCAATGGAGTTAAACGAGAGTTGTATTTCCTGTTGGGTTTATCTCTGGCTTTCAATGTGTGACAGAAATTCGAACAGACACCTCGATTATTTCTGTCTTGTGATGTAGCTCCGGCAGACCGACAGAAAGACAGACATACACAGACAGACCGAAATATAGACAGACAGATAGGCAGACAGAAAAACAGACCTACCGACCGGCCAACAGACCGACCGATAGTCAGACATACAGGCAGATAGGCAGACAGACGGGCGGGCAGGCAGATCAATCGACAGACCGACAGACAGACAGACAGACCAACAGACAGCTAGTTAGACACACATACGCGCGTAGAATGCGTCTATAGAACACTTAGTCAAAATAGCTCCTTCGCTTTTCCATTGAAAGCCGTGTGTCTTTAGCGACGAAATAATATCTACAGGTTCCTGTCGCATGTCCACAGCATTTACCATCACACGATGATGAATGACATTGGACATTAGCAGCATGCACCTACATTAGGCTGCATACCATTCATGTGGACAGAATGACATATACAGATAGGCAGACAGACGTTTAGGCAGATAGACAGATAGACAGACAGACGGACAAGGAGACAGAGAGACAGCTAATGGCGGTTTGATGGATGACAAGCAAGAGACAGACGAGACGGACAGAAGGTGAGACAGACAAAGAGAGAGGCAAACGGACACATAATTATCAGGCGGGGATACCAAAGGACAGACAGTAGGATGGACAGTCGAAATTTGAATAGAAAACAGTGAATACAACGTAATAGAGTGAGTGACCAACTGATCGACATACTGACTGACTGACTGACTGGCTGAATGAATGAATGACTGACTGACTGAATGACTGACTGACTGAATGACTGACTGATTGACTGACTGACTGACTGACTGACTGACTGACTGACTGACTGACTGAATGACTGACTGACTGAATGACTGACTGACTGACTGACTGACTGACTGACTGACTGACTGAATGACTGACTGACTGACTGACTGACTGACTGACTGAGCAACTAAAAAGTTGTAGACTGTGTTAGTATACTATAGGCTACTACCAACCAAACATTCGTACAGACATGTACGTGCATCCGTAAATGCTTGCATACCTACATGTACATGTATAGTTGTATACACACATGTGTATATAGTTTTATACTGTTAAATGCATATTATAGGCCTATTTCAGCCTGCAAAAAACATATGAGACCATTGTGCTGAAATATAATTGGTCTATTCATTCCTCGTTATTTGTTTTTATTTGAGGGGAGGGATTAAACTTACCTAAGGTTTACCCCATAACATTTGTAATATTCAAATGCAATCTATAATATTTCAAAATGATGCTCTGGAGCAATATTATAATTAGCAAAATTACTATAATTAAATACTGCCAAGTATATTGTTGGACACCTTTTAAACACTTTTATCGACTCAATATATTGATTTGTTTTAACGGCAAATTACTTCCCTGATGCGCTCTAACGAGGTGAAGGTCGTTTGATGTCAAAGGACATCTTTAAAACTATCATTAGTATTTTAATTTATACTGCATAATTATAATTTTATTGTTGAACACCTTTTAAACACTTTTATCGACTCAACATATTGATTTGTTATAACAGCAAATTAATTTCCGCTTCCTCTTTTCGCCTCTAACAAAGTGAAGGTCCTTTAATACAAGGACATCTTTAAAACTATCATTATTATTATAATTTATACTGCATAATTATTGAACACCTTTTAAACACTTTTATTGACTCAACATATTGATTTGTTACAACGGCGAATTATTCCCCTCCTTCCTGTAGCATCATCTAACAAAGTCAGTCAGTCAGTCCTTTAATAAAAGGCCATCTTTAAAACTATCATTATTATTTTAATTTATACTGCATAATTATAATTTTATTGTTGGACACCTTTTAAACACTTTTATCGACTCAACATATCGATTTGTTATAACGGCGAATTACTTCCATCTCCTCTAACGAAGTGAATTAAGGTTCCTTAATAAAAGGACATCTTTAAAACCAGCATGAGAATTGTGAAAAAATAACTGGGGGGCGGGGGGTTGGCCTATGATAAACTTGAAATCGGGGTATGAAAAACATACTTTAACATGGGGCTCTAAGAAAGACTGGAAGGGTTGAACCCACCAACCCCCGGCAATTCTCACCCTGTTTAAAACTGTTGGAAGAAAAAGAATGCGTCGGTGTTGAGCGATAGGTGTCTGAGTGCGTTCGTTCAGCGCATGAAGGTCACATGCCATGATGGACATATAAACCGTCGTCGTTAGTCGTATTTTTCCTTTGAATCCCAATCGTTCAATTGAATCGTCTCTCTTATTTGTTTTTTCTTTTCTTTTAGCAGACGATCATTTCGTCCGTCACTCAATGGTCGTCCTCTTCATAGGCAGAAGTCCGTCATTGTCTGCATATCTACTGTCGCCATCTTAGTATTATAGGAAGTGGGACTCGCAGCGCTATCGCAGAAAAAGAAAAATAAGAGCAGGAAGAAGAAGATGATGGTCATGATGATGATGATGATGGTGATGATGATGATGATGATGATGATGATGATGATGATGATGATGATGATGATGATGATGATGATGATGATGATGATGATGATGATGATGATGATGATGATGATGATGATGATGATGATGACGATGACGATGACGATGATGAAGAAGAAAAAGATACCAGTGGTTAATGACTATGTAGTGAGTGATCTGAAACTGACAGCTAGAGATTAAGACAGTGAATTTGTCATTGAATGATTCATTCATTCATTCATCCATCCATTTACTCACTAATTCACTCATTCATTCTGTGAGTCGGTCATTCGAAGATGGCCTGTGAATAACTGTCCGTGTCGGATGTTTGCCTGGAAGCTTTCCACTCTGCAGCAGCGGCATCGACAAATAGATTCGATGTCAGGCAAAAGAAGGTTGGTCGTTTGTTCTCGAGTACATCCACACAAGAAAGAAGGATGTTTTTCCGTCTCCACCAAAGACGATGGACTACTCAGAGATAGACAGACAGACAGAGACAGAGGCAGAGAGACAGACAGAGACAGAGGCAGAGACAAGGCAATGACAGAGTCAGAGACAGAGAAATACAGAGACAGACAGACGGACAGAGGTAGAGACAGTGAAAGAGACAGAGAAAGAGAAAGAGAAAAAACAGAGACAGACAGAAACAGACAGAGACAGACAGAGACAGACGGAGACAGCCGGAGACAGAGAGAGACAGACAGACAATAGAGATAAACAGACAGACAGACAGGCAGACACAGACACACACACACACACAAAGACATAGCTAGACAGAGACAGAGACACAGACAGCGAGCAAGACAGACAGGCAGAGACAAAGACAGAGACACAGGCACAGACACTCATACAGAAGTTAGGGGAGATAGACCATTAAAGGCAGATGGTCGTTCGTCACGTGACATCGCCTGTTTTTCACATCCGTACTTTTTCTTACATCATTGTCGACGTGAAAAATGGTCCTCGAGATTTTTCTCCACTCATCACGTCATCGAAATTAATGGCACCATCCCCATAAGCCGTCGTATAGACTTTCACTCATGTGACTCCCACACGCACATATACTGTACAGTGTACAGTGTACAGTACTCACATACATGTACAGACAGAGAATGGGGTGCGGTGGTGTAGTGGGT
>OX243827.1:21701481-21723981 GCA_945859605.1 Lumbricus rubellus | reverse complement strand
TAGCTGCTTTGCTTCCGTTTCATGATGCGGCTTGATTAGAAACGGTTGGCAGGAATAGGTCTTGACCCTGGTGGATATGATCGATAGACAGTACGGCTAATCAGTCGTTACATCTGCAACAGAATAGCCTAAGAGTAGTCGCTTTTTTTAGCCACTGGGAAGATAAGTGTTCGAAATGTTAACGGCATCATGTTTCTTGCCCTCGGTATATTATGAGATTTTTGATCGCTGAAATACATGTAAGACAGCATTTGGTAGCGAATCAGCGGTCCGCTGCGCTTTTTTCATAGAGTAGATGCTAAGAGATGGGAACCAGTTTATTAACGAGCGCTGCGCCGCGTCATATGGTTATCGGGAGATAACAACAACAACTACATCATCATCATCATCAACAACAACAATAATAAAATTATTATTATATTATAATTATAATTTTAATTTTAATCATCGTTTATTACTGTCACAACGCAATATAATTAAGGCGATGAACAGAGGCTCACAAGCTACTATAGGCTACAGGAGTCAAATGTAGCTACCATGGCAGCCGAGCAAGGCGCACATCACGTCCTACTAATCGACTTACTAACACCGTCTGCCGAATGGAAGGTTGAAAGGAGGATTCGAGCATGTTTGCCATAGAGACCGGGTACGGGAATTGAAGGTACTGCTGTTGTGGGGTAGTGGGGGGGGGGGTTCCTTGATGTCGTGAACGAGTGGAAATCATAATGTAGTCAGATTAGTGACCGCATTGTCACGTGACTAATGCGTTTATTTCCCATCTAGAAGACGCGTGTTCGAACCCAGGGTTCACGAGGTCACCCAGTGCGTAACCCCGAAGGTCATCGCCTTGACCTCATTGCCCCCACCTCCATCCATTCTACCCGTCTTAGGTTCAAAGAGATCACGAAGTCTTTCTTCCGTATACTACAGCTCATTAGACTTTCACACACAATATTGGAATTAGGTCATAATAATTTGTTATGAAAGATGCGCTCCATAATGGACTTTTATAGCGCTATTTATCTTCATACGCACAGCCGTGCATAATTGTGTGCATGGAAGTACATTATGCGCTATGATTTATCAACAGTACTGTTATCGTGGTAAGTACTGGTAACGTTACGCAGAGCAGTCGTGCGGGCTGTGCCGCTTACTACATTGCTACAGGTAAATGTATGTTCGCATAGTAAATGTATGTACTTATGAAAAATGCATGTATACCTACGACAAATGTATGTGCGTGTGGTGAATGTATTAAATGAATGTACTTATGGTAAATGCATGTGTTTTGGGTGTTTGAACACCCCCGAAATGAAAAAAGTAAAAAAATATTATAATGCATTTACTAGCACATGTTGTAAAAACATGAAATAAAACCAAAACCCACCCCCTCCCCCAAATGAAAAATGTAAAAATAAAAGAATGCATTCACTAGCTCATAATGAAAAAAACACGAAATTATGCGAGAAATGGTTTTTAAAAGCCGTATCGGACGACTAAAAAAAGTCGTCAAAAATTCTCCCCCAAAGAAACACCCCCCAAATCAAATCCTGGCTACGGCCTTGCGTATGGTAAATATATGCACTTATGGTAAATGCATGTCTTTATGGTAAATGTACATGTATGTGCGTAGGCTTATTGTATGTATGTAGTGGGACGTGGTGGTGTAACGGTAAGTTTAGTACCTTGTGACCAAGGGTCCCAGGTTCGAATCTAGCTCAAGCCACTGCGTAGCGACCTTGGAAAAATTGTTCACCCACAATAATTGTCTGTGAGGAAGCAAAAGAAGTTCTCTGCCCAATATTAACACTTGGACAAGCCTACTAAAATAGCAGCTTTTACATGACATTTGGGCTAATGTGCAATTTACGCGAATTCCGAAAAGTCAGATACACGCGACGCCTTGCGAGTGAAAATGACTCTACGAGAGCCGAGTTCAGATCCGGGTTCGTGTCGCCACCCAGCGAATGTTCTACATACTACTGTCTAGAATCGTATTGCCTTCGTCCCGTACTCCTTAACCAGACTTCAAGATGCCACCACTCAGAGGGCGCAATGTCCGATAGGGATCATTTTCGATAGGCAGGACTTGGGCGTGAGCACAACCAGCACACAAGAAGGAACACCAGATTCAAACGCACATTTACTACAGTAAAGACATTATCGATTAATGTGCGCGCCATTGAGTACATATCAGTCAGCTGAGAGCGTTTAAATGGGTGTCTAAATTGAATTCGTCTGATGCGGAGATTTCTTGATTGATAAGTATGTCAAGAAAAATTTAATTGTTTATGTCTGTTGGTAACAATGTCCTTCACGCTGTAAGTAAGTAAGGTAAGGTAAGTAAGTAAGTAAGTAAGTAAGTAAGTAAGTAAGTAAGTAAGTAAGTAAGTAAGTAAGTAGGTGTGAGTTAGTGAGTGAGTTAGTGAGTGAGTTAGTGAGTGAGTAAATCGGTGTGTGCGTGGATAGGTGAGCGAGCGAGCGAGCGAACGAGCAAGCAAGTAAGTGGGCAAGCAAGTAGGTACATGTAGGAGAGTGGAGTATGTATTTTATTTTTAGCTCCACTTGAAAACGCGCAATGAAACATAGAACATCATTTATATTACATCGAAGTAATAATACTATTCTTGGTAATAAAACCTACAAATTAATTCACAAATTGAATAAAATTACTAAA
The DNA here is from genome assembly GCA_945859605.1 of Lumbricus rubellus. Taxonomy (NCBI): domain Eukaryota; kingdom Metazoa; phylum Annelida; class Clitellata; order Crassiclitellata; family Lumbricidae; genus Lumbricus; species Lumbricus rubellus. The sequence goes on along the minus strand of OX243827.1, from coordinate 21,721,304 downwards.
ACAACAGCGTTATATCGACAAGTACCTTGCGGTGTTTTGAAGTAATAAATTATACAGTCATGTGAATGTACAGGCAGTTTCAGCGTATACAATATACATTCCTATATAAACCCGTGTTATGGTGTATAACTGTATATAGTGCATTCCAATTCTCAATAGGCTGAGTGCCCCCCAATATACAACCTTCTTAGGTCCAAGATAACCTTGCAGCAGGTCTAATAATTAGGCATTGTAATAGCGAAGATGATTGGCGGCACCCTCCTATTTTGTTAATGCTCAAGACTGGCACCACTTCAAAACGGGAGTATCACATAGCAACAAAGCCATCCAGTTTAGCGACAATTTATTTGTTCATTTTCGATAGTAGGAACTTGCTTGAGAAATGTACAGCCAATCAATAAGCTCGAGATGCTATTTCATGGGTGATCTGATATTAAAGAAAATGAACGAATATATTAAGCGTGTAGAAAATCCTTTAAAAGGTGTCTTGGCAAAACATGACAACATCACATTTTAAACATATTTCAGGGCTCGGCACTGTGTAAGCAGAATAATAACAATCCTCGTTTTTAATGATTCAATCTGACAGACCGCAGAATGATTACAGGTAGAGGTTATACGAAATACGTCCCACTATAGCAAGAACCGGAAGCAGCCTCGTTTCCAGACGTCGACACTCCACAATCGCCCGACAGATATCGCCAGCAGCATCACCTGCGCCAAGCGTCTCGCGCATGCGCAGTGGACGGCGTCTGCTTCGCCTGCTGGTGCAGACGTTCGTCAATAGATGGCGACGCTGAAGAAAGCTCGAACGACGAACGCTAGATGTCGCTTCCGTTTCATCTGATGACGACGGAGGCCGTGACATGCAGACTGACGAACGCCAACAAATTTATTGATGCTAAGCGATTGTACACTGTACAGCAGCTGCTGCATTGCGATGTCGGAATAGACGCTCACCACAGTAATAGGCTAATGGTTAGTAGAGATATTGAGATGATCGGTGTGAAAAGGCGCTATAGAAATATGAATGATCAGGTACGTATATGCTTGCATGCATGCGTACTGAAATACAAACATGGATGCTGCGATGCACACGCACACATACGCTCACACACACACATACACACACACGCACACACACGCACGCATGCACACGCATTTGCACACGCGCACCCCTCCACACACACACACAAATACCCGCAAACGCACGCTTACACACACACAGCCTTTCTACTTCTACTTCATTTCTTTCTCTTCTCAAAACTGTCTTATTCGACCGGGGTTGGACTGGGAGCGCTCCTGAGTAGTAACCTTGAAGGAGCGCTATATCAAATTCTCTGTAAATAAATAAATAAATAAACACATGCGAATAGACGTGCACACACATACACACAGCCAGCCATCCACTCCTAAACGCTATCTGTGAGTCATTATGGTACGCTGTATAACGTCTATCCTTTTCTGGTATTTGCGGTCCATGCATTGCACCCTTTGACTGGACCTTCTGATCCCCATGAACTCTCGCCGTGTCTCTTGAGATCTCTTTCTTTGACTTTCAGCGACGGATTTGAATTATATAGAGCTGTGGTAACGATGAAAGAGGTATATATGTAAGCAACCGAATATTCTTCCGTAATTGATGTCTGTGTGCATCATCGGTTAAGTGATGCTGCTGCTGCTGCTGCTGCTGCTGCTGCTGCTGCTGCTGCTGCTGCTGCTGAGCGAGATGCGGGTACGACGCGACGATGCTATCGACCGCCTTTCGAGATGCTGATATGACTTCAAAGAGAATTGTGCGTTTAATTGCTTTATGCTATTACTAAACAGTTTGCGGATATTATAATTTACGAACACTGGTATTGCTGAGATTATTATGAGTCTTCTGTGGATCTTTGGATATGAAACGAGACCTTCATACGTCGATTGATTCTGTTACAGGGCAGTTCAAGATTATTACCATCGGCCCATCTATTGTGATTGTGCAGTCTGATCAATTTATTGCCGAATTAAAGCGGAAACACAGGTGTGTCTTCGCATGTATATTGATATTCCCTGTGCAGCTGCGTGGGGTTGGTCCCATTCAATAAAAATAATGACAACAATAACGATGACGATGACGATGACGATGACGATGACGACGACGACGACGACGATGACGACGACGACGACGACGACGACGACGTCGACGATGACGATGACGATGATGATGATGATCTGTGTCCCCTCACACTAATCGTAACACTGATCGTGTCAGTGTGCATGGGTCTGTAGGTCTTCCATCCGGTGTACTGTCTACCTTCCATAAGAGCAAGCAATGCTTCTCACCGTTTCTTCCCTAAATGCGAATATTGTTGTGATTCACTAACATTTCTGAGTTTTAAAGAATTATAGGATTGATTTAAAGGTTTTGAAGGTGTTTAATTTCAGCGGTTTGACCAACGGTCGTATATTAGTAGTTTCAGTTTAACGATACTTTGTGATGACATTTGATTATATTATTATCGTCGCTCTACTCCTTTATCCATGCAGTGCTGGCACTCTCATAGTGCGAACAGTGGCGAAATGTACATTCGTCTATCGCGTTCCATGTCGAAGATTATATATCAAGATGATTTCTCAGTTTTTACTTTGCTGTGTGTTAATTAACGAAGACCATTAGCGACGTCCTCCTCCTTCTTCTAGACTCAAAACTGGAACTAGCAGGCACTGAGCAGCTGATGTGCAAAGCCTGGAGTCCTGGACTTCCAGTGGCGGAGGAAACGTAGTCCTTGTGTGCTTGGTCGCCGACCCTTGTCTCCGTATAATATTATAGAAGCCAGGGTCGGTTAAACCGTTAAAGCTCCCTCGCCACGAACAGGCGTACGCCACACATGCATCGTACATTCACACCGTAGAGCGCATCTATGGATACTTCACTCGAATGATGATTCGAGGTAGAAAGCTTATATAATATCGAATTATACCGTTCGAAGGTGTTTAAGGAGAGTGCTTTAATTAACCACGCAGCTGATGTGTTCCAACTGCGATTGACAGTGCATATAGAAATGAATGAATGAACGAACGACCGAACGAAGGAACGAATGAACGAACGAATGAACGAACGAGCTTTACGTCTACCTGGTTAACCGATAGACCTAATATTATGGTTATCCATTGGTTTTTGATTTGTTGCTATTTTTTTTAAATTCTCATCTGACACTCGCATCCAGGAGCGCACGTGAACCTCTGTACTTCGACGTTATCGCCGCCTGGCGACTGCTCATCCTTACCAATATTAATCCCCGTCATATGAAAACAGCTCAATACCGAGGCGCCTGCATGACTGCGGTTTATATAGAAACAGTTGCTATGGTTTGTCTGTAGAGCCATCGTGACAATCTAGACTTGTATTTACGCACTGAAGAGTTGGACAAAGAGCTAGAGTCCAAACGTCTCGCCGTCTTTATAACTGCAATCTTTAAGGCTTTAAGCGGGGCGCATAAGCGGATTGCTCAGAACGTCTCGCTAGACACCTTTAAAATATAATTATTTAATATTATATGAGCGTCGACCAGACTACGCTCTATTATAATTATATGTAGTCCAACACTCTATCTTTACTAATTATGCGGGACACGGATGCGAACAGTTCAAATCGGTCTTATTAGACACCCTTTAAAAGTATCAACTAATGATTATGTATATGATCAACGTGCAAAAATTCTACTTTATCCTGTAATTGTCTTCCTAAGCAAGTCGTTAACTAGTTTGATTGCTAGTCGTTGTAGATTGGTATTTCAGCAATTAATTATAACAGTCCGGCTCAATTACACATGTGTTGTAATTTTAATGATTCTGTCACATTTCATTTTCTTTTCTCTCACTCTTTCCGCTTTCTTTTTTCCTTACAGCTTCCATTCGTTTTTCCAACATCGTTCTTTCCTTCTATCTAGCTCCTGCCTCTTTTTGCCACTCCACTCCTGACTCTTCATCCTTCATTCTTTTCTCTGCGTCCGTTAGTCTGTGTGTCTGACTGTCTATCTGTGTGCCTGTCTGTCTGCCTGTTTGTATGTATGCCTGTCTTTCTCAATTAATTATAGTGCGGTTCAATACTAAGCCGTTCCATTTCAGTCCTTCCATTCATCCACATTCATCCACTTCTTTGCCATTCCATCCACCCTTCCTTCACGCCATTCCCAGTCTCTCCATCTATCCTTCCTTCACTCCATTCCCACGTCTACGCAATACATCCATCCCGCGTTCTCATCCTTTCTCCTCCCCAACCCATTCTTCCTTCCTTCTATCTTTCTCCCCATAATTCACCCCTTCCTAACCGCCTTCTTGTCGCGTATCGTCGAACCCGCATCAAGCAATAATTCTGCCAAGCGATCGTCCTGCTGATCAGTCTAGATTAGCCTCATATTCACCACGGCAGTCTAATCCTACGCCTTGCTTCCCCCCCCCCCACTCCGCCGCCGGGGAAACTAACGCCCAGCGCGCAGCTGCAGCCAACAAAATGGCGTCGATAAAATGCGACGAGCCGCGTGCCGTGTGCAAAATGTGCGTCTTCTATACGCTCTAATGACGGATCAGTGTCTTTCTCCGGCGGGGGGTTGCTGCTACGGCGGCGGCTGTTACGCGCGCGGCGGGCGTTCAATGCACCGGCCAATGGGCGACAACACGCAAGCCACTTCGTCCTCTGACCTGGCTACCGGTTCAGATGACGCTGACCTAAGGATGATAGTTCCGGTTTCATCGATAGCTGTGTGTCACGCGATTATTGTTGTCCACTGCGGGAAGACGCGGATTTCCTCAAGTGAGCGCATTATCTCATTATCCGAGTAATAATACGCCGGTTAGAATTACTCCTCTTTATCCTCCTCCTTCTCCTCCCTCATCTTCTCTTCCTCTTCCTCCTCCTCTTCGTATTTCTTTCTTCTCTAATTCTACTTCTTCTTCTTCTTCTTCTTCTTCTTCTTCCTCCTCCTCCTCCTCCTCCTCCTCCTCCTCCTCCTCCTCCTCCTAATTTTTCAGCGCATCGTCTGCTGGTAGGGGCCCTAATAGCGCATCTAGGTGTCTTGTGTGACCGTACTTTCAATTTCATTGAGGTAAAACCTATTGCTCTTGATTAAGCGCAAAATAAATGAGTTGATTTGAGTTTGGATCTTTTTCATCATTGTGACACTCCTACTCCTCTGCTTCCTCCGCCTCGTCCTCGGTCCTCCTTCTCATCCTCTTCCGTGCCACATTCATTCGCCTCCTCTAATCTTCCCCTCCTCCTCCTCCTCCTCCTCCTCCTCCTCCTCCTCCTCCTCCTCCTCCTCCTCGTCATCTTCATCCTTTCTCTGTTATTAGTTATTACTCCTACTTTGCACTCATGAATTCCCCAATCCCATCGTCATCGAGCACAACGTGAGATTGCAGATGAATGAGAAGATTGAGATGCTTGCAACATGTCTTTCGCATAGACGACCAGGGTGAGAATTGCCGGAGGGGTGGGGGGGGGGGGTTCAACCTCCCAGTCTTTCTTAAGAGCCCCATATTAAGGTATGTTTTTCTCACCCAAATTCCAAGTGGATCATTGTCCAACCCCCTCCCCAGTTATTTTCCAACAATTCTTACACTGTAGACGACGACAGGAGAGCGGGGAAAGAGTGATGAACTTGGACGCTGGAGGAAAAATAAAACGAGGAAGACCGAGAAAGAACTGATGGTCAAAAACAGTTTTAAAAAGCGACCTTAGACGTTTGGAGCTGACATGGGAGGAGGCGGAGCCGGAGGGACTGGCGAGGGATAGAGAGGAGTGGAGGGGATGCCGTGGCTGTTTTAACGTGTAGTTGTACACAAAATGTGCAGTACTAAATGGATTTGTGCAGTTGTAGAAGCACTTCTGTACAGTTAAAGCTAGCAAAAACGTCATTGTCCTCCGATTGGAAGTAGTTTACCATGTAGGATGGGAAAGGACAGAAGAGGTTGTGCAGTTCTAAAAATTTCTTTGAAACAGTCCTGGGAGATGCTTCGCCCGATGCGCAGACATGCACAGGAAAGACTATCCTATTGTATCGTATCATATCGTATCCTATCGTATCATATCGTATCGTATTGTATTTTCATCGTGCCGGGCATTGAATTGTATCATATTGAATTGAATGGCCGTACATAGTGTATCTGTATCCTTCAGTTGTCACCGAACCATTATCTATTTTGACAAATGCTGCAGCATGGCAAAAGCCACTGTCGCAGCGTTTTGCAGCTCAACGTCTTACATGATGAAGATAGATGCGCGATATATATATATATATATATATATATATATATATATATATGTATCTGTCATGCGCGATGCCATTTGGCGCCACATTCCATGCACAGTCAATGCAGCAGCAGCAGCAGCCGCAGATAGTAGGCTACGACCGTTACGTCCATCTTTCTGGTCGATAACATTGATTGATGTTTATATATGGCTCAACTATTATATATATAGGCTATGCCTTCATGGTAGAGGAATCGCATATATATATATAATATATATATACTATATGATATATAATATACTATATATATATATATATATACACACGGCGCTGGTGAGCAGGGGAGAGTCTGGATGCCCTTGTATCGGTTTGTGAACTCATTAGGTTTATATGCATGTATGTGCACTTGCTATAGATAGCGCCCCTGAAAGACGCTACCCAGAACCGCTCCCGACTACAGCGCGGACACTGCATCGGAGTTTCACGCCGAAGCGCATGAGCATGCAATTGCGAGTGGAGGACTTGCTCAAGGTCCGTATACGAGGCGGCTTGAAGTGGATTCGAACTTTATCATTACGAAAATGATTGGTTTCGCCCTCCTCTTTAGTCCAAATCGCAAACTGGAACCACTTTAAAATGTGAGAAGAGGAATTGACCAAGTTGGTAATTTCAACGAAATAAAGTCGATTTAAAAGTGTGAATCCGATTCGACCAGGGTCTACGACAACAGACTTGAACAGAGGCCGTTACCATGGACAGAAATTTGCTTGGCATAATATTATTACAGCACTTAATAATCAATTATTATCGGGAGAAACCAATTATATAATAATGTTTGTGATGTATAAATCTATATTGAGTCTATGCAAATGTTTTAAGGGTGTCTAAAACAATGTAGTTTGTTTCAGTACAACAATATTATTGTGAAATTATGGTAGACATAATTACTGTCTGTGGTTCCCAACGTTGTCGGGAAATTTCTGTATTTCGCCCAAACCCAGTCTCGACTCGCCCCTGGGGGAGGGGCCCCACTATCCAAACCCTTAGGATTCCTGTCGTTGGCCTCTCCACCCAATCATAATTATAATTTTGGTAACCAAGGATTCCACTCTGATTTTTAAAAAGGTCAGATCCGTCAGAAAAAAGGCTACAAAAGGCTAGTTTGAGCAATTTCTGAAAAATACATTGAATTTTCAGACTTTAAATTTCTGACGACAGTTTTTTAGTCTTTGAAGTCCCCCAAAATTCCAGATTTCCGTACTCAACTATATTTTTCTCTTTAAATTTGCTGATGACCTTTTTCAGTCATTCGCTCCAAAATCGGAAATCTTTTCTTGAATAACTCGCCTTTCGTATATTTTTACTGTAAAATCTCTATTTTTTTGAAAAATTTCAGAAAATTCGCGGTGACAAAAAATCTATAGATCTTGACCAAAAACCTAGAAACCTAGACAAGACCAAAACCTATAGATCTAGGGGGAAAGTTATAAGTGAGAACTGGGCTCAAATTATAGCATTGAAAGCTAATGAATGTTATTATTCCGTCCAGTTGATCGATTTAAAAGGTGTTTAAAAATTACTTTCTATTAAGCCTGATTGCATCATAATTACTATGATTCCTGCAGCTCACTTCTGATTCTTCTATTTGTCACTGGGCTCAAGTTGCGTCCTGTAGGAAAAAGTCACTTCATGAATGCCATCACCACCACCACCAGCACCAGCACCCCACCACCACCTTCAGCACCACCATCACCATCACCAACCCCACCACTACAACCATCACCATCACCACCACCCCCAACAATGACACCACCAGTGTCCTCCACCACTCTTACCACCACTATATTAGAACCTCTGCTATAATGAAATCATCACTAATATTTTTATTGAAGGACATAAAGGCAAAGTCGTAATGCAACAGTCGGATACAGCAAGCAGGAAACAATGTCGACGAAAGGGTCAAAGGAATGACCTTTCCATGATGACACAGAGGTCATTGCAATCGGAATCGCAGTCCAAGGTCATCGTGACTCAAAATCACAAGCAGGGTCAAATGTCCAAGGTCATGGATTTGATTCCCGTGGATGAAAGAATTGGACAAACGGAAACGGAAGAAGGTTGCCCGGATGAACGACACGTGACAAGGGAATCCGGTGCATCAACCATATCCAGCTCCAGGTCCCCTTCCACCTCTCCTACCACTTCCACTTCTCCCACCTATTCCACCTCTACCACCAATTCGACCTCTGCCACCCATTCCACCTCTACCACCTATTCCATCTCTACCACCCATTCCACCTCTACCACCCATTCCATCTCTACCGTATCTTCCATTCCTGCTGTTGCTTCAGCTTCAACATCTTCCACTCTTTCCAACTATCCAACATTTCTTATCCATTCCACCATGTCATCCGATATATCCACCACATCCACACCTTCCGGCCTGACCACCTCTCTCCCCAAATCCAGCTATTCACGACTTTCCGCCTCTTCCGCCCATTCCACATCTTTCACCCATGATACCACCTCTTCATGCATATCTCCCATTACTGCCACAGAATCAACACCTTCCACTTTTTCCAACTCTTCAACATTTTCCACTTCTTCCACCTCCAACGCATCTTCCATCGTTTCCACGTCTTCCAATACATCCACCTCAACCACCCCTTCCAGCCTTACCACCTCTTCCACCATTACCACTCCCACTACTCTTTCCACTCCGCCCGCATCATCCATCCTTTCTTCATCCACCACCAGATCCTCCAACGTTTCCACCACCTCTTCCACCACATCCACAATGTCCGTCATGCTGGACGTCACCTGTGGTTCGAACACGGCCCAGCTTCGACTGGAGGAACTTCGAGGCGGAAGTCGAGGTTCTTGCGTCCTTCTGAACGACCTCTGGATGACCCCGAACGAATTCCAGTCGGTGAGTGGAAAAGGAAACGCGAAGGACTGGAAGAGATCGATCAAGCACCACAATCGATCTCTCAAGTTTCTATTCGATCAAGGTCTCATGTCCGCCACGCCGACGTTTTGCATCTGCGAAACTTGCGATTCACAGGTAAGCGAACGAACCTATGAAAGATAATTATCTATAGGCATGCTCTTTCTCCTGGACTTTAGCATTATTAATGCTCATATAAATTATTATAACTAACGTTATTATTAGTATTATTTATATTTGTTGCTTGTAGTCGTATAGTAATAGTAAAAGTAGTATAGTAGCAGCAGCAGCAGCAGAAGTAGTAGCAGTAGTATTAAAGTAGTATCAGTAATAGTAGCAACAGAAATAGCCAGAGATTTGAATCTCTTAAATGAGCCATCATCGATATACATACATACATATATATATAATTATATATATAATTATATATAATATATATATTATATATATACTAATACATGAACTTCAGCGACATTCTCACGCAGTCAACTACTGTAACATCCATGGGACGTACTGCACGTTTCGACTGATGCACGGATAATCGTGCCAGGAATGACCCACCCTACCCCTTTCCCCCCAACGCAATTACCCCTCCCTCCCTTCTTTCTTTCACCGTCCCTTTGACAGTTCACAGCAGTCGGAAGTCGTGTAATTAGTGGACCAAAGCGCCTCACGGTCACCATCCTTCCTTCCGTCATCGAATCGATTCAGACATGTGCGCCGTGGTCTAATAGTGGAGATGTGTGCGCCGTGATATAATAGTGGAGATGTGTGCGCCGTGATATAATACTGGAGATGTGTGCGCCGTGATATAATAGTGGAGATGTGTGCGCCGTGGTATAATAACGCAGATGTGTGCGCCGTGGTATAATAGTGGAGATGTGTGCGCCGTGATATAATAGTGGAGATGCGAGCGCCGTGGCGTATCGGATAAAAGCAGACGGCGTTTACGTATTGAGCTGTTAAGCATCTCAATGGCATCCGGCGGGTCCAGCAGCTGAGAGAGAAGATGCGGAGAAGGAGGAGGAGGCGGCAACAAGAAATGCGTGCGGGTGCGTGGCGTAGATAAACGGTGTAGCGATATAGAGAGCAGAGCGTTGAACAGGGTTCGAAACCAAGTCTATCCGTTTCTTGGTAACAGGAGTCGGTGTTTTGTATGGACAGCATAGGCCTAATCTACAACTGACCAATTATACCAATACGCATTTTTTTACAGACATGTATGATGGTAGCCTAACAAATATGCACCGTATGCATATAGGCATTCCGTACCCGATTTGGTAGCATTGCAGGCCATAACGCTTTTTCATTGGCCGGTTCCAGATTATGAATATTCATAACCAATGACGTGGTTCGTGCCTTCTCGTGCGCTGTTGTTGCTGCTGTTGTTGGCATACGGGGGAAAATGGTCGATTGCGGTGCGCTTAAAGTTATAAATATAAGGAGTTTCCATTCGATAGTGAATTAATCGAAAGTGTGAAGGTAGAGCAAAACTAAACTGCAAATTTGCGCGTTGTTACGTGCGTGCCAGCGAATATGTCATCGACCAACTCATCGCTTCAATAATACGCTGTGCTCAAAAGCAGCTAGGCCTATGTGATGCATCAGGCGTCTGCTTCGTTGAATCAACCGCCTCCTGCGATACCAAAAATCTAACCTGCGCTACAGAAGTCATTACATTAGATTTTACTAGACTTGAGTAGCTTAAATTCGCGCCAGTTGAAATTAGTGTTCCACACATTCCCAATTGTAACTTTAAAAGCACTATGTCTATACAGTTTTCGTGAACTGTCTCATCTTCCATGCCTACTGTTCGACAACCAGTAATATCTCGAGCTTAAGTACAGTAGTTCATGTCAATCTCAGTTCTAGTGAAAATCATCCTAAATTTAAACCTATGTGTAGTCTATGCGCAATTGCATATAGGCCTACAGACGTTTTATTAAGATGTGTGACGGTTATCTTCATTCAAATTGTTCAAATTTGATTATTTTGAATCATGAATCAGAACCCTTTGCATCCACGTTCACAGACCTTCTAATTCCACGTTCTGACTTCCTGAGAGGAATAGATTTGTAGAAACACTTCTGTAGGCCTACAGTTAAAAACTAGCAAAAAGGTCATTGAAAGTAATTTACCATGGAGGATGGGAAAGGCAAGAAGGGGTTGTGGCGTTATGCAGTTCTAAAAATTCCTTAAAACAGCCCTGTAAGAGTGAACGTTACTGCTGAATTATGAATAGCCTAAGCAGGCCTACCAATAAAAGCATTAATATGAATGCAAGTAGCCTTATGGCTTTACATAATTGAAAGGCATTTGCTAAAAACATCAGTGTTACTCTGTTATCATTGCTCATCAATAAATAATATTATCCTTCTTCAGCAATACGGTTGACAGACCGCAACCTATAGTCTAATAATCTAATCACAACTTGTGACGATTCAGACATAGCAAGTCCCAACAGTTACAGCTTGACATTCCTGCCAGTTGCTTATATTTTAAATACAATTATTAAACTAATTTCAATCAATCAATCAATCAATCAATCAAATATTTTTATTTTGCAACCAGTATACATGAAAGGTTCACACATCGTTCACATTGGCTACAAAAAAGGGAGGCCCTAAAGGGATTTTAAAAATCCCGCTGTCTAGGGACACCAACTATTAATGACTTGACGATGCAAGGTGGCCATGACGAAGTCTTTGCAAAATCAACACAGTGACTGACAAAAAAAGATAAAGCAACTTATACTAGAGAACGGAAGAAAAAAACAAAACACAAAAACAGGAAACTGAAAACCTCAACACTGCTGAGACACAAACAATAATGAAGAAGAACAAAAAAACTTAACTATAGGCTACTGAACTGTACTGTACAGAGACCAACTGCAATGCACATACTGAGCGAACCCTACTTTAATTTTATTTGGTACCTTCTATTAGAAAGGCGCTAAATTTCTTCTTAAATGTCCAAATACTGGGGCTCAATTTTATTTCCCTTGGAATTTTTTCCCAAGTGGTAACCCCAGTAGACTTAATAGAAAACTGGCGCGTGTTAGTGCGAGCATAGGTTCGGTGGTACAAAGAAGAGTATCTTGTAAAATGAGAATGAACCTGGGATGAAAGCTGAAAATAATTTTTGTATATAGGTGGCAGAAGGCTTCGATCAAACCGGTACATAAATTCCCCTATTTGCAAAGTCCAAATCTGGTCGAGTTTTAAAATTCTAAGGTTGAGAAATATGGGGGCAGTGTGAGAGCCGTATGGAGCTCCCACAATAAGACGAACAGCTCTTTTTTGCAAAATAATAACTCTATATAATCTTGTGACATAAGTAGAAGCCCACACTATGTTACAATAAGAGAGATATGGATGTACTAAGGAATAGTATAGTTTAATCCTTATACTAGATGGTAAAATGTAAGCAGTTCGAGCCATTACTCCAATATTTTTTGCTATTTTTGAGGCAACATGAGCAATATGTTCATTCCATGTTAAATGGCTATCAACATAAACTCCCAGAAATTTAGTAGATTCTACAGAAGCGAGAGAGATGCCGTTAATTTTTAATTGAAATTCACCAAGTGGAATTTTTTTCCTATGCGATTTAAACAGGATGTAAATAGTTTTTTCCAAGTTTAAAGACAATCTATTAGCTTTAAACCAGTCGGCAATAAGTTCCAGCTCCACATTTATGATCTGAAATAGCGTATGCAAGCAAGAATGCGAATAAAACACGTTCGTATCATCTGCGAAAAGGATGAAGAACAAGCGGTTAGAGACGTTCGGGAGATCGTTGATATAGAGGAGAAACAATAGGGGTCCTAGATTTGATCCCTGTGGGACACCATATAGGATCCTTTTTAAAGTGGAACGTTTGCCGTTATTTTCAACACATTGGCGTCTCCCATCCAAATAGCTGGCAAACCAACTGAGTTGCAGACCACGTATGCCATATGTTTCTAATTTATTTAATAGAATTTTATGATTAACAGTATCAAAAGCTTTCGCCAAGTCAAAAAAAATACCCAAAGAAAATTCATTATTATCTATTGCATTAGAGATCCTATCTTGCATAGATAACAGGGCCATATATGGGGAGTGACCCGATTGAAAGCCGTGCTGCGACGGGAAAAGTATGTCAGTTTTCGTAACAAATTCATACAGTCTGCTATACATTGTTTTCTCAAATATTTTAGAAAAGTAAGGAAGGACAGAAATCGGACGATAATTGGTCAAATTGTCTTTCTCGCCTTTTTTATAGATAGGAATAACCTTTGCAATTTTTAATGGCTGCGGGAAGATGCCTGTAGTGAAAGAACAGTTAATCAGTTCTGCTAAAGGCTGGGCAATGCAATCAATATTAGGACCCGCAATACACGGATCTATGTCATCCATGCCCTTGCTGTGTGTAGTACGTATGGACTGGCTTAGGTTCAAAACCTCACTAGAGGAAGTTGGGATTAAACCAAAGGACCTCAATGGAGGGGGCTTCATATACTTCATAAATGAATCTGAAGAGTCGGGTATTTTGTCGTCTAAAACTTGGGCAATGCTTACAAAATAATCATTAAGTTTATTAGCTATGTCTTCAGCATCTTCAATCTTAGCACCGTTGACATTTAACGATTCTATGGTCGTATCGCGTGATCCCATATTAGTTATCGACCTTATTAGGCTCCAAGTTTTTTTAAGATCGCCTTTATATTTGTCGAATTCAGTGACATAATAGTATTTTTCAGCTTTTATTCTAACTGTTTTAAATTTATTCCGGTACTTAACAAATTTATTTCTATTAACTTCACTAGGATTTTTTATAAATTTCAGATATAATTGCTCCTTCTTTTTACTAGATTTAAGTAGGCCCCGTGTCATCCAGGGATTTTTAATAATTTGTTTACTTCGAATCTTCCTTGAACTCACTGGAAAGGATTTGTCATAAACATTTTTATACTGTGTAATGAATGTATCATAAGCCCTATTGACATCACCGTTACTACATTGCTCAGTGACGGCAGTCCAATCCTGTCCAGAAAGTAGTTCACGAAAGTTATTTTTATTTTAATTTCGGGTGTTTAAAGTTTTGGGTGAGGCAGTATTATAATAATTTTCGTCTATTCAACAATTTGGTTGAAAGACCGCAATGGGTTAGGCTACAGTTGAAAATGTTTGCAGGAACTCAGATTACAGAATACATAAATCTTAACTATAATAGCTGAACAGACAGCCTGCAATAGGCTACATGGAGCTAAAAACAGTTTAATTACAAAGCATATCAGCACAATAATAAATCACGCAACGCAGCTTTATCCCATTATATGCAAAACTGTTTGGTGTAGGCTATCTATTTATTAAAGCACTTTTTAAATCTTGGCAGGTAACTGCCACATAGGCCTACTAGGCCTAATGGACGCAAAGGCTGCGAGTTAATAATAGCCTAAGATTATTGATATTGCCATCGCAAAGTCTGTAAACAAAACGCGCCTAATGATGTCACTGGCTATGACTATTCATAATATGGGATCGGCCAATGAAAAGGCGCTTAGGCTGACAATGCTACGAAATCGGGTACGGAATGCCTATATGCGCACCGCATGCATCGTTTTTTCCGTTGTAGGTATATATATATTAACGACGGAAAAAGCGATGAGGTGCATATACATTATATACATATATTATAATTATATATAAATGTATAATTGTATATATACATGTAGGCCTATAAATATATATGTTGCGCGCCCCTCTGTGTATCAAAAACGTGTTGTCGACGTCCATTGAGAAAATCCACAACATGGCCGCCACATTCGTTTCAGCGTGAGAGCGGCTTAAACTTTAGGATTGAAGGTGACCACACGAATGGAATTAATCGTATGCCTTGCAAGTCGTCGTGTACATTTAGCCTACAAGGCCATATACAGTCTATACACATCATCTTAATTGCCCTAACGGTGTTTAGTCAAGGTCTTTAAAGAACGAAGCGTCCGGTTACATACACCGTTTAATACGAGCAAGAGATCGTTATAAATATTAGCCTTCTTTCAGTGAAGGTAGTAGCTTTTACAATTATACGCCTACACACAGTATTCAGTATACAGTATACACGTCATCTTAAATGCCTGACACTAAAGGAAGAAAGGAACGGTGTTTAGTCAAGGTCTTTAAAGAATGAAGCGTCCGGTTATAAACACCGTTTAATATGAGCAAGAGATCCTTATAAATAGCAGACTTCTTTCAGTGAAAGTAGCTATAACCTTCACAGTTTTTACATACATGCATAGTAGGGCGTAGTGACAGAAAAGGATCATGTTTGGCATATATTAGTTTGTTGCTCCTATGCATAGGATAGTGTCTGGTATAGAAATTTTGTTTCTGACGTGCTGCTTTACTTTGCCGCCAAGGCCCTGAAGTTATTCATGTATATCGTACTTTTGAGCAATGCATTAAAACTGCTGAAATTTGATTATTTTCCTAACTGAAGTAGTAACTAGGCTTAAAAGTAGAAATATTGTGAGCCAGATTTTATGGCACAGGGTAATAATATTTCTTTGGCCATTCCGACATAGTATGAGCTAGAAGCAAGGGGCCGTCCATAAATGACGTCACGCAGTTTAGGGCTGTCCCTTTCGACACCCTCGTCACGCGTTAACACAAAAGTCATAATTATGATCTCTAGCAAAGGACCGTCACAAATCGTTACAGATGTATTGTGTGACCCTCTCCCCTCCAGTTACGTGACGTAATTTATGGACGGTCCCCATTGCATTATTCTGTCTTAAAAAACGGAATAAATAATTAATGTTGAAAAAACTTGTGGTCCTTAATTACGCTTCACAAAAGTTCACATGCATGCTGACAATGCGTTTCACTCAAATTATATATTTTCACTCACTTTTTGTGGTAGGCTATATTTGAATTTGTTTTAGGTATTCGCTCTTTTTTCGAATGTGGCCCTCTCTATTTTTTTTGCCACAAACTGACCTTTCTGCATCTGTAACAGCTTCGAATGCATGCTTGTGGCAATGGTATTTTTCAAGATCTAACATAGCCTACATCCAGTTTTAATGGATTTCTTAATGTCAGTTTTATTAAACTTGCAAGTTATTGGAGGTTCAACTCTGGAAATATCCAACCAGATAACTAGAACACAGTGGACAGTGGCTTCTAAATTCAGTGTTGGGATTACGTATGTTCTAATATCACCAGAACTGCTAGGGTGACAATGATCAGCTTTATTTGCTATTTTAATTCTTCTGGCTGCCAGTTCTTGCATGTGTTTTTTCTCATCAATCATCATAATTCAGATTTAAACAATTCTGGGTAACCATAGTAGCCATTCTTTTGATTGCATTCATCAATGACCTTTCTCTCAAAGTTGGCTGGGAAACGTGTTATGAGCAAATAAATGTCTTAAAGGCAACTCATTGAAATGGAACATGCAGATGAACCACTGGAGAGGACGCCTTGCATGTAACTCCAGCTTTCTTATTACTCCATTGTTCCAGCATGCATTTCTGTATTTATCGCCGTTCCATCACAGCCAACAGCTGCTATTGAACTGAAAGAAGTATCATTAGACCTATCAAAGAAGAATTCACGCATTGCGTAAAAAATGCCAAAGGTTAGTCCACTATATGGTGAGGTAAGCCCTAAATAAACTGATCCTAGTTCTCATCTAAAACATAAGCCTACCCAGCCTTCCATTATTTGATATTTATGACTGAATGACTGCAAACTAACCGGTATATATTTCCTACCAACAACATAAAATGCTGTGGCTTCACACTTTTCTCCTCATCCATCAGATAGCAGTTTACGAAATTTTCTCTCTCTGTCTCTTCCCACAATCTGTCAGTAGCTGAACTCTGGTCGTCATCAGTCACAATTCCATAGTCCACAAGTAGACCCACTTCTGTTACAAACTAGTGCAGCACCAACCTCGCCGAAGAAACCATATCTTTCACATTCCCTGGACAAAACTGGGAGTGACACTTGGTGTAGCGAGAGCATGTTTCTCCCTCGGATCGCATATAAACGTCCTCATAATGATTCTGACGCTGTGGTATTGGAGTCAACTGTATCACAGCTAGAATCATTGTCTGGTGTATCATCTAAACTTCATACAGTCTTTGAGATAATAATACTTCTTATACTTCTCTTCTTTTTTTCTTTCCTTTATATTTCTCCATGGCCATAGTTCTCGTGTTTGCACAGCATGTGTTTTTGCCATGGTTTGGAACTGCGAAAGTAGACGAAACTTCAGGTGCTCGGCGGCAAAGTTAGATGCAATAATTTTGAGGCAATTTTTATTTAGTTCTTTCATTTAGGATCTGGAGCAACCTTTTAAGTTATGCCAAAGTTCATTTTAAACCAAAACACTTTTCTTGCTATACCCTAATGCATAGGCCTAAAAAGGTGTATACGCTGAATGGAAACCATGCAATACAATCATGTTGGGATTGTTATAAAGAAAATTCTAAGCCTATTTTATGAACTACAGCGGCTGAAATAGACGGTTGGCTAAACCGAAGATGCTATATCGAACTCAATAGAACATTATTATTGTGTTTGTGTTCGTGTGATTGTATTATTGCCTGGTAAATTACATGAGTGGAACGAGAAAATGAATTAAGACAAGTTAGGCCTACATTGTTTGAATTTTGAGCTGATGACAATGAGATATACAAGGAACAGAAAAACAACTGCAATAATATCACTTCGTGTGTGTGTGTGTGTGTGTGTGTGTGTGCATGGGCGCCGACTCTGCGAGGCCCGTGAGTGCTCAGCACCACCAGAAATTGGCCATGCGAGGCCCTCCTATGCATGGGCACCACCGGAAATCAGCCGGCAAGATGTGCTTTTAAGATATTTTTTCTCTGTTGGGATTGCTCATCTATAAAAATCATTCCATCTTTAGTATACTTTTTAAAATCTCAGTTAGTTTACCTTACAATTTCTCCAGTTTTATCCCATCTGGTAGTCTGAACTCCATTGGTCCTAAGCCGACCAGCGGCTGCGAATGCGAGGAAACCCCGATATCCTGCTTATTCGATCCGCTTTTGTCATCTTTTTATTACGGACGAAGGCGACGATTTGAATTACATTGTTTCTTTAGGCCTATATTGTATACATGCTAAATAGTGTTCTTCAGGGCTCGAGAGTCACCTCCCAGCATCATAAAAGCGGGATATTGTTTTGTCTTTAAAAATTACTTGAAATACTATTTGAAAAACTATTCCACAGTGTTAATATTGGCTCACTAAACAGTGGCTAATTGTCTGATGTCTTGACCTAATTGAGGGAGAGTGCTCCAAGACGCCCATGAAAACGAAGATTGTGCTTTTCTTCTGTGTGGATTCCAAGAGAAATAGGCTACACCAAACAAAAAGAATGATCAAAGAAATTTAAATTGGGAAGAACATTATTTTATTGAAGTTTTAAATCATGTCTTTATGCAATGAGATAACTGGAAATTTTGACAAGGATGTCATGACGTCAAAATGATAGCCTAAGGTTCTACCATCGCAGTGTGACAATAAAAAAATCGAAAATGGGGAGGAGCACATCCCGTTCCCAAACCCCTTTCATGCTCGGCGCTGTATATGTGCTTCTCGGTGATCATACTTTGGCCGCAAGTTCGTCCCTTAAAACCAGGACCAAGTCTCCGCCTATGTGAATAGTGGTGATTTCAATAAGTCTCCTATAAAAAAGGGTTAAAAAAAATTTCGCGCGCTGACGCGCGCATATTTTCACATTCTTTTGGGCACCCCCACTCTTCGGGTCAACTCGGCGCCTATGTGTGTGTGTGTGTGTGTGTGTGTGTGTGTGTGTGTGTGTGTGTGTGTGTGTGTGTGTGTGTGTGTGTGTGTGTGTGTGTGTGTGTGTGTGTGTGTAAGTCTGTCTGTCTGTTTGTCAGTATTTCTTCTTCCTCACGGTATCTCTTCTAAACAAACTGCTTTTTATCAAGGTTTATTGTGCACTGGGAGCACTTCTGAACGGTGCACCCTACACGAGACGCTTTACAAAATAATGCTCATATACAATGCGATACAAGACAAATTTACTTGTCGTCCATTGGCTTCCACTCTCTTATAATAATATGACAGTGACTAACTTTCTGCTTTCTGGATGCTGACTTGATTTCGGATGGTTCTTTGAGTCTTGACGTCCCATCGATTGGTGTCCGGTGCGAAAGACATATAAACGCAATTCTGTGGTTATTAATTAATAATTATTAAAAACATAATTAAGAGACCGGGAGAATTTAGTGCCTTGAAAGTATTCATTTCGTCGGCAATGTACCGATAGCCACAGAAAAAATGTAATAAAAAGACATTAAATACAGAGATCGTGCATGAACAGCGTTCTCGTACACGGACTATTATAATAGCACGTGTTTGTGTGTGTAACTGTGTATGTGTGTTTGTATGTGTTTGTTTGTTTGTGCGTGTGTTTGTTTGTGTGTGTGTGTGTTTGTTTGTGTGTGTGTATGTGCGTGTGTTTGTGTGTGTATTTGTGCGAGTGTTTGTTTGTGTGTGTATTTTTGTGTGCTTGTGTGTGTGTGCTTGTGTGTGTGTGTTTGTGTGTCTGTGTTTGTTTGTCTGTGTTTGTATGTGTGTTTTTGTGTGCTTGTGTGTG
>OX243827.1:21666481-21696481 GCA_945859605.1 Lumbricus rubellus | reverse complement strand
GTCGAAAGCAGACGTAGGCTAGTGGATAAAAATTGTGCATGACCCGGTTAACCCTATGAACAAAGCGTAGGGCTCGGTGCGGCGGTGGTGGTGTACGACTATGCTCGGTGGTTGAGCCGGAAGGTTGCAGGTTCAAATCCATCTCAAGCCGCCACGTATTGGCACTGAGTAAGTCCTTTAATCGCAATATTACTGCTCCTAATTTATAATTGCGTTTCGGCGTGAAACTCCGATTCAGTGCCCGCGCTGAAGTCGGGGGCGCCTCTGAGCAGATTTCTTGAAAGGGCACTAAGACAAGTACTCATAATATCATACACACGAATGCAAAAACTCTTTTTTTGCCAGAATGTATAATTGTGTATTGAATCGGCATGTAGGCCTATTATAGACCTAATATACGCTGTCATTGCTCAGCATAAAGAAACCTCGTTGTCTTTTCAGGCTGCAGTCGAAAGGATAAAACCTCAATCGAATCTACCGCTGAAGAAGAAAACATCAACATTTCAGCTTATTATCGCTCACCGGAAGCGGCGGTTAATCCTCCGCTTCCGTTCCATCAGTCCGGAGTAAAAATTTCCACAATTATTATTTCCAATGGAGACATCCAGTCTGACGGAAGCGCATTTGCAACGGCCGATCAGAGTAATCCGCTAACTGGAAAGAGAGTTCCGTTGGAAAAGCGCAGGAGAACAACCGGGCTTATCCCAGGCCATACGGCGCAGTCGTCGGCGGGGGCGGTTGCTCCTCGCAAGAGGAAGGCGCCATCACCGGAAACGACCGACGCGATTGCCACTTCCGGTAAAGTCCGTCACCGTCGCTGTCGCCGGAACCAAAATGGCGTCGTATCGTCGACGACAGCCGACTTCCTGGTCGCCGATCCGCCGACGATGACGTCACAGAAGGAGGAGCGGTGGTCACGTGACGACGGTAGCCATGGCGATGGTTACCATGGAGATATCGTTGGCCGCGGATCGCTCTTCACGGCGTCTGGATTCAACAGCTGCAGTCCTGTGGCTGGAACGTTGGCCGGTGGTATGTCGGATCATGGTAGATGTACTGTTAGTGCAAATGGTGTTGGTAAGAAAAGTGGTGAGAGTGGTGGTGATGGTGGTAGAGATTGCCTAAGGACACAGAGTGGTGATGCAAGTTTTGGTGCTAAATTCGATAAACTTGATAAGTCGAGAGGTGTTCTCTGTCAACAAAGACCTCAGACCAGTGAAGCGGAAATTATTTCTAACGACAGATGTCATAGCGCAGAAAACGCACAACATCTTCACGCTCTGATGATTCCGCCTTTTCCACAGCAGAGTCAAACAGACAGTCCGGTTTGCAGGTACAGCGGATCTGCGAAGAGAAGTGCGGACATTGGCGGTGAAAGGGTTAAAGAGAATCCCGAGGAGGAGGAGGGTGAGGTGAGGATTGGCTGGACTGCACCAGTCCCCGGAGGAACCGGGATCTCTGCTCGATGGAATCTGAGTCCCATCTTTGACAGTTGCGGTGCGCTTGATCTGACTCTGCCAAAAACTCGGAATGACTAAGAGTTTTGTTTCCAAGTCGAATGTATAAAATAATTGTTCAAATTGTTTATTTCAATTGTTTCAGTTTTTCAATTGTTTAGTTACAACACATTAGTTTACTTGCGCAGACTATCAACATTCTGTTCAGATGGGCACAGTTGGTGACGTTCCAATTCAGTGCTCTAACACCAAAGCAAACCATATTATCTAGTATAGAAAAAAACATATATAGGCGTAACTGTTAGTGAGACATTGCTAAAAAACAAAGAAAATGGAATTAAGTTAATTTGCAAAAGTTAAATACACGCTGGAGCAGCTTTTTAAAACTTCTCTTCACCTGGGGGTGGGGTATAATGATTAGGGGAGATCGGCATTTCTCTATTTCGCGACAGCGGAATCACCAGAGGTCGCGGTGGGTCATTTGACCTGCCTATAGTATATAGATCTATTAAATAATTGCTTTTGACCTGCCTTACTAGTATACAGGGTGGGCCAAAAAAAGTGAGAACATCTTGTAGAATACGAGTTATTTACAAATATAATTCAATTAATCATATTGTTTTCATATATTTTTGTTTGCCAAGTATTTAGCTAATCAGAAATCATGTTCAATGTGTCCTCCTTGCTTCTCAACGAGTTTTTCTAAGCGTCGACGCCACTCGTTTATGCTACTGCATGTCAATAAAACGCTGTCCCAGATTTCTCCATTCTTCGATTATTGCCAACTTGAGCTGCTCAACTGTGGTAAATTTTCGCCGAAGGTAGACTTTTTCTTGCAAAGCACCCCATATGGCATAATCTACTGTGTTTAAATCACAACTGTTCGGTTTCCACATGTCTGGCTCGATGAAGTTAACATTCTCCTGACGAAGAAAATTGATTGTATTTCTGGCTGTGTGAGATGGAGCTCCATCTTGCAGCTGTAATGTCCAGTTATGGCGTCACATATCGCTTGGATTACAGGCAGCAAGGCTTGTCTCAGAACATGTCCACAATAGTATTCACTGTTTACTTTGGCGCCTGGTTCAACGAACACAATATTAGTTTTACCCATTCGAGACACACCAAAAAGATACCGCGCGGCAGAAATGGTCACGTTCTCGTATGAGTCAACTTTCCTGAACTTGCATTTTTCTTTGGTTCAACGGAATAAACAATTAACTGGAGTGGCATCGGTGAATGTCTTTTCGTCTGTAAACCAGATGCTTTGATCGTACACTTCTCTCATTAGGAAACCGCTCGAGTAGCTGCCGACTGCGTTGCAAGCGTTTCAAAGTGACATTTTCATTGAGCTTCTGCCCGATTACACGCTTGTACGTTTTGAGTTGTAAATTCTGCTTTAAAATGCGTCGAAATAAAGACATCATATAGCTAAATAGGTAAGTAAGTGAATGAGCAAACAATTTAGCCTATTATGGATACAGTGAAACAAGTTTCGATGCAATTATACTACTTTTTACGCGATGTTCTCACTTTTTTTGGCCCACCCTGTATAACGACCTGCCTAAAAATTCTCTAGAATTCTCAATATTTTCCTCACGTTTAATTTCTTCGACCTGTTGAATAACTATCCAATTACCCTGACGCGACCTCTTGAAATTGTCTAACTGGTGTCGCCACTTCCGCACTTACAGTAGGCCTACCTCCTCTCCATGAGCTAGAATAGATAGGTCTAGGCCTACTACGTACACGCCTAATAAATTCCACCTAGACCATAGGGCGGACAAGTTAAAGATGAAAGCATTTTCGACAAGGATCGATACATTTACTGTCATGTATTATAGTCAGGGTTTAAAGTGGGTGGGAACGCGTGGGAACGGCGTTCCCATTGCTCTCGAATTTATTGGCTTGCGTTCCCACTGCTCATCCAAGCTACTTTAACCACTGCATGATGATGTAGTGCCGAAGTGTGTAAACGCAGGCCCGGCCCTAGGGTTTGCGGGGCCCAAGGCAGCAGCGGGGACTCAAGCTTAAATTTACGCAGTTGATTTCCGGTCAATGCGGCACTGGTGGGGGGAGAGTCACCTAAGATGGGACACTTAACGTTGTTCCTCAAATTTCTTTTGAGCTAAGCTAAGAGCACTCTTTTTAAAACAAACCACATTGATGTTAGGCTTACCTATACATATTTGGTTTTCAAATGATGCATGTTAGGTCTGCGTTTTTGGCTTTTGAGAAATTTCTTTGCGCCAAAGAACTTAATGATGCTTATTATTCACAAAGTGAAACGAATAAATTTAGGCTACATTTAGGCATGCATCTCTCTGAAAATATCCATATTCTAAACTTCTTGTTTTGCATTTTCTAAGCTGTCGTTAAAGTTGTCACCACTATTATTATTGTGTTGCATGCCTCTCCAGCAAAAATGTAGGCCTATGCGCATAGGCGTAGGGGACATTTCAGCGTTGGGGGGGCAAAAATTAGACTTTTGCCCGAAAAAAAATTTTCATCCGGCCGAAAACTTAAGAAAAATTTTCGTTACGTTTGCCCGAAAATTCTGACGACCTTTTTTTGTCATCCGGCCAAAATCTTCTGAAATTTCCGGTTTTTGTTCGGGCAAGACTGATTTTTCGGGCAAGAAGACCCACAAAAAGAAAAAAAGTAAACAAATTTTAAAACTTTTTAATTTTTCCGGGTCTGCTTGCCCGAAAAATCAGACTTGCCCGAAATTTGGGGGGGCATTTGCCCCCCCTGGACCCCCGTCTCCTACGCCTATGCCTATGCGGATGTCCATTTGCACATTTGAAGCAAAATGAGTTAGACCCTTATTAGTGCTTTCTGGGGAGAATTTTAGATGCAGGCCGACGCTAAAAAGTAGGATAGCTGTGACTCGCCTTAAGGTATAGCGAAGTTTCGTTCTTTCAAAATCACCATGTCACATTCGCGTGACAAATTGACTGCAAGAACAGTTGTTTTACACGACGTAGCCACGTATACGCCTATAATCATTGTCAATATCATCAAAGAAAAACATTATAGCCAGCAGCGCGGGGCCCCTGGAAGCGCGGGGCCCAAGGCGGTTGCCTCGCTCGCCTTGCCCTAAGGCCGGGCCTGTGTAAACGGTTGGTAGGCCCTAGAAATAAATAATAATTATCTAGGCCTACTGATTTATACTTACTTTTGTGTTTTATCTCCAATTGTGTCGCGTTAAGCAGCTTAAGTTGCATAATTATGAAAGCAGGTAAGTCAGATGTCCTCTAAAATTGAAGATGTGAGAGCAAAAATGACTTTTTCATATTGTAACGCTTCGATTAAGAAAGCGCCAGCCTTAGCAAGGGCGCTAGACCTACGCTGGTGTCTGAATCGCCGGTGAATAAGCTGGTCTCCCTAACGTGGCTTTTGCGGGCGCTGAGAAATTCTAGAAGATTTACATTACATTAGATCTCGTCTTACTAATCATCAATCATGAAAGATTAAGTGATTGCGCTACATAATGTCTGACGCCATTTGTCTGCAATAGAGAGAAATAGACAGAGCGGTGAAACAGACTAGCATCGGCAACCAGTGACGTCGGAAGTGGTAACAGCGATAAACAAACAAGAAAATTGCGAAAATCTCGAAAAAATTACAACAAATTTCTAATTGAACACTTCCTATCATGAAAATACTCATTTTGTTCCGTGAGCGGTGACATAGACTCAACAATTAGAGCAGAAAATGTCCGATACGGAGGAAGGTGGTCAAGACAAGCAGCTGAAGGTTGTCATCATTGGCGACGGAGCCTCTGGTAAGGTGAGTGCATTCGCATGCAAATCATTTCAAGAATTTATGTAGCTGCATTTGTTTAAATGTGATGAAATCGTGACTATTGTCTGCGTGTTATAGCCGATGGTGATTGTCACGGGAAACTGACATTTGTAAAGTTTGTTTTCCGAGGTGCCAGTGGCCAGAATTATTAATTATGCATGCTTCTGACCTTCCGTATAATTTAGCAGATCGTAGCACTTTTTACGCTTAGGCTAAATAGGCTTGTACTTCTTTAAAAGGTCTTTATGTTTACAGTTTATCTAATTCCTTTATATAACTGTCGTTGAACAGCGTCATGTTAAAGAAGTCTGCAGATTTTCTTCGTTTTGACCATAAGACCGACTAAGTTCGAAAACTTATGTGGCACGCTAGTAGCAATGCTCGGTTAAATATTGCAAGTGGACCATTGGGCGTAATTTTAAATTTTTCATAATGGTAATGAATCATTATCTTTCAAAACGTGAGGCTGGCTGCAAAATGCAATTCATCAGTGCTTTATTGTTGAACAATTGATTAGTAGTTAGTTGCTTTTTATTATACTTTTATGTGTAGACGTCACTGGCTTCCAGATATTCACAAGATCAGTTTTCCCGACAATACAACCAGACGATTGGCATCGACTTCTTTCTGAAGCGAATTGTTTTCCCAGGTGATCGATTTTGTGCAATCAATAATTAAATCGTCTTTCAGGTAAATAAACAAATAAGTTGCCAATAGAAACAGATCAAGCCTGCAAGCTAAGCTGAGAAGCATAGGTGAGTACAAAGAGTTAACATGTTACTAAAGGGTTAAGGAGCTGTTTGGAATTAAGTGACATCAGTCAACAGTTTTTGTGTATGCGATAATATAATAATTAAACATTGCAGTGAAACGGCTTTAGCAGATATGCACATTGCTTATGGTAAGGATGGAAAATCAATTTATGGAGCCAAACTGCTAATTAGCACACAAGAGTCAATGTTTGAAATTCCAGTATTACCATGTATCTACATGATTCAAATTTGAACTGACACTGTGTAACCTTGTCTTCATTGGTTGTAGAATTGGTCTTTATGTTTGTGATATTTTCTGTTTATTGACTTTAAAAATAATTTTTTTAGATGATATGAATGTTGCCTTGCAAGTGTGGGATATTGGTGGCCAGTCAATAGGAGGAAAGATGCTGGACAAGTATATCTATGGAAGCAATGTAAGTAACTGAATGAATTTTTTCCTTTGAAGATAGTACACTCTGAGGTGAGACTGGTTATCATTTAAAGAACTTGGTTTTAAGCAAGTTCATTTCTGCAAAGCCTTTTGGTGAATTGACCAGTGTTCTTGGAAAATTTTAGTGTATCGCATGACATTTCATAGGATATTATGCTGTGTTATATGTAGATATGATAGGACGTGGTTGCTAAATGTGACGCATGGCAGGTAATTGTGAGACATAATAAATGAAATTATCAGATATGGTAGCCAATTGCCTTATAAAAGCATGAGTTTGAACCTCCTTATAAAAAGTTACTGTTGAGTGACTTTCAGCGAGTCCTTTTTCACTCTCAGAACTTTGCTCATTGCCATTAATTGAAACTTTGTAATTAGAGAGTTGCATTTAAAAATGCCAAATATTAGTTCGTAGAATAATAATAAGTGAGTTAATATGAACAGTCTTTATTAAACTACCAAGAGACATACAGTATTTGCAGAAGAAATAAATAATATTAACATTCATGATAGCAGCAATAATAATAACCATAGTAATATCGACGTTAGACAATGCAAAATCTCATTTCATAAAGTTGCAATGCACTTGTTTTAACAAATAAAAATCAGTTTATATCGCATGCGTGCCGTAGATAAAGGTTTACTTCATCCCAACCGAACATGAGTTAACGTTGCTTTACAGTCTTACAATAGGATTTTATTCACTGATTTCTCTTACAAAAGTATATCATAATGAGCACTTTCTTTTGTGTTATTCCTCTTTGTTGCAGGGCATCGTGTTTGTCTACGACGTCACAAACTCATCTAGCTTCGACAACTTGGAGGACTGGTTGGCTGTCATCAAGAAGATCTTTGCCAGTTCTGACAAGATGCCACACATGGCCCTTGTCGGCAACAAAAGTAAGAAATTCTCTCTGTTAAATGCTGATCACTGCAGCCAGTTCTCCTCAATTTACATTATTTTGTTCCTGGTATGGATGTTTCAATCTTAAAGTCAACTGAGCTGGCAAGCAAATTTACTGTTCTTCTAGATACTAAATAATTTCCAGTAGAAACCAACCTTATAAATTTTCACAGGAACATTCATTCATTCTATGGACTTACCGTACACAGCACCCATTCAAGTAATCTACTCAGAAGTGCTCCCAGACCAGCCACATACCTACTTAGTACTTAGCCCTGTCTGTGCAAGTTTGCACATTGCGCAACACACTTCCTCCACTCCTCTCTGTTCATCGCTAGCAAAGAAAAAAGACTTGAAAGATTTATGGAGCAAATTTTGATTGGTCAGATGTAGTAAACTCAGCTTTGAAGGGAGTTCATTCAAGATGGATGGCCCTAAGAAACCGAGAACGCTCGGCATTGCCTGGCAGCTAAGCAAGTCTGTGTGAAACTAGGAGCTGCCCCTTCATAGCAGAGCGAAGAGCCCGACGCGCTTCAACATCAGCAACTGGAGTATTGTCACATGATCAGTGTAAATTTTAGTCATTGTGAAATCACAATTGATTGCAAAGATCATGTACTCGTAAAAATCGTAAGATTAGTAAATCATTACTTGAATAGAAACAAGACTTAGTAGTGGTTGGTTTATGAGGTTTATGTACTGAATGCTTATATTGATATATAAATTGATATATAAATATATACAATGATATTTTTCGTTATTTTTAGTTGATCTTGAACACATGAGAACAGTGAAGGTTGACAAGCATAACAAGTTTGCTCTCGACAACAACATGTCTAGTCACTTTGCCTCTGCGAAATCTGGTGACTCGGTAAAATTTAATTTTGTTCCTATTGTAATACTGTATGTAGACCTTTCTATTGTGCCATCTTAACAGAAAATAATCAGAGGCATTTACTTTACCATCTTGTGAAAGTTGAATTTCATGAATAATGTAGTATAATAAGTATGACAAGTTGGATTAAAAGATCAGGTCAGTATCTTCTTTAATTTATTTAGAAAGTTCTTTTCTGATTAAACTGAGACGAAATTCTAGAAATGGAATGGAACGTCAAGGGAGGCTATTCCAAATCAAAAATCCCACCACAGAGAAGACACGGCTCTGCATAGTGGAGGTGCGAGCAAAATGAACAGAAAGCAGACTTTGTATATCTATGTTCATTCATTCATTCTATGGATTTATATAGTGTCCCTTCAATAAATCTACTCAGAATCGCTCCCAGCCCAGCCACGGCGAAATAAAAAAGACTTGAGAGATTTACGAAACAAAGTTTGACAGGTATGTGACTGTGGGTCTCTCAAAACTTCTAGCCCGGGTACTGCAGTACCATAATTCGGGTCTGACACTACACCTTGTCTCTTAGATATGTCTCCCTGTGACACTGCGCTTAATTCCCAGGGGTCACTCCGCTCTGTTCCTTAAGAACCTAAAAACTTTTATTTAGCCGTGGTTGGGCCGGGAGCGCTTCTGAGTGGCCTACCTTGAAGAGGCGCTATATAAGTTTCTGAAATAAATAAATAAATAATAACCTTCTATTGTCTGACGGCCATAGGCGTACGAGGCGGGGGTCCAGAAGGGGCAAATGCCCCCCCTCCCAAATATCGGGCAAGTCTGTTTTTTCGGGCAAGCAGACCCAGGAAAATACGAAAAAATTGTATTTTTTACGACATATTTAAACTTTTTTGTATGGGGAAAAATAGTATTTCCCACCATGAGATTTATTTTTCGGGCAGAAATAAAATCTTTGACCCCCCACTGCTGAAATCTCCTGTACGCCTATGCTGACGGCATCTTGTAATTACTTTCTTCTGCAGGTGAACTTGTGCTTCAAGAAGGTTGCCGCCGAGATTCTCGGCGTCCGACTAACTCGCCCGGAACTCGAGCTCCAGCAGACGGTCATCAAGGCCGACATCATCACGTACAACACGACCGAAGCGAATGCCATCAAGAGCGTTTCGCAGACGAAAACTCGAAGCTCAACCTGTATCGTCGCCTGATTAATTATTTTTAAGCGGCCGTGGTACGGTTGTTTCTTTTCTCATCCAAATACGAATCTTCATGGCTGCAGCTTGCAGAAGGATGCTGGCGTTTACCAGAATAGCTTCAGGTTCTGCGTTATTCATATTGTTATGGTCCACCTTGGTTGTATATAAATATGAATATTCATATTGTATGATTTTACATATATGAATATTCATACTGTGTGATATAGATATGAATATTCATATTGTATGATATACAGATATGAATATTCATAAGTCCACGCTTGAATTTGTATGAACTCTGTAAAATGATGCTATTTTCAATATAATTTACTTTAATTTTTTTTAAATTGCATGTAATGTATATTCAGAAAGATGTTGGTTTGCATGTGTAAACGCAAGTGTGTATGTATATGCACGGGTGGATAGTACTGTATGGAATTGGCATGTCATTGTCAGATATGATGTTTGACTCTAGTTGTATACAGTCCTACCTGAGAGGACCGAGATATGATTATGCCAAGATATCTGAGATATGCAGCACATAATTCATTCACAGTTTTAAAGTTACCTCCCGGTTCTTTTTTCGTGCATGTTATTTTTTTTCAATTCCACATTCCAACCATCCAGTGTCAGTTTAATCATTCCCAACCGCTTGGTAAAAGTTTTTCTTTTGCGTATTTATTTGGATTGTTTTTGTAGCTTGTTATCAAAACTCATCAAAGGCGCTGTGAACATGCACTTATTAATGTATAATCATTCTACTGTACATACAGATGTGTTAAACTTTTTGCCTACCTATTAAAAAACAGTAATTGTACATAAGTATGTATGCATTTATATAATAGCTGTTTATTTTGCCCCGATTTGGACCTTAACTCTTGTGCAAGATAACAATACAAATATTTGAAATTATGTATTTATATGAATACTTTGGTTTATTGTTTTTCCAAGGTGGCAGAGTTGGTGTTAGTTTAATCAATGATTGGGATAGGTTTACTTATAAGTACATTGTAATTTTTTGAAAAAAAGTGTAGTAAATGATTTTTTGGGGTAGATATCTACTGTTTCTGAGTACATTTAGACAATGTCACGTGTGCTATTATTTTCGTATGAATTGATGAAGTTTGCATAGATCTAGCACACATGTAGCGTTTCTGAGACTGTGGATTCGAAAGTTGTGAACTGGTATTGTGCTCAGCATGGTCCAACTAAAAAACATGATATGCTCTTTCGTTCATCTTGTCAACATACTCCTTATTAATGCTTGCTGTAGAAATGTTAAAACTAGTAGATCTTTCTAAAATAATTCATGTTACGGAAAATAAGAATTATATATACGAGAAAATGATAGTATATGATTACTAGTTTTGGTGATATTTTTATACGTGATGAGCATGTAAATGACTTTAAAAAGTTTCTGCGAGAAATGTTTTTTGAGAATATAGCCTTTCATCATCGAGGACTGATTTAGGTAGTGTATAATTAGTGTTAACGCTTTTGTTGCTTTTTAAATTCAGAACCTGCAGTTTTATTTGTAGCGCAATCCACCATATTTAAGATAATTTTTATAGCACTTTTAGTTTATTCTTGGTTACATAATTATTCCATTAATTACAGAGTTTCATTGTAAGCGTAACAAATTCCAAGGTTTTGTCATCCAAAATTTGCAGCACTGCAAAGTTTGCAGAGTGTATTGTAATTTTTTTAACTTTTTATTTTGTACAACAGGCAAATGTTTTACTGCTTTTACTACCCTTTACCAATTGTACAGTAACTGTTGCTATGTGTTACTTGCTAATGCTGCATCATTAGTACAATAATAACATACATGTTGTACAACAATAACATGTTGTAGAGATATCATTGTTAAATACTATCTGGAAACGTGTCAGGCTTTGATAAGTTGAGCACTATGAGATTGAAATTATATATTTAGATACACACTGCTTTGTGTTTCACTTTGTTCATCAGTCTCTATACAAACCAGTAGAACATTTCTGCTGTCCTTATTTAATGTTTCAGTTAGCACGAAATGTAAAAGTAAAAGTAATTTAGACGAATAAATATGTGAATTATATTAGTTTTACAAGGTAGAAAATTAAATTACTAATAGACTCATTGCAGCCATATAAGTACTAAGCAGCCATAACCTGCTGTCAATTATGTTAATGTACACCTACACCATTTTTGCCGTTGTTTTTTGGAATGAAACGTAGGCCTATAGACCTACATACGTAGGCCTACAAAGGTTATAACATTCGTTCATTCATGCATTCATTCATTCATGCATTCGTTCATTATTCATTCATTCTATGGACTTAGGCCCATAGAGCACCTCTTCAATAAATCTCAGAAGCTCTCCAAGTCTCGCTACGGCAAAAGAAAACAAGACGACAGATATGATTGAAATTTAACTGTCGGCTGTCAGGCAAGGCGCTCATCACGTCCTGATGCTCATTTTATCAACGCCATCTGCCGAATGGAAGGTTGAGTCAAGTGGGCCGTTGGAAGGGTAGCATTTAATTTTGATTAAATGTAGGCATAATATCAAACGGCTTATCGTTTCTCGAAGGATAACTGTAATCGGAAGCTCTCTGTCAGCTAATTTAATCAGTGCACGCCGATTGTCGTACAGCGACGTAAGTAGGCCAGGTGCAAATTGCCGCGCGGCGTCTGCACAGGTGATTGTCTGGACAGCACGTGACGTCTAGACGAGCGTACGTTAATTGTACAAGAAGGGAGTGGAAGTGAAGAAGGAGAGTTGCGTGTTGAGAGCCGTTGAGATAGGCTGTAAGAGTTGTTGTTGAGTTGCGATAGAGTAGACTGATGAAGATAGTAGTCGTGTAGTTGTTATGATAACGCAAGTGTAGTCATTGTTGTGTTGTTGCTGATCGTTTTACTTTATATCGGATTTTGGAGTATAATAAGAAGAGTTAAACACGTCGTCGTTGTTGGTTAACAAAACAGTGAAAGACTGTAGATTCTTTAACCTAGCCTTTTAGCTAATGAAACAGTTATCTAGGGATAGGCCTACGCTACCACGAACTTATACGAAGAAGCTTCCGAAGAGACTGAAGGTCACACGTAGAGAAGAAGAGGGAAAAGACTTGTGACATTTGGTGTCGTTGCGGTGAGATAACGATCCAAGTTGCAGGATAACGATCCAAGTTACAGGATAACGATCCAAGTTGCAGGATAACGATCCAAGTTGCAGGAGAACGATCGTAGTTACGAACGGAGGGATTCTATTCAATCAACAGACGTTGTGGAGGAACGGACGCTGCGAATTTATCGAGGAGCCGAGCACACGGGAGAAGCAACGATACATCGAGCATCCGTACGTCAGTGAGAAACGACAACACAACGACTACGAGGTAGAAAAAACTTGCTTGTCTATTGAAGTTTGCTTAAAGAATTGAAGTCAGTCAATTGCAAACATTTGAAGAGTAGCCTACTATTTATCGACTAGCATCAGTAAAGTAAAGAAGTAAGATGGAGAAACTTACGGAGAAAAAGCAAGCAAATATTAAGAAGATGTCTACTGATAGACTGATAAAACTGCTAATTGAAGCAGATCTAGACGCAGAAGAAGTTGAACAAATGTCGAGGGAAGAATTGATGAGAAATTTAGCCGAGGTTTGGGCTAAGAAAGAAGAAGAAGGTGCTGTCGGAGGCGCTGCGGAGAAGCCAGTGGAGAAGCCTGAGGCACCGATGTCTATGGAGGCGTTGCTGCAATTCATGATAATGAAAGAGGAGCAGCGTAAACAAGAGGAGAAAGAGCGTAAACAAGAAGAAAAAGAGAAAGAAGAGCAGCGCAGACAAGAGGAGAAAGAGCGTAAACAAGAGGAGAAAGAGCGTAAACAAGAGGAGAAAGAGAAAGAGGAGCAACGAGCGGAAAGAGCAGAAAAATTAGAAAGGATAAGACAACAAGAGATAGACATGCAGAAGCAACAGTTCCAGCTTCAGTTAGAACAAATGAAAATAGATCGTGACGAATCAGAACGAAGAAGGATGGAGTTAATGATAGAGTACGAAAAAGCAAGAAAAAGCGATGAAGAAATACGAAAACAGCAGATTGAAGACAAAAAGGCTCGTGAGGAAGAAAAGGAGAAGTTGCGTTTACAAGAACTGGAGAGAGCAGAAGAGATTCGACAGGAAGAATTTCAAGCTGAAAAAGACAATTTGGAAAAAGCAGAAAGAGAAAGAGAAGAGCAGATGCAGTTAGAACAAAAGAAACTTGCTATCAAGGAGGCTCAACTTAAAGAAATGGCCATTGAAAAAGAAGAACGCAGAAAGCAGTTAGAACTGTTGCAGCAGAAGATTGAACAAGAAGAACTGCGGAGAATCGAAGATCAAGATCGACTGAAGAAGAGGGACGAAGATGATCGTAAGAGCCGGGAAGTATCAGAACAGATTAGGCTCAAAGAAAGTGAGACAATGGTGTCCAAGATTAAGAAGATAGGTGACGCAATGAAGCATGTGTTACCGAAGATGCCGTATGATATGATGGAAGTGCCATTATATTTTGAAACAGTTGAAAATGCATTCAATAGCTTCGCTGTGGAAAAGCAATATTGGGTGAAATTGTTGTTGCCATTGATGACCCCGAGAGCGCGAACGGTATTGAATCGATTGTCATTTGAGAATTTAGATAAATACGATGCAGTGAAAGAGCATTTGTTGAAGGAATTCAAGTTAACAGCTCGTGAGTACAGGTCAAGGTTTGCAGATGCTAAGAAGACAGCCGAAGAAACGTATACGATGTTCACGGCTAGGCTGAAGAACCTGTTGAATTATTATGTCCGAAGTAGACGAGTGGACAAAGACTACGAGAAGCTGTTTGATTTGTTAGTGGCGGATAAGCTGAAAGAATGTTTACCACCAGGTCCACTACAGTTTGTCTTAGCAAAAGAGGGCACAGAATGCTTGGAAGCTAGTAATGTTGCAGATCTCGCAGATATACATGTAAACAATCGGATTGGTGTGATGTTCCAAGACAAACCGAAATTTGAAGCATGGGACAATAGTCCAAAGCAACCCAAGTGGAACAAGGATAGCAAAGACACCGGAAGCCAAGCCAAGAGTAATGATGCAAAGAAAGATGATTATTCTGGAAAGCAGTGGTCGCAAGATAAACAACAGTCAACGTGGGACAGACAAGCCTACAATCGAACTCCGCCGCTGGGACGCCCAACAGAAAGTAATGCATCTTACACGCCGTACAACAAGTGGGAGAACAAGGAGCAAAGAAGTTTTATCAAGAAGCGTTGCCACAATTGCAATTCTGATAAACACCTAATAAAACATTGCCAAGCACCAGGAGCGGCAAATCTGAGGAAGAACTTTAGCAGAAGTGCAGAAAATCTTCGAGTAAACCAGATACAAGTGATAAATGCACCTCCTGGTTGGGAAGAACAATGCAACCAAGAAACAGAAGTAAAATCAGTGATGAAGTGTACGCCGCAGTTCACCATACTGAAAGAAGCGATAAAGACTACTTCCATTGCAGAAAGTTGTCGAGAAACAAAAAGTAAAGAGGAGTGTCAACGCATAAAGAAGATATCGTTGCAGCATGTAAATGTGGAGATACGTGGGACTGATGGGCAGCCTGTGCAAGTCGAGGCGTTGATTGACTCGGGGACCGAGATACCAGTAATCAACGAGGAACTACTGAAAGGAACGACAGTAGAAGAAATCGGCAGAGTTCATTTGCAATGTGTAGCTGGAGAGCCGATTCCAGCTAAGTTGGTGAAAATCGAAGTGCGGATGAGCGGTCGTAACGAAGGAGCAGCTACAGAGGACAGGACAATAAATATCGCGCCATATTTAACTTTAGTGTGTGCCAGCATTTCAGCAGAACTGTGTAAAGAAAATCCAGAAAAGTTCCTGCTACATCCAGAGATAATTGCAGAACTGAAAGAGGTTCCACCAATCAGTATATTGCAAGGAGAGCTACAAGCGAATGTGACTACAAGAGCACAAAGTCGGAGAGCAGAAGTCGAAGACGGAGAAGATGAAACGATAAACGAAAGTTCGCAAGAAGATGACACGGAAAGCGAAGATGAACTCAGCATCCAAGATGACGAAAGAACAACATCTGAGAACAATGAAACTGAAGAAGAGATGGCTGCATGTGAACGAAATGATAGTGAAGATTCCGGAAGCGACGCTGAACTGGAGACAAGTATGAGGGACTTGTTCACAGAGAATTCGAACGATGAAAGACAGCTGGAAGATGCGAAGAAATTCGAGGAGCAGCAGAGAAATGACGAGTCACTGAAATCGTGGTGGAGGATCGCTGAAGACCAAGGATCAGAGTTTATCGTGGTGAATGGATTGCTGTATAAGAAGCATCAAATGCTGGATCAGCTTGTGTATCAGTTGGTGTTACCGAAAGAGAGAAGAATTCAAGTAATGGAATTAGCTCACGAGTCAGTATTTGGCAGACACTTGGGAGAAGAGAAGACACGAGAGAGAATCAAGTTGTCCTTTGTCTGGCCAAAGATGCGTCGAGACGTGGTGAAATTTTGTAAGTCCTGTGAGAAGTGTCAGCTGAAGGCACGAAGTTTGGTGATGGATCGAGTGCCGATTACACCAATTCCAAGGGAAGATGTTCCATTCCGACGGATGACTATGGACGTGGTAGGCCCAATAGAACCGAAGTCAGCAGCTGGGCATAAGTATTGCTTGTGCATAGTGGATTCATGTACAAGATGGCCGACAATCTTCTTGCTGAAGTCATTGACTGCTAAGGCTGTGTGCGAAGCTTTGATGAAGCTTTTCATTGACGTGGGGGTGCCGTCTGTGATCACCAGCGACAGAGGCACGAATTTTACAGCCAGTCTTACAAGAGAATTTTTGAAATTGATGGGATGCTGTCCACGATTCGATTCACCGGGGCATCCAGAGGCAGCTGGATTAGTTGAGAGATGGAATCAGACGTTCAAGAAGATGGTACATCATGTCATTGTGGAAAATCCAAGACAGTGGCATAAAATCATTCCGTTTACCGTATGGGCATTGAGAGAAGTTCCTAACGCAACGACAGGAGTGGCACCATATCTGCTGGTGTATGGAAAAATGCCAAGAGGACCATTAACTATCTTAAAGGAAAGCTGGACCAAAGAAATAAATCTACCGCCAAACATTGGAGTACAACCAGCAAAGTACCTGAAGAACTTAAGAGCAGACATGGAGAAAGCTTTGATATTTGCTGAGAATTGTGCAGAGGAAAAGCAAAAACAATACGCCAGTCAATACAACAAGAGGGCCAAGGATAAAGAATTCGAACCAGGAGAAAACGTCATCGTCCTGTATCCAACGTCAACCAATAAATTGATCTCACGATGGCATGGTCCATGTACAGTGCTACAAAGAAGATCCAAGTATTCGTATCTGGTGGACATGAATGAAAACGGCCGACGAATCGTCCATGCCAACAAAATGAGGAAGTTCATCGCAAGAACATTATCGTGTGGTCTCATCGTGGAAGAGGACGACGAATTCGGATCAGTGGTAGAGCTACCATTGAAAGAAGACCATGCAGAGACGACACAGAAATCGCTGCAATTGGACTATGAACAGATCGGACATCTTACGAGCGAGCAACAGAAACAGCTACTGGATGTACTGAACCGATATGCAGACAGATTTTCGGACAAACCTGGATTATGTACATTGGTAGAACACGAAGTGGTGCTGAGACCAGACTTTCGAGAGAAGGAGTTCACGGCTTATCGAATACCGTTGATATACCGCGCAGAAGTGGACAAACAAATACAAGAGATGCTGAAAGCAAACATCATTCAGCCGTCGTCGAGCAGAATGGCAAGTCCGCTGGTCATCGTCAAGAAGAAGGACGGATCCTTGAGACTCGCGTGCGACTACAGGTACGTGAATTCATATACTGAAAATTGTCGATACCCCATGCCGATCGTCAACGATGTGCTGAGCAAAGTCGGGAAATCCAAGTTTATTTCCGTCTTGGACTGTCGCAGTGCTTACTGGACTTGTCCGGTGAAGAAATCCGACCAATGGAAAACCGCATTCGTTACCCATAATGGACTGTACGAATTTACACGTGTCCCTTTTGGAATGATTAACTCTGGACGGACTTTTGTAAAAGCCATAAACATGATTTTGCAACCGATTGATGCATTTACTGAACCCTATGTTGATGACATTGCAGTCCATTCTGATGATTGGAACATTCATTTGAAACATTTAGAATTGTTTTTGAAACAAATAAGACTGCATAATGTAACTTTGAACTTGAAGAAATGTGTGTTTGGTAAGAGTGAGGTGAAATTCATCGGTCACCTCATTGGTTCAGGGAAGAAGATGATGAATCCAGATAGGATTGACAGTTTGATTAATTTAAAAAACCCTGAAACGAAGAAGCAAGTGAAGCAAATGTTAGGATTCTTTGGTTTCTACAGACAATTTATTTGTAATTTTGCTGAGATTGCTAAACCATTGACAGATTTAACTAGCAAGCAGACACCTGAGAACATTATTTGGACTCAGGACCACCAGAAATCTTTTGATTCTCTTAAAGAAATTGTTTTATCGAATGTTATTCTGTACATGTTCGAGGTTGGCAAACCATTTAATTTGTACTGTGATAGCAGTGATTTTGCTGTGGGGGCTGTGCTGTCACAAGTGGACGATGAGGGGATAGAACGTCCCGTTTCATTTATCAGCCAGAAGCTGACAGATACCCAGAGGAGATGGGCGACGATTGAGAAGGAAGCCTATGCAATCATATGGGCTTTAAACAAATTGAAAGAAATCATTATTGGTTCCAAGATTAATGTGTTCACTGATCATAATCCTTTAGTTTATTTGACTGAGTCAATGTCGAAGTCTGCTAAGTTAGTCAGATGGTCTTTATCATTGCAAAATTTTGACATTCTGTTGAACTATAAGAAAGGAAAGTTGAATGTAGTAGCAGACTGCTTATCGAGATTGTAGTATAAGGTATTTTGTGATTGCATTTAGTATAAGAATTGTTTGTATTTAGTTTAAGCATTATACGTTCGCTAATTTTTAAGATTAATTAGCTCTCTTCAAAAGAAAGGAAGGAGGTAATGTCAGCTAATTTAATCAGTGCACGCCGATTGTCGTACAGCGACGTAAGTAGGCCAGGTGCAAATTGCCGCGCGGCGTCTGCACAGGTGATTGTCTGGACAGCACGTGACGTCTAGACGAGCGTACGTTAATTGTACAAGAAGGGAGTGGAAGTGAAGAAGGAGAGTTGCGTGTTGAGAGCCGTTGAGATAGGCTGTAAGAGTTGTTGTTGAGTTGCGATAGAGTAGACTGATGAAGATAGTAGTCGTGTAGTTGTTATGATAACGCAAGTGTAGTCATTGTTGTGTTGTTGCTGATCGTTTTACTTTATATCGGATTTTGGAGTATAATAAGAAGAGTTAAACACGTCGTCGTTGTTGGTTAACAAAACAGTGAAAGACTGTAGATTCTTTAACCTAGCCTTTTAGCTAATGAAACAGTTATCTAGGGATAGGCCTACGCTACCACGAACTTATACGAAGAAGCTTCCGAAGAGACTGAAGGTCACACGTAGAGAAGAAGAGGGAAAAGACTTGTGACACTCTCTGTACCCAAAAACAATTCCACATGGCAATCACCTCTGCGGGGCGCGGTGATGTAGTGGTGGCGTCGTAGCCTTGGAGCCGGAAGGTTCAAATCCACCTCGCCGCGTAAGGACCTTGGGCAATTCGTTCACTTACAAATGCTCAGTGCTTCGGCGTGAAACTCCGATGCAGTGTCCGCTCTGCATTTGGGAGCGCCTCTGAATAGAGAGCTTGAAGGGGCGCTATAACAAGTGCACATACAAACACGTACAAACAAACAAGCATGCATAAGATTAGGCTTCATAGGCTATCAGCCTACCAAGCGCTTGCTTGGCATAGGCCTAATTACAGTCGACAGAACCGATGCACGAACAAGATCACGTGTAGCCTACGAAGTAGAGGCACTTGAGTCTTGAGCAACTTATCACCAGTGGCCTCTAGTCTAGATAACCATGCCTGCTACAACCATGGGCGGAGTTTGGTTTCCGTTCTTGGAGGGGCTAATGCCTACTTAGGGGGGGGGGGGGGCTAAGCCCGGGAAAATATATCATTTTCATGGTAAAAAAGTTGAATCTGGGCCTTCTTGAGGGGGCTTAGCTCCCCCTAGCCCCTGATAAACTCCGCCCATGGCTACAACAGCGTACTT
This sequence comes from Lumbricus rubellus, assembly GCA_945859605.1. NCBI lineage: Eukaryota > Metazoa > Annelida > Clitellata > Crassiclitellata > Lumbricidae > Lumbricus > Lumbricus rubellus. The sequence goes on along the minus strand of OX243827.1, from coordinate 21,676,822 downwards.
AACCTGACGTTTAGATAATTTATGGTGAAAGAACGAGACAATTATTACGTACCATGGTACTAGCAGATTATTATAGATAGCAAGGGCAATTTTAATAAACGTGCACCAAGTAGCCTAGGTTTATGTGCGTGTGTGTATATATCTGTGTCTCAGTGTCTGACTGTCTCTGTGTGTGTGTGTGTTTGTACGCGCGCGTGTGCATATATGTATTCATGTATATATTTATGATGCTGAAAGCATGGAGTGAATGTGATAATAATCTCGAAAATAATGTGCAACCGGAGACGAATGAACACGACACCGCGGCGCGACGTATCATTTGACGTTCCATCTAAATTAAATTTTTATCTAGGCAATCTATACGCGATTGCTAAACCGCCGAACACAATGCTTTAATTTTCAGGCGGTTGGCGCACAATAGCGTCGTATTGACGCCACCGTAACGATAATATAGACGCTGACGGGGGATTATCTCGGACTAAATAATATAATCCACACCTACAAGAGTCGGTTGATAAGCCCGAACTGGCGTTTCAGTTAATTGCAAAACGCATCGAGCAGAAAAATCCATTGGAAAATCGAGTCGCTTGATTAGCAACGCGAAAGTTTGGGTGCTTCGAAGAAGAAGCAGTCTATCCTGTATTATCGTCCGCAGTAAGTCCGGCCGCCATCTGTCACGTTGAATCTAGCGAACGAAAGCAAACGCGATTAAGCAGTATCAGAAATTATTATCCCACCCCGAAACTGTTCCACTGTCCGTTCGACTGAGGTTTGAATTAAAAACGACCGTTTATTAAATCGAATCGTCTATTATTAATGGCGTCGTTAGCAGTGGCTCCGATCAGTTACTCTGACGCCGTGTAATCCGCCGCTAGAGGGGGGGTACCGGTACGTAGCTCAGTTGGTCGTTGAACTGAGTCATCCACGCGACCCGGGTTCGAGCCTCATACAGGGCATTAATTTATAAAAGTTTCTGTTAGCTGCCATTGGCGCTTTGCGGTTGTGTTGCTTGACTCGGGGTTCAGCTGAAAATAAGATAGCCCCTCCCACTTCTGGCCTGGCCGAACCAGAAGTGATCCAGTACTTAGGCCAGTGCTGTCCAACCTTTTTGGTACCACGGGCCGCAAAAGCAAGATTCTTGAACCCGAGGGCCCCAACAGTAAACTCGAAAGTAGTGGCTAAAATTTATTGATAAAATAGCCTATATCAACATTGAAACGCATATTGAAATTTAATATGGAATGATTGTAATCTATCCATCAATCAAGCTATCGATAGGCCCTATATGAAATTTAAATACCGCCGGTTCAAGATTCGGAGATGCTCCCGACCCAGGAATTGTCAAAGAGAAAAATCCTGAGCAGTTTGTGGAAAGAGTTCGACAAGTCCACAAAATAATAATGAATAGTAGCATGTGGAATATACACAAACCACGATTAGGCTATCATGCTTCATAATAGTAGAGCACCAAAATGTGCAAGGTGGCTTTTATCCGTGACTTGCACTCATTTCCGTCACCCAGACACAGTTTGGCCAGCTCTGCTCTTCATTAGGCCCATGTCGCCCTGCTGCCAGTTTATTTGGGCTAAGATCCACTTATGACTTGGGCGAATTTCCATCTTCCTGCTCTGGCTTTCTTAAAAAATCTTCGAAGCCAAAGTCTCGGTATAAAGGTCGCGCTAGCAGTCACAGTCGTCGAACCAGAAAGAACCAACACATCGCCATTCGACGGTCTTGGGTCTCTTATCGGTTGTTGCTTTCTGAGCCTCAGAACTAGAACTCGGCTATCTCTCGAAGTAATGGTCGCAGTCACTGTCTTGCAGACGTGCTGGAACTGTAGCCTAAACATCTCAGGGACTTACTAGAAGTGAACGGTTTCACGTTTGGGACGATTTGCGAGGTCTGTTTAGTTAAGTACAGTACAGTAATAAGAGTTGTGAAAATCAGAAGTCATGTATTATTCTCCAGATAAGCTTAGACTACGGGAACATAACCCCATGAAAAGAAAGAAGAGATTTAATTCTCGGATTGGTCTTCCTGGTAGCATTCCAAATCGGCATTTGTCTCAAAGCCAAAAAAAATAGACGCTCAAGTCGACCAGTGACTTTATCCTTTACTAAGTTTATTTAATTTTACACAAAGAGTAAAATTCAGTGAGCCTTGGCGGGCCACTTGAAATCATCTCGCGGGCCGCATGCGGCCCGCGGGCCGCACGTTGGACAGCACTGACTTAGGCCCTTAGTGTTAAGCTAGCGAACCCACTGCTGTAAAGCCGACCTGCGTGTCGTGCTATAGGCCTAATAGTGGGCCGTATTTCGTATAACCTGTACCTGTAATCATTCTGCAGTTTGTCAGATTGAATCATTAAAGAAGAATAATATTAGAGGTCGGAAAGCGACGGCCAGGGTGAGAATTGCCGGGGGGGTTGGGGGGTTCAACCCCCCAGTCTTTTTTAGAGCCCAATGTTAAAGTATGTTTTTCATACCCCAATTTCAAGTTTATCATAGGCCAACCCCCCCCAGTTATTTTTCCACAATTCTCATACTGGCGACGGCTAGTGAATCCGGCGTAAACATAGGCTAACGATAGGCCTAGGCCTATCCAGTATCGGACTTGCATGTAGCTATGATGTAGGACTTTGTAGGTGCATTTCCTGAACTGACCTGAAGTATTGATTAGAATAAATATTTCTTTATTTTGTACTTATTGTAAAATACTCAGTTGATTTCAGGTGTCCACAGACATCTAAACCAGCCGAGTAACTTAAATGAGTCATTAAAAGCCGAATCGTTGAACTTGAATAGCCTACACTTGTGGGGCGCGGTGGTGTAGTAGTGGGCGTCGTTGCCTTGGAGCCGGAAGGTTCGAGGCTCGAACCCACCTCGCCGCGTAAGGACCTTGGGCAAGTCCTTCACTCACAGTTGCTCAGCGCTTCGGCGTGAAACACCGATGCAGTGTCCGCTTTGCATTCGGGAGCGCCTCTGAGTAGAAAGAGATGAAGGGGCGCTATGACAAGTGCACATACAAACTTAGGCTAAATTTTTTAGAAGAAGGCGTTGGCCTAACGCTTTAAAATTTTGAGTTAATAGTAATAGTAAGCTTATAGGCCTACTTAATACTGATTTGCCTACGTTACGGTTAGCCTACCCTTGCTATTCTTAGTTCATACGAGATCGGACTAACTCGGAAATTGTTCGTGCTTAAGGAATATCATCATAATTATAAGCCTACGATTTGCTTAGGCTATAGGCCTGCATGTATTATTGTTGTCCTGCACAATATAGGCCGAGGCATGCGATATCAATGTGCGTGCTTGCGCGTGCGTTTGTGTGTGTGAGTGTGTGTGCCAGCGCGAGTAGGCCTATGTATAGGTGTGTAGGTATATGATGTTGGTTATATTAAAATTAGATGTATGTGCGTGCGTATCAGCGTGCGTGTGCTTGTATGTGTGTGATTACGGGTGTCTGTGTGTCTAGTTGTATGCATCAATGTACGTGTGGTGCCGTGTAGATTTGGTATTTGCGTTGAGTGGCTCGTATCGATTGGTGGCGATAGACAAGATTTTTATCCCTTACGACAACGACGACGACGCAGTCGATGTTGGAAGGAATTGCGTTCGTCCACATTCACACCACCGATAACAATAGGATGGGAGAAGGAGGAGGAAAAGAAAAAGGAAGAAAAGGAAGAGGATAAAGAGGAGGACGAGGATAAGAAAGAGGAGGATGAAGAGGAGGGAAGGACGGAAGGAGGGAGGGAGGAGGAAAAGGAAAAAGAAAGAAGACGTGTATAAAGAGTGGAAGATGGAGAAGGAAGAGGAAAAGGAACAAGAGGAAGAGGATTAAGAGGAGGAGGAGGAGAAAGAGGAGAATGAAGAGGATGGAGGGACGGAGGGAGGGAGGAGGAAAAGGAAAAGAAAGAAGAGGTGTATAAAGAGTGGAAGATGGAGGAGGAATAGGAAAAGGATTAAGAGGAGAAGGGGAGGAAGAGAAGGAGGAAGAAGAGGGAGAGAAGGAGGGATGAAGGAAGGGAGGAAGGGAGGGAGGAAAAGAAGGAGGAAGAAAAGGGAGGAGCATGAGTAGAAGGAAGATGAAGAAGATAAGGAGAAGGAGAGGAGAAGGGGAGGTGGAGGGGAGGAGGCGGAGGAGGAAGAGGATGAGAAGGCATGTGAGGAGAACTATGAGGAGAAGCAGGAAAAGTGCTAAAGGATGGGGGATGATATCGGTGAAGACGAAGAGAACAAAGGGGGGATGAGGATATGGAAGAAAGGAGGAAGAGCAGAAAAAATGGCAGGATGGAAGAATTAGGAAAATAAGTCGACGGTAGCTATCAGGAAGAGGGAGGAGGAAAAGGAGGAGGAGGAGGAGGAAGAGGAAGAGGAGGAGGAGGAGGAGAAGGGGAAGGAAATGAGGAGAAAAAGGAGGAGAAAGAGGAGGAGGGAAAAGAGGAGAAAAAGGAGGAGGAAAAGGGAGGAAGAGGACTCCTCTTCCTTCCTCTTCCTCCTCCTTTTTCTCCTCTTTTCCCTCCTCCTCTTCCTCCTCTTAGAGGAGGAAGAGGAGGAGGGAAAAGAGGAGAAAAAGAAGGAGGAAGAGGGAGGAAGAGGAGGAAGAGGAGGAGGAGGGAAATGAGGAGAAAAAGGAAGAGGAAGAGAGAGGAAGAGGAGGAGGTAAAAGAGGAGAAAAAGGAGGAGGAAGAGGGAGGAAGAGGAGGAAGAGGAGGAGGAAAAAGAGGAGAAAAAGGAGGGGGAAGAGGGAGGAAGAGGAGGAAGAGGAGGAGGAGGGAAATGAGGAGAAAAAGGAGGAGGAAGAGGGAGGAAGAGGAGGAGGAAAAAGAGGAGAAAAGGAGGAGGAAGAGGGAGGAAGGGGAGGAGGAGGGAAAAGAGGAGAAAAAGGAGGAGGAAGAGGGAGGAAGAGGAGGAGGGAAAAGCGGAGAAAAAGGAGGAGGAAGAGGGAGGAAGAGGAGGAGGGAAAAGAGGAGAAAAAGGAGGAGGAAGAGGGAGGAAGAGGAGAAGGAATAGAAGGAAGAGAGGGAGAAGATGGATGGATGCAATGCGATGCAAAGTGCCCTGTGCAACCGACGATCATATTAAAATACACAGCCAAGTGTAGCCTACGTGTTTGTATTCGTTAATATACGCGTATATAGGCCTACATTCATCAATAACACACATCCACAAACACACACACACACACACACACATCCGCACACACACACACACTCGCATACACACACACACATATATATATATATATGCGTGTGTGTATTATGTATTATATATTTTGTGTGTGTGCGTGTGTGTGTGCGTGTGCGTGTGCGTGTGTGTGTGTGTGTGTGTGTGTGTGTGTGATGTGTGTGTGTGTGTGTGCGTGTGTGTGTGCGTGTGCGTGTGCGTGTGTGTGTGTGTGTGTGATGTGTGTGTGTGTGTGTGTGTGTGTGTGTGTGTGTGTGTGTGTGTGTGTGTGTGTGTGTGTGTGTGTGTGTGTGTGTGTGTGTGTGTGTGTGTGTGTGTGTGTGTGTGTGTGTGTGTGTGTGTGTGTGTGTGTGTGTGTGTGTGTGGTCTCTCACGAAGGCGTCCAGTGATCGTGGAGATTGTGCAGCGCTATATAAAGTGGCATTCAAGCGAGAAATCCTCTAAGAAGAGGTTTATGTATGGGTGGGGGGAAACAGGGAACTAGGGATGAGAGGGAAGGAGTCTCATGAGCAGCAATGGTGGGACGACGGCAGAGGAAAGAGAGGAGGGAAAGAGGGTCTATGTGTATCAAGGAAATGTTCGGCACTAAATCGAATCATATCGGGCGAGGCAATCGGGCGGAATATAAATAAGGCAATTCAATTAATCATCGCGCTTGTCAATCTAATCATCTAATCATCGTACTGCTGCTGCTTCTGCGGCTAATCAGATATTATCAAAGAAATCGATTGTCGATATAACTGGGCGCCGTTCGCTGAGGGCACCGCTATACGCCACGCGCATGCGCACCAGCATTTAATCTATTAGTCCTCTGCCTTCGGGAATCCAGGTTTCTGCAGAGGGTGGAAGGACAAGCAGGACAACCGACCCCTTGGAGGAAAACCGCTGAGGTGCGTGCGCTGACTAGTTGAATGGTTTTTTTATTATTCTTTTCGTAGCCCTTTTTTCTAGTGACTTTTTTGGTCTTTTTAGTACAATGTAGACTATTATGTAGGCTACCGTGGTAAATTCACATTTTTTGGTTTCTCATGATCTGCATGATGACTTTTTAGTTTATCATTGTATTTTATTCTCTATCTCTTAGTTGGACCATTGGATAAACTCACTAGTTTACATGTAAAAAATCGGCTTTTCAGTATTTTTGGAAGTTATGATTCGCGATTAGGCACAGCTTTGATTTTAAATCTTAATTTAATATTGATTTCTTAATATCCTGGATATATCCAATGAGGTCTAATTCAGTTTAGTTTCAAAACTTTCAATATCTCTCTTCTTAATTCTTCATACCCCAAATCTATCCCCGCATAATAGGCCTCTTTCTTCAAAGCATGGAGCAGGCTTCACAGATTAACTTTTAGCCAAAATTGATATAGAGGACCTATTAGTCATCGCGTCACACATAATTAATGTCAAAAGAGATGTAGACCTATTTCGTGATTTCCGACATGACATTGTTCCCGGAGTCCCATTGTTCCCGGAAATCTATTTCATATCGAGCCAGTATTATAGTGTGGCTGAACCGCGCCGGTCCATGGAATAGATTTCGCTTATCATACTAACTCAAACATCAAGTGTCTAGTAACTGCCTGGTGTGGTTGAATATCGGCACCGACAGACAGCCGCAATGGGCGTACCGTCGGCCCCGAGAAAGTCGTATCTCAGTTGACTGTGTACAGCGGGTGTGGTATCATATCAGTTCCGTGGAAAGCCGTTTCTGACCCGCCGTTGCCTCCCTCCGCCATATTATCATGAGGCTAATTTTTAGGTATCATGTTGCCTGGAGAATTTTTTTTCTAGGAGGCAGGGGTTTATTATTTTACAAAAAATAGAAGCCAGAGACAGTCGGTTCTTTTTCAGTCTCAGCCATATGCCGAGCATGAGAAAAGGAAGTTGCTGACACTTCGTATCCATGGCTACAACGCCAGCTAGCTTAAGGGACTGTTCATCTTCTGCTAATCAGGACAAACGGCGATTTTGACAAACAAGATGACATCAAATGGAGCTGATATAGTCTATATTACTAGAAACAAATTCCCGTCTCCTAGCCGCATGAACCAATCATAACATGTGATTTTAAAGGAGCTGTTCTTTTATTAGAATCAAATCTCCGCCAACTGGTCACGTGAACCAATCATGATATAGCCTACAATTTCTACGAAGCAGTTCTATTATTATAAACAAATTCCCGCCTGGTAGTCACGTGAACTAATCATAATATGCGATTCATGCGAAGCTGTACAATAATTAGACACAAATCCCGTCTCATGGTCACGTGAGCCAATCATAATACACAATTTCTACGGAACAGTCTATTATTAGAAACAAATTCCCGCCTCCTGATCTCGTTAACCAATAGTAATACGTTACTGAAATGACGTTCGTATAACAACTGTATTGAATTAATAATGTTCATCGGAACAATTTTCGCCGGGGTCTCAATTTTGGCCTCACGCCGTCCCAGGTCGTAGTTTTCGGTCGGCGGCGCCGCCATTAATCTCGACGCGGCGCCTGGTTCTTAGATAACTTGAACGGCGCGTCGTCTTTGGTAAGAAAACGACCCCTTGCGGTGGTGATTAACGCGATCGCTATGCAAATGCGACGCGGAATAATACACAATTGTCGCTGCTATTATATACACGTGGAAACAGATTAAATAGACGCTACCTAATAGATCGCACAGCATTATTTATAATATATACATATAGGGCTTTATAGGCCCACGTATATAATTGTATATAATATTATGTGTAAAAATATGTTTTACAGTTTCATCGTTTATATAATATATACATGCACGCAAATCATATTTTTAATAGGCTATAATTATATAAATTTATATATAAATGTTCATTTATTTATATTAAAATATATAAAAATATATAATCTAATTTATATAATAAAAATAATATAAAAAAATAAAAATTAAAAATAAATGAAAAAATATAAAATATTTAAATTTTTAAAAATTAAATTATATAATTAATTATATACATATGAGCATCAATGATTTTTATATACATACACAATAGTATGTCAAATATATATATATATATATATAATTATATATATATGCATGACCTGTGTGATTGTGTGTGTGTTTGTGTGTGTGTGTGCGTTCTTGTGCGTGCGTGTGTGTGTGCGTATAGTGTATTTAGACAAAGAAGCCGTAAAACAGGGAGGGGTGCATGTTTCGGCCACAATGTAATCGCCTGTTCTAATAGAATACTATGTTTAAACGCAACCGCCCTACTGCTGCAGCAGGTCTTCCATTTATATAGAGCCTTTATGAGCGACGCGTTCGATCATCTATGACGTTGTAGTCGATTCTAATTAGTAATTAGAAGCACTGATCTCTATAAAGGCGTAAATGATTTCATTCGTATACTCGGACATGTAGGCATCGTCCGCAGCGAATGGCGGCCATTTTTGGAAATTGCTAATGGTCGAATTAATGGACTTTTATACGACGTGCTGTTGCTATCTTTATATAACGCTGCTACTGTGCTGCCTCGTATATATTTACGCTGTGTCATTGCTTAATGTAGCCCCCTCCTGCTTGAGGGTGAGGTGGAGGATTCGGATTTCTGGGGAAACGTCCATTTTGGGCGGACTCTGGGTGGACGGCAACCGGCCATCTATAGTATACGAAAATGATACCATTTTCGTATCGAAGACACTGATGACGTAGCTATTTTTAGTCGTTCTTCCTCTTTTATCAAAGATGCACGCCCACAATACCTGTCGATTTTTCTGGAAGGGGAAGGGATTGCTACACATATTATTTTTCGGGAGGACTGACACGTTAATATTTACATGTCGGCAACACCTCACGAATTTTTTTTTTTTGGGGGGGGGTAATTCATACTTGGGGAGGAGGACTTTTCCCCAGAGAGGTCTGGTTAAACACTGGCTGTGTGTGAGTGTATGTGCGTGTATGTGCGTGCGTGTATGTGCGCGCGCGCGCGTGTGTGTGTGCACGTGTGCGTGTGTACGGCCATTCATCTCTCTAGATGTATCCATGTATCTGTCTATATCTGCTCGTCTACATATCCATCCATCCATCTATCCATCCATCCATCTATATAGTATGATCGCTACCTGTTTATCCATCTCTTTATATCGATCCATATACATGTATCCAGGGGTCATTCAATCAATCACTCCATAAAATTTATTTACAGGCGACCTTCATACATAGGCGTAGGAGACGGGGGTCCAGGGGGGGCAAATGCCCCCCCAAATTTCGGGCAAGTCGGATTTTTCGGGCAAGCAGACCCGGGAAAAGAAAAAAGTTTTAGCATTTTTTTAACTTTTTTTATTTTCCCGGGTCTTCCTGCCCGAAAAATCAGACTTGCCCGAACAAAAAAGGTCATCGATCAGACCTTTCGGGCAAAAATTAGCGGGAAATTTTAGAAGATTTCGGCCGGATGACTAAAAAAAGGTCGTTAGAATTTTCGGGCAAACGTAACGAAAATTGTTCTTAAGATTTCGGCCGGACGAAAAAAAAATTTTTCGGGCAAAATTCTCCTTTTTGCCCCCCCAACGCTGAAATGTCCCCTACGCCTATGCCTTCATAATTATTATTAACTCTTCAAATCTCCATCAGATTCTGTCAAAAATCTCGGATTCTCGCCTTAGTATGGAGTTAAGCATTTTGTGCATTAACATCTTCAAGCAATCTGTGTCTGTCTGTCTGTCTGTCTGTCTGTCTGTCTGTCTGTCTCTCTCTGTCTCTCTCTATCTCCCTGTCTCTGTCTCTGTTTTTATCTGTCTGTCTGTCTGTCTGTCTGTCTGTCTGTCTGTCTGTCTGTCTGTCTGTCTGTCTGTCTGTCTGTCTGTCTGTCTGTCTGTCTGTCTGTCTGTCTGTCTCTCTCTCATCTCTCTCTATCTCTATCTCTCCGTATACCTTTCGATTACTGCGCCCCTGCATTGATCAGTCACTGTCGGAATGTTCGTGTGGATGTCTTCGTCCATGTCTTTGTCTATATGTCTGCGTCTGCATGCACCTGCCTAGTTTCCCCATCACCACCACCACCACCTCCATCTCGACTACCACCACCACAACCACCAGCATCAGCAGCAGCAGCAGCAGCAGAACGGGAAGTCGTTCTCCAAACGCAATTCCAATTCGTTTGGTCGTGCTTTGAATT
>OX243827.1:21601481-21661481 GCA_945859605.1 Lumbricus rubellus | reverse complement strand
GCTATATGAATATTATGAATCCGTAAACACGCATGAGAACTGTTAAGTACATGTATAGTATAAAAAGAATGTGCCATATGAATATTATGAATATAGAATTTTCACAACGTCCGTTATCAATTTATGGCTTCATAATATATTCACAGCTCAAGGGACGTGTTGTAAAATTCCTGGACATCGTTGTCTACTGGATTTAAACCAGTAACGGTGATCTTATATCGTTAGAGTCGTCCATTACCACTACGCCGTTGCAAGTCGCCTCCCGTGGAGTCTCTGACGAAATGAGGAGTTGTCGGTATAGCCTACTGCATCCATGGGTCGAGGGATTAACGTTCTTTCCAGGAAATCCAGTCAACCAAATACGACGACAACATTTTCGTCCCACGGGAAAATGGCGCGAAAGAAAAGGAGGGCCTCGCTGTTTTTCAAAACGCTGTCCCAAGAGGGCTTGGCATAATCTGACGCTTGATTTGCCCCCGTATACACATCGGTCTATGGATGGATGAAATGGAGTTTATATATTGGTCTTGTATACATGCATATCTGGCCATGTATAGCTTACGTTGTGTGATTTTATGTGTGGCCTATACGCTTTATAGCCTATAAACATTTACATAGTCATATTATTCAATGTATAATCCAGGCAGTTGCAGAATATATATATATATATATATATAAAATTATATGTATATATTATAATTATTTTTAGTATATACATATATATATGTTGTATGTGTGACGAATGTTATTACTATCCGTTGTGTATAGTTTTATACGTGTGAGTTTATAATGTGAATACCTAATATATTGCATTTAAATATATAAGGCGATTTAAACAAATTCGGATACAACCAGCCGTAGAATATCCTGCATATAAATGCATGTGTAACTGCATATCTTTGAAATATTATGTCGTAATATACGATATTAAATGCGTAGAGCTCGGTCAATTGCGACGAATAATGTTATGATTACCAAACTCTGGCGTCGCGACTGCAACAGCAACCAAAGAATATATTCCATCATCATTGACTTATCGGTGGTCGATGAAATGAAGTCATTGAATTGAGCGTTGAAAGAGAGTCATCTCAAAGCCGATGTATCCTCCAGGGGGGGCTACCACCACCCCCACAACATCCCACCCCATTGCCGCCGACCCTCGAAGTATCCTCTGGTGGCCTGTATAAACTTGGTGCAGTTCGATAGAGGGAGCCCAGCGCAGCAACAAAATGGCGTCGTTTTGATTAACGGTCCGATCTGAGATATTATGCTTAGCGGTGTATATTATTAAGTCGTACTCTTCAGAGCAGAGCAGAGACAGACAGACAAACAGACAGAGACAGACAGACAGAGACAGACAGACAGAGACAGTCAGAGACAAACAGAGACAGAGACAGACAGACAGACAGAGACAGACAGACAGAGACGACAGACAGAGACAGAGGGAAAGAGAGAGAGGGAGGGAGACAAACAGACAGACAGACAGAGAGAAAGAAAGAGAGACAGACAGACAGACAGAGAGTGACATTGATCATATACAGATAGATGAAGCGCTCTTCAATGACGCATTAATTTTAGGAATCTATGCATAATTCAGTGTTTTCCTTGAATCTACGCTATGGAAACTCGTTCGCTGATACATGTAGTTTACTTTACTCTCTGTTGTAAACGTACGTGTACACGCGTGCATGCATGCGTATAATACAAGTGTCTAATCTAGTCCCACAGCATGCATTGGGGGATGCAGGTTTTGGGAGAGGCGAGAAGCAACCGTCTTGGCGGGCGGGTGGCGCCGACCAGCGGAAGTTTTTTTTACTCTTGTCATCTCACTTTTTCTGACGACCTTTTTTTAGTGTTTTAGTACAAAAAATCGCGGTAGTAAACTCACGATTTCAGGATTTCAGGCTTCCAATACACTGTTGACATTTTTAGTGTATCATCTGTTCTTTTCTTTCTGCCCGTCCGTGGTACTGTCTGTCTTTCTGTGTGTGTCTTATGTCTACGTGTGTCTGTGTGTCTGTCTCTCTCTCTCTCTCAGTGTTTGAGTTAACCGTTCGGTCAGCAACAACATCCAGAAGGACATACGATGAGAAGCACAGGCACAAGCACGCATACAACAAGCAGGATTTCACGAACCGCACGAACAATGAAGATGTGGAGAAAGTAAGTGAGCAATGGAGAGAGGGAGTGAGGGAGGGAGGTAGACAGACAGGCAGGCAGGGAGGCAGAGAGGCAGGGAGGAAGGGAGGGAGGTAGGGAGGTAGGGAAGGAGGCAGGGAGGGAGGGAGCCATCTAGCCTCAGGTGATTGCATAACGTACTTGACATATAGTAGGGCAAATATGGCAGACCATACTTGGCATGGAATGAGCAAATATACATGTATGCCATTGGCAGCGTGTATACACACTATACACCAATTTGCTCTTCGTTCGTGCATGCAAACATGTCGTTATACAAATAATATTATATAAAGGCACATATTAATTTTATCTTGAATAAGAGTGTAGCCTGTAAACAAATATAAAAGCTAAAAAAAATATAGATATAATATAAATATAATGTGCAAATATAATGTGTGTGCATAATAGATCTATATATATATATATATATATATATATATATATTATAATTGCTTGTATGCTCAATGGCCACAGCATGCGAGCTGCAGGCATTTATATAATTTATATAACGCGCTGCTGCAGTAGGCTAATAGTTGAGCCACACGTTTCACCGACACATCAATTAACAGTAGCAGCGGTTTGATTAAATGGCAATTAGTCGGTTGCCATTACTGACTCAACTGCGACCACGTTCATGTAGGCTACACCGGTCATTGATGACGTATTAGAGGGGAGAGAGGAGGGAGAGTATATAGGAGGAGAGAGGGGAGGGATGGAGGGAGTGAGGGAGGGAGGTACGGAGGGACGGAGGGAGGGACGGAGGGACGGAGGGAGGGAGGGAAGGACGGACGGACGGACGGACGGAGGGAGGGACGGAGGGAGGACGGAGGGAGGGAGGGAGGACGAAAGGAGGGAGGACGAAAGGAGGGAGGGAGGGTTTGGAGGGATTGGAGGAAGGAGAGAATGAGGGAGAGAGAAAGGGAAGGAGATAGAGGAAAGATGGGAATGGTTGGGAGGTATAGAAGCATAGTCGCAACCACCCTATGGGACCCACGGGACGCGTCCCCCCAACTTTTGAGTGGTCTCCTAACTTTATTATTATGCCCCCCCCCCCAACTTTTAGGACGTGATTCATTATGGTCCCCCAACTTTTAGGACGTGATTCATTATGGTCCCCCAACTTTTAGGACGTGATTGCACCTATGTATAGTAGTAGTCTTTTTTCGGACATATCTGACCATTTCTTTAAATTTCAGAACGACATCCCTGTCGACAACAGTTAACTTATATAATCTCGGAAAGCATTATTATTATTAAGCCTTGACCTTTGCTAGCTATATACTTCAAAATAATGCACCTCTGCACGCGTAGCAGCCAACATTCCAGAAACTTGAGGCCGAATGTTTGTAGAACATGCATGGAGGAGCGTGTGAAAGTCATCATCTGCCAGCTTATGTATGGCTGGTATCAGTGATATGAGAATATATTAATAATACTTGATATCAGATTGAATCGCTTCTGAGGCGTTGAGTGTTTGACCGGATATATCGGATATAATATATATATATATATATACATATATACTCAGTGGATTTATATATATACATATGTATATCGGATATATATTATCCATTGAACAGCAGGTGGCAAGATTCGTTGGTGGCAAAGGCAATTTTTTGCGTGTGTGTGTGGGAGGGGAAGGGTAGCCTACGAAGTTGCCCTATGCTTTTTGCTCCCAGCCACGACGCTTATTATAATTGTGGCGTTGGAAGACCTTTATTTGCGCCTTATGGGATCCAAAAAGTAACTGAACAATCACCATCACCATCATTATCATCATCATCATCATCATCATCATCATCATCATCATCATCATCATCGTCATCGTCATCGTCATCGTCATCGTCATCGTCATCGTCATCGTCATCGTCATCGTCATCGTCATCGTCATCGTCATCGTCATCGTCATCGTCATCGTCATCGTCATCGTCATCGTCATCATCATCATCATCATCATCATCATCATCATCATCATCATCATCATCATCATCATCATCATCATCATCATCATCATCATTATAATTATTATTATTGTTGTTGTTGTTGTCGCTGCTGCTGCTGCTGTTGTTATTGTTGTTCACAATAATAACATTATATCCTATAATCGACGCCGCTCTAATTATTTAATTGCCGTGACATGGAAAAGATGTGGAATTTGTGACCCCCACTTTCTAGGCCAGAGTTAGACCCACCCTCTCGTCGGAGGGGGCATATACACGGTCAGGGGCCGGTCAGATGATGTCGGGGAGCTGGGTGGGGAGTGACGGGGGGCTGCAGCTTGGTCGGTCATGCTTTTTACAGGTCAACTTCGTTTCAGTTACGTTGTGAATAATTAAGAGACCGAGTTCTCACGAACGATGCACAGCGCATGCGCATGTCGACACATGCAGGAACATTGTGTAGATATAATTACAGCTGTAGATCACGCCTGATGAAGTCCGGAAAGTTGTATTAAATCCGGTGGAACAAGCAGACAGACAGACAGACATACATACAGATAGACAGACAGTCAGACAGACAGACAGATAGACAAGCAGACAGGCAGACAGACAGGCAGACAGGCAGACAGACAAACAGGCAGACAGACAAACAGGCAGACAGACAAACAGGCAGGCAGACAGACAGGCAGACAGGCAGACAGATAAACAGGCAGACAGACAGGCAGACAGACAGGCAGACAGGCAGACAGACAGACAGGCAGACAGACAGATAGACAGGCAAGCAGGCAGGCCGAGAGTTAAACAGCCAGGCAGCCAGGTGGACAAACAGACATACACACAGACCGACACACAAATCGACACACAGACAGGCAGTTACATACTCACATACATACATACATACTTACATAAACAGAAATATACAATATAATATATACATCTTACTTACTTACTTACTTACAATATAATATATACATCTTACTTACTTACTTACAATATAATATATGCATCGTATACTTACTTACTTACAATATAATATATACATCTTACTTACTTACTTACAATATAGGTTCGCGGACGTTTCGTCCACGGACGATTCGTCCGCGGACGATTCGTCCAGCGGTGGCTGAGTAAAAATAGATTGATGAAAAGAATTCTTGTAACCTGAAAGCGGGATTAATGAAAATATGTTTTCCTGAAATGGAAGTGAGATTGATGAAAAGATTTCATAGCTGAAAGAGAAGTTTTTGGTGAAAAAATATAGTTTTTAGCGGAAATTGGATGAAAAAACGTAGTTTTTTCTGAAATAGAAGCTGGAATGATGAAACAAATTCTTTCCAAAATGGAAGTTGGATTTGCGAAGCATAGTTCTTGCTCAAATAGAAGTTGGAACGATTATTTGAACGCGTGTCTAAACGGAAGCTGAATTTATTCAATTTATTCTTTGTGACGAATCGTCCGTGGACGAATCGTCCGTTGACGAAACGTCCGCATACGACAATATAATATATACATCTTACTTACTTACTTACTTACAATATAATATATACATCTTACTTACTTACTTACAATATAATATATACATCTTATACTTACTTACTTACAATATAATATATACATCTTACTTACTTACTTACTTACAATATAATATATACATCTTATGCTTACTTACTTACAATATAATATATACATCTTACTTACTTACTTACAATATAATATATACATCTTACTTACTTACTTACTTACTTACAATATAATATATACATCTTACTTACTTACTTACAATATAATATATGCATCGTATACTTACTTACTTACAATATAATATATACATCTTACTTACTTACTTACAATATAATATATACATCTTACTTACTTACTTACTTACAATATAATATATACATCTTACTTACTTACTTACAATATAATATATACATCTTATACTTACTTACTTACTTACAATATAATATATACATCTTACTTACTTACTTACTTACAATATAATATATACATCTTATGCTTACTTACTTACAATATAATATATACATCTTACTTACTTACTTACAATATAATATATACATCTTACTTACTTACTTACTTACAATATAATATATACATCTTACTTACTTACTTACAATATAATATATACATCTTATACTTACTTACTTACTTGCAATATAATATATACATCTTACTTACTTACTTACAAAATAATATATACATCTTATGCTTACTTACTTACAATATAATATATACATCTTACTTACTTACTTACAATATAATATATACATCTTACTTACTTACTTACTTACATATATATGTATATATATATATATTTATATACAAACTGCCATAGAGAGACAGATAGAAACATTCAGACAATCCGCAGCTGTGAAAAGACTCGTCGTACACAATACAATTATACGCGAGTTTCGTGTCGCGTTTTATGCTCCCATCTCCTGACAACATGGACGAAGTGTCCACTTGAATGGCTCCGAATCCGTTCCGGTCACTGACTTACAAGTTTCTGCCTCCTGCGACTGAGTAGGACCGTGGCCGATTCGGTTCTTTGCGTGGCCCTTCTTCCTCGCGTGGCGCTATAGAAATTACATACGAGAAAAAAGAGCTGAGAGCGAATTGAGTTAGATGTTGGATGATACACTATATCGCAGGATGCACACACACATGCATATACATGTACACAAGTCTTTTCACACACACACACACACACACACACACACACACACACGCACGCACGCACGCACGCACGCACGCACGCACATGCAGTGTTACACAAATGCATACACAGTTACACACGGACACTATGCCAATAAGCCCACGATTTATGACGGACATAATACTTCTACACGCATAGAGATACAAGCACAAGCAGAGAGATATGTAATAATGTAGGCAATGCATACATAGGCTATGATCATATATATATCATTATATATAATGTATATAATAATAATGCATTATATATATATATTATTGTAGTCTTCGGATAATGATTTTTTATGTCGGAAGTGATTTGATAGGCAACGGATTGGTGTCACATTGTCAGAAATAATGAAGTCGTTGGCGATCTATGTCTGTCTGTCTCTGTGCATCTCTCTGTCTGTCTGTTTCTGTGTCTTTGTCTCCGTCTCCATCTCTCTTCTTCTTCCTCTCCGTCTCTCTCTCCCTCCGTCTCTTTCCCTCTCCCTCTCTATGTCTGTCTCTGTGTGTCTCTGTCCCTATGTCTCTGTCTGTCTGTCTATATCTTTCTCTCTCACTCTCTGCTGGACCCTCGTGTCGGCTTGAAGAACATGGGGGCTCAACCTAGTTACGCTAATACGTACGCATCATATAGTATACGCTGCATACTCCACTTTACCCACACATCCAGTGGTACTCCAAATGACTGACCTCCACCCAGCTCCTCCTGCTCCTCCTCCTCTCTCTTCTCCTCCGGCTACTCCTCCTCTCTCTTTCTCTCCCTCCTCCTGCTACTCCTCTTCTCTCTCCTTCTACTCCTTCTACTCCTCCTGCTACTCCTCCTCTCCCTTCTTCTCCTTCTCCTCCTTCTCCTCCTCTCTCTTCTTCTCCTCCAGCTACTCCTCCTATCTCTCCTTCTCCTCCTCTTCTCTCTCATTCTCCTCCTGCTACTCATCTTCTCTCTTCTTCTCCTCCTGCTATTCCTCCTCTTTCTTCTCCTCCTCCTCCTCCTCCTCCTCCTCTCTCTCTCCTTCTATGCTCCTCCTGGTCTCCTCCACTTTCCCTTCCCTCTTCCCATAATACTTCCCAGCCTCATCCTAAGCCTTCTCGCTCTCCATTCTATAATCCGTATCCAATATTCCAGCACTGCAGTTGCAGGACGCATTATTGCGATCGTTAATATTGGCATTGTTTCAATCAATCCTATTTATAGCAGACTTCTGCAGGTTTAATATCATTGTCCTGGTATAGGCTTTTTGGCCTTTGTTCATCCCATTGACATGTCCTCACTAATTATAATCTCAGTCTGGCCTTTGCCACTTCCTGTGTTACGTGTCCCCATCTAAATCTCTCCTATACTCGACTTTGCCTCTGAGAGTAGCCTATGATTAAATCTTGTGTCCATGTTCCAATCACTTTCCTTTTAGTCTTTTGCCTCGTCCTGTATTGTACATGTAAATACTACATGTTCCGTCTTACCAGTGTTTGTAGTCGAGGGTATACGGGGGTGTATACACTATACACTCGCAGGAATGAATTGTTGGGGTCAATTTGCACACCCAAATAAAAGAATCATGTTGAATTTATATCCGAGTAGGCTACATCGTTTCACAATATCTTCGTCACCCCCATATCTTTACATCGCATTGTCGTTAAGCAAACTATTAATAATACAAAAAATACAACTACTAAAATAAGAACTGTTGGAAGTGATGTCGATCCAAATGTTGCTTTAGGCATTTGTTTGTACACAACTATATTGATGCATAAGGTATATTGCTGACACAGAATAATGTTGTTTCTGAAATGCTATTGATTTGAAGACCATGGTACTACAAATAATTCCCTATGTGACGATCTATTATGGCGTTTTGATGGATGAAATCCATGGAAAGAATTTAATTGCGATAATCGGTTATTTTATTTTCAATCGAAGAGTGGTTTTGATCGTGGTTATTTCAGATATTCAAATTTCAAAATCTCGGGCTAGCACGGTCCGTCCACGGGGACCTTAAATGGCGTGGCGACACTAATCATCTTTGAAATAGCAGTGTCATTAAACATGTAACAAGTTACAACACATACGAGAAAATGACCTGCAAAGTGAAGACAGACAAAGGCAGCTGTGTAGTGTATACTCACCTCTAGTTATTTTTCCCCTGCAGCCTTGCATCATGCGTTTGACCCATTTAGCATCTTTTTCGTCCTGTCTCCACCTAAATTCTTTTTATGTACTCTCTTAATTATTGCTCATAATTATAAAGACACTGCCTGCATGTGTCATTTCAAGGATGATTAGAGTATCCCTCCCCGTTCTACCTGCTTGGGACGGGCACTACCAGGGTATAGGCCTATACGAGCCGTGTCAGTGTTTCTGTCTACTAATTAATAAGCTAACAGTCCCATCTCTCTGCAGTGTTAGGTACACAGCACAAGCATTTCTAACAAAGAAAAGAAAGACTACACTGCCGTGCTACAAGCAACAAACTGTTTGTTGGGTTGTTTAAGTTTAGCCACTATGCATGAACAACAAAGAACATTAGAGTCGCCCTCCTCGTTTATCCAGACTTGGGACTGGCACTACCAAAGTGCTATGTGTCTAACGACGATGTGTTTGGAGCTTGTTGCTGCTTAACGACACTGACATCTCTAGTGTCACCCTCCTCCTTTATCCAGGCTTGAGACTGGCACTGGCAGAGTGCAACCAGTGGCGTAGTTATCTGCGTTCGGACTATATTCGGAGGATTTAAATAGACGCAAAAGACCGCATAGTCGGTCATGTAGTTTCCAGACCAGTTGTACAAATCTGATTTTTGAGGTCGAACTCTGTTCGGTTGGCTCAGCAGGGCTAGTGGAGCAAAGGGTTAAGAGGTTAAGGGGTTGAAGCAAGGCGCCATAAATAATAATATTATGTCCGAAGCGTGTGTACTACACAATGTGTAGTCAGCCATCATGTTTCTTCGACCAACTAAATTACCGTATAGGCGTCTGCTGTCTTTTGGACTCCGTCATGACAGTTACTTCCATAAAATTTGCGTCCAACAATAGCTCCTGCTAATTCCGAGCTGCGATTTTTGACTGTTTGCATCAGGTGCACCTTTCACCTGCTCGGAGCCGTCAGCTGCTATGGAACAGGCATCGTAGTAGACTTCAACCGAGGCATTGGCACTAGGAATGCCGACCTCACTCCACTATAATTATAGGCTATACATAGTATACAAATGTAGGTGCACGAAAATGACCATTGTACCGAACCTCCATCCTATATCTTTCTTTTGCCGATGTTCTCCATTTTATTGTGGTTTTGTCGCTGGTAGGTCGGGAGCGCCTCTGAGTAGTTTTTGCTTAAGCGGCGGTATATAAGTTACGATTAAACTATAGGATATTTATGCCTACTACAGCTCCTGCAACGCAAATTATGCTGAATGTGCTGCACTTTTTCTCTTTTACAGTGCTGTTTTTAAGGAATTTTTAGAACTGCACAACCCTTTCTTTTCCTTCCCATCCTCCATGGTAAATTACTTCTAATCGGAGGGCAATGACCATTTTTTGCTAGTTTTAACTGCACATACGTGCTTCTACAACTGCACAATTCCATTTAGAACTGCACATTTTGTATACAACTGCACGTTAAAAAGCCCTGCTCTTTTGCTTCAATGCACTAAGAAGGGCGAAGTCTTTTTCGCTGCTTTCGTGCATTTAAAAGTGCTGACAGTGCAGTTGAAATTTTTTGAAATACTTCCGCTCAGCAAGGCCAACTGAAGGTAACTAGGCCTATTAATTTTTCGGACCTGGATAATAATCATGTTAAGCTTATCCGATATTTCTGCATGGCAATCTGTGCAGTGCCAATACCACGACTAAAAGTTGCCTTGAGTCCTATACTTTCCTGCGGACATTGGCAAGAAAACGGTCGAAATCGCTCACCATATAAACAATGTATTCATGTAGTGATTGACACTGATTGTAGTCTATGTAATACGTACATGTATGTGCACGTGTTGTAGCGCCCCTTCAATATCGTACTCAGAGGTGCTTACGACTACTACGCGGACCCTGAATCAAAGTTTCACGCCGAAGCGCATGAGCAGTTGCAAGCGAAGGACTTGCTCTGCAGGGTCATTGTATACGCGGCTGCTTAAGGTGAATGCGAACCCGGAACCTTCCGGCTTCAAATCATCGAACATACCCTTGCATCACCGCGCCCCACAAATTTGAATGGGAATACCTCTTCCTTAATAGTAAACTGTCGTTTATTGAAAATCGGCCTCACATGTTTACAGTGCACGGTTATTATGTAGTAATCTTAATTAACATCAATCTTATAACTACTAACAGGACAGACTACAAAACCTGCAATTAAAGTACGTCCATCCCTATACGGGGGGTTGTGGTTCGGGAATCGAACTCAGCTCCACTGACCTCCATACCAGTGTGTTATCCAATGCGCCACCGAGATTCGAAAAAGTAGCAATTTCTGAAGATGATCTCTCCTCCTTGTAGGTTAACGCGGCTGGAATTGACCTATACATTGAATTATACATGTAGCGCGTTGACCTACTTGCATATAAATTCGACATGATTCTTTTAACTGGGTGTGTAAATTGACCTATTGCACACCCAAATAAAAGAATCAAGTCGAATTTATATGCGAGTATAGCTACAGCGTTTCATAATTATAACTTCTCTTCTTCTTCTCCCATGATCTTTGCATCGCATTGTGTCGTTAAACTTAAACTATACAACCACTAAAATAATAACTATTGGAAGTGTTGTCGATCCAAATGTTGCTTTAGGTATTGTTTGTACACAATTATTTTGATGCTTAAAGCATTGCTGACACAGAATAATGTTCTTTCCGAAAATCGGCGAAAAGAGGATTTAAAAGCTATCATCAGAAAACTACAAGTAGAAAGTGAGAAAGCAGGATTGTTTTTCAACTTAAAGAAGACCAAGATCATGACAACAGAGAAATGGACAAGCTTTGAAGTGGACGGGGAGGAGTTGGAGGTGGTGACAAGTTTCTGCTTCTTGGGAGCCATGATAGAAAGCGATGGTGGATGTGACAGAGAGATACGACGAAGGATAGCTTTGGGAAAGACGGCAGCGAAGGGGCTGGAGAAAATATGGAAACACGTGAGCCTAATGACGAAGACAAGAATTGTAAAGGCAATGATATTCCCAGTGGTGCTGTATGGATGTGAAACGTGGACAAAAACAAAGGCCTTAGAAAGGAAAATCGATGCTTGCGAAATGTGGATATGGAGGAAGGTATTAAGAACTTCGTGGATTGAAAAAAAGAACAAATGAATCCGTATTACAAGAGATCGGACAGTCAAGAGGGAATATGTCATTGGGACAGAGAGCGGCAAGGCAGAAAATGGCGTTCTTTGGACATGTGATGCGAGCAAACGGCTTGGAAAAGGAGATGATGTTGGCCTGCGGAGAGGGAAAAAGGAAGAGAGGACGCCCAAGAAGAAGGTGGATGGAAGAAATACACGAGAGAACAAAGATGAAACTGGAGGAATTGAGAGACGCGACGGAAGATCGTAACACATGGAGAAGGTTTATCACAGCGGTCGCTAAGGTTCCAAGAATCGACGGCACAAGGTGACTACAAATTTGCATGTTTTTGTTGTTGTTTGTATGTGCACTTGTTATAGCGCCCCTCAAGCTCACTACTCAGAGGCGCTCCCGACTACAGAGCTGCAAAGCAGACACTGCATCGGGGTTGCACGCCGAAGCGCTGAGCAAATGCGAGTGAAGGACTTGCCCAAGGTCCTTACGCGGCGACTTGAGGTGGATTCGAACCTGCAACCATCGGCTGCAAGGCGACGAACACACCCACTGCACCACCGCGCCCCAATGATTTCCTATGTGACGATCCATTGTGTCGTTTTGATGGATGAAATCCATGGAACAAATTAATTTTAATTGCAATTATTGGTGATTTTAATAATTGTTATCGAAGAGTGGTTTTGATTGTGGGTGAAAACAAATGTGGCGGAAATAATTTTAATTGAAATCTGATTTATGAATTTGTCACGAATCGCACTTAAAGCACCAGGGTCAATGTTGGGGATGACAATTGTTGTGATGATCATGGTCGTCGTGATGCATGAGTTGAACTTTCAAATCGCTTTCTATGCCATGGTCCATGAGTGTTTAGAGAACTTAACATGCACAAAATTAATATTCCAACCACTAAGCAGCATTATAATCATGTGTCATTTAACGCCGTTCTTTTATATAATTGTAGAGAAATCGTTTTAAAGGTGTCGAAATATAATAATAGGATTTGAATTCCAAACAGCATCATATGTGGAGAAATTATTAATAGATCTAAAATCAGCCCACAAATCGATTGCGCTACAAGCATAAAACACTAGCAGTATAGAGAACAGTAGTAGAGAACTCATCATGCAAGAACATTCCAACTACCTTTAGAAAAGTAATCATGGCCAAAAACACGTTGTTTCATCGAAAAAAACCAGAGGGCAATTATTGATGAACTGATGACTATAGAACAGTTTGTCGCAGAAGTGAGAAAGGGAGTTGATTTATTGAATCAAGGCCATATCAACTATATATATATATATATATATATATATATATATATATATATTCCGAGTGATTGGTGATGAAGTGGATAGAATACAACTTCCAGGGAAAGGACTGCGAATGTCAAGTCAACCCGCACATGCAGTAAGCCAAAAACACTTCTAAACCTTCCTAAGCTGGTATTATCGTTAAACATTGACTTACCGACCGTCTAACAACACAACTCTTGAATATGACATCGATCTGGTAAAACTTAACTTCAATGGCTGTTAAGATGTTGTTGCGCATTGGATAATTCAAATATTTCTTTAAACACCTTTAAACGCTTTTAATGCATATTATATAGATGCACGATGTTTATAAACTTTTAACTGTCTTTAAGCGACAAAATGGATTATCCAAAATGAAAATGTGAATGAAACTGCAAATGCAAATAAGTATATTATATATACTGATTCATTAAGTGTGGCCACATCTATAAAAGAAAACAAGTCTTGTTCACGGCCTAATTTATTTCTGGAATTTATAGATAATGTTAATAAACTTAAAAGCAGCAGTATAATCATAGCATGGATCCCTAGTCATATTGGATTATCTGGAAATGAAATGGCAGACACCCTAGCAAAGAAAGGGCAAGAATTAGAGGAGGTCAATTCAACAAATTATTTGGAATTAAAGGAAATCTATTCGTTAATTAAAAAATATGTTATTAATTTATGGCAAATTGAATACGACAATGAACGAAAAGGGCGTTTTTATAAATCGATCCAACCTTTGGTATCAACTGATATAAAATTTATGGACTCCATAAGAAAAAGAGAAGTTCAAATTACCAGACTTAGAATGGGGCATGTCCTTACTAACTCCTGGTTGAAAGTGATAGGTAAAAGCCAAACAGACCTTTGTTCTAAATGCCAAGTGCCTGAAACAATCGAACATGTGCTGTTTGCTTGTAAAAAGAATGACATTTCAATCCTACTGCTTAAAAAATGTGTAGAGAAAAAAGTGGAATGTACTGTTAAAAATATATTCTCTAATCAAGATATTTATCTTGAAGCTTATAATATACTTATGACCATAACTAATGGAAAAATTATGTAAGAAGTATTGCATATGAATTATAATTTTAGTTGTATTTGTTGTGTGTTTGTGTGTGTGTATGTGTTTGTGTGTATGTGTCTGTGTTAACTAATTCTGTAATAGATTAAATAGGCATTGAATAAAATGATTTTTGCTATTATTGTTAAGCTTATAGATGATGGCTGAATGATTTGATTTTCATATAAATGTTTAATATCTAATCTATTTGCTTATATATGTATTAATTAAAAATAAATAAAATAAAAATCAGGAAATGAATGTATAGTTAAATATATGCATGCATGGTAAATAGTGACACTAAATAATGACCAATGCATCAAAGAGGATCTACAGCAACCACCTTATGAACACTGTCGCCATGGACATAGATCATCATACAAATTCCAGAAAAGAACAATGAAAAGAAAACAGATAGACAATAAAGACAGAAACTGCGGAACATTTAAACAACAGTGAACTGAAATATATTGATACCGTAACTTTAAAGACGTCAACAGCCTTTGTAGCTATAAGATGTCGTTAAACTGTTGAATAATGAAATAAATGGCTTACTAACACATGCTTCAAAGGTGATGTTAAAGGTGATCACAAAGAGATTGCAAGCAAAAGCAGAAGCAGATGGATGCCTTGGAGAAGACCAGTTTGGGTTTAGGAAAGGCAGAGGCATTAGAGATGCCATTGGTGCCCTAAGAATGTTAACAGAAAGAAGTCTCGAACATGGAAGGGAAGTATGCATATGCTTTGTAGATTATGAGAAGGCGTTTGATAGAGTAAATTGGAGGAAATTGATGGGTGTATTGAGACGGGTGGGGGTCGACTGGAGAGATAGGAGACTTATTGGGAATCTGTACATGGGACAAAAGGTCAGAGTCAGAGTAGTGGGAGAATATTCAGAACCGGGACAAATTGGTAGAGGAGTGAGGCAGGGGTGCCCGTTGTCACCATTACTGTTTAATATCTACATAGAAGAGCTAATAAGAGAGGTAGTTGATAGTATAGAAGAAGGCATAAAAGTAGGAGGGAAATGGGTAAAAGCTTTAAGGTTTGCTGACGATCAAGCAATGCTGGCAGGAAGTGAAAATGATCTGCAACGAATGATGGATCGACTAAATGCGACCTCTGAAGAATACAACATGAAAATAAACATCAAAAAGACAAAAGTTATGAAGATCAGCAAGGAAAATGAAACAACTATTAGGGCCTATGTATAAAAATAAATGGACAAGAAATAGAGCAGGTGAAGGAATTCTGCTATTTGGGAAGCTTAAATATCAAGCGATGCCAAATGTCATAAAGAGATAAGAAGGAGAATAGCAATGGGCAAAGAGGCATTCTTAAAAAGGAAAGAATTGCTAAGAGGAGGGCTAAATAGAAATCTGAAGAAAAGAATGGCCAAAACATTGATATGGAGTGCGACGTTATATGGAGCAGAGACATGGACAATGAGAAAAAGAAGACGTGAAGAGGCTAGAAGCTTTTGAAATGTGGGTATGGAGAAAGATGGAGAAAATCAGTTGGACAAAGCACGTTTCAAATGAAGAAGTACTAATGATGGTAGAAGAGAAAAGATCTCTGCTGGACACAATAATGATAAGACAAAAGAATTGGGTGGGACATTTGCTAAGAGGTGACTCACTGCAGAAAGAAATAATTGAAGAAAGATTGGAGGGAAAGAGATGCAGAGGAAGGCCTAGACAAAAACTGCTGGACGGGATGATGGAAGATGGATACAGACATAGGCGTAGGAGACGGGGGTCCAGAGGGGGCAAATGCCCCCCCAAATTTCGGGCAAGTCGAATTTTTCGGGCAGGCAGACCCGGAAAAATAAAAAAAGTTTTAGAAAATTTTTACTTTTCTTATTTTTCCGGGTCTTCTTGCCCGAAAAATCAGACTTGCCCGAACAAAAATGGAGATTTTGCCCGAATGACTAAAAAAAGGTCGTCAGAATTTTCGGGCAAACGTAACGGAAATTTTTCTTAAGATTTCAGCCGGACGAAAATTTTTTTCGGGCAAAAGTCTCATTTTTGCCCCCCCCAACGTTGAAATGTCCCCTACGCCTATGGATACCGAGAACTGTAGGACATGGCACAACAGCGTGAAAAGTGGATACATTGGACGTTTGGACCTGCCACTTGGCAGATAACGTAAAGAAGAAGAAATGGCTCTTAGTAACTGTTGTGCGAACATTTAGCATTAGTAAAATTATGATGCCTCGGTTACACATTTTGATGGTCATGTTCGGATGCTTTAAGTTTCTTTTTCATTGCATGGTGTATATATATAATGTACTAGCTGTACCCGGCCACGCGTTGCTGTGACAGAAAAGACCGTCCTCCCCTGCCCCTCTCTCCCCCTCCTCCCCGCCCTTCCTCCCCCTTCCCTCCCAGTGCCATTCCTCTTCCTCCCTCCCTCCCTCCCTCCCTCTGCCTCCCTGCCTTCTCCATCCCTCTCCTCCGGTCCTTCCACTCCCTCTTCGTCACACTCCCTTTTCCTTCTTTCCTCCTTCACACCGTTCCTGCCCCACGGCGATAAAGTTGGTCATTCGCGACTTTTGGGCGACTTTACGGCGTGATTTCGGGACGCGTTTCGGAAATCTGGCAACCCTGCGGTTTTGTTGAATTTGCAAATGGCGGTCGAACGGATTGCAAAAATCACTTTTTGTGAAAAATATTGCGTTTTTTCGGGAAAAAAGCATAATACAACACGGTTCTATTGGAATGGAAGGTTTTGTAAAAAAATTTAAACAATCTTTCCGTAAGTTTCCGAGAACACTCTTAACAAACTGTTGGAAAGTTTCATTTTTATTTATATAGATAAGCTTGTACGTAAATGCAACACAGAAGTAATGTAGACGCAATTTAAATGTATAATTATATGAGCATATAGCAATTTGAAAATGTTACGCCAATATGATTTAAAAGTGATGCAAATGTGATGTAAATGTGTTGTAAATCTCATAAATATCTCAAAGTCACAAAAAGCTACGTCAGTCAAGTATTTTATGTGCGCTTGGCATAGCGCCCCGTCAACATTCTACTCAGAGGCGCTCCAGACTACAGCGTGGACACTGAATCGGAGTTACACGTCGAAGCACTGAGCAATTGCGAGTGAAGGATAAATGCTCAAGAATCGTACGCGGCGGCTTGAGGTGGATTCAAATCTACAACCCTCCGGCTGCAAGGCAACGAACATACCCACTACACCACCGCGTCCCACATGTATGAATGCAGCCTCTTTTTCACCTATTAGGTCTGACAGTTTCTATAGCGCAAGTGTTAATATTGCACATGACGTCAGGCGATGATAACACCACACTAATAATTATTTGTACCTATAACACGATCAATTCTTGACGATGGTCATTGCATTGACGTTAAAACGACGTTTTCAAGAGTCCTGTTTGATGTATGCCTGCATGCGTGTGTGCCTGTCTGTTTGCATAACGCCTCTTTTAAGTACCTCTCAACGTCATATTAGGTACGTCTCTCTCGTGGCTGCATAAGCCTGAATATATAATAATTATATGTGTGTATATATTAATATATGTATATATCATATATATAATTTATATAATTTATATATATATATATACGTGGCCTACATACAAGGGCATACATAATTATACAAGAGGGCGTACTTCAGAGCACGCGTACGATTCACATCTCATAATTCATAATCACATAATTATGTGTCACATAATAATGTTCATCGCCAGGCAAGACGGGATATTAGCCACGGCACCGCCCACTCAACAATTGCATAAACGACTTGTCTGCACTATTATAGCCGGGAATTTACCCATGTCCTCCCCGCTCCACCAGTTCAGAGCGTGGTGTACGAAGGGAGAGCACACACACACACACACACACACACGCACACACACACGCACACACACACACACACGCACGCACATACGCATCGGCTGGTCCATAATTGTTTGCTTTTTCCGATGTAAATTGGTCGATCGAAGAGGGACGAGAGTATTCGACATGGCATACAGCCCTCTTGCATAATATATATAATTTATATATATATACACTGTGTCCGGAAAAAAAGGGACCCATTTTGTAAATATGAAAATAAATAGTAAATATTAATCGATTTTCACAATTCAAAGACCGTTTTTATCCTAACATATTTCTCTAACAATTGTGAAAATATAAAAGTTACAGTCCAAACAATGACGTCATTATGACGTCATTTGCACAAAAAGTCAAATTTAAGAGATAAATGCACAAAATCATCAAAAATGTCAATATTTTTATGATGTTATTTATCAATAATAAATGTAAGTTTAATTTAATTTTTATATCTGTATTAATGTATGATCAAAGTATACACCTTTGGCCTCAACGTAAGCTTCAAAACGGTGGCGCTAATAGCCAACAGCAGCATCGATAACCAGCGTATCAAAATCCTCCCCAGCAGGTATTAACAATTCGCTCTCACGGAGTTCTTCAATGTCTCTTGTCCTTGTCTTGTAGCATACACCCTCTCCTCCATCAGTCTCCAAATCTTATTATCAACGGGATTTAAGCGGGCGGTCGTTTAGCAGCCAAAGATTAAGAGGAATGAAATCCGAGTCTCCTTAGTCAACAGTTCAACAAATTGACGAACTCAGTGAGCTGAAGCACCATTTTGTTGAAATGTGTAGGCTATTCTTCCGAATATTCCCGGAGGTCAGACATGACTTTTTTATAGAGCAGACAATCCCTTTAATAAGCTGCATTTATTTTCACTTCTGGTTCTATTAAATGGATTTCCTTTTTACCAAGAGCCAATAATACCAACCGAACCATGCATGATTGGCCGGCTATATGCATTTTGATACAACTGACGTCATCGTGACGTCATTATTGTGAATGTAACTTTTATATTTTCACCAATGTTAGACAAATATGTCAGGATTAAAATGGTGTTTAAATTGTAAAAATCGATGAATATTTACTATTTATTTTCATATTTACACAATGGGTCCCTTTTTTTCCGGACACAGTGTATATATATATATATATATATATATATAAAGATCGACTTATACACATGTGGGTGTTGTGTGTTTATATAACGTAATATATATGTATATATTATATATATATATACATAAATCAATTATGTATGTATGTTTATATAACGTAATAAATATGTATATAACGTTATATAAACGTAAATAATATATTATTGAATTTAGTACATACAAGGTATACATAATATATAGAGCTTAAAGCCAATAGCAGGCGCTTCAGAATGGATGGATGAATGCTATATTACGGACTGAAAGCGAATGAGTGAATTGAGTAAGCATGACGATCGCGCATAATTATAGTGTCACATACACGCAGCCGTACGCGCCTACACACAAACGCAATGCGTCGAAGCATCTTAGTAGTTTACCGCAACCGCCAGATGGACTGTTTGAAGACTTGATATTTAGGCCCAGCTGTGCTGCTCATCCCAATCGAAAACTTGCGAGCGATTTCACGATTATACATGCAATGCATATACTGTATTATTATGTATAACTATGATTTTTCTTAATCTAGCCTCATTATTATGTCTCATTATCATGATTATTCATGCAGGTATATTAAAAAAATTATAAGGTTCTACTCCGACACCTTTTTAATGGATGAACGAGGCGTAATATTAGGCCTTGCCAAGCGGTATATTTCAATCAGTACCGGTCGCGTCACTTTGCATTGCAGACCATAATGTAATGCCACTTCAAATGCGGTCGATAATTTGACCAGCGTTGCCACTTCTTGGGTTTTTCACAAGATCTTGGGTTTTTTGATCCGAACTTGGAAAATGGTTTTTTTGCGAGGAACTTGGGTTTTTTCTTGGGTTTTCTCGGCGCAAAAAACTTGGTTTTTTTCCCGAACTTGGAAAATGGGTTTTTTTCGTTAAAAAATTGAGTTTTTTGCTTGCGAACCGGAAATGTTTCGAAATTTCCTAAAGATTTGGGCGAAATGACTAAAAAAAGAGGTAATCTGATTTTTTGGACGGTAAGATGGAAATTTTTGGAGAAATTTCGGAAAAAATTTTGCCGTACAACTAAAAAAAAAAAAAATTGGGGGGAACAAAATTTTGAAAATTTCGGAAGATTTGGGCAACTTGGGTTTTCTTGGGTTTTTTCGACCGACCAACTTGGGTTTTTTATTTTTCAGAGTGGCAACGCTGCATGAATTTGACTGTAAGTCATTTTTAACACAGAGAAAAATTACCAGACAAGGTACTCGCCCAATGACGAATCATTTATATCCAAAACACAGAATCAATAATAATTTTAACCGGCCTATTTAATTTAGTAAGTTCTATTAAATCAGTTCGACAAACAGACTGCAGGCATACATGCATATAGTATTGCTTTCTCAGTTATACAATGATAATAAAATTCGGTTCAGTTTGTTTGGATTGCATGGATCATGATGATGATGGCTGTGATATGACTATACATGTACTGTACCGACAGCAACTATACAGCCATGGGCTTAACTATTGCTAAGTACTACTACTGCCGCTCCTGGTGATTCTACTTCTACTATATATTATTGGCGGTGGTTGTGATGGCTTTTGTTATAATGTTATAATATTGTTGTAATGATAATAATCATTATAACAATAATAGGAATAATTAAAAATTATATTAGAGTTAATAGTGTGTCATTGTTATGATTGTCTATGCAGATAATTATGTTTAAATATAAAGTTCGGCATAGACACCTTTTTAATCGATGAACGTGTCATAATATTACATCCGACTAAATCACGTTACAATAGTCACAGGTGAGAAATCCATGAGTGATGTAACGGATGCTATTTTACATCGTAGAGCGTATTATACCTTAATGATGCTATATATATATATGCCAAAATGCGGCATACATTGGCTGCAGGAAGTCCTTTATACAGAGAAAAATGAAAAATGACAAGGCGTTCACACCCAAACGATGATTCATTTATATCCAAAACACAAAATCAAACATAATTCTTATCGGCATATTCAATAAGTTTCATCAAATCATTTTACATACATGCAAACATGCAGTATTCAGGGACGTAACTAGCGTTGGGCTTGGGGGGGAGGCTTAAGCCCCTCCCCTCCCAAACGAAGCTGAAGCCCCCCCCAAAAAAAATCAAGCCGTTGTATGCTTACCGATAAATATATGGACTCCTGCTACTACACTTGTCATGCTCAAGGTTTAAGCCCCCCACCCCCCAAAAAAACTAATTACGGCCCTGACAGTATTGCTTTCCGAGTTACAATAATTATGAAACGCGGTTCAGTTTGTGTGGATTGCATGGATCTGTTTGCATAGGTATTGAATACGTCATAATTGGAGCATATGATATAAATTATCGTCATTGTCAGTTCGATCGAAGACATTGTTTGCACGATGAGGTTGTGGCAGGATCGTGATCAAAGAAATGTGACAGATCTACACGGTATACTTGCGAACGGAAGATCAGCATATTGTGATCATAGGAGGATCCTTGACTGATTGATCATTATATGATCAGGCGTATTAAGATCATGATCATCATAAGATCATCAATTGATTATTCTAAGATCATTGGACGATCATAGATTGATAATCGGATACTTCATCGTATGATCATCTTGTTAGTCATTGTGAACTCTTATATTCATCATCATCATCATAATATGATCAACAGATAATCATCACATGAGCAACGTATAATCATCACATGATTAATGGATAATCATCGCATGATCATCGTAGATTCGGCAATTGATCATCACGTGATCATAAGAAATAGCAATGCATATAATAATGTATCATTCATTAGTAAATGATTATTCATGCAGTTAATTTTATTTAAATATAAAGTTCTGCACACTTTTTCACCTAAGTAATTACTTTTTCAGTACCTTGCTCATAAGTGCTGTAATATGCCGAGCAAATTTCTGTCCAGGGTAACGGCCTCTGTTGTCATAGACCCTGGTCAAATCGGATCCATCCATCACCTAAGTTTTAATAATATTTCAAGTTCTGACGAGAAATATTTCAATCAGTAAAGTCATTCTTCATTGTAAACTCTACCCTAATTATTGGGCTAAATGCCATAAATTACTATCGCATGCGGTCGTTATTGACTGTAAGTCATTTTGACACAGAGAACAAGGACAAGACATGGTACCCACCCAAACGACGAAATCATTATTATAATACTCAAAACACAAAATCAATAATAATTTTTTATCGGCCTATTTATAGTAAATTATGCATTAAATCATTTCAACAGACATGTAGACAGGTATACATACATGTAGTATTGCTTTCTGAGTTACAACGATTATCAAACTTGGTTTAGTTTGTGTGGATTGCATGATTCGATTTGCATAGTTGGTGTATCTATAGATGCCAGAATTGGAGTCTGTAATAATGGTGTCATGCCACTGCTTACATTCCTTACAACTTGACAATCGCGTCATCTATGTCCATGGTGCATACGAACGAAGACAGTGTTTGCATGATGAGGAAGATTGTGGCAGGATCATGATCAAAAGACTGTCTGATCTAAGCGCTACTTGCAAGCTGGAGATCCGCGTGTGATCATAGCAGGATCCTCAATTGATCACTATGTGATCTTGTACTGATGATCATCTGTTTAAACGCATTAAGATCATCGCATGATCAGCCTAAGCTCATCAGTTGAATATTCTATGATCAATGCATGATCATAGACTGATAGTCAGACTAATCGTCGTTTATGATCATCCTATTAATCATTGTGAACACTTATATCCATCATCATCATATGATCAACAGATAATCATCGCATGATCACAGTAGACTCGGTGATCGATCATCGTGTGATCACCACGTGATCATGAAAAATAAACAATGGATTGAATACATTGATTAGGGTCTACAAAGAAAATGACTTTACTGATTGAAATAGTAGCCTACGCTTTATGATGCAGTATTAAAGCTGAAGGGAGTAAGGTCTAATTATTATTGTGCCTCATTCATAGATTAAAAAGGTGTCTGTGCAGAACTGTATATTTAAATATAATATTATCTGCATGAATAATCATACTAATGAATGTATCATTCATCAGTATGATTATTCAATCAGTAAAGTCATTTTTCTTTGTAGACCCTAATCATGCCATAATAATTTTGTCACATGCCGTCGATATTGACTGTCATTTTGACACAGAGAACAATGACAAGACGTGGTACCCACCCAATGACGAATAATTATATCCAAAACACAGAATCAATAATAATTTTTTATCGGCCTATTTAGAAAGTTATGCATAAAATCATTTCAACAGACGTATACAAACATACAGTATTGCTTTCTGAGTCACAATAATAATATTATGAAAAGCGGTTCAGTTCGTGCGGATTGCATGGATCGATTTGCATAGGTATTGAATAATAATAATATAATTGGAGCCTCATATATAAAGTATAGTCCGATGCCACTGATTACAATAATAATTTATGACACTCGCGACATCTATGGTCAGTGCATAGCAGCACGATGATGAAGGTTTGTGGAAGGATCATGATCAAAGGACGTTCAGATCTACACACGCTACAGATTAACCTGCGAGCGAAAGATCCGCGTGTGATCATAGCAGGATCCTCGATTGATCATTATATGATCATGTACTGATGATCATCTGATCAAGCGTATTAAGATCATAGTGTGATTATCATAGACTTGTCAATCGATCATTCTATGATTAATGGATGATCATAGACTGATAAAAAAACCTGACTAATCGTCGTATGATCATCTTATTAATCGTTGTGGACACTTCCACAGTAGACTCGGTGATCGATCATCACATGATCATTGAAGATGTGGCAATTGATCATCACATGATCAACGAATATTCGGAAATTAATCACATGTATGATCATCACATGACTATCACATGATCGTCGAAGAGTTGGCTATTGATCATCGAAGATTCGGTGATTTATCATTACGTGATCATCGCATGATTATTTCAGACTGGTCAATTCGTCGGACTAATCGTCGCATGATCACCGCATAATTATCGCAAGATCATCACATGATCATCACATGCCCATCGGCCCCATCACATGATCATCACATGCTCATCACATGATCATCACATGATCATCACATGCTCATCACATGATCATCACATGATCATCACATGATTATTTCAGATTGGTCAATTCATCCGACAAAGCATCGCATGATCACCGCATGATCATCGACTGATCTGAAGTGGCCGCTGGACTCGGATCCATGTAATACTTGAGACGGTGTCGACGCATCGAGTTCAGATAGACGGACTCGGACAGCACAGGATCCTCGTGCTCCGTCGTCGTCAGCTGATTGCGCTGGCTCCCCGTCGTCCTGTCGAAGACGACAACCTCGTCGTTGCAGTAGTCGACGCTCTGGACGTCATCCGGTCCCGGCGACTTCCGGTCACGTGACCTGCGTCTTCGCCGCGCATGACAGACGGCGGCGACGGCGAAGCACAGCAGTAGGGTCAGCAGGTGCGTGGCTACGACCGCCCACGTCAGTTCCGCTACGCTGAACATCCGGTCATCGACGGTCACGGTTGCCTGCACCCCAACGTCGGGAATGTCGAGACGGGTGTAGTTGCTCTTCGACTGGACGTCATCCTCGTTGATGTTCCAACTGGGCGCCGTTGACTGGTGTCCTTTACGCATCAGGCTGTCGCTCAACAGTCTGGATTGCAGGTCGATGGTATCCCCAGATGGGGGTGTGGCCCTCGTGTGTAGTAGCCCTCCCGGTGATGTTGCTCCTCGGATGTAATAATACGGTGGTGGAATGCTCTCCGAGTTGAGAACCGCGGACGGATGAGAGGTAAAGACCGTTTGCGACGGTGTGGATGGGTAGGGTGGGGGCCAGGGCACGGTGAGGGACAACGTCACGTTTCCTGCCTCGTTGTTCGCCACGCAGATGTACATGCCCGACAGATGACCTTTGTCCTCGTCGGCCAGGGTCAAGGTCAAGGACGCCTCGTTCAGGGTTCCCATTTCCGGTGCGTCGTCGACATCGTCGCTTGGGACCAGCGGTGGAAGGAACTTTGACGTCTTTCCGGACGGTTGGATCCAGTAGAGGACTGGGGCTGGTTCACCGGAAGCGACGCACCTCAGTCGACCACTTCCGGTGTCGAAGAACCCGTCGATGTTCGTGAACTGCGGCATCTGGCAGCGGAGGTCGAGCAGCGACAGTTCGTTGAAGTAGCGTCCCTTGAGCGGACGCGGAGAGAGACAGGACGGAGGTAGGGATCCGCGGAAAACGTCCGGGTTTCGGTCGAAGAAGTCCTTGATCCAGACGGCGTCGCAGGAGCACTGAAGGGGGTTGGTGCCGAGGCGGAGGTGCGTCAGACGAGAGAAGATGTCGGTGAACTTCCGATCCAGTCGTTCGAGCTCGTTGCCGTTCATCCAAAGATTTTTGAGGGTTCGGTGCAGCGGCGCCAGAACCTGAACCATAATAAACAACGACGACACTTTTATTGAAACCAAAAATTAAGGAGGTTAGCAGATGTAATATTCTAAGAAAATACAATGTTCGCTCGAAGGTAGAGTTCTAAAATGACTTAAGCCCCGCTAAGTCGCTACCGGCTTACAAGTGTCACCCTATAATAATTTTTGTAGAATAAATAATAAATTGAATAGTGAAAAGTCGGTAATCAGGAACTGACAGTAAAAGTTTCAGAGAACAAAAGCTTAACTATAATTAGAAAACTAATTGCACACTTGGAAAATTTAACTAACCTTTGAAAAGAGATAATTACGTAGTTAGGTTTTAAATGAAAAGAAACTTTTAACATTTCTGAGTTGGAGTGGGAGACTATTCCACATGGACCAGCAATTATTTACCTCTGGACGTAGACGCGTCAGCGAGCAGTCATGCAGGTAGAGCCCGATGGTCCCAAGCCCCTCGAAGGATCCTGGAAGAAGCTGGACGTTACGGTTACCGTTGAGGAAGAGGTGCTCGAGGCTGAGACCAAGGAAGGTCTGGTCGAGAATGACCTTGATCTGGTTGTTGCTGAGGTCAAGCCACTTAAGGTTCGGAAGATTCCCGAAGGCTCCCACCTCGATCGCTTCTATGGCGCACTCGCTGAGGTAGAGGTGCTCAAGGTCGACGAAGCCGGACAGGTTGGACCGACGGAGGACCGGGTTCTCCATCCGGTTCCCGTTGAGGTTCAGCTGGAGGCTGTCCGCAGGGATTCCGTCGGGGATCGTTGATAGACCGCGGCGGGAACAGTAGACGATCTTGCTGGCGGTGTTGCAGAAGCATGTCCGAGGGCAATCCATGTCCGCCGTGGCCGATCCTGGAATCTCGACAGCGGATGGGACCTTCGACAGGAGGAGGAGACAGGTACCCAGTAGCGTCCAGGCGATCCAAGTGCCACACCACGGACCCCCTCCCCTTGAGACCATGCCGGTCGAAATCCGGTAATTCGAGCGAGGCCCCGACTCTGGGGTATACTATCACCGCCAAATCCAGCTCAGAGTGGAGCACATCCCGTGGAAATGTCGATCATCAAGCCACGCGTTTCACACGCCACATCAGGAAGTTGACTCGTGAATAAGCTGGTGCCCTGAATTAGCTTCACAGCAGCTATTTAGACATTCGAAGTTTTCGTTTACGATTACGATTACGACTAGGTAACGGTAAGGCGATTGTGTTACACGACTCCATAATCATATAGCGCCTTTAACAGATAATTATACCATCTCAACACACTCTAATAAATCCAATCAAGCTCCAAAGCCCGTTAACAGTTTCGAACCGTAAGAATCCAGCTTTAGACAGCATAGGCTTTGTCACAGATATGGTTCAAACCACAGGCTGAATCCCCGTAATATTCTAAATATGAGCGGAACAGGCCTAATCCCGGCCATCTCAACTTTAGGCTGCATAGACCTGTTTTATACTGTAACCGGTTGCGGTATGCCAACGGGATTATTGAATAAACGAAAATTATTATTAATTATTATAAGCCTAAACCCCCCTAAGATCCGACACTATTGCTCCGACAAGCTACCTGTCTATCTGCAGGTAGCAGCACTCTCAGCTTCGCGTCCGTCCCTACATCAATCGTAAATCTCGGCTCCTCTCTCCAACAGCATTCCCAATAAAACTCAATACATTCGACCAGCCGACCTACGTACATGTTGTACAGCGTGTATGTAGTGAGCTCTACATGCAGCTTTCGCGGGCGACGGCGGCCGAAGCCGAGATCGGAGAAAGCCGTCTGCGCCGCCGTTGTTCGACGGGCGCGAATTATGACGTAGACGCTTGTCGTAAAGATTCACTCGACACCGCCGGAGAGAGATTGGCAAAACGTCGGCAAACGGCGCCTGTCAATCAAGCCACAGCCAATCGCTTACGGCCTGGAGTGTGTGTGGTGCGTAGAGTCACACGCTTAATGACGTCATCGGTTTGTGTGTGTGGTTATAAGTGGAGTATCGCCATCTGTCGAATGGTAGAATAGTAAACTTTTGGTGCTTGTTGTATGTGTGCGTCAGATACCGACATCTGCCGAATGCTGAAAATTTATATATTTGCTTGAACAGAAGGTAATATCGCATAATAATAAAATTGCCTGCTAAAAGAAGCTGAAAAGACAGTTTTTCAAAGTATAATACGCTAATATTATATTATTGTGTCCCGATGAAAACTTCATCTACTCGTATGTTAACCCGAACCAATTCGTCGAATGTGCAAAATCGTGCTTTTAATTAAGGTGCTTACTGTTTAGTTAAGGTGTTTAGAGTTTCTGTTTTTTTCTTATGATATCCTGTGTCAACACCACTCTGTGTCAACCTAATGGCCATCATCGTCATGGTAATATTATTTCCGCCCAGGGGGCCCACCTAGCGGGGTTGCAATACCCTCCCGAGTCCCCTGTGTTGCTATGCAACCAAATGGAAACTATAAACATCATTACTTACGCACTGCTTTATTTTATTCTTGTTAACTTTGTTTCTGTGATGCTTCATTTGATCTGATTTGTTGCTCTGGTTGTCGAATAAAATAATGAATTGAATTAGTTTTCTTCATTAATTTCTTTCTCTCCTTTTCTTTTTTCGTTTTACCTTCCTATCTTCCTTACGTTTTCTACATCATAATTTAAATCTCCGAATTGCCTTTCCTCGTTCTTTTTTCGTCATCTTGTCGTAGGCTACCTTCTTTCTTTTTCTGCCTTTCCCTCTTACATCTTACATGTATGTTGATCGATGCCTGACCGAATTCTAACCATTCTTGTGTTAGTTTGCCTGTATGTTTCGGTGCTGTGACTACGCTCTGCGGACTGCTGCAGAGCTTGGAATGTGCCTCCTATTGTAACGCCACAATGCCAAGTGTTTCGTATCAGATACTGTGTGTGTGCGTGTGTGTGAGTGTGCGCGCGCGCACGTCTGTGTGCGTGTGTGTGTGTTCGTGTGTGTGCGTATGTATGTGTGTGTGCGTAGCAGCGTATGTATGTGTGTGTGAGACAGACAGACAGACAGACAGACAACTAGAAAGACATACAGATACAAGGACAGAGACAGATAGACAAACAGACAGACATGCAGCCAGACGAACAGACTGACACACAGGCAGACAGACATGCAGACAGAGACAGATACAGAGGGACAGAAGGAGACAGAGACATGCATGAACAGACAGACAGACAGAGAGGCACACAGACAGACAGACAGACAGACAGAGAGGCATACAGAGAGACGTACGGCCATCTGTTGACACTGCCCCGTCTATCTTCAATTACCGTCCGTCCGCCTGGCTCCAGCAGCAGCAACCGCAGCAGCAGCAGCCTGAGCATCTCCTTCATCCCGCATCACTGGGTCTGCAGAGTTAAAAAGATTTCCGCCTCCTTCTTCCACCTGATCCTCCACCAACGGAAACTCAGCTGCAGCTGCAGCAACCAGCCTTCATACATCGCATCCATTCTCTGCCTCAGGACCCGGAGCAACTGCATCCTAGCAAACGTCTCTTGTCGTTATCATCAGCGTCGTATGTTAAAGGCTGGTTGTTCCTCTGAAGTGTTGTTTGTGTTGCGCTTGTATCTTACTTTGGAGGTTCACATTGCATGGAACTGCGTGAAACAGATTCACATTGCATTGCCGCGTGAAACTGACACTCAGTTACTGTCGCAATATAAATGGAATTTCAATTGAAATTCTATTCTATTTGTTCTGGAATCTAAAACACGTTTCTGTCAAGGAGAAAGAGCGTCTCGGTTTGTAAAGCAAGTTTAACACCTTTTTTAGGACCGTCGCGCTAACTATTATAGCCTACAGTAAAACAGAGCAGGTCAGTATAACTTGCATGATAGCCTACGTGAGGACGGTTGGGCCCGGTTGGGGGGACGTGACGCATTAGATCAGAGGTTCTCAACCGGTGTGTCGCGACACACTAGTGTGTCGCGAAGCGACCGGAGGTGTGTCGCGTAAAAGTGGTGTGTCGCTGGTGTGTCGCGAAGAATTGGTGTGTCGCGAATTCTCACAGCATACAACCGTTGTTCTTGCATTACATGACTTGATCACTTTAGCAGTTTGGTAGGCGTGGCTGGAAAAATATAATCGTAGAACTTTAATTAGGCTATATATTCTATTTGATCGCAATCGGGAGTAGCCACAATGTTTGCCTTATAAGCCCACCTGCACTCCCTATGTAGGCCTAGGCCTTCATGGCATAGACTAGTAGGCCTATCACTGTAGACCTATAATTTATTTCATTATAAGACGTTGGCGAGCACACTGATTAAAATTTACCCAGGGCTGTTACTGTAACCTTCGAAAATAATGGGAAAAATTATCATAAAAAACAGAAATTTTGAGATTTAAAGTCTTCAAGCTCATCTGGCAGGGTTGTCACGCAGTTGTAGGCTAGGTGTTGCACTCACAAATCCTGTGGATCCTCCTCTTAGGCCTACTCTGATCCAACGGAATCCAGGAGCAAAGTCCCATTAACTGTTAGCTCACACAGTAAACGCAAAGTCATAAAACCACGTGAGATCGTAAATTTAGACTATAATAGTAGAATTTGGAATTTTGGAATAATCAGAAACAGTGTCAACATTTCATTCATTAAAATTTGTAGCAATTTCAAGTACAATTATAGGCTAAGTTGGTTTAGAACTAATTTAATTTTTTAACGATATTCACGTATGACGATTGCATGGTGTGTCGCGAAAATTTGTTGCAAGTTTTGGTGTGTCGCGTGCGAAAAAAGGTTGAGAACCTCTGCATTAGATAACGCACCGGCATGGAGAGCAGCGGAGCGGAGTTCGATTACCGAAGCGCCCGTACGCTTATAGGATATAAACGTGCTCTGTAGGCTGCTATTAGCCCCGTGGTATTACGGGCTGTTCAGTAATTCTGATAGTATACTATTAGCCTAGCTAAGATTGATGTTAAATTAAAATAACTGTGCATTGTAACCGGTTGCGATCTGTCAACCGGATTGTCGAATAAACTAAAATTTGAAAAGTAATAATGAAGTAAATTTCCTGTGTTTCAACAAGAGCGTGGGAAGATATACACTGCAGCGGAGGTTTACCCTGTACCCAGATAGCCTACATGTAGTTTCCTTGTTACAACCCCTCTAACCTCGATTGGGGTAATATAAAGGTGTAATATTGTCGCATATTGTATTGTGTTGTAGGTCTAGTTAGTCATTTATAGAGCGCCTCTAGTAGAATGAACCGTTCAGAAGTGCGCCCTCTTGAGGACAGGCAGGTTTTTGAGAAGAAAAAAGATTAGAGACTGCCAGATAGAAGTGTTACGCGAACGCAAGGAGAAAGCGCATTCCAAAGACAAGGACCAATTGAGGCAAATGATCGAGACTGAGCCGTAACCAGTTCTATAGAGCGAGGAACCAAGAAGTCAAGTCTACTGGAAGAATGAAGTGCATGGACGGTTAGATGTTTTCAACTGAGTGAGACCGAAGTATAATGTCAGTCATGATATTTCGGAGCCATCTTATCCACCCTCCTGAAACTCAGTTATTGGTCTACTGCATGCGAACCTTTAGTCTAAATTTATTCAGTCAGTCAGTCATATTTTGTTCCGCAAAGTTGGTGAAATCTGGCTTTATGCATGTGCTGAAATATTCATACGCAAGCTTACTTTACGCTTGGGTTCCCATCCCATCTTATCTTATCTTATCTTATCTTATCTCGTCTCGTCTTATAAACCTATCTTTTTTGGGTCTATACTCTATAGGGCCTATATTTAACTGAGAATGCTCTTGTTATCACTCAAACAGAATCTGACGTCATCGGGAAAGATCTTGAACATGTCTGGATACGTTCTGCAGCCGACAGCTGCTTCCGGTCACGTGATCAACTGGACAGCCTTGCCAGGCGTTGTCGTTGGTAAGCGTCTTATGTAGCGCTATAGCAAATGTAATAGCACCTGTGTATGTCTGATGCACCATGGCACTTGAAAGTTAAACGCAGGGCACGAGTGTGAAATGTGTTTGGGTCAGGGCCGGATTAACAAATGTGGGGACCCTGTTCAGCAGTGTTGCCACTGAGGTTTCAGAAATAAACCCAGATTTCCTTCCGAAAAAACCCCAGAAAAACCCAGACTATTCATATGAGCTATTTTATACCCCCTTTATTCAAATTAAGTTGTTTTTTCGCTTGTTCTTATGAGGGTTAACAAAATGTTCGTCAAGAGAGTCGAATAAAATGTAATTACAACTTTAAAAATATCAATTGTTAAAGTTGTCAGATACTCGGCATCCATACTGACAATAAGCTTAACAAGGATAGCGGTGTGACCTGAACTATTGTGAGATGTCAAAATGGTTTAGGCTATTTCAGTGCAGAGCTATTTTTCAGGTTATAAATAATTGTGAATTGACAACGTGAGATCTTGATTGTAGAGTTTAAAGTCAAAATTAGTGGAAAAATTATGCATCACAATCATTGTGCATTGAATTTCACAGAATATTTCATGTGTTGTAAGTACAAAATAATGGTCAGCTCGCCAAAATAAACCCAGATTTTGCCCAAAAAAACAGAAACCCAGA
Organism: Lumbricus rubellus; assembly: GCA_945859605.1. Lineage (NCBI taxonomy): Eukaryota > Metazoa > Annelida > Clitellata > Crassiclitellata > Lumbricidae > Lumbricus > Lumbricus rubellus. Next base: position 21,628,956 of record OX243827.1, on the reverse strand, counting down.
CGAAGGCCAAAAAACCCAGATCTAGTGGAAAAAACCCAGCTGTGGCATCACTGCTGTTCAGTAAAACTGTGGGGCCCCAGCCATACGAAATAACAACGAAAAGGACACACAAAACGTGTTTTATTCAACGAATCAACACTCGTCGATTTTTTTTTTTTTAAACAATACTCCAGTCTATAGTGTTTGAAATACACCTATACCTATATAGATCTACATATTCTACGGTTTAATAAAAAAAATTAGAGTGATTAATGTCCCGACAATGTTTGAAACCAAGTCATAGCCATGGCACTCGTAGGCCTACAAGTAGGCTAAACAGTGCAGAAGCGATTAAATTGTACTTTTGCTTGAAATTTTCTGACGACCTTTTCCCCCAATAAGGTACCAATTAAGTGTCCTGCTTTAAAATCCTATGACCGTTTTTAGTCATTCGCCAAAAAAATTTCCAATAAGGGCAATAACATACCAAGTTTCCTGCTTTAAAATCTGATGACTTTTTAGACTTTCTTTCTTAACTTACCAAAAAACATCCGATGTAGGCCTAGCCTTTTAGCGGATTTTTTACTGCACAACCCCTTCCTTCCATTACGGCTCTTCATGGTAAATTGCCCTCAATAGGGTGACAGTGACCTTTGTTTCTTCTTTACTGCAGTAAAGAAGAACTTAAAGTTTGTCGATGCTGTTACTATAGGCCTATTCGCCAGCTTCGAGTAGTTGCTTGCTCCCTTTCTCACTAAGTACTAGTTGTTCTTTTGCATACCTTTGTTACTAATTGAACTTACCATATATCTGCTGTTTATATTGTTTCTTCTTTACTGCAGTAAAGAAGAAACAAAGGATTGCTTTTACAATCGCACAAATTCATGTACAACTGCACATTTTGTGTACAATTATTGTACGTTAGAAAAGCCCGGCAGAGACAGAGGCGAATTTGGGAATTCGTTAAATGAGCCGAGCAGTTGCGTGCATGATCCGATCTTATCCTCTAAGGAACACAAGGGCAGATATATGGTAAGTTCAATTAGTAACAAAGGTATGCAAAAGAACAACAGTACTTAGTGAGAAAGGGAGCAAGCAACTACTCGAAGCTGGCGAATATAGGAACAGCTTCGACAAACTATAAGTTTAATCAGCAATTCAAAATATCAGCGCTCACTAGGCTTTTTGGCTGATTTTAAGAACATTCTGTGTAGCATTAGAAACTCTAATAAGGGTTCCCACACATAATTATGTAAAAGTTGTAGGCCTATGAGATATATGTCAAAATCAGTAGTTTTAAAAATTTAACAATTTGTTCTGAGAAATACCCGTTTTTAATATTATAATTAACATAATCAAACATTTTCTTATTCCATGTGTGGGGCCCCTAAAGTGTGGAGGGGGCCCTGTTCGGCCGAAAATGTTGAACATGCCTTAATCCGGCCCTTGTACTCAGAAGCGCTCTCGATTCCAGCGCTGACACTGAATCGGAGTTTCACGCCGAAACGCAGAGCACTATTGCGAGTGAAGGACTTGCCCAAGGTCCCTACACGGCTGCTTGGGGTGGATTCGAACCTGCAACCCTCCGACTGCAAGGCAGCGAACATACGCACATACATTGCGAGTGAAGGACTTGCCCAAGGTCCCTACACGGCTGCTTGGGGTGGATTCGAACCTGCAACCCTCCGACTGCAAGGCAGCGAATAGCGTAGTGGTCTTGATGTCAATGACATGGCCAATTATCGACCGATTTCTAATCTATCTTTCTTGTCAAAGATAGTCGAGAAATATGTATCGTTGCAGCTTATTAGTCACCTTGAAGCTAACTCCCTTCTGCCCAAGCAACAGTCAGGCTTTAGAAAATTTCATTCCACTGAATCTGTTTTAACACGCATATTAGTTGACATGTATGCTGCTGTTGACCAGGGGCATGTAACACTCCTGGCTTTATTTGACGTGAGCGCGGCCTTTGACACCGTCGACCATGACATTCTTCTAGAGCGCCTTGAAACGTCGTTTGGTGTCATTGGCCGCCCACTGCTGTGGTTGCAGGCTTTTCTTTCTGGGCGCAGCCAGTCTGTGGTTTTTGGCTCTACCCGATCTGACTGGTCCAGGGTCTTCTTTGGCCTTCCACAAGGTTCTATTTTAGGGCCTTTGCTCTACATTTTGTATACTTCTGACTTAAATAAGATCCTGTCTTCTGTGGGGGTTGCGGCACATCAATATGCTGATGATACTCAGGCATACGTCCAGGGGCCAGCTTTAGAGGCTATCTCACTAGTAGAGAAAATTCTCATGACTTCGGAAACGATTAGCGCCTGGATGTCGTCCAACCGCCTCAGGCTTAATCCTGGAAAAACACAGTTTATTTGGGTTGGTAGTCGCATGCAAGTTTCTAAAGTTGATATGCAAAATCTGCAACATTGCTTTCCTGGAATGACTTTTTCTACCACTGTGCGTGATTTGGGTGTGACCTTGGACCAGGAATTGACCCTTTCTGTTCACGTGAGAAATGTATGTCGTACTTGTTTCTACCATCTTCGTCAGATTCGCTCGGTGCGTCGCTCTCTTACAACTAAAGCTGTCACTACTCTGATGCATGCATTTATATGCACGAGAGTTGACTATGGCAGTGCCATTTATGCGGGCTTAACTCTTTCACGCATTAATAAGTTACAATCTGTCCTTAATGCTGCAGCTCGTCTGATTGGTGGCATTCCAAAGTTTGGGCATATATCAAGTTTTATACGGGAGGAACTGCACTGGTTGCCTATGCAAAAACGTATTGAGTTTAAGATTCTAATGCTCATCCGTAATTGCCTAGCAGGCCAAGCTCCGATCTACCTTATGGAACTTTGTGTGCCTGTGCTATCCATTCCAGGTCGTAGATTCCTTCGCTCTGCAACGCATGGTGACCTGGTTGTTCCTAGGGCTCGATCTTCCACAGTGCTGCATAGAAGTTTTGCTATGGTCGGTCCGTCTTTCTGGAATAAGTTACCTATTAGTCTCCGTAATGAACTTCTTTGTCTTTCTTTGCCCCTTTTCCGCAAGCGTTTGAAAACCATTCTCTTTGATTATGGTTTGGTGTCAGGTCGGGAGCGCCTCTGAGGAGTTCTCTTGAAGTGGCGCTATATAAATGTTCGATTACAATTACAATTACAATTACAAAAAATACGCACTACACCACCGCGCCCCACAAAATGTGCGGGGTGTTTTTTAGCGTGTGAGTCGTATACTACGACAACGATGCATTTATATAACTTCTGTGCGATTTTCAAAATGCGCTGCATAAGCGTCGAGAAAGGCACACAAAATTATGGTTCAGATGTTCTGAATATTGTGTGGTATTCGTTTGGATTATGTCAGCCACAGACGAGATCTACGACCAAAGAGGATCTGCTGCAGGAGAGGTGTGGTATAGGAGGCGGCAAGGGAGAACATAACGAACGTCGAATGATGGCGTGTTGAAAGGTGGAGGAGGCTGCGAGAAATTGCCTTCAGTTATGATAGAGAGCAACTCGGAGAAAGTATATAGGCTGAATGGAAGGGGAGTGTCTTTCCAGAGCTTGCTTAAGAGCAAGGGACTACTCGTCCCATGCACTAGCTTAATAATTGGCAAGAAATGTTTTGGGTTTTCCATTTCGGGTTTTCATTTTGAGGTTTCCGTTTGAGGGTTTTCTATTTGGGTTTTCAATTTGAAGGTTTTCAATTTGAGGGTTTCCATTTCTGGGTTTCCATTTTGGAGTTTCCGTCTAGGTTTTTTTCGCCCAAAGAACATGGCCGTAAAACACACAAAATAATGGACGAAATTCTTAAATTAATTGCACATAATTATCATGGGGTTGTTGAACCCGGAACCCCACTAAATGCACTCATGAATCTCATCCATGTCAATGTCTTGCTGAGCGAGCGGCCTTCGAGTGGATAATGTATATCCTCAAGGAGCATGGCTTCTGGTCATCGCTTGAAAAACACTGCCAGTGCACCCTTTAAAAGATCTCCCGCCGATCCGCTTGAATGCTTTTGGCACCAGCAGGCGGTCAAAGACACCTATGGAAGCCGTCATGCTTGAATGATTTACATGTGCAGTCTGTCGATTGCCATGATGTGTAATAATTATACAAACAAGGCTATAGACCTATTGTATTACAGTGTAGCCTATTTGAATGAATAATGAACGATCGATAATTATTTTAATATAAGTCTAACTAGCTGTACCCGGCCACGCGTTGCTGTGGCAGAAAAGACCCTCCTCCCTTCCCCTCCCCTTCCTTTCCTTCCTCCCCTTCCCCTCCCCCCCCCCCTCCCCCTCTCCCTCCCCCTCCCCCTCCCCCTCCCCCTCATCGCCATTGCCCTACCCTTGCTCTTTCAGCTTGTCCGTCCCGAGGCATTATAGAAATTATTTTTCTCCTTCACTATAATAATACGTCTTTCTATACTATAACCCTCTTATTTGTCTATATATCTCCAGCTTTTGGTGTAATTCCTTTTCTTATTTCTCTTCCTCACAATATACCGCTCTTCACACTTTTTCTTTCCTTCGTCCTCTTAATTCTTTCTTCCTATCCTTCTTCCCTCTCTCTTCCTCATCCTACTCCTTTATTCTTCTCTAACCCACGTTGATCTTCTCCGCTCTCTTCTTCCACCGCCTGTTTATTCTGCAAATTCTTGCTAAACATCCATGGAACCAGTATATATTGCTTCCTAAAGGAGCGTAATGCCAATGGCACTTCATCGTACAGAACTGCACTTGAAATATTTCTCCCGATAAGTTTTAGATGACGCCTACAAAATTATACATGTAGGCTATATAAAATGTTCATCCGTATACACGCATTACCTTCTTCTCTCTCTCCATATTTACATGTATGTATGAATTAAAAAGTCATATATAGCCTACATGTATACTGCATAGCTATATAATTTGAAGCACTTAATGTACATTGTATATAATATATATTATATATATATATATATATAATTTGATGTACATATATATTTATATATAATAGGCCTATATATATATAATTTTATGTGCAACCAAATGGAAACTACTGGCATCATTAGTTAAGTACTGCTTTATTATATTTGTTTTATCCTTGATTTCTTTTATGCTTGATTTGATTTGTTCTTTGTTCTTGTTTTTGTCTGCCAAATAAATGATTTGATTTGATTTGATGTACAATTGTACATACATATATATAATTTGATGAACATATATATATATATATATATATATATGATATGCATTGCACACTTCAACATAGGTGGCATTCATTCCAGCATAGTGCCAGGCATTATATACCCACGTTCAGACAAAGCATCAAGATGCCAGCGCCGCGCACCTCCGGGCAATTATATCCTACACATCGCACTTTAATTGAACGCAGTTATAAGACCATTATGTATATACTATCACGCATATTACACGGATATGTTTATACGTGTAAATTACATCTACATGCATAATGCATGGGAACATTTTTTCGTGCATGTGTGCAAGCACATTGTCTTCCTATATCAGCAATTGAGTCGGATCGGCGAAAATCTCGAAACTTGACCCGCTGTGTAAACAATCCAGGACACGATCGACCCCCTTCATGCACACGCTTGTAATGGATGGTAATCCCTCCCTACAGCTGCCTATAAGCAGTTGCACCCCCCCCGTCCATTGCTCTTCATTCCGGCACAAATACACCACAAACATGCGCAATCACTCAAACACAGGCACACACACACTCACACGCAAGCAAGCACACACATACAGGTGCACACACAAGCCCATAACCCATACAATGTATATATACATGCATACTTATATAGGCCCTACTTGTTCTATGCTAGATTTATTTATACATCTGATAATTTTATAAATGATATATCCGATAAATAATGTCGTGCTATAAAAGTGCATCTTATATACCAAGTATAGTGGACACTACTGACCACCCTTGTCCGGCATCAGTTCCCTTCAAACCATCTCGATATCATATCCGGCGAATGACAACCGCGACCCTCCCCAAAACAATCGTTCTGACATAGCCTACATGTAAATTGTGCGCATTAAAATTAGCTGTAATAGTACTATCAAAGCAAAGGTATGCGCATAATTATGTAGGCCTATAGTAGACTGTAGGCAGGGCTAAAAGAGTCAAAGTGTGACTGGACGATCATGGATGGCGTCCAATGCACTCATTTGAAAATCTGAACACCGTCCCTCCACTTTCTAGGCATGTAGGCTTACAGCTTGGAAAGTAAATGGCGTCCAGGCACTTCTTTTTTACACTTTAAGTGCTGACTGTCGGTGTATTTTGAATATATGCATACAAACGTATGTGATATTGCTTGTGGCATGTATACTATGCAAGTGTGCTTTTGCGCATTTTCATGTTGCATGCATGCTTGTAAATAAGTGTTGATGGATGTATGGTCTGACGGATGTTTGTAGCCATGTGGAGAAACATCGGGCAATAATCACGTGCACTTGATATATCTTGAGGATTGGGTCAATCAGAGAGCGAGAGAGATAGACACAGACAGAGACAGATCAAGTGAAAATGAGAACGAGAGCATGCAAAAGAGACAATGACAGTGATATTTACAGACACAGAGACAAAGACAACGAGGCAGAGGGAAAAGAAGACAGAGAGAGACAGTGATTATTTTATCTGCAGAGAGCTAAAGAAAGAGAATGAGAGTGTGAGAGTGAGAGAGACATAGTGTGTTAGAAAGAGAATGAGAGAAAGACAGAGAGAGAAAGAGAGACAGATACAGACAGACAGAGAGAGAGGGAAAAAAGGAGGGAAAGAGAATGAGAGAAAGACAGACAGAGACAGACAGAGGGAGAGGGAGGAAGAGGAAGGGAGGGAGGGAGAGAGAATGAGAAGAATGAGACAGACATACAGACAGACAAACAAACAGACAGACAGAGACAGTGACAGAGACAAAGAGAGACATAGTGTGTGAGAAAGAGAGTGAGAGAAAGACAGACAGAGAGAGAAAAGAGAGAGAGAGAGAAACAGAGAGAGAGAGACAGACACAGACCCACAGAGAGAGCTAGATAGAGACAGAGACAGATAGACACACATACAGATAACCACATACAGTGGCCATCCATTCACACTGGAAACTGTCTTCGACCAGTTAGTGCACGATGCGCCTGCAAAGTGGAATGATTGAGATTAGAGAGCCAGAATGGAAAGGGCGATGAAAGGTACAGAGAACGGCTGGAGAAGAAAGGAATAGGTCAAACTATAGTGGAAGAGGGTTGAGAGGGAAGAGAGGGTTGATAGGGAAGAGAGGGGTGAGAGGAAAGATAGGGAAGAGAGGGGAGAGAGAGGGTTGAGAGGGAAGAGAGGGAAGTGAGGAAAAAGAGGGTTGAGCGGAAAGAGAGGGTTGAGAGGGGAGAGAGGGTTGAGAGGGGAGAGAGGGTTGAGAGGGGAGAGAGGGTTGAGAGGGGAGAGAGGGTTGAGAGGGGAGAGAGGGTTGAGAGGGGAGAGAGGGTTGAGAGGGGAGAGAGGGTTGAGAAGGGAGAGAGGGAAGAGAGGGAAGAGCGAAGTATGAAAGCGAGTAAGATGCGAGTTACAGAGTGAAAAATGTTTACATGTGGTCAAAGAAAGAAGGACATACATGTAATTACAGAAAAAGAGCATCGGAATTTTTTGCTGACATTGTTAAAATTCTGTGTTGACAACTTTTAATGGTGTCATTCGCACTCTAAAACTTTCGTTTTCAATGCATTGTGTACACACCTGAGCTGTATTTTTCCATATCAACAATGAAAACCATTGTCATAAGATATTACTGAACTCTGCATCTATATTGTCAACACTTTCCAATTGTCATCAACGGCATTTGACGTCATAGGATGGACCTGGATGGTGCTATACTTAGGAATAATTTACTAAGAGGTTTCAGTGTCTTGTTGCCATGCAAGTTATGCGGTGAGAACTGCAAAAAAACCACCCTCTGATGTCACGTGCGTTCGTTAAATTTTTCCAACCCGCGCAATGCACCGTCACCTTTTTTAGCGCCATCACCTGTTACAGTAATCATGCTCATTATTTTCTTCCAGTATACTCTTAAATAGTTAACTGATGAAGATAATCTTCTGGCGCCAAGTCTCTACTTCTGCTGCTGCTACTGCTGCAGATTATAATGATGGTGGTGGTAGCTGTGGTGGTGGTGGTGATGATGATTAGGACGCTGTTCCTATTTTGACTCATGCTGCTGCATATGGTTTTCATCACCATCTTCCAGTCCATCTGCACCATCATCAGCATCAGCAGCATCCTCCACACGGCAGTAGCAGCAGTAGCATCCCTTGTACCGAAACACAGAACTTGTCTCTCAACGATTAGCTGCCTCCTAGCCTTTGATCAGAACCAGCCTCATATATATCAGAACCACACAGTCATTATAATATATTATCTGCACAAGCCACATTCGATACATATTATGGGCCCCGTGAAATCTTGTGTTGTTGTTCCACTTCTACGCTACTGTACCATCGTATACATTATTTTATAAACATATTGTAAGCGTCATAACATCTGATCGCGTACAAATCATCCGAAACGTAAATAATGAGATATATTAGATGCTTATTGGATGTTTGCATGCCATGAATTATAGTCTGAGGAATGTATTATAGCGGGTCATTGTTTGCACGTGCACAATATAAATACATAGAAATGTTGTAACCATTACATTGATGTATGACATGATTTGATGTGATATGATATGATGCTACATGGTATGGCATGGCATGGCATGGCATGGCATAGTGTGATATGGTATGGTATGGTATGGTATGGTATGGTATGATATGGTATGGTATAGAATGGCATAGTATGGTATGGTATGGTATTGTGTGGTATTGCACAGTATGACATAGAATGGTATAGAATGGTATGGCATAGAATGGCATAGAAAGATATGGTATGGTATGGTATTGTATGGTATGGTACAGAATATTACAGAAAGGTATGGCATAGAATGGCATAGAAAGGTATAGTATGGTATGGTATGACATAACATAACATGACGTGATGTATTGTGATACAATACCACACGATGAGATACGATATGCTATGATATAACACGATACGATTCGATGTGATATGATATCATACGAATTTTTATGATGTACCTCTGAACACATGCATAATTGCATATCCGTTAGCGTTTGAGATATGCATCACGTTGCTTGTTTGTGCGGTTTTAACGTCTGTATTTGAAGAAGTCTTTACAGGACCGGCCATGTTTAGTCAGGTGTGTCCTAACGTGATGCCCTCGGCTAAGTGATATGTAAACTTCGAACTTGTGTTATTGAGCCATTGTTGGCTAAACAAACGAGAATGTGGGTAGAAAAAATCTCGCATGGAGGGACAGAGAAAGAGATGGAGAAAGTGACTTGGTTGCATGCCCTGAGGAGAAGCCATGATTTTTTAAAATGTTGTGGAGGGGCGTATGGAGGAAATGAGTAATAGGGGAAAGAGGAAAGAATAGAGGAATGAGTAACAAAAGCAAGGATGGAAGAATGGAGAGTAGGGAAAGGATGAAAGAATGGAGGGAATGCGAAATGGAGAATGAGGGAACAAATAAAGGAGATAAGGTGTCGAGGAATGATGTGAAAATGGAGAGAATGAGGGTTAAAGAAAGTAGGGAAGAGTAGGGCAATGAGCAATGGGAAGGAAGGGAAGATAGAGGGAATGAGTAATAAATTCATTGCCGACTGCTATCAATTTATTGCCGGTCACTAATGACTTATTGCCAACTGTTATCGACTTATTGCCGGCCTCTATAGACTTATTGCCGACCAATATCGAGTTATTGCCGACCGCTACAAACTTATTGCCAACTGTTATCGACTTATTGCCGCACACCATCGACTTATTACCGAACACTATAGACTTATTGCCAACCGCCATAAACTTATTTCCGAACACTATCGACTTATTGCCGACTTTTATCGACTTATTGCCGACTGTTATCGACTTATTGCCGACTACTGTTGACTTAATTCCGAACACTATCGACTTATTGCCGAACAGTGTAGACTTATTGCCGAACACTATCAGCCTATTGCCGACTGTTATTTTCTTTCCAAACGCTATCGCCTTATGTCATTATGTCGACTTTTTAAACGTTGCAGACTATTCCGACCGAAAAATCATTTCAAAGGAACTATAGCAGCTTTTATTTGTTCCGTTAATTTCAGGTTATCCGAATTTTCCCGGTGCCCTCGTTTCCCTTGCCTCCCTATCTCGTTCCGGGGGTCAACAATTTCTACCATCGTTTCCTACCTCTGGATCCGAAAACCTTTTTCCTCTTCCAGGCATCGCTTCTTCTTCTGACCAAAACCCACTGCGCGGCGGGCAACAATCCCTCAGTTGTCCCAGACTTCAACAGGTTGAGGCGCTACAGAGGCTGTCCAATAAGACATCTGGTGACAGACGGATGAAATCCAGGTGGCTGACGACGGATGAGGGTGTGAATACGGCTGCTGAGACTGGTGAGAAGATGGTGAGATGCCGGTCGGTGAACTACTGTCGCATCTGTCGTGTGACTTTCAACGCACCTTCACAGGCTCAGCAGCACTACGCCGGTCGCCATCACGCCCGTAAGGTCAAGCTCTGCAGCCAAAGCAGCATCAGAAACGATGACTCTCATCATTCCTCTACCTCCTCAGCATCTTCAGCATCATCTTCTTCATCCTCCTCGTCATCCTCATCGTCGCCGCATATGACGTCATCGACTTCTACGTCAGAAACCGTGTTGACGGAATCGACAGGTTTGCAGGTATACATACTTTAAACATTGAATCATTGAATTCAAGATGCTGAGAGGTTTCAATTATGGTTTTAAATATATCCAACTCACATTAAATTAACGCCCAGGTTACAAATGGCTATTACAATTTTTTTCTTTTTTTAAACCTGTAAATATTGCTTTAAACTGTCTTATTTTGGCCAAAATGCTGGCAAAAAACGAACCTACTTTTTTGGTCCACGCTGTATATTATGCTACACAGTCGATAAACAGAAAATGTCAATAGTACAACACTTTCGTCCTCAATCACGTGTAAAAAATCAACAGCTGCCCTGCGGTCATACATTGTAGACTGACAGATTGAAAGAACAAATTGCACGCGGTCCCCGACGACTTAATTTGGTCAGTCGGTCAACTGAGACTGTCCACTTCTACTGACCGATTGCACCCCAGGGGTGTCAACGCGGTCCATCATCAAAAAGACTTTTACTTCCTCTGATATATTGTACACTATAATATATGTATATATATGTATATATATATATATATATATATAGTACGATAAACTGTATATAGAAAAGGGTAATAAAAATATAATTATATATAATAAAAATCCACAACAATACATATATAAATTATATATACGTTTCATTAACCAGCCACCTCATATATGGGTACCGGAAGTGAATGACCGGAAGTGAATGACCGGAAGTGAATGACCGGAAGTGAATGACCGGAAGTGAATGACCGGAAGTGAATGACCGGAAGTGAATGACCGGAAGTGAATGACCGGAAGTGAATGACCGGAAGTGAATGACCGGAAGTGAATGACCGGAAGTGATTGACCGGAAGTGAATGACCGGAAGTGAATGACCGGAAGTGAATGACCGGAAGTGAATGACCGGAAGTGAATGACCGGAAGTGAATGACGATATAGTAGAGAACCGGAAGCGGAAGTGAGTGACTGCTGTGGGATCTCTGCCTTCATCTCTGGTGCTGACCTAATCCGCCATGGCGTCCATCATTGCATCAATCGCTTCAGAGGAAAAGATCGAACGGTCCCTGCATGGCTGAACGCTCGCATACTTGTAGAACATAGAACTTGTGTTCGAGCATTCCCTTAGGTTTTAGTGTTCCCTCTGTGTCTATCTATCGTTAACTGCAAGAAAATAAATTTTACATGGGCGTCAGAGGTAGGAAATAGGGGTGCTGTCTACCCCCCCCCCCTCCCCGAAATATTTGCACGTATTTCTTTAGCTGCTAATTTTCTTTAAATTTTCTTTAAATAAATTTTTTAACAATGTTTATTAAGTCGAAATTCTCAACAGCATACACGAATTCTAGCATGAGATAAAAAAAAGAACTCTTTGAAAAGTCTATGCCTATAATACTTCACACGACCAGTGACCCCCTGCTGTAGCCTACATCGTAAACATGTACAAAGGAAACACTTCGTCAGTTCCGCGGGGAAAACTCGAGAGAAGAACAAAGACACTTTGTTCTTCCCATTCGGCCCATCCATAACATCCCACCCATGGACTGGATAAGCCATTGACCCACGGATAAGCCCTTCCTCCGGAGACGGACCCAGGATGCTCTCGGCTTATCGAATCCAAGGAGAATATATATGGACTGAGATACTAATTCTCATTTATTGCTTCTTGGTGCAGCAGATGCGCGACATCTAACGGTGGGTGCCATAAAATCTGCGGCCAAAAACAGCGACTGTTTTGTGAATAGTACCAGCCTGTTGCGTGCAACACAGCCACAGCCCCACAGGTCCTTAAGAGTTCCTTTTATCCGTGAAGAAGGCATCCCACGTACACGTACTGTAAGGCTTTATTATGGACAAAGTACGCTTACAAGATAACGCTGGTCTCCTAGAAATGGAGAGGAATAAGGAATAGCCTAATACATGTACACCAGTATCTGGACACTGGAAGTTCTGGAACCAGTATTGGCACAGAAGCGAACCGGACAGCTCTTGCTATCATCGACATGATTTGACATAGCGCCGGTGAATAAGCTTGTCTCCCTGATGTGGCTTTTGTGGGCGCTTAAAAATTCTCGAAGATTTACTAAACTGCATGGACCAAGAATATTTATTTTACACAAATCTCAATCGTGTTTTCTACGGAAGGCACAGGTTTAATTCTTTTTTCTAATGACGGCGACGACGAAGATGACTATGACGACAATGATGACGATAATAATGATGAAAATAAGCGCGATCGTGATGACAACGATGATGATCATAACAACAACAACATCGAAAACAATATAAACAACTTTGACGATCGAGTTTTCACGGCCATCGGCAACTACGGTAATTTCTCCTATAGAAACACAAATAGACAAGTAAAGTTCTAATGACGCAGACCGTACACAATAATTTCCGTATTCTTTCTACCGGGATCCAGCTTCATCCGAGATCATGACTGTGACACTGTGAATGTAACGTTAGGAACATAATTATGGCTGCATCTGTTCATAGTGCAATCACGTCCTGAAAGTTGGGGAGACCATAATGAATCACGTCCTAAAAGTTGGAGGGGACCATAATAATAAAGTTAGGGGACCACTCAAAAGTTGGAGGGGACGCGTCCCGTGGGTCCCATAGGGTGGTTGTGCCTATGCATCTGTTGTATCAGCAGATTTTTTATCTGGTTATTCGCCAGGTGGCCAAAACAGTCTCCATGACTAATCACCAGATGGACGTAATAAGATTATCGCTGTTTCATCGCCGTGTGGACTAAGATCGGCGCTGGTCTTAGTTATATTACATGTAGTAACTGTATTGATGTACATGTAGGAATAAGACAGTAGGCGTACATGTAGGCCTATGTAGGTAGGTTGGTAGGTACAGAGCCTTCTATTACCTCTTTCCGTCCATGCATCCAAAATGCCATGTATCGTCTCAGTAATAGAAGGCTCTGGGTATAGGTAGTTAGGTAGGTAATGCATTATATCTACTGTATTGTATCTAAAAATTTAGGCCTATGCAGGGTCATTAAGAGCAACTAAGGCTTCTCGATATTTATTTTATCGGCATTTTAAATTCTCAATTCAATCTAAATTCTCTTTCTCTCGTAGGACGAAATCAACGATTCGGTCAGGCGTTCGAAACATTCAACCATGGTCACGTGTGACACCGGAAGCGGAAGTGCGTTGATCAGCGCCAACGTCTACTGTCGACTCTGCTCCGTTGCTTTCAACTCCGATAAACAGGCGCTACAACATTACGCGGGAAAGATTCACGCCAAACGATTGCGCGCTGAAAACGTCATCTATGCGTACAACAGACATGGGTATGATATACGTCATGATTACGTCAATATGATGACGATATTAGCAGCAAGAGTACAATGTAGACAGCGACGGTGGTGTTGATGGTGATGGTGATGATGATGATGATGACGACGACGACGATGACGACGACGATGACGACGACGACGACGATGATGACGAATTTGATTGGTTGATTGTTTCATTGATTGATTGACTGATTGATAATTATCTGACTGAATGACTGATTTTTATTAATTGATTGATTAATTGATTGACTGGTTGATCGCTTGATTGAATACAGGAAAAGAAATGCCACAGCTCAACAACGAACACTACAACCAGCAGCAGCTGACCCCACAGACCATCGTGCTCTATATAAGGATGCTTTCGGTTGCATCATCTGTGGTTTGCTGCTGAAGTCACAACGTCTTCTTGATCGTCATCAACGACGTCATCGTCATCTCTTCAACCGAGTCTTCTCCGGTCTGCGGTTCGATTCCCGGTTCCCGATGCCCGCAGGTCTCTAGGGGGTGGTGGGGGGGAGGAGGGGAGAGGTGGTCGGTGCGTTGTAATACCTTAGTGGAAGGTCGATGAGCGTTGGTCATGCCAGTCCAAAGCTTGGATCTTGAGGGGGGTATCAACGATCGCGCAGTGGAACTAAAAAGTTAAAGGCGAATCAACTAGGGGATAATTTGATTATGTCGAATACATCTTCATATTCACGTTTTTTTGTCTGATGATCATTGTTTGATAAGCAGTGTGATAAAGTCGGTGGAAGGTGCCAAGCTCAAAACTAACTTACTGGACATTGTTTGAAGTGAAAAAGCGATAAACGAGCGAAGATACAATGCATACTATTATCGAAAATTATTTTCACATGACATGACAACAATTAGTAAGCCAGACCATGAACGACATGTATGATGACAATAATAATAATTAGGGACCGTAATATGTGGGTTCTGTTCCAATTCGAAAATTTAGTCGTCGATTTAGTCGAAAATTTAGTCAAATATTTAGTCGAGAAGTTAGACGTGAATTTATTGGGCTAGCCTATTTAGTCGAGAATTTAGTCGTCGATTTAGTCGAGAATTTAGTCGTCAATTTAGTCGAGAATCTAGTCGTCGATTTAGTCGAGAATTTATTCGTCGATTTAGTCGAGAATTTAGTCGAAGATTTAGTCGAAGATTTAGTCGTCAATTTAGTCGTCGATTTAGTCGAGAATTTATTCGTCGATTTAGTCGAGAATCTAGTCGTCGATTTAGTCGAAAATTTATTCGTCGATTTAGTCGAGAATTTAGTCGTCGATTTAGTCGAAGATTTAGTCGTCAATTTAGTCGTCGATTTAGTCGAGAATTTAGTCGTCGATTTAGTCGAGAATTTAGTCGTCATTTTAGTCGACAATTTAGTCGTCGATTTAGTCGAGAATTTATTCGTCGATTTAATCAAAAATTTAGTCGTCGATTTAGTCGAAGATTTAGTCATCAATTTAGTCGAGAAATTAGTCGTCGATTTAGTCGAAGATTTAGTCATCAATTTAGTCGAGAAATTAGTCGTCGATTTAGTCGGAAATTTAGTCGTCGATTTAGTCGAGAATTTAGTCGTAGATTTAGTCGAGAATTTAGTCGTCGATTTATTCGTCGATTTAGTCGCGAATTTAGTCGAGAATTAAGTCATCGATTTAGTCGAGAATTTAGTCGAGAATTTAGTCGTCGATTTAGTCGAAAATTTAGTCGAGAATTTAGTCGAGAATTAAGTCATCGATTTAGTCGTCGATTTAATCAAGAATTTAGTCGTCAATTTAGTCAGAAGAACCAGAGATTGCCCACAGAGCTGCTTTCTGATACGAGCAAACGGTGCAATAGTCGATAGAGTGCGCCACATGCCGCCATCTGCCGAATTCAACGTGTTTCTAACGCATCACAACACTTATTATTTTGTCCATGCATCTATCCTCTCTTACAGTCATCTTTTCATCATTAAGTCCATGGTGTAATCCGTCCATGAATCCATCCATCCATTCAATGATCAATCCATCAATCTGTCCATCCATCAATCCATCCATCCAACCATCTATGCATCTATACATCCAGCCATCAATCCATCCACCCATCAATTCATCCATCCTCCAATCCATCCATCCTTCCATTCATCCATGCACATGCAAGACTACAATTATTATTATAAGAATATAATATGCATTCATGTATTTACGTTAGCATAAGAGAAAACCAATAGTAAAGTGTATAGAACTTATATAGGCCATACATACATAATGATAACACCGGAAGTACTACAGTCGCTTTATTTTGCCGCATCCGGTGTTGGCGTAGACGAGAGGTCGCCACTGTCGGTCGGTTGGCGCGGCCTCTTCCTTTGCTATTTCAATCACTTCATCCGCTCGTTCAATGTATATGTATATGTATGCGCTTGCGATCCAGATCCGTCCGTCTCCCCGGACGCACATACACACGCACACACGCACGCATGCACACAAACACACATGCACACACACATGCACATGAACGCACACGTACGCACGCACAAATGCACGCGCGCGCACATACACACACACGCACGCAGAGTCGCACAAACACCTACACACAAACATACACACGCGCACACACACATGCACACACGCATGCACACACACACACACACACACACACACATAATAATGAACCAAGGTGTATGAATAGATCTTGATAATGAACTATCCTGACCATAAGAACGGAATGTAATGTCTATTATAGAACATCATTAGACGAGTAATTGCGTCACCTATTAATTTGCATAACAATAGGGCCTAGACGTTAGAAACTCGACCCTAAAATTAGCACACACACACACAGGGAATTGTAGAATAAAAATCGAATCCTGTTTTAAATGAACATATTATAACTCATTTTTTCAATGTCTGTTTAATCGATTACAGAATTATTCAAAAATCATCAATTCCCCCCCCCCCCACACACGTAGAAATATCAATTAATTAAAAAGGTGTTAGAGGAAAGTCCAAAGAAAATTATTAGAAATCTATGTCAAATTTTTACAATATATAGAGTGAATCATGACGATGATAAACATCAGCCGTCCAAGAAATTAAGACTCCAACTCGAACACTCCGCGCCACAGGGCGATGGCTCTAATCAATCGGCTACCGTTTTCCTCCCTTCCCCCACCCGCCCCCTCGCCCCCAAAGACCCAAAAGGCAAGTGAAGTGTTGGAATAGGCGAGCAAAACTGCACTGCAGTGGTATGGATGGAAGACATGCAAGAGATCTATGGAGCAGATTTTTCCCAACGAAAGGAACAACGTATAGGGTTATTGCTGACCGGAAATACACCAGCATCCGTTAATCATATTACATGTATATACATATATACATATACATATATACATATATACATATATACATATATACATATATACATATATACAGATATACATATATACATGTATGTGTATAATATACATGTATATACGTATTTCATATATATATATATATATAATTATAATACGTGGACGACCGAAGAGGAAGCGATGAGGCGTACACGGTTCCATTCTACAGAACGATTTGTGAAGTACAGTCACGCACAGATCGAAGGAGGGAGGAGGAGAGGAATGCCACGCTGACATCGACTCCGTTAAGTTATCGCACACACCGAGACCTACATATTCATTCGTTTGTTCGTTTGTTCGTTCGTTTGTTCGTTCATTCGCTCATTCGTTCGTTCTTTTGTTCATTCGCTCGTTCTTTTGTTCATTCATTCATTCATTCATTCATTCATTCATTCATTCATTCATTCATTCATTCATTCATTCATTCATTCGTTCATTCGTTCATTCGTTCATTCGTTCATTCGTTCATTCGTTCATTCGTTCATTCGTTCATTCATTCATTCATTCATTCATTCATTCATTCATTCTTTCATTCGTTCATTGGACTTCTATAATAACCCTTCAAGAAACATGTGTGAGAGCGCAATATAATACACATGTACACAGGCCCCTATGCATAATACATTTACTGTAAGCTAATTTAATCAGTGCACGACGATTGTCGTACAGCGACGCAGGTAGGCCAACTGCAAATTGGCGCGCGGCGTCTGGACAGGTGATTGTCTGGACAGCGCGTGATGTCTAGACGAGCGTACGTTGAGTGTACAAGGAGGGAGTGGAAGTGAAGAAGGAGTGTTGTGTGTTGAGAGCCGTTGAGATAGGCTGTAATAGTTGTTGTTGAGTTGCGATAGAGTAGACTGATGAAGGTAGTAGTCGTGTAGTTGTTATGATAACGCAAGTGTAGTCATTGTTGTGTTGTTGCTGATCGTTTTACTTTACATCGGATTTTGGAGTATAATAAGAAGACTTAAACACGTCGTCGTTGTTGGTTACAAAACAGCGAAAGTCTGTAGATTCTTTACCTAGCCATTTAGCTAATGAAACAGTTATCTAGGGATAGGCCTATGCTACCACGAACTTATACGAAGAAGCTTCCGAAGAGACTGATAGGAGGAGGTGATCACAAGGAGGTTATCACATTTGGTGTCGTTGCGGTGAGATAACGATCCAAGTTGCAGGAGAACGATCCTAGTTACGAACGGCGGGTCTACGTGCCAAGTTACGAACGGAGGGATTCTATCCAATCAACAGACGTTGCGGAGGAACGGACGCTGTGAATTTATCGAGGAGCCGAGCACTCGGGAGAAGCAACGATACATCGAGCATCTGTACGTCAGTGAGAAACGACGACACAACGACTACAAGGTAGAAAAACTTGCTTGTCTATTGAAGTTTGCTTAAAGAATTGAAGTCAGTCAATTGCAAACATTTGAAGAGTAGCCTACTATTTATCGACTAGCATCAGTAAAGTAAAGAAGTAAGATGGAGAAACTTACGGAGCAAAAGCAAGCAGCTATTAAAAAGATGTCTTCGGAGAGACTAGTAAAATTATTAATTGAAGCAGGCGTAGACGCAGAAGAAGTCGAACAGATGTCGAGGGAAGAATTGATGAGAAATTTAGCCGAGGTTTGGGCTAAGAAAGAAGAAGAAGAAGAAGGTGCTGTTGGAGGCGCTAAAGAAAAGCCGGTTGAGAAACCTCAGGCACCGATGTCTATAGAGGCGTTGTTACAATTCATGATGATGAGTAGACAAGAAGAGAAGCAGAAAGAAGAGCAGCGCAGACAAGAGGAGAAAGAGCGTAAACAAGAAAAGAAAGAGAAAGAAGAGCAGCGCAGACAGGAAGAGAAAGAATTGCGACAACAAGAGATAGACATGCAGAAGCAGCAGTTCCAGATACAATTAGAACAAATGAGAATAGATCGTGACGAATCAGAACGAAGAAGGATGGAGTTGATGATAGAATATGAAAAAGCAAGAAAAAGCGATGAAGAAATACGGAGACAACAGATTGAGGACAAAAAGGCTCGAGAGGAAGAAAAGGAAAAGATGCGTTTACAGGAACTGGAGAGAGCAGAAGAAATTCGTCAGGAAGAATTTCAAGCCGGAAAAGACAATTTGGAAAAAGCAGAAAGAGAAAGAGAAGAGCAGATGCAGTTAGAACAAAAGAAACTTGCTATCAAGGAGGCTCAACTTAAAGAAATGGCTATTGAAAAGGAAGAACGCAGAAAGCAGTTAGAACTATTACAACAGAAGATAGAACAGGAAGAACTGCGGAGAATCGAAGATCAAGATCGACTGAAGAAGAGAGACGAAGATGATCGTAAGAGCCGAGAAGTGTCAGAACAGATAAGACTCAGAGAAAGTGAGACAATGGTGTCCAAGATTAAGAAGATAGGTGACGCAATGAAGCATGTGCTACCTACGATGCCATATGATATGATGGAAGTGCCATTATATTTTGAGACAGTGGAAAATGCATTCAATAGCTTTGCTGTGGAAAAACAATACTGGGTGAAATTGTTGTTGCCATTGATGACCCCGAGAGCGCGAACGGTATTGAATCGATTGTCATTTGAGAATTTAGATAAATACGATGCAGTGAAAGAGCATTTGTTGAAGGAATTCAAGTTAACAGCTCGTGAGTACAGGTCAAGGTTTGCAGATGCCAAGAAGACAGTCGAAGAAACGTATACGATGTTCACGGCTAGGCTGAAGAACCTGTTGAATTATTATGTCCGAAGTAGACGAGTGGACAAAGACTACGAGAAGCTGTTTGATTTGTTAGTGGCGGATAAGCTGAAAGAATGTTTACCACCAGGTCCACTACAGTTTGTCTTAGCAAAAGAGGGCACAGAATGCTTGGAAGCTAGTAATGTTGCAGACCTCGCAGACATACATGTAAACAATCGGATTGGTGTGATGTTCCAAGACAAACAGAAATTTGAAGCAGGGGGAAATAGCTCAAAGCCATTCAAATGGAACAAGGATAGCAAAGACACCGGAAGCCAAGCCAAGAGTAATGATGCAAAGAAAGATAATTATTCTGGAAAGCAGTATTGGCAAGATAAGAAAGAGTCAACGTGGGACAGACAAGCCTACAATCGAACTCCGCCGCTGGGACGCCCAACAGAAAGTAATGCATCATACACGCCGTACAACAAGTGGGAGAACAATGAGCAAAGAAGTTTTATAAAGAAACGTTGCCACAACTGTCATTCTGACAAACACCTAATAAAACATTGCCAAGCACCAGGAGCGGCAAATCTGAGGAAGAACTTTAGCAGAAGTGCAGAAAATCTTCGAGTAAACCAGATACAAGTGATGAATGCACCAGACCAGTTTGAAGAATCGGACGATCGTGAAACAGAAGTGAAGTCGGTAATGAAGTGTACGCCGCAGTTCACCATACAGAAAGAAGCGATAAAGACTACTTCCATTGCAGAAATTTGTCGAGAAACAAAAAGTAAAGAGGAGTGTCAACGCATAAAGAAGATATCGTTGCAGCATGTAAATGTGGAAATACGTGGGACTGATGGGCAGCCTGTGCAAGTCGAGGCGTTGATTGACTCGGGGACCGAGATACCAGTAATCAACGAGGAACTGCTGAAAGAAACGACAGTAGAAGAAATCGGCAGAGTTCATTTGCAATGTGTAGCTGGAGAGCCGATTCCAGCTAAGTTGGTGAAAATCGAAGTGCGGATGAGCGGTCGTAACGAAGGAGCAGCTACAGAGGACAGGACAATAAATATCGCGCCATATTTAACTTTAGTGTGTGCCAGCATTCCAGCGGATCTGTGCAAAGAAAACAGAGAAAAGTTCTTGCTACATCCGGAGATAATTGCAGAATTGAAAGAGATTCCACCAGTGAGTGTATTGCAAGGGGAACTACAAGCGAATTTGACTACAAGAGCACAAAGTCGGAGAGCAGAAGTCGAAGGCGGAGAAGATGAAACGATAAACGAAAGTTCGCAAGAAGATGACACGGATAGCGAAGATGAACACAGCATTCAAGACGACGAAAGAACAACATCTGAGAACAATAAAACTGAAGAAGAGATGGCTGCATGTGAACGAAATGATAGTGAAGATTCCGAAAGCGACGCTGAACTGGAGACAAGTATGAGGGACTTGTTCACAGAGAATTCGAACGATGAAAGACAGCTGGAAGATGCGAAGAAATTCGAGGAGCAGCAGAGAAATGACGAGTCACTGAAATCGTGGTGGAGGATCGCTGAAGACAAAGGATCAGAGTTTAGCGTGGTGAATGGATTGATGTATAAGAAGCATCAAATGCTGGATCAGCTAGTGTACCAGTTGGTGTTACCGAAAGAGAGAAGAATTCAAGTAATGGAATTAGCTCACGAGTCAGTATTTGGCGGACACTTGGGAGAAGAGAAGACACGAGAGAGAATCAAGTTGTCCTTTGTCTGGCCAAAGATGCGTCGAGACGTGGTGAAATTTTGTAAGTCCTGTGAGAAGTGTCAGCTGAAGGCACGAAGTTTGGTGATGGATCGAGTGCCGATTACACCAATTCCAAGGGAAGATGTTCCATTCCGACGGATGACTATGGACATGGTAGGCCCAATAGAACCGAAGTCAGCAGCTGGGCATAAGTATTGCTTGTGCATAGTGGATTCATGTACAAGATGGCCGACAATCTTTTTGCTGAAGTCATTGACTGCTAAGGCTGTGTGCGAAGCTTTGATGAAGCTATTCATTGACGTGGGGGTGCCGTCTGTGATCACCAGCGACAGAGGCACGAATTTTACAGCCAGTCTTACAAGAGAATTTTTGAAATTGATGGGATGCTGTCCACGATTCGATTCACCGGGGCATCCAGAGGCAGCCGGATTAGTCGAGAGATGGAACCAGACGTTCAAGAAGATGGTACATCATGTCATTGTGGAAAATCCAAGACAGTGGCATAAAATCATTCCGTTTACCGTATGGGCATTGAGAGAAGTTCCTAACGCAACGACAGGAGTGGCACCATTTCTGCTGGTGTATGGAAAAATGCCAAGAGGACCATTAACTATCTTAAAGGAAAGCTGGACCAAAGAAATAAATCTACCGCCAAACATTGGAGTACAACCAGCAAAGTACCTGAAGAACTTAAGAGCAGACATGGAGAAAGCTTTCATATTTGCTGAGAATTGTGCAGAGGAAAAGCAAAAACAATACGCTAGTCAATACAACAAGAGGGCCAAGGATAAAGAATTCGAACCAGGAGAAAACGTCATCGTCCTGTATCCAACGTCAACCAATAAATTGATCTCACGATGGCATGGTCCATGTACAGTGCTACAAAGAAGATCCAAGTATTCGTATCTGGTGGATATGAATGAAAACGGCCGACGAATCGTCCATGCCAACAAAATGAGGAAGTTCATCGCAAGAACATTATCGTGTGGTCTCATCGTGGAAGAGGACGACGAATTCGGATCAGTGGTAGAGCTACCATTGAAAGAAGACCATGCAGAGACGAAACAGAAATCGCTGCAATTGGACTATGAACAGATCGGACATCTTACGAGCGAGCAACAGAAACAGCTACTGGATGTACTGAACCGTTATGCAGACAGATTTTCGGACAAACCTGGATTATGTACATTGGTAGAACACGAAGTGGTGCTGAGACCGGACTTTCGAGAGAAAGAGTTCATGGCTTATCGAATACCGCTGATATACCGCGCAGAAGTGGACAAACAAATACAAGAGATGCTGAAAGCAAACATCATTCAACCGTCGTCGAGCAGAATGGCAAGTCCGCTGGTCATCGTCAAGAAGAAGGACGGATCCTTGAGACTCGCGTGCGACTACAGGTACGTGAATTCATATACTGAAAATTGTCGATATCCCATGCCGATCGTCAACGATGTGCTGAGCAAAGTCGGGAAATCCAAGTTCATTTCCGTTTTGGACTGTCGCAGTGCTTACTGGACTTGTCCTGTGAAGAAATCCGACCAATGGAAAACCGCATTCGTTACCCATAATGGACTGTACGAATTTACACGTGTCCCGTTTGGCATGATTAACTCTGGACGGACTTTTGTAAAAGCAATAAACATGATTTTGCAACCGATTAATGCATTTACTGAACCCTATGTTGATGACATTGCAGTACATTCTGATGATTGGAACATTCATTTGAAACATTTAGAATTGTTTTTGAAACAAATAAGACTGCATAATGTAACCTTGAACTTGAAGAAATGTGTGTTTGGTAAGAGTGAGGTGAAATTCATCGGTCACCTCATAGGATCTGGGAAGAAGATGATGAATCCAGATAGGATTGACAGTTTGATTAATTTAAAAAACCCTGAAACGAAGAAGCAAGTGAAGCAAGTGTTAGGATTTTTTGGTTTTTACAGACAATTTATTTGTAATTTTGCTGAAATTGCTAAACCATTAACAGATTTAACTAGTAAGCAGACACCTGAGAACATTGTTTGGACTGAGGACCACCAGAAGTCTTTTGATTCTCTTAAAGAAATTGTTTTATCAAATGTGATTTATACATGTTCGAGGTTGGCAAACCATTTAATTTGTACTGTGATAGCAGTGATTTTGCTGTTGGGGCTGTGCTGTCACAAGTGGACGATGAGGGGATAGAACGTCCCGTTTCATTTATCAGTCAGAAGCTGACAGATACCCAGAGGAGATGGGCGACGATTGAGAAGGAAGCCTATGCAATCATAATTATGGGCTTTAAACAAATTGAAAGAAATTATTATTGGTTCCAAGATTAATGTGTTCACTGACCATAATCCTTTAGTTTATTTGACTGAGTCAATGTCGAAGTCTGCTAAGTTAGTCCGATGGTCTTTATCATTGCAAAATTTTGACATTCTATTGAACTATAAGAAGGGAAAGCTGAATGTAGTAGCGGACTGCTTATCAAGATTGTAGTATAAGATATTTTGTGATTGCATTTAGTATAGGAATTGTTTGTATTTAGTTTAAGCATTATACGTTCGCTAATTTTTAAGATTAATTAGCTCTCTTCAAAAGAAAGGAAGGAGGTAATGTAAGCTAATTTAATCAGTGCACGACGATTGTCGTACAGCGACGCAGGTAGGCCAACTGCAAATTGGCGCGCGGCGTCTGGACAGGTGATTGTCTGGACAGCGCGTGATGTCTAGACGAGCGTACGTTGAGTGTACAAGGAGGGAGTGGAAGTGAAGAAGGAGTGTTGTGTGTTGAGAGCCGTTGAGATAGGCTGTAATAGTTGTTGTTGAGTTGCGATAGAGTAGACTGATGAAGGTAGTAGTCGTGTAGTTGTTATGATAACGCAAGTGTAGTCATTGTTGTGTTGTTGCTGATCGTTTTACTTTACATCGGATTTTGGAGTATAATAAGAAGACTTAAACACGTCGTCGTTGTTGGTTACAAAACAGCGAAAGTCTGTAGATTCTTTACCTAGCCATTTAGCTAATGAAACAGTTATCTAGGGATAGGCCTATGCTACCACGAACTTATACGAAGAAGCTTCCGAAGAGACTGATAGGAGGAGGTGATCACAAGGAGGTTATCACATTTACATTATACGTTCATTCATTCATTCAAGTATTTTTATATAGCGCCTCTTAAAAAGACTACTCATAGACTTAGACATCATGCATAGACCAAACAAATACATAAAATAGGCATAGGCACAAACACTCGCGTGCATACTATTTAAATACCATGGGTAATTATGCACAATGCATAGATCAGTCTACCTATGTTAGGATAGACGTCCGTCAGTCTAGGTCGGTCTCCAACTAAATAAAGTCCCGTGATCTGAAGTCAGCTTCACAAACTTTCGATAGATGGCGATCAGGTAATTAATATTAACCAATGATTTTGATCACAGCTGCCGCCTCCGAACTTCCTCGGAGCCTAGCCAGACTAACATCGGGAGGGGCCAGACCTGAACCAGACAGGCGTCAACTTGGACGCTAGCGGCGGCGCCAGGTGGCGTCAGCTACCAGGTAGATCGGACGCCCAGCGGAAGCTCATGAATATTTATGAAGTTCATGAATAATTCAGCAACCGTGCCTCGAGCGAATGGCTAGACGTCGATTGGGACATCGTTAGCAGTCGGCATTCAGAATGGGAGCGATTGGCCGAAATGTTTTTGCGGAATTCAGCGGAATAAAGTTTATCGGTTTTGTGTTTGTCTGTTTGGTGACGACTTTAACGAATTTCAGCGTTGCTTTTCAAGGTAGGTACATTGAGCGGTGTTATTAAGGTTGTTTTTCTTTTTTAATGGAGAGTTTTTTCGTAATTGTAAGATTGCGAAGTGATGTGCGCACTGCGCAGCGTCTCAATGGATCACCTGGCTGATTTTACTCTGCCAGTGCCAGTCCCAAGCCTGGATAAAGGAGGAGGGCGTCGCTAACGATCTCTGTTACCACACAGTGACGTTAAACAGCAAATGCATACACACCTGGTTGACTGTGATGTCTTGGGACGTTTTACAAAGACGCACGTGAAGAGGCGCTATAAAAATAGTCTTGCATGTGCAACTGCCTTATTCCTCCTTTGCAAAGTAATCAGTACGCGTGCCTTACAGATGAAGTCATAGAATTAGTGAAGTGATAGCCTACAGGCTACGTCAGATCTGTCCGAATGTATGCTATCTAATGTAAATACTAGACAACTAGTAGACGCGTTAGTTAAATAAGGTTAGTGAAAATATAGAACGATAATGACTCAGCATCCTTTTCATCGCCAAGAAGTAGTGTCGTTGAAGGGTCGCTATATAAATTCCCAAATGAATGAATGAGTGAATGAATGAGTGGTTGAATGAATGAACGAACGATTGAATGAACGAATGCTTGAACGAATGAACTGATGAATGAATGAACGAATGAATGAATGAGTGAATGAACGAATGAATTAGCGAATGAGTGAATAAATAAATGAATGAACGGATGAGTGAATGAGTGAATACTAAATGAATGAACGAATGAACGAATGAGTGAATGAATGAATGAATGGTTGAAATTATGAATGAATGAATGATTGAATTAATCGTTTTCTGTCCTTATGACGAGATAAGATCAATGGTTAAGTTTGACCATCATCCCTAGCGAGTGGAAGGCTGAGTCTGAGTCAGCCTCATGTTCTTCCATCCAGTGTATTACTTTTCAACCATTATACCCTGCTTAGCATGCAGACGTTTTTGTGTAGCATGAGAAGGTTCAAGCCCAGGGCTGGGAGTTGACACTCAGAGATTTAGATATCTCGGGCTAGCACGCATGAGACTCGGTGGCGCAAGCTACTTCGGAGCAACCTTGGGCAAGTTGCTTACCCATCATTGTCTGTGAGGAAGGCAACGGGAAACCACCTCACTCATCTCATCCCCAGGGGCGTAAAGCCAATGAACCTGCTTACGGGCAGAGAACCATCATCATCATCATCATCATCATCATCATCATCATCATCATCATCATCATCATCATCATCATCATCATCATCATCATCATCATCATCATCATCATCATCATCATCATCATCATCATCATCATCATCATCATCATCATCATCATCATCATCATCATCATCATCATCATCATCATCATCATCATCATCATCATCATCATCATCATCATCATCATCATCATCATCATCATCATCATCATCATCATCATCATCATCATCATCATCATCATCATCATCATCATCATCATCATCATCATCATCATCATCATCATCATCATCTCATCATCATCATCATCATCATCATCATCATCATCATCATCATCATCATCATCATCATCATCATCATCATCATCATCATCATCATCATCATCATCATCATCATCATCATCATCATCATCATCATCATCATCATCATCATCATCATCATCATCATCATCATCATCATCATCATCATCATCATCATCATCATCATCATCATCATCATCATCATCATCATCATCATCATCATCATCATCATCATCATCATCATCATCATCATCATCATCATCATCATCATCATCATCATCATCATCATCATCATCATCATCATCATCATCATCAAAAA
>OX243827.1:21590467-21601281 GCA_945859605.1 Lumbricus rubellus | reverse complement strand
ATTTTCCGGATTGTCGCGGGGATTATTGCTTGAGAGGGGTGGGGGTTGGTGGGGTGGGTGGGAATGGTGGTTTTCGTTTGACGTTGTGTTGCCCAATCATTAGTCGTTTTTTGCCGTCGCCGGATGGCGTTTTTAAGTGGCTGCGGGTCGGTTAAAATGGAGACGCGTTGACTGGGCGCTACGTGTTTGCGGGAGACACCGCTGGACGTTAAATGGCGTGGGTCCCATTTAATCGAGCGACAGCAGAGGCGGTGTGTGCTGTTTCACCTGATCAATTCACTTAACCCTTTAATGCTGGAGGGTATAGGATTTTCCATACCATTTACTACCATCTCGACATTAAAGGGTTAAATGAGAGGTTTTTTCGAAACCGTATGAAGTCGGTTCAACACGGTAGTCGTACTGGAGGCTCTGATACTGGTGTGAAGTTCATTAAAATGGACAGGGGTGCTGAAGTATCTCACTCGATCAATTCGGTAAACAATGGACAGGGTCGTCTTAGCGTGGTTTCTTCGCAGGGGACGATGAAGTGATGGCCACACTTCGTTTATAAAAGATTCAGTTCAAAAGATGCTGTGAATTTAGATTTCAGACTGATTGCTGCACTTGGTTTTATAGGCAATTAACGCAAACCTTTAAATTGTTTACTTGTTAAGCTTAATAATTGTAACCTGCAACATTGCAGGCATCAGGTTGTGGAGTCATAATTACTAATAATTAGGCTATATAGATTGCACTACACTGTGGGGTGCGGTGGTGTAGTGGCCCTATAGTAAGTATGTTCGTCGCCTTGCAGCCGAAGGGTTGCAGGTTCGAATCCACATCAAGTCGCCGCGTATGGACCTTAATTATTGGGCAAGTCCTTCTCTCGCAATTCCACAGCGTTTCGGCGTGAAACTTCGATGCAATGTCCGCTCTGCAGTCGGGAGCGCCCCTGAGTAGAGAGCTTGCAGGGGCGCTATAACAAGTGCACACACAAACAAACAAGCAAACTACATTACTACACTTCTATAATTATCTTTACACAACTCACCCCTTATAAAAAGAAGAAATCAGTCAAGTGTGAAATGAACGATCGTCTGACATATAAGCAGAACGAAAAGACGAGTCCATGTTTCGGGAAGAATTTGTTTTAGGTCCGTGAGGGCTGGGGTGGGTGAGGGGAAGATGTGGGTGGGAAAGATGGTGGGGGGAAGAGAAGACGTGATGAGTCGAAAGGCTGCAAAGAGTGATGAGCTGCAAGAAGAGTAGTGGCCAGCGGCTTTAATCTGGGAATTCTTGGACGGTCGTTAATCTTTTCCAGAAGACGATTCACAGTATATACAGTAGCATTGACGGAACTATAGCGTTGGAACTGGACTGAAGCCCCCAACATATGCTTCAGTCCCTCAACCCCACTACGGGCTCGTTATATCGCACACGATATAATATGATTCTTATAATACTTGGCTGTGTGATAATTGTGGAAAAATAACTGTGGGTTTGGATTATGATCCTTTTGGAATTGGGGTTTGAAAAACAGACTTTACTATGGGATTTTATAGGAAAGACTGAGGTGTGAAACCTCCAACCCTGGTAATTCTCACTCTGGGCTTGAGTCCTCCAAACGAAGACCTATAGTTAGGCCACTGCACAGTAGGCATTGTCGCCTATCAGTTTTAATTTGTTTTACCTCAAAGAGAACTTCAAATGAGGTGATGAATATTCAAATAACAGATGACGATAATAAAAATAATTAATTTTACGATGGAATGCTATCAAAAAAATTTGACGACGTAATTTGCATGGCTGCGTAAAACGCTAATGACTCACAGGTTATAATTTCACATATTTTTGTTCCACTTTGTCACAGGACTACTTAGTACTTCTCATGACCTATATGATCTCACCCGAACAGTGAGTAGGCCCATAGGCGTAGGAGACGGGGGTCCAGGGGGAGCAAATGCCCCCCCAAATTTCGGGCAAGTCGGATTTTTCGGGCAAGCAGACCCGGAAAAAGAAAAAAAGTTTTAATTTTTTAAAACTTTTAAAAATATTTTCCGGGTCTTCTTGCCCGAAAATTCAGACTTGCCCGAACAAAAAAAGGTCGTCCGACCTTTCGGGCAAAAAATAACGGGACATTTCAGAAGATTTCGGCCGGACGACTAAAAAAGGTCGTCAGAATTTTCGGGCAAACGTAACGGGAATTTTTCTTAAGATTTTGGCCGGACGAAAAAAATTTTTTTCGGGCAAAGTCTCATTTTTGCCCCCCTAACGCTGAAATGTCCCCTACGCCTATGAGTAGGCCTATAGGCCTAATAGGTGTTGTGCAGGCATCATCACTGTGTATTTGACTACCTGCATTTTCTGGAAGGTCCTACGCGTGTTTCACGAGGTTAAAATTACGAAATTAAATTTTGCAAGACAGTTCTAAGTGCTTAATATAATTATTTTAATAATGGTTCCTTCAGTCCGTGCATCGAAATGTCTTTAAATTGAAATGACGACAATGCTCGCACGATAACAATGCGCAAAGAAACACACGCACAAGCACACACACACACACACACATAATGTATATGTACAGATTCATAAAATAATATATGTTTGAGGTTATAACACACAGCATACAACGTCTGCGTATACGAGCTCCCATAAATATATAATAGCCTAGAACTGTGTGTATCCTTTATACAATGATACATCCACTCTTTCAAAATTACTGCATATATCCATCGTGTGTATACCCACTTGAAACCGATAGACAGACAGACACACACAGACAGACAGACAGACAGACAGAGAGCTGTGCTAAAAAAATGAGCAGTACTCATAATTACGATGCAGGGCTGATGCCGCTGAAGTTGCAGCAGCAGTAGCAGGAGATGATGGGGGATGGGGATGAGGATGGGGATGATGAGGGGGTAGGGAACCTATGATCGGCTTTTGTCTGCTGTGTGTAGCCAGGCTGCCGGGCTGCCATAACGGTGCCGGTTACTGCAAATTGTTTGAAGGGATGAATTCTAATAGGCCATCATGCTGCACAGCCATAAATCCAAATATACGTTGACGGTGGAAATATCAATTTCGGGATGATGGTGGTTATGGTGAGCGTGGTGTTATAGTGGTCCGTGGTGTTATAGTGGTTCGTGGTGTTATAGTGTGGTGCGTGGTGTTATAGTGGTCCGTGGTGTTATAGTGTGGTCCGTGGTGGTTATGGTGAGCGTGGTGTTACAGTGGTCCGTGGTGTTATAGTGGTCCGTGGTGTTATAGTGGTCCGTGTTGTTATAGGGGTCCGCGGTGTTGTGGTGGTCCGTGGTGTTGTGGTGTGCGTGGTGTTACAGTGGTCCGTGGTGTTATAGTGGTCCGTGGTGTTATAGTGGCCTGTGGTGTTATAATGTGGTCCGTGGTGTTATAGTGTGGTCCGTGGTGTTATAGTGGTTCGTGGTGTTATAGTGGTCCTTGGTGTTACAGTGGTCCGTGGACGGTGGTGTTATAGTGGTCCGTGGTGTTATAGTGGTCCGTGGTGTTATAGAGGTCCGTGGTGTTATAGTGGTCTGTGGTGTTATAGTGGTTCGTGGTGTTATAGTGTGGTCCGTGGTGTTATAGTGGTTCGAGGTGTTATAGTGGTCCTTGGTGTTATAGTGGTCCGTGGACGGTGGTGTTATAGTGGTCCGTGGTGTTATAGTGGTCCGTGGTGTTATAGTGGTCCGTGGTGTCATAGAGGTCCGTGGTGTTATGGTGGTCCGTGGTGTTATAGTGGTGCCAGCGAGAAAGATACTTTCCTGCTGCCAGGTCAACGGTTCGCTGCTTCGTAACTTCCGGTCATTCGCATTTGTGCCGGGGGAGGGGGGAAAGAGGAAAGGTTATTGGGACGAGGCAATTGGAACAGCAAAGAAATTTATTCACGACTAGAAGATGATTCGGATTATTATTTGCATGGAGTCGGTCTATCGTTTGAAGTGTGACGAAAAAATGATCATCTAGAAGAGCAGAAAGGGCTCATCTAGTTCTGAAGTGGTTCATCGATGACTATACAAAGAAGGCAGATAAACCACTTTATAGAACTAGATGAGCCATGAATTTCGTCGCCTGACAATTATCTTGTCGTATGTCCATTTTTTTTCAAAATCGAGTTTAGACTTGTTTTGTAGCAAAAATTGTTTATCTTTCTTCACTGTTAACCGTTAGGAGATACGACGAGTCGTTTTAAAGATATTCAACGAAAACTACTTGTCGTATGTCCATTTTCAGCATACACTTTGTCGTATCTCCTATTTTATTTTTGTCGTATCTCCAGTACCGCATCACGGTTAAAAGTACATTGTCGTATGTCCAGAGAAAGCTCGTCGCTGATTGGACGATAAGGAGATACGACATCAATACACTGCCACTTCGTGGTATCATAGTGTCGTACCGTATGTCCAGAGAATAAAAAAAACATTCTTTTATTTAGAAAAGGGTATTAAACTTGCGAAAATTGAAACGAACAAAGTCGCAATTGATTGTAGGCCTATATTGCTTTCTTTATTATTTCATATTTTTATAAAAATGTATCACGTCAGGATGACTTGCAATTGATTTAAATCCATTTTTATGCAACATTTTCAAAAATTTCACAAAAACCATTCTAAGTTTCAGTTTAATTTTAGTGCAACATCCTTTAATTAATGTCGATGCTTTAATATGACGTCTTTGCTTGAAGTTTTATAGCACTGGATATATTTTTTTTGCGTCCAAAGTTGCGAAACTTCGACCTCGTTTTTCTCGGAATTCACAAAAGTGGACATAAAGTAAGTAAAGTCCTATCCCGTTCCATGAGGAACATAGGGAGGCGCTCATTTCCTTTTCCATAGCCCTGAGCCAGCAACGGACGAATCCCAAGGTCCTGGACACGGGGCCAGTGTATCGCAGGACATGCTGTTTACTTCCCAGCTTACGCCGGTACCAAATTATACTGCTTGGTGACAGAGGCACGTGTGCGTAAACAACTTGCCCAAGGTCGTTACCCGGAGTCGAACCCGCAACCTCCTGCTTTGTGAGCGGACGCGTTACCGGTCTGCCACCAGGTCAAGTGGACATACGACAAGATAATTGTCAGGCGACGCATTATTAATTGAAGGATAGAAAACAATAGCGATGATGATCAGTGCATTGCAAAAATGTAAATATTTCAATGAATCTTTGTTAATTCAAGACAAATCGCTAGTTTTCTCCACGCTTCGGTGCCGAACTGTTAGGATTAAAGAGATTTAACAGAATTTGGAGAATGTCTTAACGAGATTTATAGTTGGCTAGGAACAAAGGTCGAGCGCTGAGACTTTCACGAAGAAGAAGAAGAAGAGGAAGAGGAAGACGAGGAGGGAGGAGGAAGAGGAGGAGGAGATGAATGAGGATAGAAGGAGGAAGAGGAAGAGGAGCAGAAGGTGAGAAAGTGGAAGAGGAGGAAGAAGAGAAAGAAGTCGAGAAAAAAGAACATTAGGAGGAAAAAAGGGGTGGAAGATGAGGGGAGGAAGAAGATGAGGAGGAAGGCGATGAGGAGGTGGAGGAATGGGAGTAGAAGGTGAATAGGTGGAGTGGAGGAGGAAAACAGGAGGAGGAGTAAGAGAGGAAAACAGAAGGAAAACGTAGAGAATGGAAGATGAGGAAGAAGAGGTGGAGGAGGAAGAGGAGAGCACGAGGTATAGTGGAAGAGAAGCAGTATGCGGAGGAGGAAGAGGAAGAAGAGGAGGAGGAGGTGCAGAAGGCGGCGGAGAAGGAAGGGAAGCGGAGGAGCAAAAGGAGGAGCAAAAGAGGAAGAGAAAAAAAGAGGAAGATGGTGAGGAGGATTGCATGACGAAGAAGAAGAAGAGGAGGAAGAGGAGGAGGAGGAGGAGGAGGAGGAGGAGGAAGAGGAGGAGGAGGAGGCGGCAGTGGAAGAGGAAGGGAAGGAGAATTAGGAAGAAGAGGAGGAGATAGGGGAAGTTAGAGAGGAGAGAATGTCGAGGAAGGAGGAAGAAACGTTTCTCAGGGCTTAACATGATAAATGCAAAGCGCGCGGATACACCGACTGGATCAGCATAAACTGAAAACGGAGAAAAATGATTCAATGCTAAAAGATTGTTCATTGACGCAGAAGACGAGGAGATGGCGAGCGCTTATAAAATCCGATCTCATCTTAATGATTTAGCTGTAAGCCACGTGAACTGTCGTCATCATCATCGTCGTTGTTGTCATCATCATCGTCGTCGTCATCATCATCATCATCGTCGTCGACATTGTCGTCATCATCATCGTCGTCGTTGTCGTCATCATCATCGTCGTCGTCGTCATCATAATCATCATCGTCGTTGTCGTCATCATCATCATCGTCGTTGTCGTCATCATCATCGTCGTTGTCGTCGTCATCATCATCATCGTCGTCGTTGTCGTCATCATCATCATCGTCGTCGTCGTCGTCGTCATCATAATCATCATCGTCGTTGTCGTCATCATCATCATC
This sequence comes from Lumbricus rubellus, assembly GCA_945859605.1. Taxonomy (NCBI): domain Eukaryota; kingdom Metazoa; phylum Annelida; class Clitellata; order Crassiclitellata; family Lumbricidae; genus Lumbricus; species Lumbricus rubellus. The sequence continues at coordinate 21,594,821 of OX243827.1, read as the reverse complement.
GTCGTTGTCGTCATCATCATCGTCGTTGTCGTCGTCATCATCATCATCGTCGTTGTCGTTATCATCACCGTCGTCGTTGTCGTCATCATCATCGTCGTCGTTGTCGTCATCATCATCGTCGTCATTGTCGTCGTCATCATCGTCGTCGTTGTCGTCATCATCATCATTGTCGTCGTTGTCATCATCATCGTCGTCGTTGTCATCATCATCGTCGTAGTCGTTGTCATCATCATCATCATCATCTTCGGACTTCCGGTTATAATATAAGGGCGCGTTTTGTCTCTGTATTCTGCAGCGTTAGTTTTTCTCTGCATTTTATCTCCATTCGATATTCGTAATAAATGATGGAATTATGAGTGAACGTCGTTATAACCGGAGACGAGACTTTTTCGTCGTTGTTCCGCTGGTTCGCTTGAGATGGACGGTGTGGAGGCGTTGTAGACGTGGGTTGGAACGGAATGGGGATATTATACCCAAGCGGACGAACGCGAGTTTAGGGGGAAATGGGGGTGGGGTGGGGGTGATCGCTCTTTGGGAGGCCTCGAAACACACCCATGGCACACTGATACATGTATACATGCACGCATATATATATATATACACACACTCGTACATACGCATGCGCGCAACCACACACACATACAAACACTGTAGTAAATGCATGCGTACACTCATACATACACACGCATGCGCGCGCACGCACACACAGTGTCACACACACACACACAGTGTCACACACACACACACACCCACACATACACTAAAATATGCATAATCAGACACGATTGCACACACTTTAATACGCTTTAAAAACGCTCACAAATGCACAGTATGTGGCCCCATGCATGGCCACATGCATACTGCAATGCACACTGTACAGTGTACACACTTGCGTATACTGCATACATGATCCGTATATACGAGATGACAAACGTGCAGTGGTCTTCATTGTCAAGTCTGGTTAGCATTGTCAAGTATGGATAGCATGCAGTGGGGTATAGAATGAAAAGTCTGCTTAACCTTTCTGACTCAATCGCTGTAAATCCGTGTTATTGCCCAATCAGTCTGCCACATATCGATTGCTTCGAGCGTTGCTTCAGCCTTTGTTTCATGCCTCCTCCTCCTCCTTCTCCTCCTCTTCCTTCTCCTCCTCCTCCTTCTCCTCCTCTTCCTTCTCCTACTCTTCCTTCTTCTTCTCCTCCTCATTCTCCTCTTCTTCCTCGTCCTCCTTCTCCTGCTTCTCCTTCCGCTCTTCTCGCTCCTCTTCTTCCTCCTCCTTCTCCTACTTCTTCTTCACTTCATCTTCCTCCTCGTCCTTCTCCTCCTCCTCCTCCTCCTCTTCCTCCTTCCGCTCCTCCTCCTACTTCTCGTACTCCTCATCCTCATCCTTCTCCTCCTTGCCTTCATAATCAGGTTTATTTCCATACAGCCTGGCAGGGAATCTGACCCCACGTTTTATGCTGAACTCCGAAAAACCGTATACGCCTCTAAAGTCCCATTGTTTATGTTATAAATGAAACCTACCACAGAGCACTGTGTGCAATGTGCATGTGCGTTCGCGTGTGTGACTGTGTGTGTTTGCGAGTTAGTGTGCTTGCGTCTGGTTGCACTTGCGTATACGCTATATACATGGACGTTTGTAGTTGTAAGACTTGTAAGTGTATCGTTTTATTGTATCATTATTGCATGTCTTTTGTTATGATCGTTTGCATGAGTGGGTGCCACGCCATACCAGACTCTCGTATGCACGGAATAATAATAATTATTGGAACAGTTATTAAGATACATTTTGACACATTTAGTTTTAATCAACGAGCTTGTACAACTGATTACAGCAGAGGCTATCACCAAAACAGCAACCCACTTAATATGTTGTAGGCTAATTAATTTTCCTGTCTGCGAACAGTCAATCACTGTCAGTTTACCATTTCCGATGAAATACTGAGATTAGTCTCGGCTGTGGCTGCTCAACCGTGAATGTTCGTGCCAACCATTTAAGAGATATTATTGAGTGGGTCACATCTTCAGGGTCAAAACTAATGAATCAAGTAGTCCAATTTAGTCCAATTTAGTCCAATTTTGGTCCAGAAACCTAGAGTTAGTCCGTAGCTGTACCAGCAAGTACCATTAATCATGACACAGTCGGCTAATAACTCGGCATGAACTCTCTTGGAAAATATAGGCACGTGTATCTAAACAGCTTGAACGAACACCCGGTGTTAGCAAGCCGTCCAATTCCCAGGAAAACCGGTAAATATCACTGCTTGCAGTAGGATTTGTTTTAGCTGCGCGTTACATATGTATGATAGTTGCTTTTCAAATTTCCTATGAATAAAGTTTTCTGCTATTATCCAGATTTCAAGAAACTGAAAGTAGGTTGCAGAAATAAGATTTTGCTGGCACGATAAGCGGGTACCGTACCTTGCACTGTCTTGGTTTTCTAGTGTTACCAGTAGGCGCTTTAGAAATTTGGAGATTACGATTTTGATTACAGGATAGTTAAGACTACAACATTAATGCATAATAATTATTCATACTCGACTCATATTCATATGATTATCCCGACTCATCGGATTCTCCACCTTCCAATTCTCGACCTAAAATTTATCACACGCATTTCAGCAGTTGCTCTATACTCCGCGTTGACACCTGCAGAGAATTGAACTTGGACCTCCTTACCTCCTTCGGAGTAACCTTTTGGAAACCCTTCTGACTGGACGACGGGGTGCTGGTTAATAAGCTGGTGCCCTTCACTCGGCTTTCAAATAGCGCTTTAAAAGTCTGGAGTTTACAGTTATGATTAAGTAGAATCCTAACTTTGCAGATTTTACAGGCAATTTTACAGGCATTAGAATGTGGACGGACAGATTAGGCCTACAATTACATTATTACATGAGGCTGTGCAAAATCCTATAATATCTGTAACACAACTCAGTGAACTTACCCCTTATAAATATTATGCAGCTCAGTTGTTATTCTTCGCATTCAAATGATTCAATGATTTATTTCTTGTAATTAATTTTATGAGAAACTTTATCGCTTGCCAACTTTGAACCGTATGCAAAGAGAAGATTATTGTATAGCCTAATACAGAAAAAGATCGAGAACGAGTGAAAATCTCAGAAGATAACAGAACAAAGAAAGGACATAAAAAAGAGAATTTAATGCTGTCGTGAAATTTTTATGGTCATGAGACTCATGACTCATGGCTGGATTTTTCAATTTTCTTTTGTGATTGGAAAAAAATGTTATCGACTGACTGACCGATCATATCTGCATGGAGGTCTCCTTCATGTCACGGGTATTTCCATTGATTCTTTGGACCATCGTCTGCGTCTTATCCATTGTCGGATCTATAGGGCCTACTCGAGTAAAATCTATAGATCTCCGTGGTCGAACTGTTAGGGTGTATTCACTGATGCTGGGCAGTACCGAATTGGTGATTAACTGATTAAAGTTGGGGATCGGTGTAGTAGTGGTAATTTCGGTGACTTGCAGCCGGACGGTTGCAGGTTCGAATTCACCTCAAGCCGCAGCGTATACGGACCTTGGGCGAGTCCTTCACTTGCAATTGCTCAGCGCTTCGGCGTGAAACTCCTCTGCAGTGTCCTCGCTGTAGTCGGGAACGCCTCTGAGTAGAGAGAGAGCTTGAAGGGGTGCTATGGCAAATGCGATAAATAAAATTGGATCAGCTATATTCGGCCGACGATGAAGATGATTAAAACTACAGTATTGGAAACAATTTTATATCAAACTGCAACAACTGACTAATAATGATGACCGCAATGAATGTTAATGATGACACACGGGTATGTGTAATAAAATACATGAAAGTTTTTGGGGCATGTTGATATGGAAGGCGTTTCGACATGAACAAGAGAGATGCAGCAGCTTTCTTATAAAGAAGCTGCATCAGATTCCCGAGAAATGCGCGGATTCCACCAAGATCAGATGATGTATACGAGATATATCACGGACCAGGTATTCTTTACCTCAGCAGCTAGCGGTGTCTGGGCCAAGAATGTCAGCATATAAGACTTCGCGGGACGCCGAGAAGCAGGCAGGGGAAGATGCGGACGGGGCTTGGCGGGGCGGGGCTTAGCGGGTCGGGGCAGGGCAGAGGGCGCCAGACGATCACCCACTAAGAAGGATTTTTGGGGATCATATACTGCACTTGGTGGAGATGATCAGAGATGGCGCTAATCACATAAAACCTGACAACGAACGGCATTTTCGAGGTTTCATGTTTTGTGGATGCATGATGTATGATATTGATGGTGATACCCGGTAAGTGCTGGATGAGGGACACGGTAGCCGGTTGGATAAAGTTCTTCGTCGGTTACCTGCGGAGGAT
>OX243827.1:21392967-21585467 GCA_945859605.1 Lumbricus rubellus | reverse complement strand
AGCACACACGCACACACTCACACGTGCGTATAATATGTAACCAAGTTTATTGCTCAAAGAAAAAAACATATTCTAGATGTCATCTCATCATTCAGCAAGCAAGTAATCAGTTGAACACAAAAATGGAACCCAGAAGGGACTCCTTTGGTCTCCCTTGGTGGGGCCACCTATGTACTTAACATGTTATTTATGGCATGCAGGCGATATGGTTTCTGATCTGTATTTGTGTGTAGATATGTTTATGTGCACACTGCACACCCATATATATATATACCGTCTAATACATATTTCCATATATATATATATATATATATATATTTTATACGACCATATAATTATATACATCCACACGTGTAAACGTATAGTGTGTAGTTTATGTAGTGTTCATATCTCACCAATTTATATGTCCGTCTGTCTGATTGGCGCTGAGCATGGTGTGGTGTGGCCGATATCAATCCAACGGCTGATCTATAATGGATGTTGACACTTAATCTAAGCTGTTGAAAGATAAACTGTGACTAGAAACAGGTAACAGACTTGTTTACACTGCAGCTGTAGTCTCTCTCCTCGGAATTAGAAACCTCCTCCCTCGATTGGCGTACAAATATATGCTAGAGAAGAACATTCCACTCGCACCTTTCTATCATTGTAATTGTAACTGTAAGCTTCAAACCATCCTCTCTTTACAAGCTCACCGCATAATCCTTCAGAGACTATTATATTGACTCCTTTCGGCCAGGAAATGTTTAGAACTGCACAGCCTCTTCTTTCACTAAATTTCCATCCTCCATTATAAGTTAATTCTAATCGGAGAACAATGATTTTAAAAAACACTTTTACTGGACTGGTGTGCTTCTATAGAATAGGCTACAACTGTATACAAATCCATTTGGAACTGCACATTATTTTTGTGTACAAATGCATGCTAAAAGGTCTTGTTTTTGCCGATGATGTCCAAACTTGTGTCCATGGATCTTTTTTCTACTCAGCTCCCTCTTGCTCTAGTAAAATTGAGGCTTTCTCAGAGTTTCTCTCAAGATCTTCATCTTTCGATATCTTCTAATATTGTCTTTCCTTAATCAAACTCCCCCCGAAACCCAGCTGCTTTGGTTTGGCACTCCTTGCAGCAACTCCAAAACTTGACTATTCATTATACACCAGAAATGTTTCTCTTTTTTTTCGTATAGTGTCCGAGAACTGTACTCCTGTAGGTGTCACGCTATAGATAGTTCTCTTACAAGTACTACTTGGATATGAAGCAACATGGAACTGTAAAATATGACTTCTAAATCACCTGTCAGCGTACAACAACTGATCTGAATATTTGCGGAGTAGCATCTAAATCATCCTCGTATAGTGCTGTTCGGTTTGCGGTGTGTTTGGTTTATCAGCGACGAGCAGAGTGTGAAATTATTCGCGATATGGACTCTCTTCGTATATTGATTCTATGATATAGAATAACCTTCGTATATTCTACGACTTTGTTTGTTTCCCACTATTTACGATCTCACGTTGCGAAGAATATGGACGATCGTGGAAAGAATCTCGCATGCAGTTGCCCCACAGTCCCCCTGCATGCAGTTGCCCCACAGTCCCCCACTGTATGCTTTGCGTGGATGATTAAGAGATGGGATCAGCAGCGAAGCAAGCGTGATCATAAAACTTTCCATGTGGACGTCTTCCCAATAGCCATTGGTCATGCGCCTCCCTGCCTGTGTATCAGAATGACAGGGATTAGGCCTATATTAATAGTTTTTCAGATTAAACCATTTCGACAATTTTATGCTCATCCATTTGTACATTGAGTATTATTTGGAATGGAGGAAAGATACGAGAAACCTGTTTCGTCTCAACTCTTTTATTTCCTTAATAAAACTGACTCCAGTAAACGAATATGATCCTTTTGAATGAGTCGTTATTTTCGATAGCAATTTATTGTAGTGCTATCGTGCAGCAGGGTTCAATATTCTAATGTTGGCATTTATAAACAGGTTCAATGCGGTTGAATTTCAGTCGGAATTTTCATTTTATTGACTTGTATGATCGCCTTTGGAGCAAACTTGATATAGGTTTATTTCAAGTTCAGTTAAAATTTAAGTCATATAAGCTTAATTATTTTGATTTATTTTTGCATAATTTCATGGTCTTAATCTGATTGTGTTTATTTTAGTGTGTTAATTTTATGACATTAATTTTACGGCGTTAATTTTACTATGCATCACTGTATGGAGTTAATTTTGCGGTGTAATGTTGTGGTGCCTTTTTGTGGTGCTATTCATACGGTGTTAATTATTTTGCGGTGATTATTTGGTGGTTGTGATTCTGACGTTCTGTGTTGTCAATTATACGGTGTTAATTTTGTGGTGTAAATATTATGGTGTTAATTTTGTGGTGTTGATTTTGCAGGTTTAATGTCATGGTGTTAATTTTAAGGCGCTCTGTTGTTGCATTTCAGTGACCGTCTTAGACACCACGAACACCGAATCTTTGGACTGGGTGACGTACTTCAAGGGCGAAAGTGACGGACGACGAGGGGTAAGTCAAAGTTTGCCAGCAGTATACTGGCTTTGTGTAAATCTTCATTTACATACGTAGGCTACAGACATATAAGAAGTCTATGTACATTTGAGTTTGATGACGATGATGGTAATCATGGTCGTTGTTACGATAATGATGATGATGATGATCACAATCATGTGGTGAGCATCATGATGATGGTGACGATCAATGAAACAATATTGATGGTTATGATGATGACGATGACGATGACGATGACGACGACGACGACGACGATGACGACGACGACAACGATGACGACAACGACGATGATGATGAAGACGACGATGACGACGACGACGATGACGATGACGACGACGACGACGATGACGATGACGATGACGACGACGACGACGATGACGACGACGATGACGATGACGACGACGACGACAATAACTATGATTCTGAACATGATCATCATCAATATGATAATGCTTATCACGATCTCGGTATTGATGCCGCTGTCAAACACACGACTCCATTGTGAAAGATCTCTGGTTGATGTAAAGCAACTGATGGAGGGAGGATGAAACTGATGCCTATACTGCTGCTGCTGCTGCTGCTGCTGCCGCCGTTGATGACTCACTTGAAGCTTTTTGGAGCTGCGTATGAAATTACATCTTGATGCTGTAACGCGGCTGACTGACAGACGGACGGCTGTCTTGCTTTAGTTCCGTAATAGTATAGTGCTTGCTTCCCTTTGCACTCAATGATCTGATTCCTCTGTTTACTGCCAAAGCTCATAATATTTAAGACACGGGATTTTGGCAGACGTTGAGTTGTGGAGTTAAGGGGTTAAACATGGTGGATCGTGGATGAAATATTTTGCTCCTTATCTGTTTTACTTTTGACTTCTGTAGCAACGGTGACTTTCCCCCCCCCCCCCCAACTAAGGGGTACTTGGAGTATAGTGTGGTGTTCAATGCGTTAATTAAATAATTACGAATTCTACGCGTTGCTGTTTACTAGGGCTGTTGATTAACAGTAGCGGCGGCAGGGGGGATAGGCGGGGCTAAGCCTTCCCAGAAATATACGATCCATTTTTTCATGTAAAAATGGCAAATTTCAACGTTCAGCCCCCCAAACAAAATTTGAAGCTGATGACTAAAAAAGGTCGTCAGAAATTTTGGCGAAAAAAAAGGAAAATTTTCCGCAAATTCAGCCCCCAAAACTGAAATCCTGGCGCCACCACTGTTGATTAATCGCAGTTAACGCTCGCGATTAACGCGTAACATTTTTTCACGATTAACTCGATTAAAATTTTTAATCGCGATTAAATTTTAATCGCAAAGACCACTTTTAGGTAGAAAATAATTTTCCGAACGCTACAACGCGTCGGCTAAATTAAAATGTCAAAGCCTAAAATCTTTGGCCGAGATTTGACTTAATTCACGGAGGTGGTGTGGGCGCATTTCACGGCAACAAGAACCATTACCTGTTAATCCTAATTTCTAAGTAGGGTCTGTCAGTTTACCTTTAAAACGGCAGATAGGTCTGCGTTAGCGTGCAAACACTTTAAGTAGGAATTTAAATAGCACACCTAACACTCTTGTAGGCCTATTATAGCATACACGCACGAAGCATGCTTTGCTTTTTTGTCATCCGCGCCCTTTTCTTTTTTGTAAAATCGTCATAATCATCTTGGCCTTTGATCTCACATCCTTTTGTTTGTGAAAAAATAATCTGTATAGCCTATACATGTATAAGTCATGGCATGTTAACAGAATTGGGCGGACCCATGACTCATGAGAAGTACAACTTCATTGGTAATGCTCTTGCTTTGAGGACAGCAAGGGATAGACCTTTGAACATAGTAAACGATCAGGATATTCAAACACACAATGCTATTTTATCAACATGATGATGTTTATATAGCATAATTGCCCTATTAAAAAGGTATCTAACGTCACCATAAACTTGCCCAGTGTTTTGCAACATTATAGCCTACGACTACCATTTACCTATTACTACCTACTATTTGATTACCATGCAATTACAACATGTCTTGAATTGGTTGCCGAATAAAAGATGTTATGTTATGTTACCATTTGTGGGGCGCGGTGGTGTTTTATTCAGCTCAGCTAACTCAGCCTAACTGTGGTAGGCCATGTCTCCAGCACAGCTCTCCACACTCGATAATTCATCGAGTTCAAATCCGGATATTTGAGGACATTATTTTGTTCTTCGCAATGAAACAAGGACAATTATAATAATTCTGATGTTCAGTCAACTTCCTTCTTGAGAGGCATATTTAACTTTCATTAGGGGCACATTTCTTAAGTCTCAATAAATAAACTCTTGATTTCTCCACTTCATCAGAATTAAGCGGTGATTATGGCTTTAACTTCAGGACCTTGCTCACGATGCGTGCTACAATATTCTGACAACATACATGTACATGTATAATTGTATATGCATCAATCTTTACCCGGCTGCGCACAGATCATAATTTCTTCAGCTGTGCAAAATGTACTGATCCTGAATCCGCACTACCCTTGCCCAGTCCTTAACTGCAGGACCGGGCGTGGGGTGGGATGGGGTGGATTGGGGGGGGGGGGGATGAGGGGCTGGTCGATCGGGTCACGAACGGGATTCGCTGGATTGGAAGATGTTTGGCGACTGGTCAGAAGTTTGATCAGATAATCGTCCTCAAGATCTCGCCGCCGCCGCTGCTGCAAGTGATTGATCGTCTGCAATGGTTGACAGCAACGAAGGAATATCAATACAGTCGAGCGAGAATGCGATGTCGAAATGACTCGGACTTATAATGCGATGTCGAAATGACTCGGACTTGTAATGCGATGCCGGACGAGAGAAACAAACGCGTCCTCCATTCCTAACCCAATGTTAATTAACTTTCGCTTCAAACCATGGATGAACCGTTTTTGCCGAACGACGTCGTCACATCTCGTTCCGCTGACCTATGAACCAATTTCGGATGCCTGGTCAATACTCAATCGACGGGGGTAAATTAGTGGGTGGGGTAGGCTATGTATCAGTGGTTCCCAACCCTTTTTCACTTTAGGGCCACTTTTTCTAAGTTGGAGGACACGAGGGCCACTTTTTCTTAGATAAACGACATTTGGGCATTTAGAGGGCCACAGTTGATGCTAAAATTTAATTAACTAAAAGCATATGAAATTGTTGTAATTGATTCTAAATAGAATGTTTGATGTTATTATTTTATAGACGTGAAAATAAAATAATTTGTAATAGAAAATAATTATAAAATAATTATATGTTCTGTCCTGTCCAAACTGTCAATTTTTCATATATTTTTTTAATTCTTTGAATGATAAGGGTCATTTTTTGAGGTCTTGCGGGCCACGGGTTGGAAACCGCTGCTATAATTATGTTCTTGGTAGTTTCCACATAAGTCCGCTGTATAATTATACACGTCTCTTGCATCCGAAAGTAATTTTTATTTGCTTCTTAATCATGTTTGCTAAACTTTTCGTAGCCGCTGACGTTGCAATGCGTTTGACGGCTACAGGGAACGTCCATTAATCACACCGATGACTTAGCCTACTATTAATGTTTTTCAACTAGCGCACAATATTTATTTTAGCTGAAATAATATTTGTTAGGAGTAGGAGGAAACTGGCGTTTCTCTAACGTTTTTGGTCTACGACAAAACACTCTATACAGTCTACAGTTTTAGTGTTGATCTCGCAAAATGGCGATCATTTTATAAGGTGTACGTAATATAGCCTGAGGGTGTCCAATTGTCCATTTCATTCAAAAGTCTATAAATTTCTGCCGCAACTGAACACACACAGAGTCACAAGCTCGCATGCACACACAATACCATGCACGATTGTACATTGTATACGCACACACAACGTAACCTATTATAACTTTTGGAGCTCTCATATATAGACTTTCACCGCTCAGAGTAATTTTAGGCTTATATAGGTGTGTAAGAAGTTTCAGAGCGAGCAGTTACTTTTATTTCTTTAGATCTAGATGAGTATAGATATGGGTTGAAAACTTCAGCACTTAGGTCAGTTTAAATATAAGCATAAGTATAAGTACTGTAACAGTACACAGTGCACACCTTGCATGTACCAGGCCTATGAGTTCGAAAACGTATTGCTTTATGAAACTTCGTCGCGGGCTAGAGAGAGAGAGAGAGAGAGAGAGAGAGAGAGAGAGAGAGAGACAGACAGACAGACAGACAGACAGACAGACAGACAGACAGACAGACAGACAGACAGACAGACAGACAGACAGACAGACAGACAGACAGACAGACAGACAGACTGACAGACAGACAGACAGACAGACAGACAGACAGAGATCAATCAAGCAGGGTATAAGTGTATAGTGTATATAGTGTATATAATATATAGTGTATAGTGTATATAGTGTATATAAAATAAACAATTGTTATTTCGACTAGAATAACAATCTTTCGACCGAACGAACGTATAGCGTCGTAGTACCTGCATGTATACGACCTAGCCGTAGGCTACATTGTATAGTAGGTCTAAGTATAATATTATGTGACGCCGGGGACAACTTGTGATTACGAATGCCTGAGAAGAATGAAGGCAGTTCCTGTTGTTATGGACAAATCATCCGACCAACGTTCCATGCATCTTATGGAACTTCATCACGACACAACATTCATCTTTCTTTCGACGGATATATAATATTATATATATATATATATATATACATGTATATATATATACAATTATACATGTGTATTTATATATATATATATACATGTGTGTATATATAAACAGATCAATTTCCATGCTGGACCACTGGTATTTCTAGATTACGGAACCTTTTAATCACAAGCCGAAGAATAATGGCGCTGCGTATATAGGGAGGGAGAGACAGAGATAGACGGCAGGACATCCACACATACACATAGGCCTATATGCAAACATACACATACGCACGAACACACATACGTATATACTTGCGGCACATTACAAGCACGCACGTGAGCCAAAATGATGACGTTGGATAGAAATGATGAGGATAGAAATAACCAGAGGGGGAGAAACACTGACAGGCCTGTGTGTATCTGTTTCTGTCTGTCTCTGTCTCTGTATCTGTATCTGTCTCTGTCTGTGTGTGTCTGTCTGTCTCTCTCACTTTGTCTGTCTTTATATATATATATATATATATATATATATATAATAAATTATACATACACATGTATATTATATAATATACAAGCATGTGTGTGTATGTATGCATATAGACTTGTTCAAAAGCAAGAGAGAAAGACATACATGATAGTCACGTGAACAGAGATAGATCTCACCGATGTGAGAGAGGCAGAGACAGGACAACAGACAGACAGACAGACAGACAGGACAACAGACAGACAGGCAAAGACAGACGAGGTAATAGAGTTGCATGCGTCTTTGTCTGTCTTTATATATATATATATATATATATATATATATATATAATAAATTATACATACACATGTATATTATATAATATACAAGCATGTGTGTGTATGTATGCATATAGACTTGTTCAAAAGCAAGAGAGAAAGACATACATGATAGTCACGTGAACAGAGATAGATCTCACCGATGTGAGAGAGGCAGAGACAGGACAACAGACAGACAGACAGACAGACAGGACAACAGACAGACAGGCAAAGACAGACGAGGTAATAGAGTTGCATGCGTGAGACGTGCATTGAGAATTTTGAGATCAAGAAAGAGAGACAGAGACAGACAGAGAGAGAGAGGGAGACAAAGGAAGAGACAGAGAGAGAGGGAGACAAAGGAAGAGACAGAGAGAGAGGGAGACAAAGGAAGAGACAGAGAGAGAGGGAGACAAAGGAAGAGACAGAGAGAGTGAGTGTGTGTGTAAAAGAGAGACAGAGAGATATGGAGAGACTGAGACAGAGACAGAGACAGACAGAGACAGAAAGATGAAGACCAATGAAAATACACACAGAGGGTGAGTGAGAAAGACAGACGAAACAAACACAGAGTTAGAGAGGCGGAGAGACAGAGAGACATAGAGACAGAAAGAGACAGAGGGAGAGCGAGTGAAAGAGACAGAGAGACAAATATGAAGTTAGAGAGACGGAGAGACATAAAGAGAGAGAGAGAGAAAGAGAGAGAGACAGATAGGCAGACTTAGACAGAAACAGAAACAGAGAAAGACAGAGAGAGAGAGAAACAGACAGACAGACAGAGCTCAGTTGCAGTTTTAATGCCCGTTACGACGCGTCCCATTATAAGACCCGAGTGTCTCGTAAAGCTACAGAAATGGTAAAGAATTCATCTAAGCGAGGGTCGATCAGCCATGGGAGAGTCAGCCAGGTTATGAGCCTCTGATGACGAATGATAGAAATCGAGAGTTAATTTAACCCTTTAATGCCGGAGGGTATAGGATTTCCCATGCCATTTTCTACCATCTCGGCATTAAAGAGTTAAATATTGGGCATCGGGAATTGGACCAAAATATCGGACAGTCCATTGGAAGTGGCCGAGAATGTGACATTTTGTGGGCGCGGTAGTTGTAGGGGCATGTTCGATGCATCGGAAGGTTGCGGGTTCGAATCCACCTCAAGCCGCCGCATAGGGATCCTGAGCAATTGTTTTTCACTCGCAATTATTGCTGATGTGCTTCGGTGTGAAACTCCGATTCAGTGTCCACCTCTGCCTCAGTCTTTGCCTCTCTGTCTCTGTCTCTGTCTCTCTCTCTCTGTCTTTGTGTGTCCGTCTCTCATTCTCGCTCTCTTTCTCTGTCTGTCTGTCTGCCTCTGTCTGTTTGTCTCTCTATGTCTTTCTGTCTCTGTCTCCCTCTGTCTTTCTCTCTCTGTGTCTCTGCATTCTTTGTCTCTGTCTCTGTCTCTGTCTCTGTATCTATGGCTGTCTCTGTATGTCTGTATGTCTGTCTCTCTATCGTTCTTTCTTTCTCTCTTTTTCTCTCTAGTTCCTGTTCTCTTTCCCTGCCTCTCTAAAATAAATTGAACGGTTAGAGACCCCCGCTCCTACCATTTGCATGTTCTTTAATTGTTTTGGTGGTTAGCTACTTGACCAGTACAGTTAAATATCTGTTTAATTAATACCAGTATAATAGTACAAATATATTCCGATAAATATTGTAGTTTTCGGACGTCGATGTGGCAAACAGCGTTAATAGCGTATACCGGAGAAGCAGTGAGTTGAGTAGGCCTACAGACGATAGAAAGTAAATACTTGTCAGAAACATCCATAGCTGACTAATATTTACAGGGTATTACTCCTGCGCCCGAATGTCAACATGGAAATCATGACTGGAGGAGGTATACTGTGTATATTCGACGTAATGGCCATTTAGTAAGTCGATCTCTGTCGATAGCACTTTAACGGGTGTGTCTGCTATCATCAGACACACGAGGGCAGTAGCATCTGTTTGCATGCACACATTGCACAGTTTTTGTCAGTTGCAGTTTCGTCTGCATGTCACATGTGCCAGAAGTATTTTGGCCGTTAGCCATAATAATTATTGTGTATACAATAATATACGGTACATATTTGGTAGTTATGTTCTCTCTGTCTGTCCTTGAATGTGCCTCTGTCTCTGTTTGTCTTTGTCTCTGTCTGTCTTTATCTGTCTGTTTGTCTGTCTGTCTGTCTCTGACTCTGATTCTGTCTGCCTGTCTCTGTCTGTCTGTCTGTCTGTCTGTCTATCTCTATTTCTGTCTGTCTGTGTGTCTCTGTGTGTATCTGTTTCTGTCTGTCTCTGTCTCTGTATCTGTATCTGTCTCTGTCTGTGTGTGTCTGTCTGTCTCTCTCACTTTGTCTGTCTTTATATATATATATATATATATATATATATATATACATAATAAATTATACATACACATGTATATTATATAATATACAAGCATGTGTGTGTATGTATGCATATGCAGTAATGAACTTGGCATGCAAGCAATTATTACCGTTGAACGGCTGCTACCTGCATCGTTGTGTGTTCACTGTTCACTGTTCACTGTTCACTGTTCAGTGTTCACTGTTCACTGTTCAGTGTTCAGTGTTCATTGGTGGCATTGCCACGTCTAATTGTTTGCCGCCTGAGGGTTATTGCTCCGAATCGGAATCGTCGGCATCGCTTTTGTTACAGTATCTATCCTCCTCATCCTTGGAACAACAACGATACGGGTATCGTGGCATCTCCACTCTGACATGACAAGGGGAGGCTGGACGAGGAATAATTATACGCTGACTATGGGTAGGGTGGAGTGGGGTATGGTGGTGGGGTGGGTGCTCTGGGAAAGTACGCCTTCGGGGCTGCAGCGCTGGTTGCTGTACTGTATCCGGACGTTACTACTACTTCGACTCACTCAAAACTTTTTACGTGCTTGTTGCATTGCTGGCTGGCGTCTGTAGGGCCCAAGGCGGCGGTGGCGGCGGCGGCGACGTGCAGGAAGTCGGAAAAATTTTGATGAAGTGGAGTCCACTTAATGACTGGTTGTTCTAACGTCACACAAAGCAGATGAAACAGCCATGTAACGCTGTGTAAACTCCCCTCGAAATTAATGGCTGTCTAAACAACGGGCCACTGTGGCTCAACACTCACTGGATGATGTGGATGTAGGGCGGTCCCATTGTAATGCGGAGTAGAGCTGACGTAAGCAAAATTTCTGGCCGTTGGGCAGAGCAGTCACGGGCCCTAAACTATTTTAAAGCTTTATGAGAATTTTAACAGAAACAAATTGAAATAATAAACGTGCAGCTAGTACCTATACGATTAATTTTTATATTTATGTGCAATATGATTTCATGGCGCCGTCACAAAAGCGCGCAGGACAAAAGCGCGCAGACAAATGCGCGCAGACAAATGCGCGCAGACAAATGCGCGCAACAGACACTACCCGAAAATAGCACCGACAAAAGCGCGCAGACAAATGCGCGCAGACAAATGCGCGCAACAGGAATTTTTTTAATGTATTTATGCATATGTATGTATGTATGCATGCATACATACATACATATGCATAAATACATTAAAAGATGATGATGATGATGGATATCAGTATGCCAAGAGCAAAGGATCTCATCAGAAATAGACAAGTCTGGAGAAGTCATGTGAAAGCCTCATCGTCGTCACATGACTGACGGAAGAGAGAAAGAAGAGAAGATGCATGCATTTATGTATGTATGTATGTATGCATGTATGTATGCATATGTATGTATGTATGCATTGCATGTATGCATATGTATGTATGTATGTATGTATGTATGTATGTATGTATGTATGTATGTATGTATGTATGTATGTATGTATGTATGTATGTATGTATGTATGTATGTATGTATGTATGTATGTATGTATGTATGTATGTATGTATGTATGTATGTATGTATGTATGTATGTATGTATGTATGTATGTATGCATGCATATGTATGTATGTATGTATGTATGTATGCATATGTATTAATGCATATGTTTGTAGGAATGCATTTGTATGTATGTATGTATGACATTTGTATGTATTATGTTTGTTTGTGGAAGTTGCATTCTCACATATGTACATACTTACTTACATACATACATACATACATACATACATACATACATACATACATACATACATACATACATACATACATACATACATACATACATACATACATACATACATACATACATACATACATACATACATACATACATACATACATACATACATACATACATACATACATACATACATACATACATACATACATACATACATATGTTTTTTCTTGTTGCGCGCATTAGTCTGCGCGCATTTGTCTGCGCGCATTTGTCCTGCGCGCATTTTGTTACTGCGCGCATTTGTCTGCGCGCATTTGTCTGCGCGCTTTTGTCCTGCGCGCTTTTGACCGTGCACCTGATTTCATTCAGTTGTTTTACTTTGAAGTTTGAACACGTTACTAATTGTAGCTTATTCTTATTATTTTAAAAGACACAATTCATCAACGTGTATGATTATCGAGCCCGACCTCTAATAGTCGCCGTGCCCTGGACATTTGCCCCACCCTACCCCCTCTCAACCAAATCTTTCACCATCGCTGCCCGTTTCAAAGAGTGCCTCCCCCTTAGCTTCCCAATATGTCATGCAGCGTCTACCTACGAACCGTACTAACCCCCTGATTAAAATGGATAAAAAGGCAACAATCGTCATACACGAGCTGCCTCATATACTACGCACAGCTGCGTCAACAAGAACATACTTACTTACTTACTTACACACTAACGAATGTAGGTTGAAGAACAGTACTTATTAGAATTTCAAATTGCGTGTTCCTCACTCATTTCAATATAGGCCAATGGACAAATACAAGTCTTTTCCGTTCTCTGTGCGTTTGAAGGCGTTTTATGCTGTGACGCAGAGTAGGCTATAGCTTAGAGAGGAAATTAAATCTAATGAAAAATTAACTAAATTTACTTTCACTGTAGAATTTATAATCGTCTGACTGCAATTTCATTTTCGTCTTCTGCAACTACGAAATTGTGCAGTCCAGTTTTTTTTCATTCCTCAGTAGTCTCCCAACTTTGAATAAGACCTAAAATCAGACCTCTTAGACTAGGACTATTATAATACGAGAATAGTAATACGCTTGCCACATGACAGTCACTGCAGCCCATAATTCTGTGACGTTTTCCGGCCGAGTTTTATTTAATATTCAGAAAATTTCAGGCTTTTGTTTTCTCATCCATTACGGCAATCTTCGAAATGTGTTGAGTCATCTGTCTTGCCCTTTATATATATCCTATATATATACCTATATTATACCCTATATATATATATACCATATATACACACTCTCTATATATATATGTGTATATATAGTCTATATACCCTATATATATATATCCTATTATGGTCTATGTATCCATTTTTTTTGTCACAGAGTAATTCTGTCCCGCTATAGCCTTCCTTTCTTCTTCTGTTTCCGCGCGATTATCTTTTTTCGCGACGCCATATTGTTGGCATTCTATACGATGACGCATGGCCGAGTGATTTATGGGTAAAGGTTCATGGTGTCATCTGGCGGCCGTATCAGGAAACTTGATGACGACGACGACGAGGAGGAGGCGGGGCGTAGGGGTCAGTGGGGTCGAGGGTTGCCGTGGATTCTAATTATTTAGATGCCTCCGGTCGTTTTCCCGCCGACTTTCCCCATTCTCGGAATTGGGGGGGGGGGGGGGTGGTGGTGGTGGGGTGGGGGCGGTGGGAGGGGTAGGCAAAGCTTTGCGGTCGTTCGAACGTTTCACTCGCCGCTGCGCTAAGAATATATATATTATGATTGAAAACAATCGGCGGTCCTTAAGGAAATATTTATTCGTCTTATGAAGAAGGGATTTTATCTTTTCTGTCCTTTTTTCGTACCGCAGCCAATCTCGTATCAAACCGTGATGGATTGCTTATTAGGTCGAACGAGGGGGGGGTGAGGAGGAGGATGGGGATCGGCATTCCTCCTCCTTCTCCTCCTCTTCCTCCTCCTCTTTCTCCTCTTCTTCCTCCTTCTCCGCTGGGCGGCGTCGAGTTGCGGAAGCGTGGACGCCGGCAAATCCTGCGCCGCTCCGAAGGGAAAGAAGGACGTCTCTGTCTGTCTGCCCTGACGTGTGTGCTCCTGTATGTTTTGAGTGTGGGTGTGTGTGAGAGTATGTGGGTTTGTTCGTGCGTGTACGAGTGTGCGTGTGTGCGTGCGTGTGTTTGAGTGTGTGTGTGTGCATGTATGAGTGTGTGAGAGTGTGTTTGTGCGTGTAGGTATGTGCGTGTCTGTCTCTGTTTCTGTATCAAGCTTTCGTTGCCTTGTATCATGCACGGTCGGCGGACTTATTGAGCAGATTGCTCTGATTGTTTCGCACGGTTGTTTCGTCGCTTCCCGCTGCTGGTAAATGCCAAATTAATAAGACAACAGTACTGCACGGATCACCGGCTCTCTCTTTCTACTTATAATATTAGTCACTGTCTCTCTCTATCTGTATGTATGTCTGTCTGTCTGTGTCTCTCTCTGTGTGTCTTTATTTGTATGCGATTCTATCTCTGCCTCTGCGTGTCCCCTTGATTCTCTCTCCGTTGACTTTCTCTTTTCTATGGATGTCTCTGTTTGTGTGTGTGTGTCTCTCTGTCTCTCTCTATTTCTCTCATTCGACTCCTATCTCTGTCTCTGTCTCTGTCTCTGTCTCTGTCTCTGTCTCTGTCTCTGTCTGTCTGTCTGTCTGTCTGTCTGTCTGTCTGTCTGTCTGTCTGTCTGTCTGTCTGTCTGTCTGTCTGTGTGTCTCTCTCTCGTTCGATCTCATTCGATCCACCTATTTAACTATCTAAACGTCTAACTACCTCTTTCCATATCTCTTTTTCTCTCTGCTTATAATATCTGTATGTGTTTCTGACTCTCTCTGTTTGTCTTCCTGTCTATCTATATATCTATATTTGTCACAGTCTGATTTACTGGTTAGTTGTGTTGATACTAAACTTGCCCTGGCTGCTCTTTAGAGACCTACATGCAGAAGCATAATTATTATAGGCTCAAGTGTAATTGAATAACTAGAGTCCCCGAGTTGATCTGAATTCCTGAACACATTCCTCATAGTATTCTGCTGAATAAGCTCCCTGAAGGGACGACCATCGAGTGGCCAAGAGCACCAATGAAACGGCGCTATAGAAGTTGTTAGATAGATTAGATTAGATTAGATTAGATTAGATTAAACTAGATTAGTTTAGTGGCACAGAAGAACACTGTTGAATGTGGGAAAATATCGTATTACATAATGTAATATTTGACCGTATACCTTATACTTAGACTGCTTACATGTGATTATAAACATTACCGATCTTACTTAATTACTTAATCTTATCGTACTGTAATATTGTAATTGTAATTGAGCATTTATTTGGCTCCACACCAAGAGCAAACTAATGAGGGGTGCTCTTTGCAATGTAATAATTATAACCTGCATGGTGTTAATTGTCATTAAAAGCTAAAATATTTCATCATTATTTCAGTGAAACAATGCAAATAATTATATAAGTATCGACGTATCGTGTAGTAAGTATAGGCCTACCTGTGTATACCTTTGTGTGAGTACCGTACTGTGAGTACGTTGCGTGACCTTATACTTTGCCCAAACACAACTCATCTTGCATAACTTTCCTGATAACTATGACGATATCTCGGATCATCTTTCTACACGTTCGAAACCCGCCCTGGACTTTTATTACAGTTATTTATCGCATGTAACTCTTCTCGTGTCATTTATATAGCAAACAACTCATCTTATCTTTAGCTGTTGATTCGCAATATTCTCGGTGTAACTTCCAGCTGTATCGGCTTTTCATCACGTTTTTGCAATCCGCTCCATTATGATAGGCTACCGGTACTTGAGATTTCGTGTATTTTCCAATATAGCCTATTCTCAGACATTTTTTCTTTCATGTACTTTGTATATCTAAAAATGTGCTTCTTTTTGAATTCCATTGCTTTTCTTTCTGTTTGTCTTATCATCAGTGAAACTCTCCTTGTCAGCTGCATATTCTTTCACTGTCCCAAGCCGTTGGCCAGAATCATAAAATAATATTGATATTGACTGTATGACTTAGTGTTGGCAATACCTGCAGTGGAAATCATTGACTGCTGTTTTGGCACCATTCGTATTTAGTTAGCATTTGGAATTTAATTCAAGAATAAGATAGTATATTTGAATATCATTTATTTTAAAAAGGTGTCTAAAATATAAGAACCGTTTTTGATATAATTGCATGTATACATAGTATATAATAGTGCTGCAGTTTCAGGGACTCGCTTAGGCCTACCTGAGCACTATGAGCAGGCAATGCATCTTTCTCGATTGCAAGACTGCCTTCTTAAATTTTTTTCCAAACTTCAGTGTGTAATACATCTAACCAATCAAACTTTGTCTCATTATATATCTCTCGAGTCTTGTTTTTTTTTGCGTGGATGGGCTGGGAGCGCTCATGAGTAGATTCTTTATGTGTGCTGTATACATGTAAGTCTGTAGATTGAATGAATGAGTGAATGAGTGAATGAGTGAATGAGTAACTAATTGAGTAGTGGAGCGAAGCCGCCATATTTGATCCGCTTGGTGGCTTCTTAATGTAGACAGTCCATCCATCAAGCTTCGGTTATTTAATAAAGACAAGCTGTCACGGTCGCATCTTGACGAAGTCCAATGCTTATAATGGTCAGGCCCGGCCTTTGGGCAAGGCGAGCGAGGCAGTCGCCTTGGGCCCCGCGCTTCCGGGGCCCCGCTCTGCTGGATAATTTTTTTAAACTTAAGATTGACAATGGTCACGTCGCGTGACAACTATGCTTGCAGTCAATATGACATCTGAATATGACAGGGTGATTTTTAAAAAAAAACAGACTACGCTCGAGCAAATCAAGCTACGCTGTTGTAGCTCAGGCCTACATGTAGAATTTTCTCCAGAAAACAGTAATCAACTCATTTTGCAAATGGACGTCCGAAGACAATAATTATTTATAGCAGAGACAAAACACAATGGTAGTGGTGACATTTTAGCGAGAGTTTAGAAATGCAGCGGGAAATTAAGAACATGGATAAAATTGGATATTTTTCACAGAGATGTCTAGATGTAAATTTCTCCGTTTCACTTCGTGAATAATTAGCATCCTGCAGTGCTTATAGGCGCAAAAAAATCTGTCAAAAACTAAAACGATGACTCTAGCATGGGCGCCCGCACATAAAGGCAAGGGGGGCACTTGCCCCCCCCTGGAAAAGTGAAACTTATTTTTTAACTACTACTTTTGAGTTTTTAACAAATTTCTTCGCATTAAAACACTAATCATACGAATGATACACACGTGAAGGTGGTAAATTTACGTTTAGAAATCTCTATAGAAATAAATAATTATATAATTATATATAATAGTGCCCTTCGTGGACCTACTTTTTAACATCTACTTTTGGATTTTTAACCAATTTTTCGCAAAAATAATACACAAAATGAAACCGAGAAATTTGCATTAAAAAACGTCTTTGAAAAAATACCCGTGTTTCTAATTTCCAGCGCTGTATTTAGCATGCTTTTGTCACTTAAAAATGTAACCGTGACCACCGTAAAACTTTTGCCCCCTCCTGCAAAATTTTCTGCGGGCGCCCATGGACCCTAGTTGCTGATATTAGGCTATTTTACATTATTAGATGTTCATATGTGACCTTATAGAAACTATCGTCTTATCTTAAGATTGGACATATTTAATTATATTACATTTAAATCTCTCCACTTCTGCCTCTCATTCTTAGGATTTTTTAACTTTTAGGCTTCATGCATCATTTGAAAGTCAAATGTGTAAGCTTATAAGCCACATTAGGCCTATATCAGCGTGGTTTATTTTAACATAGGCTAGTACACTTGGCTGTAAAGAAATTTTAGAAACAACGAAAGTGCCCCATCTTAGGTGGCTCCCCCACCGGTGCCGTATTGACAGGGTATCAACTGTGCAAATTTATGCTTGAGGACCCGCTGCCTTGGGCCCCGCAGACCCTAAGGCCGGGCCTGATAATGGTCACACTTGGAAAGGACAATCACTCACTGCAATGTATACTGTTTATTTAATTAAATATTCTGAATTTATTTCTGTTTTAAGGGAAATTGATGTTTATGTAAAATTCAACAAAGTAGCAGGATTTGACAAAATGATTATAGTCTAAGAAACCAAATTGCGAAAATATTCTAAAAGAAATTCACGGTGAGAAACATAGGGGGCAGAAGCAGCAGCAGCAGAAGCAGTAGAAGAAGAAGAAGAAGAAGAGGAGGAGGAGGAGGAGGAGGAGGAGAAGACGAGGAGGAGGAGGAGGTGGTGGAGGGGGAGTAGGAGGAGTAGGAGGACAACGAAGACGAAGAGGAAGAGGAAGAAGAAAAAGGAGAAGTACCATTCGTAATTGTTGCTGCTGTTGTATAGCAGTAGTGGTAGTAGTTGTTGTATATTTGCAAATTTATGTAGCACCATTGAAGAAGTGACTCATCAGAGACAGAGGCTCAATATGATCTTAGATTTGTGAAAAGACGAGCGTTCATTTCGCCGTTCAATGATGAGTACATTTCTGTTTTCATTGCATTGCATTGTATTGCATTGCATTGTATTGCATTGTATTGCATGTGGTTCTCATTCAAGACAAAAACCTTTTCCTGCTCTTGTTATAGACAAATGTTTTTGTCCGACGATAGTTTCGTGCCGTGGTTCGTAGTGGAGCCGAACGACAGACTCGAATGATGTTATGATAGAAACAGATTGTTTTGTTTTTCCCTCTGCCGAAACGTTTATTGTTTCTTGAACCAAATCCAGATGCACGAACTCATTGAATGCACGAACTTATTCGTCATCGTATTATAGTGATGACTCAATCGTGTGTTGTGCTTTCACCGAAGAAAGAGCACCACCGGCTGGAACTCTATAGACGTCTTGATGAATGACCGTGTCGACAATTATTATATCGTAAAATGCCTGTGCTGTGTTGTAATCTAAGATCCATGTTGCACCTTTTTCAAAGTTATCTGAGGCTCAGCATACATACATTTTTAGGCAAGTTTGTAACACTTGATGTATACATGAAACTGTTTGGTATACATATTATAGACGTCGTGATGCATGACCGTGTCGACAGTATACCATAAAATGTATGTGCTGTGTTGTAATCTAAGATCCATATAGCACCTTTTAAAAAGTTATCTCAAGCTCAAAATAAGCTTACATACATTTTTATGCACCTTTGTAACATTTGATGTATACATGAAACTGTTTGGTATACCTTTGAGGAAATTGTAATTACTTTTCATCAAACGGTAGATACTTTTTATGAAATAATAGTTACTTTTCATCACAATCTATAATATACATGTAGGTACTATTAAAGAAATTGCATATTTACTTTTCATCCAATTATGATATAGAATTATAGATCCTGTATACATTAGTTACTTTTTTATAAATAAAACTGCAATAGTCACTATACTCTGACTAAGTTACTAAGTATAATTTTGATTACGTACGACTCTACCAGCATGGGCGGAGTTTATCAGGGGCTAGAGGGAGCTAAGCCCCGCCCCCCCAAGAAGGCCCATATTCAGCTTTTCTACCATGAAAATGGTTTCTTTTTCCCGGCTTAGCCCCCTAAGAAGGCATTAGCCCCTCCAAGAACGGAAACCAAACTCCGCCCATGTCTACCAGGTCCTGGTCAACAACCCTGAAAATTTACAAAGTGGACTCCTTAACTCGTATGGTTAAGAGACGTTGATAAAATTCTCTATAGCATCAATAACATCAATCACATCGAAATTCGAATCAGCCATTGTTCTGCGTCAAAGCCTTCAAAATAATGGCACTTTAAAAATTTGCGTGTATACGAATGCTGCAGTTACAATTAACCTGGTTAGTTGTTCGGTTCTCAGCATGCTACTTTAAGGATTCTGCTTTGGTATGTCGGTAACCATTTAAAAGCATTGCAAAGCTGTTGGTTGGTTGAGATCGCTTGTGACTGCTGAGGAGAGACAGGCTCAATGACAGTCGCTGCAGGATGCGGCTGAATAAAAAGCCATCGAAAGATGCTGCAACGGGAGGCTGCGGCCATTGTTCCAAAGGGATCATTAATTACGATTGTTCTGCGGGAAAAACAGGGATCATTAATTATCTGTGAATAAAAGCTTTCTCTTTCTCGATGCAATTGATTAATGACTTCCGTGCAATGCCTTTAATGAAGCAGAAACTTCTTCGTCGTTGGTCGACATCTTTGCCGGTTAGTCAGACGTTTTTCGAAGAACAATCTGCTTAGATAAAATATATGAAGTTATATACATGTAATATATACATAAAACATATGTATATAAACTATATATAGTATATAATTATATAATAGTTTATATATGAAATATTAAACGTTTCTAGTTTACATGAGTTTCCTGTCTCTGTCTGTCTGTCTTTGTCTCTATCTGTCTGTCTATCTGTCTGTCTGTCTGTCTCTGTCTGTCTCTCTCTCTGTATATATTTATATATATATATATATGCATGCGTGTGTGTATGCTTGTGTGTATATGTATATATGTATATATACATGTAAGACTCATTCTCTAGATATCATTGCAATGTATATATGTATATACTTTTGTATTATGTGCAATTGCAATGTTTTGCTGCATTCATCTACAGCTTTGAAGATACAATGCTCATTATTCTGTAATATCCTCTCCTTCCGGATTAGGCGTTCATGCTTGACTGACGAAGCGTGCCTTCCATCCCCCCTCTGTGTTACTGGGTCAGTCATGCAGCTGCAGCGCAGGGATTGGACTGGGATGCTGACTGCAGATGCGGATCCAGATATAGGATGATTCTGATTGCATCCTACATGCAGCTTTGTTTTAAGCTATAGACGAGTTTTAGAAGGAGATTATACCGATATCTGTTTTTTTAATGGGGGGAAGGGTGATTATAATAATTTTATGTTACTTTTTAGATATTTATTTATTTATTCAAACTGACATCTGACTGGTGTTTAATTATTGTAATCGTAATCGTAATCTCCAAATTTCTAAAGCGCTACTTGAAAGCCAAGCGCTGGGCACCAGCTTATTCACGAGCGTTTATCTGTTCTCTCCCTCGCCGTCTCAGCTTCCCACCGCCAGTGTACAGTCAATGTACTCATTACAGCTGCGATGGATATGGGGACGCTAGTGGAGTAGCAATTTGGGGGGGGGAATTCCGGTCTGGCAGCTGCGATTTTAATTCCCAACATTTCAATTGCCAGTCCCGCACCTATAACCACTAGACCATTGTTCACTCCTTCTTCTTCATGCATGGGGTGGATCCAAATGGTGCTATATTTGTAGACTATTATACACTAGAGTGACTAGACCCTTGCGCACTTCTCCCCCGTGAGACGGATTCACAATTCTGACTGCATCCATGGGTGACATATTATTAGGATTTGTGAGTCGGAAGAGCTGTGAAATCAAATCAAATCAAGTCATAAACATATCTCTAATCAAATCAAATCATGTCATATATCTCTAAACTAAGTAAGGATTTGATGAACCGTTGCATAGGAGTGAGTATTTCTTGTTTGGTGCATCCAAACAAATCAAATTAGAAGCAGATAAACTCAGATTTATTTTTTTCATCAAATTTGCTACGAAATTCAAACGGTAGCGGATAGATAGAAGAAGGTGGATATTATAGGTTCGAGAATAAAATAAATGAATTTCGGCGATGTTTATTTGTACTGCGGCTTTAAGTGCATGGGCGGAAATTTTACGCAGGTGCCTATACACCATAAATAAAGAAAGTCGGACTATACTTTCAATGTGTTTTCGGTAGGGCCTATAGTAAATCGACCGTTGTTGATAAAATAGGCCGGGATCTTATCGTATAATTTTATGTATAATTTTTTATATGGTATTTTTTTATAGTCGCATATACTATATCTATATATTTACGTGAGGCGCTGTGGTGTATAGGGGCATGCTTGGTGCCCTGGAGTCAAAAGTTTGCGGTTTCAAGTCGCCGTGCATGGACCCTGAGCAAGTCTTTCGCTCGCTATTGTTCATGCGCTTCGGCGTGCAACTCCGATTCAGTGTCCGAGCTGTTGTCGGGAGCGCCTCTGAGTAGATATTATCTTCAAAAATGGCGCATTAGCAAGTGCTCTTACACACACACACACATGAAAATAGACATAGAAGGTACAAACAAACGCGCACACCAACACACGTACAAACAGACACACACACACGCACACACATACACGCAGACGCGCACGCGCGCACACACACCTACATACGCGCGCACACGCTCACATGCACACACAAACACACGCACACTCACACATACAACAACACACTCGCACGCACACACACATAGCCACACACACACACACACACACACACACACACACACAAACACACGTGGATACATACATGTCTAACATCCACCCATATTGAAGAAAGCCCCTCGTGGGAAGAAACCCCGCAGTGCTGCTAGCGCCATCTGGGGACCGGAACCCGCGTTGTTTTCACAGTACGTGTGTAGCATCATGAGAATCGACCGGAAATGGTGAGAGCAGCTCCTTCCATCCTTCCATCCATCGTCCGAATCAAAATCCAACAGCCGACGTCTTTTGTTTGTGCACCAGCTGGAGTGGGATTATTCCAGATGGACAAAGTAAACCCACCACGCAGTTGGACAAACATCCAGCAAACTGGAAACTGCATAATTTGTTACATGTTTCTTAGTCATCTCATTGGGGGGAAGGGTTTAGGGTGATGGTTAACACTTTGGGGCGCGGTGGTGTAGTGGTGGCGTCGTTGCCTTGGAGCCGGAAGGTTCGAGGTTCGAATCCACCTCGCCGCGTAAGGACCTTGGGCAAGTCCTTCACTCACAATTGCTCAGCGCTTCGGCGTGAAACTCCGATGCAGTTTCCGCTCTGCATTCGGGGTGCGCCTATGAGTTGAGAGATTGAAGTGGCGCTATAACAAGTGCACATACAAACTCTCCGAAAGGTCTACTCAACCATCCATTCGGCAGATGGAGTTGGTAAAATTAGTAGTAGGACGTGATGGACGTCTTGCATGGCTGCCAGACAGATGGATTTGTCTCCTGTAGTAACTTGTGTTATCATCCGTTCATATCTATAGGCTTACTACTATTTGTTGCTATTGTTATTTCTGTTATTATTGTTAGCGTTGTCATTGGGACCAGGTGTATGCATCTCTGTTGTACTGTTCCGACGCAAGACCCTTGAGAAAGAAATTGGGGGCGAGGGGAAGGTTTAATAATAAAACTGGGCCTATAGGAAGTGCGCTGTTTTCGCCGAATTCGCAGATGCTCTAAATTAATGATTGCAGAAGCAGCATGAGGCGATCTAAATTACTCATGGATCACTCTCGGTTGGTTGGAGAATTGTTGGCGGCGCGGAAGTATATGCAGCCCTCCATCTGTCGGTGATTTCCTTTGTGCATTTGGAAGGAAGGGGAAGAGGCGCGTGGTTGGAATCAAAGAGAACGTGCAGTGATCTGAACGTTTTGTAGTTTCTTTATTATCAATGTTTAGCGAATTATACAATTAAACATCCTTTCAAGATGTTTAGTGAGTTGAAAAATGAGACTTCATGAAGAAGAGTATATAATAACATGAAATTGAAAATTAAATTATATTTTCAGTTGTTGTGATTTAAAGGTGTCTTCTGAATTGAAGATTTAAATGTAATTTTTACGATTTTTAGTGGATTGAAGAATTGAACATCATTTTCAAGATGTTTAGTGAGTTTAAGAATGCGACTACAAGAGGTGGATATGTGATTTTATCAAATTGAAGAATGAATTATATTTTCAGTTATTATGATTTAAAGGTGCCTTCTGAATTGAAGATTTAAATGTCATTTTTACGATATTTAGTGAATTGAAGATTTGAACATCCTTTTCAAGATGTTTAGTGAGTTTTAGAATGCGTCTTCTGATGATCATATGTACTTATGTCAAATTGAAGGATTAAATTATATTTTCAGTTGTTGTGATTTAAAGGTGTCTTCTGAATTGAAGATTTAAATGTCATTTTTACGATATTTAGTGAATTGAAGAATTGAACATCCTTTTCAAGATGTTTATAGTGAGCTTAAGTATGTGACTACAAGAGGAGGATATAACATTGTAATTATATTGAATTGAAGGATTAAATTATATTTTCAGTTATTGTGATTTAAAGGTGTTCTGAATTGATTGAAGATTTAAATGTCACTTTTACGATATTTAGTGAATTGAAGAATTGAACATCCTTTTCAAGATGTTTAGTGAGTTTAAGAATGTGCCTTTTCATGAGCATATGCAATTGTGTCAAATTGAAGGATTAAATTATATTTACAGTTATTATGATTTAAAGGTGTTCTGAATTGATTGAAGATTTAAATGTCATTTTTACGATATTAAGTGAATTGAAGAATTGAACATCCTTTTCAAGATGTTTAGTTATTTGAAAATGAAACCTCATAATCAGGATGTGTAAGAAATTTTAGAAATAAATTATCTTTTCAATTATTATGATCATAACATAATCTACCGAATTGAAGATTTAAATGTCATTTTCGCAGTATTTAATGAATTGATAAATTAAACATCATTGTCTATCTATATTTGACGCCAAGCGAATTGAAGAATAGACATCATTTTCCCAATATGGAAGTGAGTGAATAGAATGCGGTGGTGTATCGTTATACGTTCTCTTCTTTGTGACCCAGGGGTCCCGTTTTCGAATCAACCCTAAGCCACTGCATATAGCGACCCTGGACAAGTTACTCATCTGTGAAACGGGAAGCCCACCCCACTCATCTCATCTCCGGGCGGTATAAAAGCCAATGGTCTTGCCTTCCGGCACAAAACTCATCATCATTATCATCATTACAGTAAATTGTGCATGAGCTGGACAAAATAGACATCGTTTTCAAGAAATTCTGTCTCATGCCCTGATAATGATACACCAGAGTGTGCTGCAGAGCCGAGTTTAAAACATACTTCATAGAAATTACTTCTCCTTCCTGTCCTGTTGTGAACCCTAGTCGAAGATTGAGCTGCAAAGATCGAAGTTATTATGCAATGTCAAATTAATAATTATTTATTACGAATTATTTATGCTACTATTTTTATTTTCGCACTTACAGAAATGTGAATATAATGTATCCCGATGAATAACGTTCGTATACAAACATCATTCTTGCGCACATACATACACAATGTGCCCACTCATTCATAATTACATATGCATAGCCTACATACTGTAGCATACAGACGTACTTACGTACATACAAAGATTGCTTCTAACAAGACTGCCAAGCGCTGGCTGAGAAATGTACTGATTTCATTAATACATACTTAGATACATACACTAATGCTACATACATACATGCATATTAAATACATGCATACATACATACATACATACATACATACATACATACATACATACATACATACATACATACATACATACATACATACATACATACATACATGCATGCATGCATGCATGCATACATACATACATACATACATACATACATACATACATACATACATACATACATACATACATACATACATACATACATACATACATACATACATACATACATACATACATACATACATACATACATACATACATACATACATACATACATACATACATACATACATACATACATACATACATACATACATCGACAAATGCATGCAAAATCATACAAACACACGTGCATACCTGTCAGGCTGTCATATATACAAAGGCATGAATCTGCTTTAGACTAGACAGCCAATTAATAGCTGAACAAAGAATGTCTAGTTCCCCTTGTGACTTCATTTCAAAGACAATTATAGCTATACACAGTTGTTCTATTTATACTCGACAGCCTCTTGACACTTCCCCTGGGACTCAAGACGAATCCCTCAACCCCGCCTTACTAGGCTATATACAATTATACATGTATACACCTCTGCGTTTCACAGTTGTTAAAGATAGAGTCCAAATTAGGACTTCCTGACCGCTAGGTGGCAGGCTTTGTGTTGGTAACTCCCCCCGGAACAGCTGTCATTTCAGTCAGACCTGTTGGAACTGTCCCTTTGTCTGAGGATGGGATTCTTCTCAAGGATTTGCCAATTATATAGTAGAGAAGTGCTGTTGGACAAACCTGTAATTATCATTCATGTCACAGCAGTATAGTTGATCAGAGAGCTTAACCGGCATATATACTTTAATACTTATTATATAGGCTAGGCATACACCACTGTTCATTATAGATATGTATATTTTATTAATTGAATATTTCCTCATATATACTTATAATATGTAAGCGTATATATAAAATATGTGTGTGAGTTTGTTTATATATCTATAAGATTTTTATGTTTAGGGTCCTGATTTGAGTATGCATATATAATATATACATATTTACATATACTAGACTACATATGTATGTAGTCTAGTATATGTAAATGTGAACATTGTGTTTGCTCCAGACTTAAGTATAGTATTTACTATCCGATCTTTGTGTCTGTCTAAATAATGCAGTAGGCTATCCGCTATATAGTTTAGAATTATAATAAGCTTATATAATAATATGTAGGTAATGATTTATATTGCAACATATATATATATACATATACATAGATTTTAATTGCTTGTTACTCAACCAACCGTACACAATCAATTCATTAGACAAGTGGGCTGAGATTTACAAATACCAGATTTATAATTATTATGCATCAAACACCAGAGAGCCGTGTTACATAACGATGACAACGCCTTTACTGTGTTGTGACACAATGTCCGACTTCTGACATTATACCCTCAAGACATGCATCCCGATTTAATTAGACCTCATTATGAAGCCGACTTTTAAAAGAACCTGCAGCGGTAATTCATGCAGCCAACAAGAGTAGGCCCTACAGTGTTTTAAAGTGACTCTGGTATGTGAAATGCGTTATCTTGGTGTTTACATTTAACGGGTCATTTACATTCAGCTGTGGGTGGCTGCTTATGTCTTATATACCTCTGATTTTAAAGCTATAATAGCCTACAAAGTAGTTTTTGCATGACTTTTAGTTGTGCATAATATTGCAGTATATTAGACTTTGCAGTACATGCGTCTCTCTGTCGGTTGTCTGTTTGTGTGTGTGTGTGTGTGTGTGTGTGTCTGTCTGTCTGCTGTTTCTGTCTGTCTGTCTGTCTGTCAGTCTGTCTGTCTGTCTGTCTGTGTGTCTGCCTGCCTGCCTGCCTGTCTGTATGTCTGTGTGCTGTCTGTCTGTCTGTCTGTCTGGCTGTCTGTCTGTCTGTCTGTCTGTCCGTCCGTGTGTCTGCTGGATGTCTGTCTGTCTGCAGTGTGTGTCTGTCTGTTTGCTGTGTGTGTCTGTGTGTCTGCTGTGTGCCTGTCTGTCTGATGTGTGTCTGTCTGTCTGCTCTGTCTGTCTGTCTGTCTGTCTATCTGTCTGTCTGTCTGTCTGTCTGTATGTCTGTCTGTCTGTCTGAACCACTGGCATATATACTATATAGTTGATATATAATGGGATTATATGTTATTGTTACAGTGGCGGGAGGCGAGCTACACGAACGAGCATGGCGACGTCGTGCGCGTCTACACCGTCTGCAACGTTGCCACGACAACCGTTGATAGTTGGTTACGCACGCCGTTCATAGCAACAGGCGACGCAAATCGTCTATACATCGACATGCGCTTCGGCATGCGCAAATGCACCAAGTACCCGCACCCTGGTCGACTCCAGCAGTGCAAGGAGTCCTTCAAGCTCCTCTACTACGAGTCGGACACCGACACGGCGGACGCTGAGCACCCGGCATGGGACGAGAGTACCTACCGGCACGTTGATGTCATCGCGGCCGATAAGGTCTTCACGGAACTGAACCGGGCGAATGTTAATTCGGAGACCCGTAGCGTTCCAGTCAGTCACCGTGGTATATACTTCGCTTTCTTCGATCAGGGTGCTTGTATAAGTCTCCTGTCCATCCGCGTCTACTATATCGTGTGTCCCAGTGTAACGCTGAACTTGGCCGTCTTTGCCAACACTACGACTGGACCTCACCTGACGTCGATTGTCCAGCGTGAGGGCAACTGTGTTGACCATGCGGTCGTTGACCAGTTGCCGTCCTATCTGTGCAAGGGAGATGGCAACTGGTATTTCCTGACGGGAGGGTGCAAGTGCCGACCGGGGTACGAACCGATGAGGAAGCTGGGTGCCACCCTCTGTGAAGGTAGGCTAACTTTTCGTAAGCGTAGTCGTAATCTTTAATTTATATAGCGCCATTTCAAGAGAAACTACACATAGGCGCTCCGATCTGACGGCGCAACCCACGGTGGAAAAGAATGGTTTTCAAATGCTTGCGGGAAAGGGACAAAGAACAACGAAGAAGTTCATGATGGTGACTGCATGGTATAATACATGTACAGGGTGGGCCAAAAAAAGACCCCTTAGGCTTTTCGCCAATATTTTGGCCAGAAGTAAGAATTTTTAAATGAAATTTTTCTGTCTTGAAGGCAATTCATATTTACATATGATGGCCAGATTTCATCGAAATATTTCAAACAGAACAAAAGTTATATCACTTTTAGTGAGGCCACCCCCGATTTTTGACGATTCAAAAACGAAACGCAAAAAACTTAGGTTTTTATCCAATATCTTGACCAAAAGTAAGCATTTCAAAATGAAATTTTACAGGCTCAAAGGCAATTCATATTTACGTATTACAGCCAAATTTCATCAAAATATTTCAAATACAACACATGTTATACCACTTTTAGCGAGACCACCCACCGTTTTTGACGTTTCAAAAACGAAACGAAACAAAAAGGAGCAAAAACACGATTTTATTAAGTCTCGTCACAAATAACTATTGTCAAATGACTTGGTAGTGCTTCACAACTTGTGTTCAATGTGCCCACCACCAGCACCAACACTCCTTTTGAGTCTCTTTGCAAAGTTCTTGATGGACCTGTTGATTAATCTGACAGATTCCTTATTTACCAATTTGATGTCATCTTGCTAAGTGACTTCTCAGTGACGTGCAGCTACGCTGGTACCCTGTTTATTTTTTTAAATAGTAATAATAATGATCCTCTGACAATATGAAGTCTATTTGATAACAAATACTTGAGATGAGACTTAATAAAATCTTGTTTTTGTTACTTTTTGCTGCGTTACGTCTTTGAAATGTCAAAAATGGGAGGTAGCCTCACTAAAAGTCATATAACTTTAGTTCTGTTTGAAATATTTTGATGAAATCTGGCCATCATGTGTGGATATGAATTGTCTTTAAGCGTGTAAAATTTCATTTTGATATTCCTACTTCTGGCCAAGATATTGGCCAGAATAACTGAGTTGATTTTTTGTTACTTTTTGTTGCGTCGGGTTTTTGAATCGTCAAAAAACGGGGGTGGCTTCACTAAAAGTGGTATAACTTTTGTTCCGTTTGAAATATTATAATGAAATCTGGCCATCTGGTGTAAATATGAATTGTCTACAAGACTGTAAAATTTCATTTTGAAATTCTTACTTTTGGTCAAGATATTGGCAAAACTCTTAGGTGGGTCTTTTTTTGGCCCACCCTGTAGGTACATGTAGCTTGTTTCTGAAATGTAGACCAAACCACCGCAAAGCTTATTATGGAGCACTGGGGAAATTCAAACTATAGAGACATTCAGTTGTGCCTATATGACATCTCTTCTTCACTAAACCATATAGTTCATGCCAATAGTGCCAGGTAGTGTAAGTCTAACACCTGGATGAAGAAGGGAGGGGCGACTTAAATTTTCTCTGTGTAATCGGCAAAAACCGTCCTTAAATACTGGAACAACTCTTTTTAAAGTGATTCCTCAAAAGAAAACTGGGAACATCTGCTTAAAATTAAAGTACTGCATATAAGATGAGTTTCCTTATAGTACGACTGCATATAATTATTTCAACAGCATTATCATTATTTTGTAGAAACCCATATCCGGGCTTGTGAGTTGCACTGTCACTTTTACGGTGTCAAGGCACAAAAGAAATTAAATTGCATGTATTTGGCATTTAATTTACTCAGTTTTAGTATTCTTATTTCGGGTGTGTAATGCGTGGTTTGTTTTACAGCGTGTCCACAGGAGACGTTCAAATGGCAGACGGGAAACGACGTCTGCAATCCATGTCCAGGCCACAGTTCTGCATCGGAGGACGGGCAGACGGAATGCGCATGTGACGACGGCCACTACCGAAGTATCCACGACGAAAGGAGTCTTCCCTGCACGAGTTAGTCAAGGTTTATGTATACAATGTCCCAGGGGCGGATCCAGGGGGGCTTATCCGACCATGCCCCCCCCCCCATTTAGAATTCCCATGTATCGTGGTCTCCCCATTTGGATTGAACATGCCGTAGAAGAATGTATATATTGCACAATTTGCCCCCCCCCCCTATTAAGAAATGCCCATGCATTGCGCCCCCCCCCCCTTTAAAAATGGGATGACTAAAAAAAAGGTCATCAACTTTTGGCGGACAAAATGGTATTATTTTCCCGAAAATTTGTCCGGATGACAAAAAAAAGGTCATCAACTTTTTTGGCGGATACGAAAGAAAATTTTTCCAGACCCAAGGCCAAAAATTTTCCCCGGACCCAAGACCACAAATTTTTGGCCCCCCCCCCCCCCCCCGTCCAAAGTTTCTGTATCCGCCCTTGCAATGTCCATTGTGAGCGGTTCAGATATTGTGTGTACACTGTGAGCGGGAAGATGAGACGGTGATGGAGAGGATTGGCCATGCACCCTAGTATGCCGAGGCTAAGAAAATGAAGTTACTTATTTATTTATTTACTGAGAATTTGATATAGCGCTCCTTCAATGTTACTACTCAGGAGCGCTCCCAGTCCAACCCCGGTCGAATAAGACAGTTTTGAGAAGAGAAAGAAATGAAGTAGAAGTAGAAATGCTAATAGGTATTTGACGAAGGATAACAGAGAGCTCATTCCAGGTCGCAGGGCCAGCCACAGAGAAAGCACGGCGCTGCCTGATTGCAGTCCGTGAGCGTGGAACATTAAGTTACGCTTGTGCAGACGGGAATACTTCATGTCAATCGCTGCCTTATGGCATATGTTCCATGGCAACCTTCCTGCACCAAAGCAACGTTTGTATGTGCACGTGTTATAGCGCCTCTTCAAGCTCTCTCTACTCAGAGGCGCTCCCGATGCAGAGCGGACACTGCATCGGAGTTTCACGCCGAAGCGCTGAGCAATTGTAAGTGAAGGACTTGCCCAAGGTCCTTACGCGGGGAGGTTGATTCGAACCTCGGACCTTCCGGCTCCAAGGCAACGACGCCACCACTAGACCACCGTGCCCCAAACGTGCATTTTGGCTACCTCTACAGTCTACACTCTACACCAACGCGCGAGCGACCATTGCTCTAAAGATTTATGTCCTTGCTTTTGCCCTGCCTACAAAGGTCTGGGCTGTTGACGTTACCAAATCCAACCTCAATATGGGGAACAAGCGCCAGACGTCTAGCATTGGTCCGACTGGTCTCGCAGAATTTAAGAAATCTCAGAATCAGCGAAATATGGGTGTCTAGCAGATCGATCTGAAAAGGGCATTAATTTTGTCTAAAAAAAGTACGTAAGTAAGTAGGCAGCCTTTAAATAATGTAGAACTATCGGTGACGTAATTTTCACAAAGTCCACAAACATCTGCATACAGGCGACAGGCAGGATGAGAATTGTAGAAAAATAACTTGGAATAGGGGTCAGGCGTTGATTTATGTGGGGTTTAGATGCACAATGAAGATTTTATTATGGGATCGTAAGAAATACTGGGGGTTGAACTCCTCAACCCTCTGGCAATTCTCACCCTGCGGCAGGCAACACACTTAGCTACACACCACTTATGTAGCTCTTCATGAGTGCGACGGGATTCAAATAATGATTATCTATAATTGTGCACTATACAAAGCGATAACACACAATTAAGAAGATCAACATGGACACCTTTTTCATCGAACATTTACGTATTTAAAGTGGCACGCGTGACAACCATTATGACATACTTTCTACGATCGAACTAGCAACTGAAATGCCTTGAAAGAATTGCTTCACTGTATAAATATTAAGCTAATGTTGATTCGGTTTCTAAGTAAGTTTAGTTATCTCTGTACCTCTGTCTGTATTTGTGTCGGTCTATTTATCTCTGTAGCTCTTTCTGTCTCTGTCACTGTTTCTGACTGACTGTATAGTGTATATCTCTGTCTCTTTGTTTCTGTCTCTCTGTCTCTGTCTCTATTTCTGACTATGTATCTGTCTGTCAGCCTGTCTCTCCCTATTTTGTATATATATATATGATATATAATTATACATAATATGTGTATATATATAACATGCGTTGCCAGTTTTGTGCAAACATAATAATTTTTAATGTATGAATTATTATATATTATCATGTGCATAAAATTTTCGTAGTCGCGCAAAACTGCATTTGGCAGAGAAAACCAAATTATTGTGCTATAATGAATATAAATTGTCAGTGAACTATTCAATATCCTAAACTTATTGACACCTTTTAAACATATTTAACCGACGCTATATATTTGTCAAATGCCGTGTGCAATTAATTTTTTCAATAAATCTGTTACAGAAGTAATTATGTGACCTGACATTCGTTAATCGGACAGATTATTATTTTTACCAACACCAACGGACATCTGAGTTTAATGACGATATTTGCGGTTTAAAATGCCGGAATAATTTTTCTGTCGACAGCGACGACTTTTGTTGTTATAAGCTGCCGTTAAATTATGGACACGTCCATCCATGTTTTACTACATACTTTACATGAAATCGTTTCTCTGTGTAGGCCTAAATGCACCATGACATCGGATCCGATTTGACCAGGGTCTAT
Organism: Lumbricus rubellus; assembly: GCA_945859605.1. NCBI lineage: Eukaryota > Metazoa > Annelida > Clitellata > Crassiclitellata > Lumbricidae > Lumbricus > Lumbricus rubellus. The sequence continues at coordinate 21,552,501 of OX243827.1, read as the reverse complement.
GACAACAGATCTCGAGGCCGTTACCCTGGACAGAAATTTGCTCGGCATATTACAGCACTTATGAAGTTATGAGCATGGTACTAGACCAGTGCAGTGATCGACTTTAAGCGCTTCGCAAAAGAGTTTTAAGCGTATATATCTCGTCGGCTGAACATGTTTTAAAGGTGTGCGATATTGAATGCGGCATTGGGCAATGGCAGCGTTGAGAAATGTTAGAAATGTTATTTATGTCGATGTCAACGGCTTTTCTTGTTGTAACATGCCGCTAAACAGTGCATCTTAATCTGCCACTCCTTGGTTTTTTTCACAAAATCTTGGGTTTTTTCGATTTGAACTTGGGAAATGGGATTTTTCGGGAAGAACTCAACTGCTATTCTTATACTGATACTCATACTGATGATATTACTATTTGCTATTCTTATCTGCTACTCTTATCCTTATTCTTATCTATTATTGCCGTAACTCTTATACTTGTTCTTATCTATTATTTTATATGCTATTCTTTTCTGCTATTGTATGCTATTCTTAACTACTATCCTTAACTGCATGCTATTCTTAACTGCTGTTATTACCGGTTATTCTTATTTGCTATTCTGCTATTCTTATTTGCTGTTGGTATCTTCTATTGTTATCTGCTATTCTTAAATCTGACACAATTTCAATGTTCCTGCAGAACCTCCTTCATCAGTTCAGAACGTGACGTTGGTCTTTCGTGATCAGACATCTATCGTCGTGTCATGGGAACGTCCGAGTGACCTTGGAGGGCGTCACGACCTTGAGTACCGCGTGGAGTGTGTGGGATGTACGGAGAAGACCAACTACGAACCGAGACAAACTGGATTCAACTCTACAAGGTCGGTTGCTCAGAAATTAGCAATTAATATTAGTCTTAGTAGCTTTTAATAATCATAATAAATTAAAATCATCGTTTAATTTCAAACTGACACAATGTAGAAAGATTGCAATTAGTATGACGGATGGTCCATTACAGGAATCGAATCTCGCTGGTTGGCAGCCATGCAAGGCGTCCATCACGCCTTGTTACTCAGTTTACCAACGCCATCTACTGAATGGAACGTTGAGTAGAATTTTGGGAGGGTTGCGGGAATCGATGCCGCGTCCGAGCGCTCTTCGTGCCAAGCGTGTTAACCATTACACTAAACCTTTCCTCATCACGCCATATTTATTTTTTAAAATGGACCAAAAAGTCTCTCAGCATTATTAAAATGAGTCTTACACGTCTCTCGTAATATTAGCCGATAAATGATAAAGCTGATTGAAGAAAATAAAAATTGTGTTAAAGTTTTAATTGAAAATAAAAGATATCGTAATCGTAATCGTAATCTCCAAATTTCTAAAGCGCCATTCGAAAGCCAAACGCGGGGCACCAGCTTATTCACGAGCACTGTATATGCGGCAGGGCGATTGCTTAAAGAATTTTTTAGTAAGAAATTAACCGTAGGGAGGTTTGAAAAACTGCTGCAGACAGCCATAACTTGTACGACATTGAAATTATTTATTAACTGTTGTTGATAATTATTATTAAATAGTAACTGCTATCATAACCGTGTCCTATGCATGACGCATCATCTATTGGCGCACCAAAAGCTTGCCATACATGAATAAGTCAGTATAAATTTATGTTGAGGCTCCCTGTTAAGGTTCCTTTTTGAAGGTCCTTGTTGACATTCCTTCTCACGGTTCCGTTTTTGTGATGATTCCTTGTTTTGGTTCCTTGTTGACTTGTGTTGAGGTTCGTTCTTGAGGACACAGCGTACAAATTGACACATCTTTACCACGTACATGTACGTATCTAGTCTTTAGTATATAACGACATTGTGGGGATAGATAGATAAACGGACGGACGGACGGACGGACGGACGGACGGACGGACGGACGGACGGACGGACGGACGGACGGACGGACGGACGGACGGACGGACGGACGGACGGACGGACGGACGGACGGACGGACGGACGGACGGACGGACGGACGGACGGACGGACGGACGGACGGACGGACGGACGGACGGACGGACGGACGGACGGACGGACGGACGGACGGACGGACGGACGGACGGACGGACGGACGGACGGACGGACGGACGGACGGACGGACGGACGGACGGATAATTCATGTCAATATTACTTTACCAGATTACGAGACAGTGTAAGGAATTTTTTCGACATGGCATCAAAGACCGCTGACGTCAATTGCCGTATATGTAAGGAGGAAGCTACTTACCGTGGTGTATTTTCCGCATTTAATTAATTGAACGAAGTTAACGTGTTTAAAAGGTGTCCAGTTTTATGCAGAACCTTTATACTTAAACATTATATAAAAACACGTTTCATTATTCGTATCATTATCATTAGTGTCGTCATGCGAAATGACCTACATGGATAATTCAATTAATTATATTGACTTGATGCTTGGTATTATAATATTATATTGCACGCCATCGGTAAATGCACTGTTCATTAGAAGTCAAGAATTATAATAAGTGCAGTTTTCACAGACTATAAGACGACCTACGTTTTGATGTATTTGTCGGTCCCATGTCTGGATAAAGGAGGAGGGCGACACTAATCATCTTTGAAATGGCATGCAGTATATCGATCGGTAAACAGCAACAAGAGAGATGCACTTGTCTACTATACTATGTTGCTATATACTTCAAGGAAACCTTTAGATACGCAGTCATGTTGTTAATAGTGAGAACGTGATTTCTCCTCATCTCCTCACCTACCTTGCCATTTCAACTCTAACCATCACCCACCTTAGCCGTCCATCTGTCTGTCTATACCTGCCATGGTAGAATCTCCCGATCTTGACCCTCTTGCTATCGATTTTACTTTGATTTAGCGCCTGTCAATAGGCTGCAGGGTTCCCGCAACTTCGCTGTGTAGGCGCTGTAGAAGTCTTACGATTACGATTACGAACGTGGACCTCGACTTATGCTTTCAGTTACTTTAGTATCAAGCCACTTCTACACTTTCTGGCGTTAAGCCTTTGAATAATATGCAAAGCTTCAGGAAATTATTATTCTGCAAGATAGCGAAAATGTTATATAGCTCTGTGAAACCTTTTAAGAGGTGTGGAAGCAGAGTGGAGAGGAATCTGCTGAAGACAGTAAAAGAAAGAAAAATTATTTATTTTGGACACATGAGAAGAGAGGGAACAAGTATTGAGAAAGACATCAAGCAGGGCAAAATTGCCAGGAGACCGGAAAAGAGGAAGACTATAAGAACAAACTGGCTGGGCAACATTAAGGAGTGGACTGGATTGACATTGGGAGAAATGATAAGATTGACGGAGGACAGGAAGCGTTGGAGGAACATTGTACATGATGCGGCCGACCCTCGGATCGACGATGGCTGAGAACAGAACAGAACAGAACAGTAAGCACAGCATCTTAATTATTTATTTATTTATTTATTTATTTACTTATATTCAAACATAATGTATAAGCTTATGTTTTATTAAGGCATTGAATATCTATACATACCGGTATTGTATAATGCAAGCTGGCATAATGATAATATTATATATATATATATATATAATTGTAACTCTCCGAGGGTTTTCTGCTGAATGTGAACGAAGAAAACCATGACTTGTGCATGCATGTTTTACCCAACTGCATGCTTTCCTATAATAGCATTCGCTACTATATATGGTATCTGCTGTTCCGATACAGTATAATCCTTGCTACTTTCCGCGTATACAGACAGGCGATCATGATGATGACCGTTGTCCCAGACTTTGCCTCCAGGTGATCTAATGCTCAACGTACATTATATCAGATAATTATATTCGAACCACTTCAGATATACGATGGCCTGCCTGGCATTTTGCCATTACTGTGCACAGAGTCGCCCTGAATGTGGAGCCAAAATCATTGCCTTGAGGGGGAAAACCGTTCCAACTGTTTCTCGCTGTGGCCCGAGTTTCTACATCGGTAAGAGCTCACGTCCCATGCCTCTGTACGTGAGGTCACCAGTTCGATGTTGGCTTATTTCAGTTATTTGTGTATGTATGTATTATGTAGGTCCTATATATGTCTGTATAATATACAGAGATTACAGACATATTATGTATGTGCACTTATTATAGCGCCCCTTCAACTTTCAAGATCTCTACTCAGAAGCGCTTCTGACAACAGCGCGGACACTGAATCTGAGTTTCACGCCGTAGCGATGAGCAGTTGCGAATGAAGTACTTGCCCAAGGTCCCTACGAGACGGCTTGAGGTGGATTCGAACTTGCAACCGTCTGGTTGCAGCGAACATGCCCACTACACCACCGCGCACTACAATAATCATTTATTTAATAATAATGGTGTGACACCCATTTTAAAGCGGGCAGCAATCCGTCGCTTATATATATATACCCAACCCGTAGTGCCGCTAGTGCCAATCAGTGCCAGTCCCAAGACTGGTGAAACGAGGAGGGTGTCGTCAACTGCCCTGGTATATGCCAATAGAAGGGTGCTAAACACGGGAACTATAATCAGATCCGATTTAGGGTTGGTTCTAAGATATATTGCTGCTGTTATCGGACACGCAGATATGAACGTGTGGTGGACCGGCGGGTTGTCAGAGATGGTAGCCTAAAGAGCACGGGCCAGCACTAATCTGTTATTGCCACCCTATTGAAGGATCTCACCACCCCAATCAACTCATTTACAATTGAGGAGATTGATGATCAGGGTACTATGGGCGCTATATAAAAACCTGTACATTTGCAGCTGCTTCTGTCTAAGGAGGTGCATGGTATCTTACCTTTAGAGTTTAGAAGCTAAGAATCTGCCATTGTTAGGCAGCAGACACCTCGAACCAAACTTCTGCCATAGCAGGGAGCTGAACCCGACCTATTGTGGGGCGCGGTGGTCTAGTGGTGGCGTCGTTGCCTTGGAGCCGGAAGGTCCGAGGTTCGAATCCACCTCGCCGCGTAAGGACCTTGGGCAAGTCCTTCACTTACAATTGCTCAGCGCTTCGGCGTGAAACTCCGATGCAGTGTCCGCTCTGCATCGGGAGCGCCTCTGAGTAGAGAGAGCTTGAATGGGCGCTATAGCAAGTGCACATACAAACATATAAGTAGGGGGCATAGTCTCTTACCTTTACAAGATAAAAATCTGCCATTGATAGGCGGCAGAACCTAGAAAGAAGCAAACTTCTGCCGTAGCATGGACCTGAACCCGACCTATCGATTTGACCGACCAGTATGCTAACCACTATATATATATATATACACTGTGTCCGGAAAAAAAGGGACCCATTTTGTAAATATGAAAATAAATAGTAAACATTCATCGATTTTTACAATTCAAAAAACAATTTAATCCTGACATATTTATCTAATACTGGTGAAAATATAAAAGTTCCAGTCACACTGATGACGTCATAATGACGTCATTTGCACTAAAGTTCATATAGCCGGCCAGTCATGCATGGTTTCGGTTGGTATATTGGCTCTTGGTAAAACGGAAATCCATTTAATAGAACCAGGAGTGAAAATAAATGCAGCTTATTAAAGGGATTGTCTACTTTATAAAAAAAGTCGTGCCTGATATCCGGGAGTATTCGGAGCAATAGCCTACACATTTCAACAAAACGGTGCTTCAGCTCACTGAGTTCGTCAATATGTTTAACTGTTTAACTGAGGATTTCATTCCTCTTAATCTTTGGCCGCTAAACGACCGCCCGCTTAAATCCCGCTGATAATAAGATTTGGAGACTGATGGAGGAGAAGGTGTATGCTACAAGACAAGGACAAGAGACATTGAAGAACTCCGTGAGAGCGAATTGTTAATGCCTGCTGGGGAGGATTTTGATACGCTGGTTATCGATGCTGCTGTTGGCTATTAGCGCGACCGTTTCGAAGCTTACGTTGAGGCCAAAGGTGTACACTTTGATCATAAATTAATGCAGATATAAAAATTAACTTAAACTTACATTTATTTATGATAAACTACATCATAAAAATATTGAAATTGTGGATGATTTTGTGCATTTATCTCTTAAATTTGACTTTTTGTGCAAATGACGTCATAATGACGTCATTATTTGGACTGGAACTTTTATATTTTCACAATTGTTAGAGAAATATGTTAGGATAAAAACGGTTTTTGAATTGTGAAAATCGATTAATATTTACTATTTATTTTCATATTTACAAAATGGGTCCCTTTTTTTCCGGACACAGTGTATATAATACAACATATACATACATATATATATATATATATATATATATACTATTGAGCTTCCCTACCGTCAAAAGTGACCGATGGAATAATTGGATAGTTCTCGACCCCATAGGGCTCTTAAGGAGACGCGTTGGATTGTCTGGGTCTGAGACCAACACCCCGGGGCCACATATGTCTGCAATTGTGCAATTGGCGCCCTTCCTTAGGGTGGCATTTTTATAGGAGTCTGCATCTATTTGCATCCATCTGTTCAATGTTATGTAGATCTATTATAGTCCATATAATCTATATATAATTTTATATTATGTGTGTATTTATATGTTGTATATACACTGTATAGAGAGAGAGAGAGAGAGAGAGAGAAAGACAGAGACAGAGACAAACAGTCAGGCAGACATACAGAGAGACGGAGAAAGACATACATGCATAGACTCTATAGGAGATCCGAACGGACGGACGACTGCAATGTGATGTGTCAATCTCTCAGTCTCTCTATGTACCTCACTGTTTCCCTGTTTCTGTAAGTATGTCTATCTCTGTCTCTCTCTTTCTCTGTCTGTCTGTGCGTCTGCTTGTCTGTCTGTCTGTCTCTTTGCTTGTATTGCATTTTCTGTCTGTATATTTCTTTCTTATGTCTTTCTCTGTGTCTCTGTGTCTGTCTGTTTGTCTGTCTGTCTCTGTCTGTCTGTCTGTTTGCCTGTCTTGGTCTCTGTTTCTGTCTCTGTTTCTGTTTCTGTCTTTGTCTCTGTCTCTGTCTCTATCTGTCTCTGTCTCTATCTGTCTCTGTCTCTCTGTCTGTCTGTCTGTCTCTCTCTCTCTAAGTGTCTCTCAATCTCTCTGTCTACCTATCACTGTGATAAGATACACCAGCATCGTTACTGAAGATGCTTGCCTCCAGCCATATTCAAGTTTCATGTGATATCTGGGTAAGGTAATGTAATGTCTGATTTATTATGCACTTCAATCAATGAAGATTCTAAGTGGCATTGATGCAGCTTAATATAATAATATGGCTGAGGGGCATACACATTACACACCACGGCATATCAATGGTCGTTCCTAGAAGAACCTTTAAAACGCATGCGCTGCAATAATAAAGGAAGTATGTGCATTATTTAAACATGTATCTATTATTAGATACATGTAGTAGACAATTAACATAAGGTTATAAAGAATACTTTAAAGCAATGATGTAGGCCTATGTGTGTATACATGCATGTGTGTGTGTATGCATTCATGCAGGTATGCAACAGAGTGAGACAAAAAAATACCCCTGAGGTGTTTTGATAATATCTTGGCCAGATGTATGAATTTTTAAATGACATTTTATAAGCCTAAAGGCAATTTATGTTTTCGTACAATGGCCAAATTTCGCCGAAACATTTGAAACGGAACAAAGTTTATCTCACTTTTAGTGAGGCCACCCACCGTTTATTGACGATTCAAAAACATAACGCAACAAAAGGAACGAAGCCCGAGTTTATTAAGTCACAAAATAGTTGTGTCAATCTCAAAGCAGTTTCCAATCCGTATACTCTTCTGCGTTTAGTGTCCATAACGGTATACATGTACAATCAGCTATTATTATAATACTCTATTATTATAATACTCCTCTGTATTTCATTGAAACTTTTCAACAAGTAGTCGACTGTTTTGTATCATAAGAAAGAGTTCTGGGGACACTCTGAAGTTTAAAAAAATACACAATCAACCTCTCCATCGTTATATACCTCCGATGTTCTGTTTATAAATCCGTTCGAACGTTCTGGTTAACATCCGCTCGTATAAAACAGTTTCAAGTCTTCAAACTCTTTTCGTCGTCTCCCTCGAGTCGTAGTTTACTTAATACACGGTCGAGTTGACGTCCACCTCAGCCCCGGGCTACACAGTCCTCATACCACCAATCTCAGGATGTCGCCGTGATGGTGGTAGGACTTGATTTAGCGACCGTGGTGCGGTAGTTAGGCGATCCCTGCCCGAATGAGGGTGGTCCTGCTGCTGTAGTCGACAGCTGAATTGCCGTACTCTGCAGCTCTCTCTATATTCTGTTGAATTATGCAGTGGCGATATTGCCTTTCATTTCGATGCCCTAATAACTGTATAGCATTTTTCTGGAAAGCATAATAACTGTAAATCATCCGAAACAACAAATGCTGTGCAGTGTGGACGTTCTTGCGGAACCTGTTCGCAATCTTACGCTGTGCTGTAGTTTATGTTGCGAGGAGCTGCTAGGCGTTGCGAGAGAGAGACAGACAGACAGACAGACAGACATACAGAGACAGACAGAGACAGACAGAGACAGACAGAGACAGACAGAGACAGACAGTGACAGACAAAGACAAACGGTCAAACAGAGACGGAGAAAGAGAGACAGAAATAGACAGACAGAGACAGAGGAAGGCAGAGAGAGACAAAGAGACAGAGAAAGACACAAAGAGACAGAAAGAGAAACATAGAGAGAGAGACAGACACAGACAGACAGACACAGACAGACACGGACAGGCAGACAGACAGAAAGACAGATAAAGAGACAGACACAGGCAGAGAGACAGGTACAGACAGAGAGATAGATGGGCACAGATTATAGAGAGACAGATAGACATAAACAGACAGAGACAGACACAGACAGACAGGCAGACAAGCACAGAGACAGGCACAGAGACAGGAAGACTGACTTAAGAAGACAGCGAGAGATTTGCATGGTGTTACAATATTATCTGCAGTCGTTAGCGACGTGTGGATCATTGGACGCGTATACTTTATAGTTTGTGGCGAAGAGGCTGTAAATGTTTCATCGGATACAATGTCACAAATATTATAGTCTATGTCTCGAGAGCTGATTTCATAATAACATTGTGATCAGTGTGGAAAGCGTGTATTACTGATGATGTCTGATTGCGTTGCTGCACGTTGAGTATTTTATTAGCACTAGACATATTATGAGAGACTCGAGAAAATCAGACAAACCGTTGGTTGGCGATGATGATGATGGCGGATTTGCGTTTTCTAGGAATCGGGTTGGGCGGGGGTGGGGACGGAAAAAAATGTTTGTCTGAATGTATGAACTGTATTCTTTGATGATTGATTGGATTGATTGATTGATTGGCCGGTTGATTGATTGATTGGTCGGTTGATTGATTGGTCGGTTTATTGACTGACTTATTGACTGATTGAATGATTGAGTGATTGATTGGTCGGTTGATTGATTGACTGGTCGGTTGATTGATTGATTGCTTGATTGATTGATTGATTGATTGACTGACTGACTGATTGACTGACTGATTGATTGATTGATTGATTGATTGATTGATTGAATGATTGATTGATTGATTGATTGATTCACATTTCGGTGTGACCTTGCGCGCGTTACAAATTTAATTTTTTCTAAATAATATGCCGAGACTGAAAAAATTAAATCGATGGCAGTTAACTCTTCTTATACTCATAAGATTGCTACAGGGATTGTCTACTTCAGTATATAAGCTTACTGTTTAATGACAATGTGTCATAACAAAAGATGATTAGTGTCGCCCTCCTCCATTTCCCAGGCTTGGGACTGGCACTGGCAGAGTGCAACCAGTGGCGGAGTTCTTCAGTGCATTCAATTTTTTGCAGGATACTAATATGATGAGGAATTACGATGTCCAAAGAAAGCTCACCTGGTGATTGTTTCCCACCTGTCATTTGTAATAATAGGCCTACAAGCCCTACATGTACATTTCAATTTCCATGGTTTTAATAACCCTCTCAACCTCAGACCCCGGTTTCGTTAACGATATTCTAGAGCCTCATAAGTCAACGCCGTTTGCATTCTATGAAAGTTTCTACGGACATTCGAGACAGAACATTATTCTCTGGCCAGACTGGAGGTATAGGCAATATATTACTGTCTGGCAATTTGTCTCCCGTGGCGACCTATTGTCTGCGGTTGTGCTAATTATTTGTTATTAGCATCTCTTAACCGTGTTGCACCTGATGGCCGGAGACCTTTTGACAAGCCGCCGTCTGTTTAGATTTGCGACGCGATTTATTATCACAAGAGTCGTTTGTTACAAACGTTTTAGACTTTTCTTTAGCTTTCCAATTTGACTGATGAATGATTCCTTTAGTTAAATTCTTTACTTTGACATGCAGTTAGTCAGTGCGGTGTCTGGAATACTGATAAATGCCAACTGTATAGCCATTCATCAAACGGTTTTATTCTGCTTTTGATTGTAATTAAAATGATTATTACATTTTTACTGTATGTGTATAATTGTGTATACCCTGGTATAACCTACAAAAGGCTTTGTCACCTCGGATTCACCTACATTTTGGATGTATTATCCTTGGATAAACCTACATTTTGGCTGGATCACTCTGGGATAATTCTACATTTTGGCTGCATTACCCTGGGATAAACCTACACTTTGACTGTTTTCCCTGGGAAATCGAAGTTTGACATGGGATTCCCTACGTGTATTTAGTTTTTGTAGCGCAGCATATAATCTGTGAATCTGCTTCAATAAACATGTGGCCGAAGTAGTAGGAACTGTAGCAGACTGACGATTTTATCCGTAAGCAAGGAAGAAATTCATCCGTTCTAGTGTACAGCCTGCCTATAGGATGAATTTCTCGGACATAGCGTGAGCGAGTCAGGGTCAAACCACCTCAACCGCGCGTCAATGACTCATCATCGATACTATTGGAAATCCCCGCGGTATCGATGATGCGCCATCGCGCTGTACGGAAAAAATAAAATAGACAGACAGAAAAAAAATCTTGTGTATAGAAAATGACAGAAAATATTTTCGCAAAAAAGAATAAAGACATGCCATCTCAATATAAAATGCAATACTCGAAGAAAACTGTTGTTGAATTACGAAAAATCGCCAAGCAGAGCGGCTTGGTTGGGTACGCGAGACTGCGAAAAGCGGAGTTGATTGCTAAAATTGAAGCCCACAGCGCACCTTCAATTTCACAACACGTCAGTTTGCTCGACGCCCCTGTTCCCGTCCACGAATTCCCAATACTCCAACCCGTGCCAGCTGCGACGGTGCCGGCCGCGACAGTACAAAAAATATTCGATAATACAAAGTCGGCGATTAATACATTCGCAGAGTGGATCGAGGGGTATATTCCTGAAGAAGAACCGAAGAGAAAAGTGAATGAAAAGTTGGAAGCACTGAAAGTCAAAGTGAATTCTATATTCGCTAAAATTCATACGAAGACGTGCAGAATTAGAGAGACGGCTTCGGCTATCAAGGGCTTCACGAAACAATACACGGTAGAGGGGGCTGCTGGTATTGATGCTACATCTTTTTTCAACACCATTCGAACACAGGTGGTAGACTTGTTGTCGAAAAATCGCCAGACTAAGACCAACTTTGTCCTTACCTGCACAATGGAGCGCGTTGACATGAAGACTGGAGAAGTAGATTCGAAAGATTTTCCATTCGTTTCAAGGACTGAGGTGATACTAGACTCCACCGATGTAAGTGAAATTTATAGTAGCGCGAAAGATAAAATTATGGAGTCGATGGCTACCTTCCAGATGCGAGGTAGTAACTGGAGACTCAGTGCGGTACAAAAATTAGAAATCAACACGGTTGTTTATAAACCGTTGAAAGGTAGTTCTTACATTCCACTGCCAAAATGTCTGACGAGTAAAAAGGCTATAATCAATATGAAGAACAAAGATGAAGAATGCTTCAAGTGGTGTGTAACGAGAGCTGTAAACCCGGTTGCTAGGGATTCGGAAAGAATTACGAAAGAATTAATTAGACAGTCTGAGAAACTCAATTGGTCCGGTATCGAATTCCCTGTAGCGGCGGATGCTAATGTGATAGGTAAGTTTGAGAGAAATAATAATATTAGTATTAATGTTTTTGGTTACGAGAAACATGTGGATCTATTCCCACTATATATATCAAAGTATGAGAATGATAGGTGTGTAGATCTATTACTCATTTCTGATGAAGGGAAGAAGCATTATTGTTGGATCAAGAATTTCAACAGACTGATGGCGGTGAAAACAGAAAATACTAGTACATCAATGTACCATTGTAAAAGATGTCTAATAGGATTCAGTAGAAAAGATTCGCTTCACAAACATACTGAGTACTGTTCGCAGCAGGACGCTCAAAAGATAGAACTTCCAGAACCTGGGACTATGCTAAGTTTTACACATTATTATAGAAAGATGCGCGTACCGTTTTTGTATTTTTCCGACTTTGAAGCGTTCATCAAACCTATCGGTACATGTCAACCCGTTCCTAGCACGTCTTACACCAACAAGTATCAAAAACATACGCCCAGCTCGTTTTGTTATCATTTGAAATGCTTCGACGATGATGTTTATTCCCAAGAGCCGGTGAGGTTTACAGCTGAAAACGAAGACGATGATGTTGCTCAGTTATTCATAGACTCTATCGAAGAAAATGTAAAACGAATATACAACGAGTTCAAATTCCCAAAGAAAATGATATTTGGAAGGAAAGAGCAGGAGCTCTTCGACTCGGCTACTGTTTGCCATATATGCGAAGGAGAATTTATAGACGGTGAAAAACGAGTAAGAGATCACTGTCATTTGACTGGAAAATTCCGGGGTGCCGCTCATAATGATTGCAATTTGAAATAGGGCCTATAGAGTTCCCAAGTTCTTCCCTGTCGTATTTCACAATTTGACCGGTTATGACAGTCATTTATTTATCAAGAAATTACGAGGTGAACACGGCGAGAAAATCAAATGCATTCCCTGCAACGAAGAAAAGTATATCTCATTCAGCAGAGAGGTCGTCGTCGATAGATTTGTAGACAAAGATGGGAAAGAGCAAGAAGTCAAGCGCGAATTACGTTTCATCGATAGTTTTAGATTCATGCCCTCGAGTCTCGACGCGTTATCGAAAAATCTTCAGAAAGATCAGTGCAAGAATTTAGGGAAATTTTTTGAAGGTGAGAAGCTGGATCTTTTACTCAGAAAAGGCGTTTACCCGTATGATTACGTCGACGGTGTTGAAAGATTAAACGAAACCGAATTGCCGCCGAAACATGCCTTCTATTCAAAACTAAACGACTCGGGTATTAGTGAAAAAGATTACGCGCACGCGAAAACGGTATGGAACAAATTTGAATGCAAAACATTACGCCAATATCACGACTTGTACAATTTATCGGATGTTCTATTATTAGCGGATGTCTTTGAAAACTTTAGAGACGTCTGTATGAAGAACTACAACCTAGATCCTGCGTGGTATTATACTTCGCCGGGACTTGCTTGGGATGCGGCGTTGAAGACGACTGGCGTAGAGTTGGAGTTGTTGAGCGACTACGATATGTTACTGATGATCAAGCAAGGAATACGAGGAGGCGTCAGCACGATTTCGCATCGATACGCGAAAGCGAACAACGAGTACATGGGAGAAGCTTTCAATCCCACCCAGCATTCAGTATTCATCCCATACTTGGACGCGAACAACTTGTACGGATGGGCGATGAGCAAACCGTTACCAACTCATGGGTTTGAATGGATGAACGATGACGAATTGAATGATTGGAGAAACATTACCGAACGAGATGGGGTGGGATGTGTGTTAGAAGTCGACTTAGAATATCCAAAGGAATTGCACGACCTGCATAATGATTATCCGCTAGCTCCAGAGAGTGTAAAACCCGCGGGATCGGATGTGGCGAAACTCATTCCAAACTTGAACGATAAAAAGAAGTACGTCGTTCATTACGGAAATTTAAAATTGTACGAAAGGCTCGGATTGAAAATCGTAAAAATACATCGGGGAATAAAATTCGTGGAAAGTGCCTGGCTGAAAAAGTATATCGATCTGAATACCAACCTGAGAACGAAAGCTACGAACGATTTTGAGAAGGACTTTTTCAAGCTGATGAACAATAGCGTTTTCGGAAAAACAATGGAAGCTATCGAGAATCGAGTTGACATACGATTGGTGAGTGATGAGAAGGAAGCTATCAAGCTAGTCGCGAAAATTAATTACGACAGACGAACGATTTTCGATGAAAACCTCATCGCCGTTCACATGAAAAAGACCAAGTTGTTTTACAACAAGCCGATATATCTAGGGATGTGTATATTAGACGCCAGTAAGACGCTCATGTATGATTTTCATTATAATTACATCAAGGCCAAGTACGGAGATAGGGCCAAGCTATTATTCACCGATACTGATTCTTTGGCGTATGAAATTAAAACGGAAGACTTCTACAAAGATATTTACCCCGACGTCCAAAGTATGTTCGATACTTCAGACTATCCGAGAGATCATCCGTCAGGTATAGAATCTGGCGTTAATAAAAAAGTGGTTGGTATGTTCAAAGACGAAGCCGCGGGAAAGCAAATCGAAGAATTTGTCGGACTGAGGTCGAAGTTGTACTCTTACAAGATGGCGGGTGAAGACTACAAGAAATGTAAAGGTGTGAAAAAGAACGTCGTCAAGAAATCAATCACTCACGCAGATTACAAAGACTGCGTGTTTACGAAAAGACAACAGTCGAGAGCGATGAACGTCATTCGATCCTATCGCCATGAAATTTACACCGAAGAAGTAAATAAAATAGCTCTGTCTGCCGACGACGACAAAAGAGTAATAATGGACGACGGGATTCATACTCTTGCATATGGGCACTATTCTCTTGATGTAAAATGAGTCATGCAACTGTAAAAAATATAAATGTCGAAGGCGTAGTCCTCCCGAATCATCCGTTGACGAATTTTGAACTACTAGATGCCGTAAAAAAGCTCAATATCCCTAATTTCGGGGGAGTATTCTTACGAGACGAGCTGCCGAAGAAACCTAGACGGACTGAATGCGGGATATTGAATCTAGACGATTCTAATGGAACCGGCTCGCACTGGGTCGCTTTTTTGAAAAACGACAAGGATAAAATATATTTCGACAGCTATGGCCTGTCCCCTCCTACAGAACTGGTAAAGTATTTACGGAGTCCCGTGTACTACAATAGCGAACGTATTCAGCCCGACAACGAAGTGTTTTGCGGTCATTTATGCCTGTACGTCTTGAAAAAAACATGTAAAGATGGAGTGAGTTTTCAGGAAGTTATAAACAGCCTGCATTAAAATTATATTCAGATGTAAAAAATGCCTGTTGATAAATTTGGACATACAGATTCAGGATCTACGCAGAGAGTAATTGCCGGAGGAGTTACTGAAAGTCAAGTAAATAGTACTTTTCTAAGGCTAGATGGAGCAAACCCAGCGACCGGCGATCTAAATATGAGTGGTCATACTATTAGAGGTCTGCCTACAACGAATACAGCGAATACAGCGAATACTCCGGAAGCGGGGATAGACGAGGCTGTGAGTCGGGGGCAAGTAATAGATTTAGGCTACTGCGGAATCACGACGACGTCCCGACCGACAATAATCATTTGACGAATAAGAAATACGTCGATGAACAACTTACTTCGAAGGTGGCGACGGTGGTAGGACCCGCGGTTAGCGCTTACAGTTCAACTCAGCAGGCTATACTCGCTAGAACTCACACTGCAGTTACTTTTGACGTAATAAGATGTGGTACCGCAAAACACGGTATTGAACAGGGTATCGGAACGACTTCTTTCTTCCCCAGTAAAGCCGGGTACTATATCGTTTCGGCGTACATAGAATTTTGTAACAATAGTAATACCGCGTATGGCACCGTCCACCTGTATAAAAATGGGATGTCGTACATGCAAATTGCGGGCGGAGGGAGCACGAAAGGTTCGCAAAACCATTCAATCGGTAGTAACATAGTTTTTCTAGACGAGTTCGATTACGTCAACATACACGCTTTTTCATCCATCGCTACGAACATTTTGTGTAGGGACTTTTCGGCGGTATTCTTACGGCCCTAATTAATAACAATTATTATATTCAAAATGCCTGTTGATAAATTTGGACATACCGATTCTGGCTCTACGCAAAGAGTAATTGCAGGAGGTGTTACTTTTAGTCAGGTAAATAGTACTTTTCTAAGGCTAGATGGTGACAACAACATTACGGGAGATATAGATATGCGCGGCCATCATCTCGTTGGTCTGCCGACTGATTACCCTTTTGCGGGTAACGATGATGATGCTATTAGTTTTGCTCAAGCTACTGCCCTAGTCGTTGATAAAACAGCGGATATCGCCCCTAGAGATTACGTTTCGGGTATGAGGGTATCCCCGGGCAATCTAGTGAGAAATACGACGAGCGGTATTACATATAGGTTCGAAGGAACGGCTGGAGCTATAACAGCGGCACCAGCATTGTCCCCGAATTGGAGACCTACAACCGGACCGGCTATTTGCGCGTTGAAAGAGTCGGCAACATCGGGCGCACCCGCAAGCTTGACTGGCGGATTCTCAGGTGCCTATGTGAAGCACGACCAATTAACGACCGTCGTTATAAATACGGATTCGGCGTATACGGCGGCTGAAGGGGTAATAACTATTCCTCGTACGGGCGTATATCGACTTAGCGGATTTGCGAATTTCATGATCGGAAATGTGTGGAGTGATGATGTGGTAAAAAAAATAGTCAGGGTTGCGTATTTCAAATCCGAGTCACATAATAACGAACTTGTTGGATACATGGCGGGCGGCCAAACAGGCGACAGCAGAGTATCGCTCGTATTACCGACCGCTGCCATGTCTTTAGTTGCCGGCGAAAAAGTCGGTATGAGGGTATATTCCGCCGAATTCGACAGTTCACCGACTACCTCCCTTCTTATTGTGGCTGGATGTGGATTGCAGGTCGAGTTTCTATACTAAGTGCGTATTTTTCCGTTGATACCTATCGTCTGAGAACACACGATAGGTATCTACAAGTCTCAAAGTCTCATTATTCAGAACTGTCGGGCATCTCATCTTCATCACCCATTCTATCGCACACCGTAATCTCGTATCTTTTTCTCAAGACTCTACCATTATAAGCCTTCAGCGTGGCCATACTGATTTTCAAAGCCATGCACGCCTTGTACAACGACGGGTAGATGATGGCTTCGTTAGTGTCTTTGTCTAGGATTTCAACGCGTATAGGATTATTTCTAATAGTTTTCAAATATTCGTACTTAGGTAATACTTGTCTTTTTTCCTTCGTCGGTTCGGGCAATTCCGATTCCGGTAAAATACCCTTCTCAACGAGTATTCTCAACATTTCGGGTTTGTTCATATATGCAGACTTTATTCTGTGTTCCTTCATTAGCGATTTCAGCTGCGAGAGTTTCATGTTCTTTTTTAATAATAGAAAAAGATTTTCTTCAATATACCACGCTCATTTTCTGTCCGTCCGATTGAAACCTCAGTAACTTGTCTGAAATCACCATTGCGTACGCTTCCGTATTAGCTGGCGGCGCCGTATTAAACGTACCTTTGATCTGGATATCGACCACCGATGACTTCAGACGCTCGGATTGCTTGCTCACGTCAAACACCATAATCGGAAACAGATCTTTGAAATCCGAGGGTGTGATATTGCATTGCGTCGTTAGTTCGTCCATTCCATAGTATTTTTCACTGAACGCGGCTGCTGCTCGGTACACCCGCGAGAATTGTTGATTCGGAAATGATAGATTATAGTCGACAACTGGGTATCGGTCCTGGTTCATCATCACGAACATGTTCTTCAGATCGCAATGATCGAAAACGGATGGATTGTGTACCTGATCGCCGCTTTTGTCGGTTTGAAAACCCAAGATGATGTACCTAGGCTTCTCAGGTAATGTCTTGACGCTAAGTCTCCAGCTAAAATTAGTCGACTGTGCGACGGAGGTGGTATCGCATTGACGGGCTCTGTACGCAACTGGCAGCGACGCTTTCGATTCGATCGTTTTGTACAATTGCATCTTCTCCATATCCGCGGGAATAACGTGCGGCATGAACCACGAGATTTTATCCAGCCTAACTTTCCCTGCACCCACGGCGGCGAGTCTAAAAATTGCGTCATCATCGGCTTTACGAACCAGAGTTAGCGTATGTTTCACACCAAAAACAACCTTGTCGTAATCATCGCAAAATCCGAAAATATGCTTCAATGGAACTACAAAGCTAAAAGTACCTTTGGCAGTTGGTTTTTGAATTATATACGACTGTCTAACGGCGAAACCCTGATTATTCGCGATAGCAGCCGTCGCTCCGCTGTCCTTGTACCACAACTGATTCAAACCTTGAGCTAGTTGAAAATCATTCGGGTATTTGAGTAATCCGAGCATCGTCGTTGCTTGACCCGGGTAAAATAACGATTCAATTTCCTGATTCGACAGGGAATACGAAATTTGACTGAAAAGATGCATCAGCCCATTATTCGTAAGAGTTGCTTCATCGGCATCAGCGTAGAAGGTGATGTTGTCCGCCTTCATCAATCTACCCTCGAACAGCAGGTAAGATTCTGCTGGATGGCAAAATAGATCTTGAAGTTCGATGTTTATTCTAATCTCGCCGGAGGTGTTTAGATTCGCCCCCGATATCGGCTCATACTCGTACCATTCGTAGCGTTCGACGCTTTCATCGCTCAATGGTTGTTCGGTAAATCTCAGAATATCAGATGATTGCATTTTTACTACTACGCGATAATATTTTTTACGCGACCTTCATTCCGGCGCCGTTTAGCGAGCGTACTAAATCTTGTATCGATATGGCGCCGTTCTTCTTCAGGCCATCGCCCATCATCAGATTATTAATATTCGAGATATTTGGGCTCGACCCGACGCCACTCAGCCGATCTAAAATTTGTCTAGTTTCTGGCGTAATTTTCTTGGAGGTGGGGGTAGGAGCAGGAGTAAACAGTTTGGCCACTGCTTTGTCCACTAATCGTTTGCCGGCGTCGATTGCGGTTGTTTTCCCAACATCGATGGCCTTTTTCCCAATTTCTTTCGCCACGTCTTTACTCGCGTTGAGAGCGGTCGTTGCTAATTGTTTGGCTGCGTTCGACGTAACTAGTCGTTTGAAAAATCCCGAAATTGTATCGAATATTCCCGATCCTCCGATAACGTATTGTTTTCTATACCTCCTTCTATTAATGACCTGCATTTTTCCTGCATTTTACAATGTCATCATTATATTTTTGTAAGCATCTTTACTCAGCACTTCCTGCCTCAATAACGCGTCGCACATCGCCACGATCTCGTTTCTCACGCCGGTATTGCCTGCTTTGAAGCTTTGAAATCGTAGTTCTAGCTGTTTCGCTAACACGTTTGGATCTTCAGAAATAACGATTACACCACCCACGCCTTTACCCACCGCATTACGAGCCCTCTTTTCCCATATCGGTTTGATAATTTCCCGATATTTGACGCTCGCAGATGCTTTCGGTTTGTTAGGATTTGTTGGCTGTCTGATAGCATCCGACGCGAGTAGAATCTCGGCGTAATCGTCTCTATCATTAATATCGTATATCGACGTGTTCGGCTGTTTCATCGTCAACAACTCCCAAAGCCCCGGAGTTCCGCTATACGTCTTATTTCCAACCGTCACATCGTCTCCTTGAATAGAAATCGGAGTGTCGCCGATGTAGAATTGCGCATTTTTTGATCGTATTCCGAATGTCGTGTCTACGATTTTTCTATCGGAGGCGTATTGATGAAGGTACTTGGTGGCTACATCACCTAATTCTAAAGTTCTAATATCCTCGGTCGGATCGTCACTATACGCTTCTATCGAGGGATACTGAGGAAATTGAACCTTCAACGACGCGGGAAGCGTTTGTAGCGCGTTTGATGTGGCTATCGATTTTTCTTTGATGGCGGATAGTAGGACATTCTGCTCTTTAGAAATTGCGGATTGCGACTCGACGATAGGCTTGTACAGCTTGGTTAATTCTTGTTGCAGCCCCGAATCCCCCAATCTCTCCGATAAAAAGTTTTGTTGAATATTCTTCTTGGACTTCAGAAACTCTTCGACTATGAAATTTCTTTTCGCCGGGTCATCTATCTTTAGAAACGACATTTTTAATAAAAAAATTAATGTTTCTCGACATGTTTTTCGACGTGTTTCTAGACGTGTTTTTCTACATGTTTTTCGACATGTGTAAAAACACAAGTTAGACGTATTTTCAGACATAGCGACATAGGTCTACATAGGTCTACAAAACTCTACAAAACTCTACATGATTTCATACATGTTCGTGTTAGTCGTCTTTCTACTAGATTCGGTATTTTTCTCAAACATGCTTTGAAAGGACTGCCTGACCTCTTCTCTTCCCTGGTCGATGAGTGATTGTTTCGTTTCCTCATCCATCGCGTCTATCGCAACTTTCGACTTACTTTTGATTTCTTCTTTCATGCCATTGAATTTTTCAATCTCGCTTAGAATCAGAGAATATTCCTCATCTGAAATGTGATCATCCACGAGAGCTTTTGAAATATGGTCGCTGATCGTGTTGAGCTTCGCGTCAGCTAGCGTTTTGATCTTTTCATGCTTCTCCGCCTTCAGGGCGAGCTTTTTACAGATTCGGCTGCCAATTATACTCAATAGCCCCGCACCTAGCGCTGTCCCTTCCATGGCAATAGCGATGGGGGTCGCAATTATGGTGGCTAGTACACCGATTCCTGAAATTCCGAGCCCCATCGTGACCACCATGAGGAAGCTGTCTACTACGCCGATTACGCTTACACTTCTATGGTACTTTTTACTCAACGTTGCTCTTTTGTCTCGTTCTTGCTCGATCTCCTTTTTGATTTCGCTAATCTTTTGAAGCCGATACGTTTGTGCGGACCCTGCGGCTATTTGTATTTCGCCTTCTGGCGCAGGGCGTGTTATATTTGTTAGGTTCGGATAGAGTTTGATGCCTTCGTATTCCATTCGTTTATTTATTAGCAATATATTTTTTTTTATTTTTACCGTTGATAATTTACACAGCATAGCGAATCTCCTTCGTTTATCGTTACTGCCGAATCGGAGTTGTTTTGAATGGAAACTATGATATCATCAACCACATCTTCTGAAATCACTCCGTCTAGTAGGCTGCAGCGCCGCTCCTTGATACTCTGTCTGAGGGAAACGAGGCAAAGTCCTGCCGCCATTTCTACACCTAGTCCAAGCCTTAGCGTATTTGCTGCCTTTGGTTGTATCGTAATATCATTTTGCGCAAAAATCTCCCATCGCAGACCTCCTAGTTGTCTTACTGGGGCGCGAGTAACACCGCTCGTAATCTTCCAAAAGACTGAAACGGGCTGCGTTCTAACCTCTACCGGTCTAGTTGGTTTAGTTCCAAATTTGTGTATTGGCCTCGACATTTTATAATAGAATAATTTATAATATCATGCCGAGAATCGGAATGTTTCGAAACGGAGAGTTGGGGCCCAACAAAAGTCCTTCGCCCCTCGCATAGCCCGACCCTGTTTTCATGTACAGCCCGGATGCCGTTATTGAGCTACCTTTTTGCCACGGAGACAAGTACAAACCAGATCCGGCTGCGCTTATTTTGCACGCTATGTCGCCTCTCTTGACATACATTACACCCGAACCGCTGATTTTGTCTACAATCTTAGTAGTTGCCGCGGAGCCGAGACCACTTAGTGCTCCCATCGCCAAACTTGGCAGTGCATTAGACAGAAGGAACCGTCCCGCTGTCGCTAGAAACGGAAGTATAGCGCCTATGAATCCACCTTCGACTTTCTTGTTGTTCTCCAATTGCGTTTTACTCATTTTAATAATCATGCCAGTTCCTTTTTGGTAGGCTGCTGCCATTTTATTGATTTGCGCCTGGGTGAGAGCCAAAACGTGTTCGCCATTCAAATCATCGTGCGATAGTTTGATACTCACGCCGCTCCCCGCTTGAAGCGATCTTTTAATTTTGTCTTGTT
Source organism: Lumbricus rubellus (assembly GCA_945859605.1). Classification (NCBI taxonomy): domain Eukaryota; kingdom Metazoa; phylum Annelida; class Clitellata; order Crassiclitellata; family Lumbricidae; genus Lumbricus; species Lumbricus rubellus. The sequence goes on along the minus strand of OX243827.1, from coordinate 21,530,497 downwards.
GCGCTTCTGAAATATTAACTTTTACTTTCAGGTAACGATTCATTTTATTAATAAATTACAAAAACTTTCAAACTTCTCTGATGTGAAATCGAATCGCTAATTCTTCACCTCGAAGATTTAGCAGGTTCCCGTGTTGGTCCGTGAGCCTCGTTTCCATCGTTGAAATTGTAGATAGCAAAATCGGGAGATATATCAAATTATGCGGCACTTCGATAATCTTGTAACCCGGCCCTACGTTTGGGAAAAAAGAATATATCACGTTTTCCGATGTTCCGTTAGTGTACGAAGACCCAATAATGCCGCTGGTCACTCGTAGGCTGCTTACACTCATTATATTTACCAAGCCCTCCGATTCATTATATCCAGCCGAATAGATCCATTTTTCAAACCCTAGAACCTTTCCGATCGAATTCTCTGACGTAAAGTCAACCATATAGCCTGCTGCTATATTTACCACAGACCTCAGCGTATTGGTGTTTGGTGCTATTGAGATACAATATTCTCCATTTACTCCGTCGTAATGCCCATTCCCCTTCATCACTCTCTGTATATATTCGTTGATATCCGTTATTTCATAGCAACCCTCTGGAACTTCAATGCGCACCCAATCTGTGTCGCGATTTGGCGAATACCGAAAGACGTTGTTTGTCGCGTCGATATTCGGAAAAGAATAGTACGTCTCGAGGGCAACTAAGGCCATTTCATATTTCTTATTCTTCTCCAGTTCGAGTAGTGGATTAAACTTCGTTCTGATTCGCGTGCTCTTTTCGCTTAGAAAAATGGAAAATGATGTTTTTGGTTCCGTGTTGCAGGCCGTCTTTTCCGTGTTTTCCGATATCTGTTTGAGAAGCGATGATTCCATTTTTACTATAAGCTTACAATACAATTTTACAATGGCGGATCCTCGATTATATAAAATTCATCGAGCCCGCATCGGTATTTACCATTGTACTTGTCGCTAGTCAGGTCTAAAACCACGAATCCATGAGGTTGTTCCCATACCGTTTTGCATAGTTTTCTAAATTCATTTTTCGACATGTCTGTACTCACGTGATCGTTGTAAATATGATTACAATTTTTCAGGTCTTGTTTGAACAGGCAAATAAAGTTCGCATTTTCTCTGATTGTTTGGCGCGGTAATTTGAAATAATTCTGGGCGAGGTAAAAACAATCTACATTGCTATGCCTCCCCCGATTATAATACGTTTCGCATTTGTTTTGTTTTTCTAATTGAAGATCATCGAAAATCATCAGGTTCTTCTTTTCGGCGCTCAGATCTCTCGGGTCTGGTACATCGTCGGCGCTCTCAAAGAACTTGGCAATTATATCAGATTTAGCTTCTGAGTTTTTTGCTAGTTCTTCCATTACAAGGTCTGGTGACGCATTTAGACCCACGATTTCATCTCGGTGCTCAAACAACCAAACGATCGCTTCTTTCGGCAATTTTTCTTCGTATGCTTTTTTAATAATGCGATATTCCGGTTGAAACAGAGAAGTACCGAATACCTGCAAGTTATTATAATCCAACCAGTCTGGCCTGAGTAAAAGATTGAGAAGAAGCGTTGTTTTTCCACACGCCGATTTCCCAACTATCAAACCGCGTATGCTTTTGGGTAACAACGGATTATTGAATCTTTTCGAGAGCGCTGTGCCCCAACTCATATCTCTAATCTCCATTTTTAAAAATATATATTATTAAAAACGAAATGTATTGCGTAAAATGTAAAAAACAGACCCAGACGACAGATGTGCAGAACGCCGTGGCTAATAATGGGAGATCGATGCTCAGAGGTGTTTGCGTCGTATGCGGGAAAACAAAAACTCAATTCGTGAAGGCGTCTGCTATTGTGCAAGGCGGAGATCTAGTTAGTTCACTGAACGCCGCCACTAGCAACATTAAATTACCTTGGGCCAAGTTTGCTGGTGAGGTACATTTGCCAGGCCATCAGTTTACTGGTCCCGGTACTAGACTAGATTTGCGTCTGAATCCCAACGAAACCCCCAAAGATTGGAGCAAACCTATAAACAGGGTAGATAGCGCGGCATATATTCACGACCTGGCATACAATCAACACACTGATACGGCTTCTAGGAATGTCGCTGATAGAGCAATGATAAACCAGCTGAATAATATACCTAATCCAAGCGTGCGGGAACGAATAGAGAGGGCGATAGTCAAACCTATTTTGTCCGCTAAAACGAGTCTCGGGCTAGGTTTAAAAAAAGCCTAGAATTACAGCAGGACCTGAAATGGACTAATCAATTAGCGAATGAATTACACAAACCAGTAGTGAGAAATTTTAGGACGAGGCGGGTCCGTGTTGGCGGGATTGACCAGATTTGGGCGGCTGATCTAATCGACATGCAGGCTTTCGCTAGAGATAATGATGGCGTGAAATTTCTATTGACCGTTATAGATGTGTTTTCCAAGTATGGGTGGATCGTTCCATTACATGACAAGAGTGGGAAGTCTACAGCTGATGGGTTCGTGAAGATACTCGGAGGTGGTCGACAGCCGATCAAAGTTTGGTGCGACAAAGGGAAAGAATTTTATAATAAAAATGTAAAGAATTTGGTTGAGTTGTACTCTACCGAGAACGAGGGCAAAAGTTGTATCGTAGAAAGATGGGTGCGTACGATGAAAGATAAAATGTTCAAGTACTTTACGGCTAATTCAACTAGAAGATATATCGATGTATTAGACGAAATGGTTAGTAATTATAATGAAACGACACATTCTTCCATTAAAATGACTCACGCGAAGGCTAGTATGAAAACGAAAAGACTGTATTTATGAAGTTATACGGCGACGAGATTTCAGAGCCTATTATACCAAAGTTTTCAATCAGCGATCAAGTCAGAATAACTAGGAAGAAGAATATTTTTGAGAAGGGTTACTTGCCGAGATGGACGGAGGAGGTTTTCACAGTATCTCAGATTCAATATACGGATCCACCAACTTACAAGATTACTGATTCTAATGGTGAGGAAGTACAAGGCTCTTTCTATGAACAGGAGCTACAGAAAACAACTCAAGAAATATTTAGAATCGAAAAAGTGATTAGGAAGCGCGGAAAGAAATCACTCGTGAAATGGTTAGGATACCCAGACTCGTTCAACTCGTGGATTAATAACGAAGACTTGGTGACATTGTGAGACGATCGACGTCGATAATCTCGCATGGGCGGTCGTTGGGACCGCAGAGCAAAATAAATTTACGCAGGGTTCCATTGCGTAGACGCTCAACGGCGATATACATGCATGGGCGTTCGTCGGTGTCGATCAAACTTGCATCACATGGGAATGAGTTTCCATTGCGTCGACGATTAACGGCGATGATCTCGCATGAGCGTTCGTCGGTGTCGATCAAACTTGCGTCACATGGGGATGAGTTTCCATTGCGTTGGCGCTCAACGACGATGATCTCGCATGGGCGTACGTCGGCGTCGATCAAACTAACGTTAGGCGAGATTGAAGGTGTGTTGAGAGCGTCAAGTTTAGCAATCAACTCCGCTTTCCGCAGTCTAGTAAAATATCCAACCAAGCCGCTCTCCTCGGCGATTTTTCGTAATTCAATATCAGTTTTCTTCGAGTATTGCATTTTTTTCTTTTTTCCGAAAATATTTTCTGTCATTTTCTATACACAAGATTATTTTTTTTCTGTCTGTCTATTTTATTTTTTTCCGTACAGCGCGATGGCGCATCATCGATACCGCGGGGATTTCCAATAGTATCGATGATGAGTCATTGACGCGCGGTTGAGGTGGTTTGGCCAGCCTCGCTCACGCTATGTCCGAGAAATTCATCCTATAGACAGGCTGTACACTAGGGTGGATGAATTTCTTCCTTGCTTACGGATAAAATCGTCAGTCTGCTACAGTTCCTACTACTGGCCGATACAACAGCGACTGACCGTGTGACCAGTCTTTCTGCAGTTCTAAGCGAATATTTGATTTTGTTTGCCGAACTCAAGAGGGAGCGCGTGTCTTTGCATGAAGATTATCGCTAATCGGTCTCTGATTGTTCTCCAGTTATGTTTCGCATTGTCGTCGTCGGCTGTGACAGATGTTTGCCAAACGGATTCGGTCGAAATGTTTCGAAGACAAGCTGGCGATGTTAAGTCGATGAGTCGGTCAGTCCGGATGTTCATTGTCCGAGTGTGGCTAGTGTCCAGTGCTAGTGTCCATTCTGACTCAGTGTCCAGTGTCTAGTCTGTATGTATGTATGTATGTATGTATGTATGTATGTATGTATGTATGTATGTATGTATGTATGTATGTATGTATGTATGTATGTATGTATGTATATATATATGTATGTATGTATGTATGTATGTATTGTATGTATGTATGTATGTATGTATGTTTGTATGTATGTTTGTATGTATGTATGTATGTATGTATGTATGTATGTATGTATGTATGTATGTATGTATGTATGTATGTATGTATGTATGTATGTATACATGTATGTATGTATGTATGTATGTATGTTTGTATGTATGTATGTATGTATGTATGTGTACTTGTTTTAGCGCCACTTCTGGATACTATAGTCAGAAGCGCTCCCGACTACAGCGCAGACACTAAATCTGAGTTTCACGCTGAAGCCCATGCGCAATTGCGAGTGAAGGACTTGTTCAAGGTCCCCACGAGGCGACTTGAGGTGGATTCGAACCCGAAACCGTCCAGCTGCAAGGCAATGAACTGCCCAGTTGCCCACTACACCACAACAGTGTCCAGTGTGGGTATAGGCCTATACACTGCACAGTGTCCAGTGTGGGTGTGTAGTGTCAGAGACATGTACAGAGACTGACAAGGTGGGGATTCGGATAAAAATCCGATTTATGATTGGGTAGGCTATAATAATTATAGTGATGTGGTGCAGATGCGTCGTGTGTGGGGGGGGGGGGGTGCATGTGTGGGGGTGGCATGTGGGGGTGGCATGTGGGGTGGGGTCGCCGAGATGCCGCTGGAGGAATAATGACGGCCACTGAGGACACATAAAACAACAAATTTCGCTGAATGTGAGGTTAGCCAGGTTTCTGCTATGTACGGTGGGGGGTTGGGTTGGGGGTGGGGGGGGGGGTGAGCGATCTCAAATCGAATTTTGATCATTCTAGGGTCGCCTGTATGCTATTGCGCATATTCAATTCTCAGACTACTTCTATTGAAGTCTGTCTTGGTGTATGTCATCGGACAGACACACAGACACGTCATCGGAGGACAATGACCATTTTTTGTTATAGTTTTAACTGTAAAGAAGTGCTTATACAACTGCACAAATCTATTTAGAACTGCACATTTTGTGTACAACTGCACGCTAGAAAAGCCCTGGGAGGCTACACAGACAGATACAGACAGATACACACATACATACACAGACAGACACACAGACACATACAGACACACAGACAGACATACTGACAGACACCCAAGCAGACACACAGACAGACGAACAGACTGTCGAAGTGTGCAGGAATAGCTGCAGCAACCACCAGTGTTTATAGTTGTGTTGTTGTTGTTATGCTGTTGTTTCTAGGGTGACGCTGACGGGTCTGACCCCTGACACTTCCTATCAAATCATCATCCATTCAGAGAACGGTGTCAGTCGAATGACTGGGGTTCGGCGCCCAACATCGGCCACCGCAGATATCTTCGCCAACACAGAGGCCGCAGGTAATCATGCATAATTGAACTTCCATATACATGTATACACCACGCCTCCATCCTTTCTGCACGGTGCTTGCCTGTGTGTGTGTGTGTGTGTGTGTGTGTGTGTGTGTGTGTGCGCGTGTGTGCGTGTGTGTGTGCGTGTGTGTGTGTGTGTGTGTGTGTGCGCGCGCGCGTTGTGTGTGCGGGTTTGTGTGTGTCTTTAGTGCGAGCGAGAGTGCCTCTGTTTGTGTATATCCGTATCCGTGTGTGTTTGTATGTGTCTATGTTTGTGTGTGCATGTTTGTATGTGTGTCTGTTGATGTTTGCATGTGTGTCTGTGTATATTTATATATATATATATATATATATATATATATATATATATATATATATATATATATGCGTGTGTTTGCCTGTGTTTGTGTTCGTGCGTGTCCGTGTGCGTATTTATTTGCCTGCATGTGTGCGTGTGTTTGTCTGCATGTGTCTGTATGTCCGTGTTCCTGTGTGTGTTCGTCGTCCTCGTTTCTGGTCCCGTTCTCTCCATTCCATTTCTCCATCCCCTCTCCATTCTGCCTCCCACCCCTTCCTTCCTTGATATAAAAATTAGTATCCTTTTCCCGCCACTTTAGGGTGACCTGAAGATAACAAAGTGCGCGCGTAGCCTACATTCTATTTCACAACTGTTAATAATTATAAATTAACGTTGAAGACACTTAGACCCCGATTAAAGAAAGAACACTTCACCAGTAAAACACACGAATCCATTGGCTTTTAATTAGACAGTACAGAGGCAAAAAGTGGTGTCTACCACCATGATAAAAAAAATTATGTTTTAAAAATGGCGGTCACCTTACAGCACCGTCACAAGACAAAGCCTCTGTTTGTTACGACAATGCTGCATTGTTCTCCGTTTCGTGGCTGTTTTGATAAGTCGTTCTCTGTCGCTTTTATGGTCGCCGCGTTCCCGGATAAATCAGTCGCCGGCTTTGTAGCCATCCGACGATTCGCTCATCTCGTATTCAGCGCAACGGAAAATCGTGGCCTCTTCATTGCCCGAGGAGTAAGCCCTGATCCCGACGCTCGAGGGGGAGAAGGGGTCACTCCTTTTCGCCGTGCCATATAAATTTGTCAAGACAGGTTATAATGGTCGCTTCTGCTGCGCTGCGCTGCGTTGCGTTGCTCGTAACCTGATTTGCTTTAGTGGAAAGTTCTTGTGATGTCGTAGTCGGGAATCCAGGATGGGCCGAAAAGATGGTATCACATTTGGTCGTTATCATGTGTTTTGGTACTATTGTTGTGTAACGTATATATTATTACTACTTTTATGCGTTCTGTTCTGTTGCTGGCCTAATGTAGGCCTATTGTTTTGTCGTTTCGTCTGTATTTTATTCACGTTTTAGTTAATTGTGTTGCTATTTCCTTGCGTTTTGTTGCTATGTTCGTGTGTTGTGCAATTGCTGTAATGTGTTACAAAGATGCTTTATTGCTGTAGTGGCCTTCAAGTGCTTACGAATAAATGCCTCAATCTTTTGCCTGACTCGCCTATTGATTGTTCTTGCTACTGTCTTGTATTCTGACGCTGCACGAGTCTAAGGGCCTAGTACTGGGCTGACGATCGACAGGTCGGGTTCGAATCTCCGTCTAAGCAGAGGTTGGCGGCCCCTAGCGAACTCAGCTGGAATAAGAAACCGTACTGAGCGAGCGTCGTCAGGTATTCATCCATCCATTCATCTATCCATCCATTCATCCATCCATCCATCCATTCATCCATTCATCCACTCATCCATCTATCCTTCCATCCATCCATCCATTCATCCATCCAATCATCATTCCATCCATCCATCCAGTATATCCACCCATCCATCCATCCATCCATCCAATCATCATTCCATCCATCCATCCAGTCATTCATCCAACATCCATCCAGTCATTCATCCAACATCCATCCATCCATCCATCCATCCATCCATCCAATCATCCACCCATCCATCCATCTATCCATCATTCCATCCACCCATCCATCCACCCATCCATCCATTAATCCACCCATCCATTCACCCATCCATTCATCCATCCATCCATTAATCCACCCATCCATTCACCCATCCATCCATCCATCCATCTATCCAACCATCTATCCACCCATCCATCCACCCATCCATCCATCCACCCCTCCATCCATCCATCCATCCATCCATCCATCTATCCATCCATTCATCGTACAATATCTTCTCTCGTGTCGACATTCCGTCACGTCATCCCACACACTATCGTTCTACACGCGCGAACTCAACTTTGATTTGACGGCCTTTAAATTAGAGGTTATACGGTACACGGTGCTTCAAAAAAGCACCAACTTCCTGACCGTATAACTAATTCTACGCTGTCGGCATTCGACGTTGTTTCGTCAGTAACTTGTCTGCAGGCAATGGCCATGTTCTTGTCCGCGATCTTTTTCCTTCCTTCCTTCCTGCATGGAGATAATATCTTTGAGGAAATTAGATGTTATCACGCGATGCTGTGAGTCTGCAGAGGCGGATGCATAGACTATCAAAGCAATTGACGTAATTGCTGGGCTGTTTGCTTACTTATTAAAGCAATGATGTCAGAGGTAGGGAACCAGCGTTGTGAGGCTGATAACAGGCCCGCGGTGTCCATCGCGTGGATTGTATGTAGTTGATGAAGAAATGGAAGGGTCCGTGTATACGTAAGCCAGACCTTTGGGATGTTGCACCCTGGAAGAGTCAGAGTATTATAGGCCTATTCTTGAAGCAGGGTGAGAATTGCCGGAGGAGGGGTTGTTGGAGGTTGATGTTGTTGATGATGATGATGATGATGATGATGATGATGATGATGATGATGATGATGATGATGATGATGATGATGATGATGATGATGATGATGATGATGATGATGATGATGATGATGATGATGATGATGATGATGATGATGATGATGATGACGATGACGATGACGATGACGATGATAAATAATGATAATGACGATGATGATGATGATGACGACAATGATGACAACGACGACGATGATGACGATGACGATGATCAATGATCATGGTAAATGATAGTAATATTAGTGAATAATAAGAACAATAATTGAATTAAATTTAAAGATTACCAAGAACACGATTCGGCTGCATGATAATTAATTATTAAGGCGATCTGCTAAGGAGACAAATTAACCTGACACGTTGCCACGACTGCCTTTCTATCCATCAAATCAGAGTCCATGCATTCATCGCATTTGAACAAAAGGAGGAAACAGTTTGTAGACATCAGTTGACCGCCTTACCTTCCCATAACATCCTCTGTCGCTGTGTATGGATGTGATAACCCCCTTAATATAAACTCGATCGTTCGTTGTTGTTTGTGTTTACCTTTGAAAGGCGTCATTGTTTGAACGGATTCAAGCTGTGCTTGTTATTTAACTTCCATTTCTGCATGGATATTTAACCATCGGTGTTTATTTTATGGTGGTACGCTGTACTGACTGAACTTGCGTAACCCGTGTCATAAAAACAATCGGATTTTTGTTGTGTAATACTTTGCGAAAGTAGGTGTACTGTTGGTTGAAAGCAAAGTCTGATCTTGATAAGTCATCCCTTCCTATAGCCTAATAGGATTAATTAGGGAGCTTCCGAGCTTGCTGTTCAAACACACGCCTCGTAGCGCAATATTTTGTCTTGCCTAACTGTTGATGAGGAATTTTATCAATCAATCAATCAATCAAATCAGTTTATTCTGAGAAAGAACAAAACCAGACAAACAAACAAATAACCAAGGTAGACAGCAAAGTAAAATAGTACACAAGAATAAAAATCAATGTTCTTAGAACACCTTGATTGTATGAACGGTGAATACTCTGTTAACGAGGAATATCTAGGAAGAATTATATATTTTTTTCAAACAGAAAAATATTTTGTCTTGCCGAACTGTTTCTATTCGAAAGACGCTACGAAGACATTTTGAGAGAATTAAAAAATTCTGCTTACCTCAGTATTTTGAAGGTCACAGAGTCTGTTAGAGATTCTCTCTTGTGGTTCTTTGCAATCACAGGGTATAATTATACTAATGGCAATGTCGGCTTGGTGTTGCCCCAGACTACCTGCGAGGCTTTTTGCTTCACGGTCACTGAAGGCCCGTACGCTGCATGGTTATATATAACGTCGTATGACATCGTTGTAAAGGTGTTTGAAGAACATCAGAAATCGTCAGTTTAACAGATGTCTAAATATAGAGTGGTCTTACCAATTGACTCGCATCAATTGCACCACTATTATTCTGCACAGCGCTCTTGGTTACATTCGCACGAACTGCATATGCAGGATCGAGCCTTCTCCGTGGTGGACCCAGTGGTCTGGATTGGGTTCCCACAGGAGCTTCGTCTGCTTCCTGAAGCTCTTAATGAAGCACTCTTTTATTCTACTCAGAACTGCATTTTACGCGCATGATAGAGTCGGCAGCGCTTCTGAGTAGGCCTGGTCCCTTTGAAGCAGCGCTTCAGAAACTCTTGAATGAATCAATGAATTAATATGCATTGAACAATTCTATTAGAAATCCATCTTTCCTTAGATTTATAAACAGAAGCTCAGATTTCTCCGAATGAGCTCCTGGAGCCTGTTATCTGAAATGTCATAGTCACAGGCGATATAGACTGCAATAACAATGCAACCACTGAGACCAGTAGCCGAACATTATACGTGTGGGATAGGTATCCTAAGCCGATTGGTTATAAAGCGTTAGAGCACACTCCTTAGACACCGTTTTAATTGACGTTTTGCAATCTTCTTTCAACACCTTTGCAACGGTGTCATACGACGTTATAATTCAGCATGTAACGCATGGGTTCAACTATGTTCGTGTGGTAAGGATATTTTTATCTGCATGGCGACCTTGAACAATAATTCACTGCCAAGTGATGCTTCTGTAATTATACACTCGGGGCTTTTGACAAAATGTGTAGTGGGTATGTTTGCTCATCGCCGTGCAGCCGAAAGGTTGCAGGTTTGAATCCACCTCAAGCCGCCGCTGTGGGACCTTGGGCAAGTCTTCACTCGCAGTTGCTCAGCGCTTCGGCGTGAAAGTCCGATTTAGTGTCCACGCTGTAGTCGGAAGCGCTTCTGAGTAGCAAATAGTGAAGGGGCGCTAATAGGTGCACATACATACATTAAACCCACAGTGGTGGTGCCAGGATTTCAGTTTGGGGGGCTGAATCCTCGCGGAGGAAATTTTCCATTTTCATTCGCCAAAATTTCAAATTTCTGACGACCTTTTTTGGTCATCCGGTCGAAATGTCGTGGAAATTTTCATTTTTCATACGCGACAATTTTTGACGACTTTTTATATATTTTTATATTTTTTTAGTCATCTGGTCGGAATCTCATGGATATATTTAATTTTTAGGAGGGCTTATGGTGGAAATATTTAATTTTTCCATGCGAAAAACCGGCTTAGCCCCCCTATAGCCCTGGCGCCGTTAGCCTACTGTAAACTCATGTAACATACCCACTTGGGTTCCATCACATGTCTGTTTATGCGACAATGTGTTGCCATGACATTTGGCACCACAACAAGAGAAATCATTAAACGTCGGCCGGTGCCTGTCAGAGAAACATATTTCGAATGATTCCTTTATCTCTCAAGTCTCAACGATTGGTAATTTGCCACCTGGCGTTGAAGCCGTGCGTTGCGGCGATAACGGCCTCACCCAACTCTCACCCAACTCGTTAATTGCCGCACGGCGCGGCGCGGCGCGTCAGCCGGTCGGACACCGTTACATACATGTATAACCCCCTCTCGATCCGTCCAGTCCGCAGTGGCGAATCCAGAACTCTTCCAAGGAGTGGGAGGGGCAAAATCTTTGATCTTGGGACAGGGGAAAAAATTTCGTCGTTGGTCGCCAAAAAGTTGATGACCTTTTTTAGCCATCGGTCTTTGGCTTAGGAAAAAAGTACTTTTCATCCGCCAAAAAAGTTGATGACCTTTTTTTACAACTTCAGAAGAAAACCCGATGGGGCCACGTCCAATGCAATTTTTCTAATGGGGGGGGGGGGGCAATATGCAATGACACCCCTATTCGTATTACTAATTTTTCAAACCGAATGGGGGACCACGTCCCATGGCAGTTTTTAAATGGGGCATAGCCGGATTGCCCCCCCCCCCCCTGGATCCGCCCCTGCCAGTCCGTACACTTTAACAGTCGTCCATAAAGGTGCGACCGTTTCGTAAGGAAAATGTAATTACGGTAACACATCGCAGCTGTGAGCTGCTGATAATTGCCGATCCGTCGATATGAACTGCGTGTTGATGATGTATCGCTGCTGAACGGCTGAACTGGTGAACGGCTTCATGCATCGTCCGATTCTCATCGACCTTTTGTTTATGCTGTTCGTGTCCGTAGCTGCTTTCCGGATCGTGATGATTAATGATAATAGACTTTGGGTGTGTGGCTGAAAATCCGTGTGTGTGGGCGTGTGTCGGTGTGTGTCTGTGTCTGTGTGGGCGTGTGTGTCCCTGTGTGGGCGTGTGTGTCGGTGTGTATACATTAGTGTTTGAGTGTAGACCCTATGTGTGTTCGTGTTTGTGTATGAGTGTGTGTCTTTGTGTGGGCGTGTGTCTGTGTGTGCGCGTGTGTGTCTGTGTGGCTGTGCGTGTGTGTCGGTGTGTGTGTGTGTGTCTGTGTGGGGGCGTGTGTGTCTGTGTGTGCTTGTGTTTGAGTGTACGCCATATGTGTGTTCGTGTTTGTGTATGAGTGTGTGTGTCTTTGATGACGTTTTGATTGGAGAGAGAGTGATGACGGAGGGAATTTGACTAGCGTCTTTTGTTGGAAACCGTATACAGTTGACCAGCGAGGTTGGGGAGGCAGTGGGGAGTTTGCTGTTTGCCCTGACAACGCCGGTAAAGATGATGGAGATGGATTTGAAGATGATGACAGGGTGAAGCACTTCTCGTATTGATGGTAAATACTGGCATTGTGGTCGTGACTGATCCGCGGAACGAGACAGAATCTCATTGAGTGGCGACGACGTTGGCGGCGTAAACATTCGGAGGAGACGGTCGCTATTTTTGGATGGATTGGCGTGGAGGCCAGTGCAGGTGCCCCGTGTGAACTAGACGTAGAGAGGTGCTTGATGGGTTAATGGGGGTCGAAGCCAAGATGTGAAGTTTGGTGGAGTGAAGTAATAGCAAGGCTTTAGAGACAGTTTGCACAAAGCGCTCACTTTCAAGTTATATTATATTTATGTGGTGCGTATAAGTCCACTACAGACTACACTGCACATAATGAAGATGAGAGATATTTTACGCTACCTGTAGAAGTTGTTGTTGCAAGTTTTGTAGCGCCGGATCTTGACGAGTTCTATATAACTGTCCCAGTCTCCCAGAATGAATTTTTACGTCTCCGGAATAGCAGTATTACTAATAATAGGCTAATAATAACAATGATAATAATAATAATATTTATAATAATGTATATAATAATGATGATAATAGTGGTAATAATAATAATAATAATAATAATAATAATAATAATAATAATAATAATAATAATAATAATAATAATAATAATAATAATAATAATAATAATAATAATAATAATAATAATAATAATAATAATAATAATAATAATAAGAAGAAGAAGAAGAAGAAGAAGAAGAAGAAGAAGATAATAATAAGAATAATAAGAATAATAATAAGCTTAATAATAATAATAATAATAATAACAATATCAATTTAAAAAAATAAAAATAATAATAATAAAAATAATAATAATTGCGTTGACATTGATACTCACTTTTCTAGTGCCATCTAAGATCAACAACCTGCGTATAACAAGCGTCGGCACAGACTTCGTCAGTCTCGGTTGGAGCTGTCCACAGTCGCACATCACCATCGACCTGTACGAAGTCAAGTACTGGAAGGATGACAACTCAGATGACAATGTGTCCAACTTAACTGCATGGCAAAACATCACACTCTACAACATGATGCAACGAACCAGATACTCGTTTCAGGTCAGAGTACTTTCTTTGTACTTGAAAAAGTCTATTGTAGCCTATATTTGACAATGGTTTGTTGTTTAGTTCCGAGGATCTGCTCATTTTTGTCTCTTGAAGCGGCGTTGTGTAAATTTCATGTTAGGATTTAAAAATTACAATTACTTGACGGTTCCATTCTGATAACAAAAGTGCACTCTTTTCATTTTTTGAAGGTATAGTAGGCTGTCAGCCCATGAGAAACTTAGGGGAGGTAGGCTACACATGGCCTTTGAGTTGGCAATGGACATTCCATTTGACATAATACTTTAGGACCAAGTTTAGGTTACTGACAAGGCTTTATAAACTTATAACGTTCAGCTGTATTTTGGCTGTCACTTGCCACCTTCACTTTAGATTGTAACTTCTAATGAGATGAACGTGATTTGAGATTCATCCCCTTCAACAGAATTCGTGCCATAAGAAACAGGATAAATTGTTATGGCTGCTGCAGTTCACGTTCATGTTTCATGACTGACCCAGGATTTGAAAGACGGTCACTGGTTAGAAGCTGATGCATTAGCCACTCAGCCATGAAATCACCTATTTTAAATTTGGGGTGTGTACGTTGTTTGTAGGTCAGAGGCAAGACCAATAAAGGATGGGGCGAGTTCAGTGACGTCATCTATGGTACGACAGGACATATATGTAGGTATTGCAATCTGGTGAATGAATTTGTAAAAACTAACATACTACTTGTAGTTCATAGAATTGTTTAGTCTTAATCAGTGGTGTAGTGGGGGGGGGGGGAACGCGGGGGAACGCCGTTCCCCCACTTTTTTCCGCGGGGGAACGCCGTTCCCCCACTTTTTTCCGGGGAGGAAACAAAAAATTCAAGATTCACAGTTTCAGCTGCTTACTTACTGGAGCCTTTCGCAGTTTCGCAGATATATGTGTTCAATGGCTTGTAAATAAAAGCTAATGACAAATGAAAATAGTACAGTAGTACAGTAGTAGGGCTACTGTAATAACAATAAATTAATAATTGAGAAAAAATTTGTAGGCCTAATATGAAGCGTTCCCCCACTTCATTTTTTGCGTTCCCCCACTTAATTTTTTAGGACTACACCACTGGTCTTAATACTTGCTTAATAACTCTCACTCACTCACTCACCCACCCACTCACTCACCCACTCACTCACTCACTCACTCACTCACTCACTCACTCACTCACTCACTCACTCACTCACTCACTCACTCACTCACACACTCTCACTCTCGCACACGCTCACACACAAAAATTCGAGCTTGCTTACTTGAATTTACTCATTTATTGATTTTATTCACACTCACGCTTACTCGCACACGCTTACTGTTAGGCCTACTCACTCGCACACACTTGCTCACATGCTTACTCAGTTACTAGCTTATTTTAAGTAAGCTTATACTTGAAAAGTAAAGAATGGCTTCCAGACTGTTCTTACGCACAAACTAATATTCCGGTGCATTATCAAATCAAATCCATCATAGAAAGGCTGCTTTGACGTTAGGAACCAGACCAGAGTAGGCCTACGGGGAGGTCAATCCGAAGAGGCAGCATGGGGCTATGGTTTAAATCAGTGAGGATGGTGGTGGTGGTCTGGTTGGAATTGGGACATGACTTCTTAAACATTTCAGTTTTTAATCTGTGACTAGGGCTTCAGCTGTTTTTGTGTCTTGATATTTGGGGCAATTCAACATTGAGGACAGAACCTATAGCTTCTGGTCTTAACTGTAACATTAGATCGAGAGCACGTGTGACGAGTTTTCTTGAGTAGGTGCTGTAAAAGTAAACTACACTTGCAAGTTGCAATGGATAAGACTTTATTATTTACTCTATTGTTTTGCAGCTCATTTTCCAGCTGAAAATCCGATTGGAATCGTGGTTGGATTCGCTATTTCCATCGTGATCTGCATGCTCATTGTCATCGTTTTCATCGCCATATTTGTGAGAAGGTATGCCTACAATAAATCTACCAGGTATAGACTAGAGAGATTCATTTAGGTTACTGTACATTTGTGTGATTGTGTTCCAGCCATTTGCCGGTCTATTCTAGTTTCATATCTTAATTCAGGTATTAGCAGTGATAGTATGCTTTTCTGAGCAATGTAGCAGTACTTCATTTTAGAACTACATGTAGGTGTTATCGTAATCTCCAAGTTTCTAAAGCACCACTTGAAAGCAGGCATAGGTGACTACTGCGACACCTGGCATTGATTTTTTATACCTCTAACCATAGGGTGACAGTGCTCGTGAATAGAGTGATGCCCTGCACTTGACTCTCGAGCGGTTCTTAAGAATTTGGATTATGATTATGATTAGTATCAGACTGATTGCCTGATCCTTGAATTTATCTACTTATTGATTTGATCGTGCAATTACTGTATGGTATAATTCCATGTTGATATTAGGATGAATTTTGTGTTTGTTGCAGGAATAGTCGAATTGATCGAAAGAAGAGTGCTGGAGATTGCGATATGCTAAACAGCAGTGGTACGTATTATAACTCCCTAAGTTTTGTGTGTGCGTGTGCACGTGTGAGTGGGTGTGCCAACTTTAAAGCCCTGAAAAGCCAAAACACAGTAACTTTGACTCTTATAGTAAGAAGTTACTGTGTTTTGGCTTTTCAGGGCAATGTAACTGTTCTCTGTGAGTGGTTGACTGGAATTTTTGCGCTGCCTTATTCAGTTTCAGGTAATTTTCACACCTCAAATATTATTGGCATGTTTCTATGCTTTACATTGTACAGGTCCGTGTTCTCTCGGGCTGGATGGAACTCTGATCTTGGATGGCGGACGTAAGTGATAATTACGTACTTTATAAAGACTCCATTATTTCTGGCGATTGAATATTCTTTTTAGTTGAATCAGGTTAAGCGTTTTAGGCTTCGAATGATTCTACATTACAACGTTTTTAAAAGTACACAATGCGATTCAAGGCGTCTTTGTGCCCTTTTGTCTCAAACTTGACATTGACCTGATGACTCATGGGGTCATTGAGTGCAAAGTGGCTTGGAACATGTTGTTAGTCTACTACTGGCTGGCTTGCTTAGTCTATTACCTACTGGCTTGCAAGTCAGGAATTGATAAAAAAAAAATCATGCAAAACTCTGAGCTTTATATATGCGATGAAAGTACTGTCACACCTCACAAAAGTTTACATTGTTGCTGTCTGAATTTTGCAGGGCCAAAAATGTCCCATATATAGGCTAACCATGCATTTGCGTCCTGGCACAGAGTATACATCTGAGCTTGTACAATGTTGTATATGTATGTATGAGCGTAATGTTTGATTGGTAAACCACCATTTTGTGTGTTTTGTTAACTATCAGTGACGATGCCACTATTTGCTCCACCTGGAGTGCTGCAAGCTTATGTCGATCCACACACATATGAAGATCCGAGTCAAGCCGTCAGAGAATTCACGAAAGAGATCGATGCTGCATGCATCACGATTGAAGCCGTCATTGGTGGAGGTAGGCCTACATGCGTTTGCTTCATAGTCTTTGCTTTAGCAGTGGCTGGGCTGGGAGCGCTCCTGAGTAGCTTTCTTGAACGGGTGCTATATAACTCCATAGAGAATGAATAAATAAATGAATGCCTATAGGCTATAACTATAACTTCTGATTCTTGCAGCTGCATAATTAGCCTGAATCAATTTAAATCAGTATTTAGGTTGGTGGTGCGAATAATTGATTTAAGAAAAAGTTACCAGTACAGTAGTACACAACATTGTTTCTTTGTAATTGACTGGTTCAATGTTTTAAAAATACCGAGATGGGATTTTACAGTGTAACAGTTGAGATGAGCATCATTAGCCTATTAGTTGCTCGCAGCTAGCACATGCTTGCGTTACGCTTTTTTTGTCTTAATAGACTAGGTTACTTAACAGTACCGTAACAATTTTCATTTAATTTCACGATGCAGCATACAATTCCTAGTATGAACGGATAATCAAAAGTTATAACAAGTGTCAAGTTTAACTGTTGGCAGCCATGCAATTGCCATCACGCCCTACTGCTAAGTTTACCAACGCCATCTGCCGAATGGAAGGTTGAGTGGACCTTCGGATGTTGTTCTATAATATGCATTTGTCATGTTAAGAGCTCACGGAACTGATCGTTCAGCAATCAGCATTTTGTATGACTAACGTTTCATGTTTCTTTTCCTAGGTGAGTTTGGTGATGTATGCAAAGGACGAATGCGTCTCCCAGGCAACGGTGACCTAATCGTAGCAATCAAGACCCTCAAATCCGGAACGTCCGATAAGAATCGTCTGGACTTTTTGACGGAAGCGAGCATCATGGGACAGTTTGATCATCCTAACGTCATCTACCTGGAAGGCGTAGTGACGAGGAGTAATCCTATCATGATTGTAACGGAATACATGGAAAATGGTTCACTGGATACATTCCTTCGGGTGTGTGAGATGCAGCTTCAAAATTTGTAGTCTCTAATATTTTAGATGTTTGAATTTTTCTGCTTTCGAAACCATGCCAAGAGAGCCTTTCAAACATCATTCAAACATCATCATCACCATTATTAATATTGTCATTATTATTATAGGATGATTTCAAATATGCAAGTTAATATAGTAAAACACACCAGATACGCACTCAAAACTACTCTAATTACACAATTTCTGTGTTCAGAGGATAATTAAATATTTTGGTGGTTTTTTGATTTTAGAATAATGATGGAAAATTCTCAGTTGTTCAGTTGATTGGAATGATACGTGGAATTGCTTCTGGAATGTCCTATCTATCAGAAATGGGTTACATCCACCGGGTAGAGTTTATATATTTCTTCCTTAATTTCTGATTTCTTCCATACTAGCTAAGTTGACTAAATATGTCTTACGGTACGCTGGAAACCTGTCACATGATTCCTTATAAAGTCAATACTTACTTACCAAGACAGTAGCACTCATAGTAGCTGTTCATAACGTTTTTGGCTTATCCTGATTCGAAGACAGTAACATTCAACACCAACAGTTACTGTTGATCATACATGTAAAACGATCTTTTGCTTAACAATTAAAAGGCTACTTACTTATGATTTACTTATATGACATAGTCATGACTTAAAGTGGGTGTTCATTTAACTACAAATGCAGCATTAGGACTTAAAGTCCAGTATCTATATAAATAAAAATGAAACTTTCCAATAGTTTGTTGCCAGTGTTCACGAAACGTTACGCACCGATTGTTTTGAAAATTAACAAAACCTTCCATTCCAATAGGACAGTGTCCTTTTTTTATCCGAAAAAACGCAATATTTTCCACAAAAAGGGAAGTTTGCATTCCGCTCGACCGCCATTTGCAAATTCAACAAAACCGCAGGGTTGCCAGATTTTCGAAACGCGTTGTCCCGGAATCACGTTGTAAAGTCGCCCAAAAGTCGCGAGATCACCAACTTACTGGAAGATTCGATCAGGGTTGCCCAAAAGTCGCCCAAAAATTGCGATAGCGCATATGTCACTGTCGGGAAGGAAGGGTGTGAGGGAGGGGAGGGAAAGTGGGAGAGGAGGGGGAGAGAAGGAGGGGAGGTTTTTCTGCCACAGCAACGCGTGGCCAGGTACAGCTAGTAATTTTTTATATATATATATATATTACATTTCTTGTCTGTTCGACTTGTAGGACTTGGCTGCTCGGAACATCCTGGTGAACGAAAATCTTATCTGCAAAGTTTCTGATTTCGGTCTGTCAAGAGAACTTGAAACTGATGCGTCCGATGGAGTTTACACAACTAAGGTAGGCTGCTTTAATATAATTTGCTTGTTTTTATCAACGCACTTAACATGGCAATGTAACAGGTCTTTTAAAGTAGGCCTACCTCACGAAAGCGCTTTCCACAAGACTGATTACTGTGAACAGTGTATTGAGATTGTCTGAAAATGTTTACTGCACTAGTCGAGCGCAATAGGGCGTCAGTGGAATGGAAGACAGTTCCAGCTGGAACTCTCATGTTCCAATATGCTATAAATCACCACAAGCTCAAGCTTTTACATGTTCAATGACGAAGCCATAATGCCATAATTATCAGAGATGATTAGTTTCGCTCTCCTCCTTTATCCTGGCGTGGGACTGGCACTGGCTGAGTGCAACCAGTGGCGGAGTTTAGGCTCAAGCTGAAGCACGGAAGCTTTTATACTCGTAGAAACAGCTGAGCTAACAACTTTTTAAAATTGTCATAAAAATTGCATATCTTCTTGGATAAATATTTTGTATTTTAAAACCATAAATTCTGACTTCTATTTTTTAAAATTTCGTGTTGTAGGGTGGCAAGATCCCAGTTCGATGGACTGCCCCCGAAGCAATAGTCTATCGAAAGTTCACTTCAGCATCCGACGTATGGAGCTTTGGAGTCGTAACATGGGAAGTGATGTCGTATGGTGAGAGGCCATACTGGACTTGGTCAAACCAAGACGTCATTAAAGCAGTCGACAATGGCTACAGGCTTCCTCCTCCAATGGTAAACAAGTGCATGAATGTTGTGATGGACATGCAGATGTTATTATATAATTACAACAAATGTTATAACAAATCACAATGTTATCATGACTGCATTGCTTTTGTTGTAATTACTATTATTAAAATTCAAAGTCACCCAGTAGCTTGAGTAGGAGGTGCATAAAGCCCTGGATATTTTAAGCTGGATTTCTGTTCTTACTTGTTTGAAATACTAAATATCTCTGTAACCTGGCCTGGATTGGGATTCAGGAGTGCCTCTAGTAGAGATCTTGAAGGTGCTATATAAATTTCCAATCGAATGACGGGTTAACTTCCACACACTGTGCCTGTTCTTACAAATGGATGTTTCTAGAATGACTAGCATGCAATAGAACAATTACTTTAAACGGGGGTTGTCAGTTATAAACTGTGTTGGAAAACTAATATTTCTTGCAGCTGGTCACAAATTTTTTTCGATATTAAAATATATTTACACTTAATGTATATCGTCATGTAGGATTGTCCAGAGGCAGCATATGAACTGATGCTGGACTGTTGGCAACAAGAACGATCCCACCGACCTAAGTTCATATCCATTGTAAACACAATTGATAAGCTCATCCGAGCTCCGGAGTTACTCCGAAAGATTGCAACTCCGAGGTTTGTTGAAATTAAAATGTCATTTCTCTATTGTCAGCTGATTCTCTGCTTTGAACGCTGAAATGTTAAAGCACGTTTGCTGTTATCTAGCGGTAAAAGTTCGTACAACATCATTTATGTAGAATTATCCAAAGTCTGGTGAATGCCATACTTTGACTCATTTTCATTTGGTGAAATGGAAATATTTATACCTTCATTTAGTGAACCTGAGTGACAAATCATAAACAGTGACCGGCATTCATGAGGATCAAGTCCATACACCAAACAGTATAGCAGTATTTTGTTATTGATTTTTAAAAGTGTTGTGTATGCCACATGTATATTATGCTCATATTTAGCTAGGTAGTTGTGTAATTATTTTTTACTTATTATTATGCCTTTATTAAGCATCACGCTCTAAATAGATTTGATCTTTTAGTTCCTCCTACTAGAACGGCTATGGCTCAGTCCCGATCCTTGACATCAATTGGCCCCTCTCTTTGGAATACTCTGTCTCCATCTACTCGGTCTCAACTTCTAACTGGTAATCCCTCCTCCTCATTTTCTTTCCTCAAAACTTATTTCTTCTCTCGTGGCCTTGCGCACTGGGAGCGCCTCTGAACGGTTCACCCTAGTAGAGTGCTTTATAAATGTTTTTATACAATACAATACAATGAATTAAGTTGCTAATACTTTGACGCATGGCTGCCACTAGGATTACAGCTGAAAGACTGCATTTCTTCGTTAAGCTTATAAAATTGATTTTCTTTTATTTCAGGCCAAACGAAAGCCTCTGGTTGAGCTGTGTTGACGACAGCTGTTCATACGAATCAGTGGACGAGTGGCTGAAAGATATCAAGATGCAGAGATATGCCGACAACTTTCAGAAGTGCGGCTTTACTTCCATGGACCAGGTGACCCAGATGACGCACAAGGACCTCGTGCGGCTGGACATCAGTCTCATAGGACACCAGAAGAAGATCCTGAACAGCGTCCAAGCTTTGCGAGCCAACGTCAACAACGCACAAGCGGGCGATGCACTGCTCTTATAGCATTCGCCATCCACTCTGCTATTCAAGCAATACGTGACAGTTGCTGAAGTATCCGATTACTTTGTTTACCAGTGACGGAACTGGGGAACCAGTGTTGCCAGTCTCTATGAGTTATCATGGATTATATGCATCGATTGTAGTACTGTCTTCCTTTCCAGACTTAAGCCTTGCTTTGAGTTTTTTCAAATTCTGTTCGGTGTTAGATTCTCTTCCACTGTACGGTATTCTATGCACAAAGTAGCAAGATCGCAGTGCAAACCTGTTAAGTACATGTGCTTTGCTTAATCCACTTCCTACCCCGGTTTTGAAAAGTCTGCAAGGTCACAAATAAAAATCCAAGAGTATGAGCAAAATGTATCCTCTCTGACAAACCATCAGTCTATCATGCACATATTTATAACTGGGGGCCCTCAAAACTGCGGGCCCGGGTGCTGCAACACTCTTAGCGCCCACCTTAGTGTAGGTCTGACCTTGAGCAAGTCCTTCACTCACAAGTGCTCAGTGCAAATGATCATTTTGTAGCTTAGTAATTAGATAGATAGAGTCACCTAATAAATACATAAATAATAATAATAATAATAATAAAATAATATTAACCTTAAGCTGGCCTATGCAAACTAAGCTTTTCATCACTTGAACATAAAATTGACTTTTGAGATAACAAAAATGATAATAGCAATAATAATAATAATAATAATAATAATAATAATATATTCAGTTTGAGTCTGAAGCAGTGATATTACTCCCCTTTCCATCAGATCACACCATGCTATTTGGAGCTACTCATTCTAACCAATAGACTCCATTGCAGTAAAGAAACGCACAAGGTCCAAGATCTTGGCTGACAAGTAACAAATGTGGAGTATTATATGCAGTGAACTATTATCATAATTGCATATATTATATTGACTTGGTTACAGTATGCATTTATTGTTTTATTTAAATTTGTGTGCCATGAAGTGCATTTTGGCCTCTGTGTGATGGTGTACAAGTTTTCCTCTATTTCTCTTTTAGTCTCTTGTTTTCTTCTATTGTCACATTTTATCTATCACAGGCATTACATGAACGTTCGAGATTTGATTTTAGAAAATCAAAAACCTTTGGATACTTTACTGCTTATACAATGTGATAAAACTGACTTTACAGCCAATGTTTAAGCATTCAAAAGTGTATGATGGCCAAATCGATGGCATTGAGAAAATGTTATTATTGTAAACTTGTATGGTAGATCAAAGCATTATTAAGTGAGCTCACATGATATTGACTGTAAAGAGCCAAAAACGTAAACTCAGCAAATTTAGGCCTACCTCTGTTTCACATTTATTGATTATGGTAACATTTATTGCAAATAACGTTGCTGTTCACCGCAAATGCTATTTTGATTTTTTTGACATAGATGTAACTTGCACTGAAAAATAATTGTAATGACATAATTACTATTTTTGCTGACTTTGGCCTTTGTAGGTGCTATTGTCAACACGCTGAACTTAATAATTCTACGTATAGATCATCGGTTTGTTCAAAATAAAATCCAAGACTTGGACCCTATGCTTTTGTGTGTTCCAATTGCCCTTTGAATCCACCCTAGTTCAATGTGCTATGGCATTAATCAAGCAAATTTTGCTATTCTCGATCTGCGTGGTAGTCAACGGTAGTTATAAATGTGTAGCAAACGTTTGAATGCTTATACATTGTTGTAGCTTATTTTTGTGATTTGTGTATGTGTGATAGCAGGTAAAGACAATCATAGTTTGATGAGCAGTTGATTATATTTTTTCCATCAGTGTACTGAGTTGAGTGTGCGTACAAATGTCTGCTTTCGATGTACGCTTGTCTGCTTAAAGCTCAAGCGCTCTAGCCGCTAAGCATATTTTGATACCGACGAAACCAGGGATCATAGTTTTATGACCAAAATTTTTAGGTACATGTAAAATGGAGAGGTTCGGTGCTTTATTTCCGGTGGAAAAGTTGCAAGAGATTGTACTCGTTGGCCATCAAGACTGTACATGTACAATGGATTGCTTATAATTATAATATGTCTTTCATAGAGGATAGGTTAGGTATATAATCGCACATACCAACAATGGTCCAACATTCTGTCAAAGAGTTGCATTATTGTACTTTTCATCAGGCATCTCATAAACTCAAACAATACTCCCAAAATGCAAGTTACTCTAAATGTTTTTTGGATATGCATAAATTCAGGAATGTTGCACTTTTAACAATTATGAAGGTATTATCAAAAGCTATAATTTAGCAAATTAAAATAGGCTACTGTAGTAAAGTTTCGTCTTTGTTTGCATAGTGAAATGATTCTAGAAACATTACTTGTATGTCTCCAACCCCAAAATTTTACCAGCTGTCATAGCGAAAATAATAGGGATTGATTAATACTGTTTGTTGAAAATTCTTGATACACTGACGTAGTTGTTAGGAAGGAACGTAGAGACAAGTGTTTTGCAAGACGTTTTAAATCATTCTTGATGTGATTGAGAGATTTAGAATTCAAAGTGAAAAAATAGTTGCAACTATCATCTTGAAATTTCGAAGGCATTACTCAAAGCTAAGTGCAAGGCACCAGCTTATTCACAAGTGCTACACCAAGTCATAGGAGTTTTCCAGAAACAACTAGTGAAGCACCAAATCTAGTTGCAAGCAAGACCATGAAGATCATGGAGCCAGAGGAGCTGTTAATGTTGGTTTTGTTTAGGGAGAGATCAGAAATCAGAGAAGTAGATGGATCAGGGTAGCAATTCTTAACCTTTGTCTGGGCATGTTATCAGTAGTAATAATGGTAAGTTTATCATAACTTGAACAATGATATCGGTGTAATTGGTTTTGCTTGCTATCGGCTTTCTCTTTCACTGTGTGTTAGCCAAGCATGCAGCATACTTGAGGTGTTGACATGTTATGTTTTAATATTGTGTAGGGTAATGCCTGATGGAATTGCACTCGTCAGAAATTAGCAATTAAAAAATACGTATTGTTTTGATGTAAGTATTGTTTCGATGTACAGTAATCATTCAGGCTGACTGTTAATAAAGTTCCTTAGTACTGTAGATCAGTGACAAAGACTTAAAAAGTGTTTCGCTTCTTATGTCATTCTTCTTACAATGCTATAACAATAATGTCAACAGGTCACAAACTGTTAATAAAAATCCAATATTTGTACAGTTAATGGTATAAGTGAAGAACGACTCTTTTAGCATACCGTTTGGACTACATTTGTTTTGATACTTGACTACAAGTGCCGAAGATGCGAGATTTTTAGATCCACCTATGTTCCAATTAAGCTCAAACTTAGCTATAATCAGTGTTAGACACTGATGACATGCTGTCAATGAGAAAGTCAGACGGCCAGGGAGAGGACTGACAACCCACTTTCATATACAGAGGCTAACATCTCATGATCATGGCTTAACACTTCAATTATCCATAGTCGCTTCTGACGTCTAGATCAATGGACTACTTTTCATTTAATGAGAGCTTGTGCTTGGTTGCATGACATGAGGTTGTAGAACTATAGGCCTAACGATGCAATCTAAATGAAAACAAATGCTGTTCAGATAATTCATTCTATTAACTTAGAAATTGGTCAATAGTACAATGAGATTAACCTGTAAAACTATCTGATAATTATGTAGCACCTTTTCACAGCCACTATACCACCATCATCATCCGTCCCTCCTTCATTCTTCCAGTTCCTTCTCTAATGCCAGAATGGCATGCTCCAGATGATGCGCTTCTTCACTCCACTGACGATTGCGTCCAACTGTTTCTTTCAACTGGTTCTTCAGTCTGATCTTCCGAGCTGTGTTGCGCTTCTGCATGTCAAACAATCACAGAGGAAGATATTTAAAAATTTATAGTTAATATCAACCATTGAAAATTTATTATTTCAGTCAGGTTACCGGTATAGCATTAGGCCTAAAAGTGTATTTGATATTGGTATACTAGTCAAATCCTCCACGAAATAAAGCCAACAGTGCAATAAGATTCAAGATTTGCTATCGACTGTCGTAAACAAAAAATAATAATACATTGCTGCCAAAAGAAGCTATTGTAAATGTTCTAGTAATAAACACTTTAAAACTTGAGGAATAAACTCCATTGATTTAGGTAGAGAATATTCATCTCAAGGGTGCTGAGCAACTGTGTAAAAGGCTTACATGTGTGCTTGTGTGTGTGTGAGTGCGACTGGTTGGGAGTAATCCCTCAAATGAACTGGCTACCCCAATACACAAATTGACCTTTGCTGTTACTTACCTCGACTCAATTATTAGTATATAGGAGCACTTTAAAGTGATTTAAGATTGTTTTGGGTCAGGTATTTCTTACCTGTATCCTTTATAATGTTTTTGAATACCTGGACTAAACACTTACAGTTAAAACGTCCATCT
The DNA here is from genome assembly GCA_945859605.1 of Lumbricus rubellus. Lineage (NCBI taxonomy): Eukaryota > Metazoa > Annelida > Clitellata > Crassiclitellata > Lumbricidae > Lumbricus > Lumbricus rubellus. Next base: position 21,504,268 of record OX243827.1, on the reverse strand, counting down.
GCTGCTTCAGCTTCTCTTGCTTTTCTTTCTCTTCTTCAATCTTACAATTTAAAAAGCAAAATAAAAAATAATTTAAACTCTCGCAAGTGTCAATATTCAATAATACATTTTATGAATATTAGTCGTGTCAAGAACTAACCAGGATTGATACAGCTTAAGTTCAGGGCATTTTTTAACGTGCAGTTGTACACAAAATGTGCAGTCCAAATTGGATTTGTGCAGTTGTAGAAGCACTTCTATACAGTAAAACTTGCAAAAAAGGCAATTGTCCTCTGATGATCCGAGCAGACAAGATGCCGGCATTCATATGTCAGGGCTATGTGGATGGGAAAAGGGCCCGAGGAAGGCCGAGAAGAAGATGGATGGATGACGTGGAGGAGTGGAAGGGGATGGCGATGGTGGACTGCGTGAGGACCGCGAGGAACAGAGAGCAATGGAGGAGGATGACGTCGTCGACTCTGATCCCCGATCCGCAGCAATGAGGATGGGCACGACGACGACGTCCTCTGATTGGAAGTAATTTATCATGGAGGATGAGAAGGAAAGAAGGGGTTGTGCAGTTCTAAAAATTCATTAAAAACAGCCCTGCTTAAGTTCAGTGCCAATCAGCATCACAAACCAAGTGACCACCTCAGCAATATGAGAAACCAGCATACACTATAATCTTGGGTGGTAGATGAGACGGTTGGGAGAGGACTAGCCACTCCCACTCATAGGCTGAAGCTAAGAAAATGAAGTTGCTAACACTTCATACCTGCGGCTGCCTCAGGACTAGCTTAACAAACTGCTCTTTGTCCCAGTCAAGATAAAATGAATGAAACATAATTCTACAACATGTTTGTTTACTTGTTAGAGCTCAAGTAGGCAGAAGGGCCCTGGCCAAAAGTGAATTATAGCTTAATATATAGAGCCATACAACATTATGTAATACAAGAAGACCTTTCAAAGACATAATGAACTAACAAACAGGTCAGGGTACATTTACTTTCAATCAAAACTTACAAGAATGGCAATAATACACAACTTCAAGACACACATACACAGCTAAAAAAAAACAAGGCTATAGGAAGCACTAGGACTGCATTGTCTTTTAAGTACCGTATTCTCTGTTTTTCGTGCTGTCTGCCTGTCCGTGTGTGTCTTTCTGTCTGTCTGTCTGTCTATGTCTCTGTCAGGCTTCATGCCTCATTAAAAGGATGAGATTTTAATATTGTTAATACAGCGATTTAATATCCTACCAGCATCATAACGCTGTTTAAGTCCGTCTCGAGACAATCCATCTCCATCTCCTCTGCTTTTGCATCAGCTGCTGCTTCAGTCTCTCTTCCAACGCAATCTTGCCCTTGAAAAACACCAAACAACCTAGGTTTCCATGATCAGATAATAAACTCTGTGAACAGTGTATTGTATTCCTAGTGTGTGATGAGCATAGAATCTCGTATGCCCAAATGTCAAATATGTCTTTAATGCTTTAATAATGAGCTGCATTGGTTCCCTTGTCACGGTTATTGCACTCTGATTGTCAAAGTATTAAACTTGAGCGCTTTAAAAATATTTATGTGCCTATTGTGATAGTCCATAATACGTGAAACATTAAGTTTCGTATATCCGAGATGTTTTAAAATGATCTTTTTTAAATTGAAATAAATTAGCATAATTTGTAGGTAATCACAACAGAATGTTTCTGTGCTAATAAGCCAGCCTTCTACCAGTTGCTCAAGACCTAACCTTTTGGCTGTGGCTGGAGGCACCTCTTGAGTAGGCTTTTTGAAGGGGCACTATATAAATTTTCGAAATGTATGAATAAATGATTAATAAATATTCACTTAATAGCTTCACAACCTGACTACCCATTGGCTTACATGAACAAAATATTATCTTGGGCCATCCATTTAGCATTTACCCAAGGAGGTGGGTTAACCCAAATGCATTATGCTTGCACATAGGGTAATTCGACTGATAACTTACTGGTAGGCAAGTATAGGAAATGGGGTGGGGTGAATGCATTAGGGTAGCAATTCTTGGCCTTTGTCTGATTTCTGCATACAAATGGCACACAAACCACAGAGTGAAAACAGTAATGAACATTTGCTCAGACAGTGGCGAGAAGGAGGATTCCAATTTGACCAGGGTCTATGACAACAGAGGCCGTTACCCTGGACAGAAATTTGCTCAGCGTATTACAGCACTTATGAGCAAGGTACTAGACCATTCAATGGCAAAATATGTCATCCCTGGGTGTAGCCTACATACCCGTGTTCCAATACTTACAGCTTTGCATTAAAATAGACAGTTTCTCCTGCTCGTCATTCAGTTGTATGAATTCAGGCAAGTTTCTTTCATGCTGTTTAACTCGCTCTTCGTGATTTTTTATTTTTGATAGACAGAGCACCTGTCCTTTTGTTGTCCTTTCAAGCTCCAAAGATTTACAGCTAACGTCCCTTTCTAGACGGACGCTCTCCGTTAGCAGAATGTCTGTCTCTGAAGAATAAACAGACATAACGGTACAAAAATCAAGTCATAAAAGTACCAACATGCACTATAACACTATTGGAATTTAACAAAGGCGTTAGATTTTATCTATGCATAAGAATGCATCTGGGATTCTGCAGGGTATTAGACAAGACTCTTTATGACTAACTCATAGCTACTAAACATCTACTCAATAATAAATACAGATGAAAGCATATTACATAAATATGTGGTCCCCTTACAATGACTGACACACATCAGAGTTCTATTATATGTCTTGAAAATATTACGTATGGATCGCAGTCTATAGGAAGTGCATGTATAAGAACCCTGGATATAAACACCTGCGCCCTCCCCCCCACAGAACCGAAGTAAACACCGGAGCCCTCCCCCCCCCGGACAGAAGTTCCCTGCAGCCTAGGGCAAAAGCTCTGCCCCGAGGCTACAACATGAGCCTCAGGTAATGACATCAATAGTCATGCGAAAATACAATACAACACATAAATTAGAATAAGTCGGATGAAATTATGATGTAGTCCTGAGATTATCTCCTGAAGCTTCAAATGTCCAGTGGTTTATGTCCTACACCCAGTCGCATACGGGACACGAGATCATTCTATATCTGTGTCACAGACTGTGTGCACAAGATAAAAAAATATCATGTCCCCCTTTGGGCTTCCACAGGTACCTGATAATATTACATGCACATCCTGAACATTGAGCCTAAGCCCTGTGGCCTGTGCGCTTCAAGACCATCTAATTCCTGATTGGCTTGTTTGAATTGTTTGGCTTGAAATCCTTCAGTTAACTGCCTGGGATTTCCCATAGGCAGTAACGGTACTCTGTGTATGGGAATGAATAAATATAATATGCAAATATAATATAATATATATGTATTGTAACTGTATGTACTTACAGACATGTTCTGTGTGTGTGTGCATGTGAGTACATACAGCTACAATATTTTTACATATATTATATCATATGTATATAGGCTTATACATAGTGTATTATACTGTATGTATCCTATATAAATATATACGTTATGTGGTAGATAAAAAAAAACTACATCCGTGTTTACGTGGTTATAATAGGTTACGAGACGCTACAAACCGTTATGCAACAAAAACTGATAAGTGAATTACTCATGCTTAGCACAAAGCATGGATCGGCGTAACAATGCACGAGGTTAACTTGTGGATATTCTTTCATCAAATCAGATCCTCAAAAAAGTTAAAATCATTATGTCTGCTCAGCGCAGAAAGTCTGAGAATATGGTTGACATGTCACCGAAAGACATAAGATTTTCTCAGACATCAGTCAACACAAAGTTTCAGGATGGCAAACTTCTAAAAGATACGCTGGATGAATTGCTAAAGGATCCTGAAAGCACGTTAGGAGCGATACCATCAATAGAAGTCTACTGGTCTTCTGAAAGATATTATGCTGCAAACACAGGAAACAGGCGACTGTACCTGTTTAAACTACTCTTTGAATACGGGCTGGTAAAATCAGTTCCAGTGATCGTGACCAAAAGGCAGAAATCCAAACCAAAACATGAGAGTCAGGAAACTCACTGTGCTCAGGAGGCAACACTGAGGAGCATAATAGAAAAACACCTTCCAGCCGGTTCTGAAGTACCAGAAACAGCTGATGAGAACAAGGCTGAATCATCTGCTGTGCCATACTCACAAGGCAAAGTGCACCAAACTCCATCACAAAAGGGCTCCAGGAAGGTTTTAGGAACCTTGAATACTTCTCATGAAAGCTCAAAGCTACCGAATTCTGTCGATAGACTTAAAAAGTACAAGCGTAGAAAAACAGGTAAAAAAACAGAATGATTTTCTTTATTTTCACTGCAATTCTTGTAATATATTTAATAATAAAAATAAATAAATAAATTGGCCACTCTAGAGTTTAAATTTCTTATTAATATCTGAGACCTGAGGGATCATAGATACCTCGGGTAAAAAAATAAAAAATAATAATATATAATAATTGGTGGCCTTTCGAGCCAGAACTAGAGATCTAATAGTGGCACTTTTATCATCATAAATTTAGAACAATAGCTCAATAGCTACCCCTTCTCTTGTTTATCGTACTTCCTGTAACTAATGTTGCTTGTTGAAAATAATAAAAGGAATAATAATTTTTTTAAATAATAATTATGACAGTTTATATGGCGCCATAACACGGCCATGCCGTTACAAGGGCACCTTACAAAGCAGCGAACAGGTGGGATAAGCCTTAGAGAACAACTGCGTTTTTTTTATCTTAGTAATGACATTAGGTTTATGAATTCAAAAGCGTACTGTATGCTATTTTACGTAACATAAAAATTCGATTGCAGAAGTTGAAAAGGAAACATCAACACCTGATAGTGGCTTGCGACAAGGCCTGCGCAAAAGGAAATCACAGGATGGCTCACCTCCTACAATCCGAGATTCAACTGACAAGGAACAGAGTCAAAGAGGCGCCAAAGCTCCAGTGGAAATTAATGGTAAATAAAATTATCCCTTTAAGTCTTTCAGCTAAAAGAAAGCTGTACATATTAATTTCAAAAAATATTTTGTAAGGTAAAAGGGAGCAAGGTAGCTAAACCTCACTTTTTAAGGCATGAATTATCCACATTTCCCATTGTGTTTTGATTTAAGCATGGTCTGTACTCTCTGCACAAAGTATGGGTTCAAGATTCTGAAAATCACTGTGTAAGAACCCTACCCTAGAACAAGTTCTTCATGCACAATTGCTCAGCACCACTGGTGTTCTGTCATGTAATATGGTCATTTGTACATTTCTGAACTGTGGAAGGAAGGTAAAAAACCGTTGTATCGTAGTGTTCTTAAATTCATTAACTCCAGAATATACAAAGTAACTTTTAAGAACTTGGAAGATCTACCATCCAGTCCAAACAGTAGATATAGATGTGTTTAATGCATGTATAATTTGTTGTAGTATGCTCTGACGAGTCAAATACCATGATCATCTGTGCAAGCTAGTACGAAAAAAATTCCCTCAAGATTTTAAGACTTGCAAATTTCCCACAACAAGACCAAATTTCTTACAAGTAGATACAAAAATGGTTTCAAAGTTCATTCAGTGTCTAAAAAGTTTTAAAGTTTAGCAGAAATTTTAGTAATTTTACCCCTACTGATGAAATTTTAGTAATATTACGGTACTCCTACTGATGAAATTCTCTGTCTCTATGATTTTTTCAGTCATAGAAACCTTTCGTTCGGCAAACAAAAGCTTTGAAGACGAAAACGAGGATAGTCCTAAACGTCCACGCTTGACACCATCACCAGATCAAAGTTTGGAAATCCCACTCATATCAGCGACTACAGGAAATTCTCAAGAAATGGAATTTTTTACCATTGTTTAAAGCTGCTATAAATCAGCAATTATATTATAAACATTATTTACTCCAGAAAGGGCGTTGCCACTTGTTCTAATTAGCTTAGTTAGTTGCGCTAACAAGGATCTAAATGCTTTTATTAATATATTTGTTTACAACACTGCCAACTGAATTTAACCACAGTTGAGCAGTTTTTACATTGCTGTGATGACAGTAGCGCCAAGAAAATCTTATCAAAATCATGAATACAGCATATAGTAGAAATAATCTGAAATAAATAATAACACATTGTGTAATTGTAATTAGTAATACACTATTACGCTGGTGTTTAATGCACCGATGGCACATCATATTCAGGTAAATATCCAAAAGAACATTCGGCAAGTTCTAAGTTGTAAATGTAATTTGTAAGTTTGATAATTTTCAAGTTGCATATGCAATTTGTAAGTTTAATATGTAAGTTTTTAAGTTGTATATGTAATTTCCAACAATACAGTAAATTGAAATGAACAACTAACCTTTCTGGAGCGCTTGGCACTTCTGTCGATTCTCCAGAGACTGTTCTTTTGTCAGCCAAGTCTGTCTTAAAACGCTTGCCAATTCATCTTGAGACTTCGACAGGTACTCGGTTTCTGCCAATGAAACAGAAAATCCAAAAACCAAGTCAATCATGGAACATTTGTTAGGATGATTGAATAAATTTTTTTAAATAAAATTTCTGAAATTGTGAATTTTAATGATGTTCTCAAGGAAGAGTCAGGTGGTATATGAGAATTTCATTCATCACGATCATCATCAGTTCTGATGCCAGTCATATTGGTGGCGTGAGTATAAAATACAAATGCTTCAGTAAGGATATATTTAGGGTAGTCCCAAAATCACGAATTCACGGAAATCACGGAAACCGTGAATTTCGCCGTTTGCCGTGATTACCGTGAATTTTGCCTTTTCCCGTGATTTTCGTGATTTTTCGCATTTCCAGCGCTTTTTTAAAAATAAAAACATGTCAAAAATGGCACCGACGAAAAAAACAGCGCGAAACCATTAAATTAATTTAAGAATTTCTGTTTTGGGGAGTGAATTACGTCGCTGACAAGTGAAGACTCACTCATAAATACTCGTTTATGCTAAATTTCAAAATAAAATTCAACGTAATGCAGAAATTGTGACTGCAAAGAAATTCACGGCACCGTGAATCACGGTGCCGTGAATTTTTGGATTTTTGCAAAAGTACGCCGTGATTTTTTCACTTTTTGACCGTGATTTTGGGACTACCCTAGATATATTATAAGCAAAGGGCTGTTACTGATCAAAATAAGTTAAATATTATTGATTAAACTCCAAAAATTTCGTTGTGATAATTCGATTACATATAAACTGTAAAACAATAGTCAGTGAGTCTAATACTGCTTTCTTTTAACAAAAGACGCCAATGAAACTGTTTATTGCAATGAAAACAATTAATTTTGTCACCATCTTCAATTTTTCCATCAGCATTTCCCTCTGATGCAAAATAATAATTTAATTTTCCATTCAAAAGTTTCACATTATCAGTGTTCACCAAATGTTCTGTTTACTCTGATAATGGCTGCTTTTACAACACCAAATAAGCAAAAATTATTAAAAAATGAATTGAACAAGCCAAAAATTAATTGAATAAAGGCACTCATTGAATCACAGAATATTTTCCACCAGTCCAAGCAATTCATGAGATAAATGTACGCCTAATTGTAACTTGTAATGCTGGGATAATCACATAGACATATTAATGTTAATTTCAACATAGTTACATAGCATCTATTAAGTCTACGTAGAGTGACAAAAAGCGCTTTCTGCAAACTATTGTCATTATTTAGTTTATTTTTTGGGTCAGATAGCAGTAAACTCTGCCCATAGAGCAACTGTGAATGTTCCTTCAAATGCTTAACACTTAAAATAATGGCTTGGAAAAGCAGCACAAACCAAAACAAAAGCTAGAAATGAACAGGAATATTTTAGAAAGTTAAAACAGTACAACTGATAAGATTCTGGTATCAAGATCACAAACCTTGGCAAAGTAGATCCTAAACAACAGAAAATCAAGCAATAAAACTCATCATTTAAAGTAAGTATGCATGTATCAGCACCCATTAAAGAGCTTCAAGATTTCTACTCAGAGGCACACCTGACTATACAGCGCGAACATTGAATGAGAGAATTATATTTTAAGCAACAAATTATAATCACTTAAAAAGTGAATTATTAAACACACTTATTGACATATACAAATTATACATGGCATATTAATGGGCAGTTTCCAGGTTAAAACCAATAAACGAATCATTTCAGAATTTTTTAAAACTAAATCTGTGTAATTCTGTGTATTTTGCTTTCATGGGAATACACAAATTCACCGGAAAGCCCTTAAATAGAACCCCCACCCCAAAAAAACTTTTCTGGTTATGCTAATGGAAGTAAAAAAACACTTATTTAATCAAAGCCTATTAAATCCCTATGCACAATGCAGATTCAAAACTTCACCAACCTCATTTTTGCGGAGACAGCGTTCAAGATGTTCGATCTCTCTCTCCATCTCTCTTGCCTTGGCTTCCATCTCGTCACTCACATGCGGAAGCTGAAGCACAGTGTCAAGCGCTCGATCAACCAACAGACTCTCGAAGCTACGTCTCTCTAAAAATACACAGACCTTTGTCATTTTCAAGAATGTATTTAGACATATGCACATACACAGCACAACACTGGGCATTTATATAGCACCAGTTAGGTAGGTATGTATTTTTGTTAAACTCTGGTGTTACCACTTTTTTACCTGGCCAAGATTACGTTAAAAGTAGACATACAACAGTAAAACGTACTTCTTTACGTTGTGTATTATATTATTTCCATTATATTCTCCATTCCTCTGTCTTTTTGCCTAACAACCTCACTGAATCTGCTCAAGTTTTCCATTCAAAGCTAAGGAAGTTAAGAAATCCCAATCTGTTGTCTGACCCATCTACTCCACCATATCCAATTTTTTTTATACAACACAACCTGTCACAACAACTTCTCTGACTTCCAATCACAAGTTTGTCTTACTATGACCATTTTGTTCTTTACTTTAGATCTTCAACCACTCCTTTGACTGGATGCAGCACTTAAGAATGCGTTGGTGCCTTTTGTTAAACTTATTACAAGTAACGCCCAAGAAATTTCCAAGCTTGCAACTATGCTTTAAAATGCATAAATTGCCTAGATATGGCATTATGGCAAATATTCAAAATATAATTTTTTGGAAACCTTATGGTATCGACTCTAAGTCTCTAACACGGCTGGTTTGAACCCTATAGAGTAATTTTCTGAATATAGGCCTACGTGTTCAGTTAAAAACAAAGTACAAAAACCTACCAGTATTTATCGATGCTTGATCATCATGGTCCATCGCGTGGACATCTGAGCTCATTTGATGCTGAACAAAGTTATCACCAATGACAGGTCTGTCGAAGGACATTTTAAATTCTCTTACGACTGTATGTCGATATCGAGCAGTTGCTACAAGAAAAAATGTATTAGAAAATACGTGAAATCTGGGGCTATTATGACCAGGTGAAATCTAATTTAAACTGTACGTGTGAAATGTGCATGTGGACAACGCATCTCACAGCGTGAGTCTGAGCTTGACAGGTCCGTGAGAAGAGAAAGGTCTCCACGTAACGAAAAGATACAGCTAGATGAAGTCCTATGTTAAAGAAGCCTGCTACGAATTGCAGAGGGAAGGCCATTCGAAACAGAGCATATTCCATATAATTATAGCTGCGAAAGTACGAGATGCCGGACTAAAGGTTCGTGGCCGAGGTACAAGTGGATCCATAAACCAGACTCAAAAGGCAAGGCAACGTCATTGAACTCCTTAGTTAGAAGTGATGTTTACGATTCCAAAATGAACAAATTAAGATTTAAAAACAACAATTTAATGTCTTACATTAAAAATGAATTTGTTGCAAGCAGACGATCGACTCATTTTACACGGAAGACGGAAGCTAAGAAAAATTGGAAGAGTGGCGCAAAACACTCATTCAGTCAGAGCACTTATATAGCGCTTATCTTATAGTGACTAATAACACAGAATAAGCTAATAATGACTATCCAGAACTGGATGTTCCCAGTTTGATCCCGGAGATAAAGAACAGTTTTTAAGTGCTTGTAAATTAAGGGTGTATGTAGAATCCCTAGCCTAGAATAGTACGCAGATCACAAGAATTTAATGTGCTCTGAGTCTCTGGCCAATCTCCTCAATGCTGACTGACATAAATCAATCAGCTCACTCATTAAGTAGTTCATTCACTTGTCCATTCATTCATTCATTCATTCATTCATTCATTCATTCATTCATTCATTCATTCATTCATTCATTCACTCACTCATCATCATCATCATCAACAACAACAACCTCAGAAAAGGAAATTCAGAATATTTTCGGATGAATGGGAGTCCGCTCAGATACATAATATTATGTGAGAGATCGCTAGGCTACTTCGTTGGATAGATCGATGCTCTAGACCAGTGACAGAGTACTCTGAGCATATTCGGAGCATATTTCGTTGAGACCTGAATTGAGTGAGCGAGAAAAGTTGCAACTTGCAAAAGTAAACGAAAATGGCTATTAAAGTACAGGCTTCGAGATTTGCAGTTTTACACGTGGAGGATGATGACGATTCAGACGAGAAAGACACTAAGACAAAACAGCCGACAAACAAAGCGGGCCAGCAGTCAACCGAAGGCAAGAAGAAGGCAAAAAAGAAGAAGAAAGCCGAGCAACTTAAGCATGAAACAGAAGAGGTGCTTCTGACTTACATTATCGCCCTCTGTTAGTCTTGGCTTCAAACGCTGTACAATATGGTATAATACATTGCAGCAGCATATTTCTAGTGCGCTACTTACTTTTATAGACTATTATAGTGAACAATAGCGTTTTAATGGTTGGTAGACCAGGCCTTGTAGCAGAAATTATCTTGGGCATGCATGTCCTTAACTCGCAATTGCTCAGCGCTTCGGCCTGAAACTTCCATTCAGTGTCTGCGCTGTAGTCGGGAGCGCTTTTAACCCATATGTGGCTAGCGTCAGTTTAAACTGACGCACATAAAGTGGCGGATTTTTGGATTTTAAGTTGCATTTTCTGTTATTAACCATTTTTAGTTGCTGTTCTAAGACATGTGTGATTATCTTTGTGGATTTATTTCATTTGTTTTTAGCAGGCGTACTTAGCAAAAAAAATTTTTTCTTGATAAATCGAAATATTTAAATATGCATTGTTCAAAAAACAAAAAATAAATAATGTCAACTCATATTTTAATAATGTGGTAATGCAAAACTTCACCACAAGCATCCTAAAGGTAGTTATGATGTCTATTTTAAAAAATAAGTTCAGTACTGAAAAATATAAGAATTTTCATACCGTCAGTTTAAACTGACGCTAGCCACATAAGGGGTGGGGTTTTTCCCAGTCATATCCACTATGTCCTTCATTGCGTAAACATACTTTTATGTCAGATTGTGAAGCTGCATGCATGTATGTATGTATGCATGCATGTATTTATGTATGCATGTATGTATGTATGTATGTATGTATGTATGTATGTATGTATGTATGTATGTATGTATGTATGTATGTATGTATGTATGTATGTATATATGCGTAAACAAACTTCTATATGAGATTGTGAAGCTTTATGCATGTATGCATGTATGTTTGTATGTATGTATGTATGAATGTATGTATGTATGTATAATTATATGCTTGAATGTATGTATGTATGCATGTATGACTTTGTATGTGTGTATATATTTACGCGTACGTATGTATGTTTGTACGTAGTACGTACGTATGTATGTACGTATGTATGTATGCATGTATGTATATGCATGTATATAATATATGTACATACATACATATATACATACCTAACTACATACATGTATACATTCATACTTACACACATACATAGCTACATACGTACGTACATACATATATACATACATGCAAATACAATTATGCATGCACACATACCGCTGCGTCCTCTTAGGTCCTCTTGATCTCTCTGTCCCCCGAGTCAGGACCGCCATGGCCCAACCCAGATCATTTGCCTGCATTGGTCCCTCACTATGGAATAGGCTTCCCCCATCAGTTCGCTCTGCCATCCTCTTTGATAGTGTATCCTCGTCTTTCTCTCGTCTAAAAACTTGCCTGTTTTCTAGGGGTTGTGCGCACTGGGAGCGCTTCACAAAGGCTCTTGCTGCGAGAAGCGCTTTATAAATGGTCAGATACAATACCATACATGCATACATACATACATACATACATACATACATACATACATACATACATACATACATACATACACACATACATACATACATACATACATACATACATACATACATACATACATACATACATACATACATACATACATACATACATACATACATACCGGTACATACATATATGCATACATACATACATACCTACATACATACACTGAACCAGAATGTAGACATATGGGGGTAAAGGCGGGTCGGAGGTAATGGGCCGGGGTGGGTGGGTAATGTCCTAGACCCATTAGCAGCAGTTCATATTACTGTAGACTAATAATTTACTGTAAATTGCTACAGCTGGAATGTAATGAGCCAGTGTTGCTAGGTATGGGGTACATGTAATTGAAGTAGTTTGATCTTGTAGGCTTACACAACTAAGTCACAACTTAGGCCTATGCTGCGTAATCAGCATCTCAAAAAAAAATTATTTTGGTCTACGAACAGTGCTTAAAGTATGGGAAAATAAGTGCCTGGATGCCCCTTACCTTCCAGGTTGTTCTGGCCAATAAGTGACAGGACGGTATTCCGATTTTCAGATAAGTGCATGGACGCCGTCCATGACCGTCCTGCCACACTTTAAGCCATGTCTACGAATCTATACAGGCACTATTCTAACATTTCCCAAAGCGGTCTAGATGTTTGGGATGAATAAAACGCTTTGTTTTCTTTCTGCAGCGATGGTTCATGTACAATTGTACACGTACCCTCCTGTGGCTAGCGTCAGTTTAAACTGACGGTTATATTTGGGCCTACAACGGCCTACCTCTGCAATTTAAAAAAAAAATATGGGTGAATACGATGGTTTTGGGTATAGACAAACACGAAAATGTGAAAGAAACCATTAATTTCTGTCATGGTCTGATATGGGTTAAGGAGAATTTCTTGAAAGGGCGTTATAACAAGTGCAGCACTGCATATACATACATACAAATTGCTATACTGGTGCAGACCCAAACCTTTCAGTTGCTGACCATAACATCTATAGACCACAATCGTAAACTCGAAATTTCTATAGTGCCCACAAAAACGAAGTCAATAATAGGCTGAATATCAAGATCTGGAGAGTTGAGCAGGCAGTTAGTCGACTGAATTGGATGTTGTTTAGAGTTGAAATGGCAAGATACGTGAGGAAAAACTGAATGGACTTGTTTCGTTACTATATCACTGCCCACTACATTTGGCAAGCTGCAGCTGTGAATTACAGATTCTGTGGTGACAGACTGGAGTATAAATTAAAGTACCATTATAAATTATAATAAGATCTGAAGAAATAGTGCTTTGAATGAGTTCAAACAAAATAAAGAGTGCGAACTGTCATTTGAATGTCTTCACTTTCTACAAATTGTTGGAGAGACTGTTCTAAATGGTGTGTCCAGCAACAGAGAAGGAGAAGTCTCTAAACGTCATTGAAGACTTTTAGTTTACTTTTGGCTAAGCATCATAGCCGACATCTATCCCACTCCACAATACCATTATGTCGTGATTTTCAATGAACGCATGAATGTTTTGTTTTAGCTTCGGAACCTGGCCTTCTGTAAAGTTGGGAAGAAGGGTGCGTCACATCCGTCAGCGAAGGGTGGGCCTGTGTCCGAGAGTCAGTGGGAGGAATGGCAGCAGAAAAATGAAGAAGTCAGTCAATCAATCAATCAGTCAATCAATCAATCAGTCAATCAATCAAACAGTCAATTAATCAATCAATTTTTGTTTATTCGTCAGAATAAATTGTCATGTAAACAATCTTGTTCACAACCCTAAGTGAGTTAGAGCCTTCGAGCTTTTTTGTTTTACAGGCCTAGTTTGTTTTTCTCAAATAGACACATAGTGCTGTGATAAGAATACATTTCTATTTTATATACAGTCTGCTTAAAGTCAATAATGGTCAGTAAAGTGTTAGGGGCCTTAAATGTTTAGTGTCGTGACTTGCGTGAAATGGGAAAAATTTGAGAAAAAAATTGTCTAATTTGGGGAAAAATAGACCATATGTCTCTGTATATGCTTTGTTCTAAATTTTTGTTCTTGCAGAATTCTTTGCAAGAATTTGACAAAGATCTCCACGACGCACTTTTACAAAGCAAACTAGAATTTGAAGAAAAACAGCGAGTGAGTCCAGTTCTAAAATTACCTGGTAGTTTCCATGATCTCTTTAAAACTCTGCTTTAAGAAATGTTGGTAGACATAATGGTGATATATTTTGAAGGCATTTTTGTGTTTTCCAATTTGTTTATTGTTCCCAAGTATAAACAATTTTAGTAATAAAACAGCAATTGAACAAATATAACAAAAGAAACGATTAGATATCAAAATTTCTAAAGCAGTTTATTCTGGGAGCAAAGGGCATGCCTGAAGGGGCAGGTCCTGCTACATGTAGATAGAAGCCAATTGCACGGGTGAGTGAGTGAATTCTGGTATGAGTTAGTTAGCATTTTGTGTTTGTTGGTGTATAATGATATTAATGATGAGCTATTAATTCATTGCGACTTAGTAGAGCATATGCGCACTAGAGTGTTGAAATGTTCTGTTGGTGTAAAATTCCCATGTCTTCCACACACCATGTAGCAACTACATTCCTATGCCTCTCCTTCTCATTTTTTCCATATAAATAGAATTTTTTCCCAGATAGAACATATTTGTTATAATTCACAGAATGGCTTTTTATGTCACTTATTTTAAGCACACAATATTATACATGGATTAATTGATTATTTAAATGGTTTCTTTTCTAGCCTTAAGACTGTTGTTATTTATCCGAGGTTGAGTTGGGAGCACTTCTGAGTAGATGGTCTTGAATGGGTGCTAAATAAATTATTCCCAGTCAGTGCCAGCATGGGCCGATAGATACATTTATCTCAGGGATGAATTAATGATAAAAAATTATCTTGATTAATTAACTAATTGTCCTAATTTTGTGTGTGTTTTAATTATCAAAGGTGCGGGAAGCTGATGGCGCAAGGCAAACGGAGCGGGGAGGTGAAGGGAGAAATGGAGAAGGAAAGAAGAGCAAGAAGAAGGGGAAAGGAGCGGCAATACATGTCGATCGTGTCCCTCCGGATGGATCAGATGGACAAGGTTGTCACTGCTTTCCCTTCTTTTTTCAGAATTTGAGGGAATGCTGACCCTCTTAGTGCAACGATTTTGTGCCTTTTAGGTTTACCTTTTGACACTCATGAACAGTTGCAACAAATAAACATGTACTTGTATTTTGTTGTGCAATAAAGCTAATGATCTGATTGAATTTAATTGATTGTGGGGCGCGGTGGTGTAGTGGTGGCGTCATTGCCTTAGAGCCGGAAGGTTCGAGGTTCAAATCCACCTCGCCGCGTAAAGACCTTGGGCAAGTCCTTCACTCACAATTGCTCAGCGCTTCGGCGTGAAACTTCGATGCAGTGTCCGCTCTGCATTCGGGAGCGCCTCTGAGTAGAGAGAGCCTGAAGGGCCGCTATAATAGGTGCACATACAAACAAACAGTTGCAACAAATGAACATGTACTAGTATTTTGGTGTTCAATAAAGCTAATGATTTGATTGAAATGATTTGATTGAAATGATTTGATTGTATTGAATTGATTTGATTGAATTGATTTGATTGAATTGATTGTTAATTGATTGTTTAAGATACGCACAAGCAGCGGATCGTACGAGATCAACCACAGGAAGCGTCGTCCTGCGTGTCGGGCCAAGGTGATGCAGTCGCCGCGTCAAAAGACGCTTCCAAGAGTAGCGAAAAGACTTCGAAGGTGCAAAACAAGGTGCAGGAAGATTTGCCAAAGGTAAGCGGTTTCTAAACGTAAGCGTGGGACGCGGTGGTGTAAGAGTGTGTTCGGTGCCTTGTAGCCATAAGGTTGTGGGTTCGAATCCACCTCAAGCCGCCACCTAAGGACACTGATCGAATCCTTCACTCGCAATTGCTCGTGTGCTTTGGCGTGAAACTCCGATTCAGTGTCCGTGCTGTAGGCGGGAATGCCTCTGCGTAGAAATCTTGAAGGGGCGCTCTAACAAGTGGCCATTTGTACATGCATTTGTGATTTCCTGGCCTGCTGTTCTGAGAAAGGTCATGTTGACCAACAAGTAGGTTAAAACCTCCCAACTGTTAGTAATAACTGTATTTAAGCAACCTTGAAGGTGGATTATATTAAATTGCTGTAAACAATTAAATAAATAAATTATGATTTCAAGGAATGGGTTTCGTACATTGATTTGATAGGAAGAACTTTACTTGATTATTACTGTATATAAAATAGAAATTAGAAAGGGTGACCCTGCTTTTGGATTTACCCTTTGATATCCATGAACTTTCACAACAAATGATGTAGTTTTATATTGTTACAGAAAGCTGCTGTTCCTAAAATGACGGTAAAAGACTACAAGGAGGCTGTTCAGCAGAAAGAGGAAGAAATCAAGCAGTTTAGAGAAGTGAACAAGAAAATCGAGGTAAGGTTATTTAAATGAAAAAACGATGGTAAAAGAGGTTGAGGAAATTTCTTGCACAATCAAAGGCCGTTTTACTTGACCAAAAGGATTGCTTGTCTTGGAGAATTGGTTCTGTGATGTTGTCAAGCATTTCTTAATCTTGACAGTTTTTGTGTAAGTGCCATGGGCAAATCCTAAACGTAGATCGGCGAAAGTATCGATTTCTGTAAGCATACTGGGATTGAAATGGTAACATCGAGATTTTATTAAACGGTAAAATTTTAAATCTATATAGTGCCCCATCAAGGGTACTCTGGAGTGCTTCCGACCCAACCTCGGCTGAAAAGAATGGTTTTATGGCTGCGATAAAACACATCCCATTCCATACAGTAAATGGACTGAAAAGACAAAAAAGACTTTCTTTTTAACTGAAATGAACCAAACAGCAAATCGGTCGTTACTTTAGTGTATGAAGGGCGTGAGGAGTGATTTCTTAGTGGATAATTAATTAATTAATTAATTGTACATTATACTGTTTAATAATTTCTTGATAGAACCATACTGAAAACAACTGGGAGACCATTGTTGAGTCAGCAGTCATAGACTTTATAGTTTCGTGCTCTTGTTTTCTTTTCTTTCCAGGCAGATGTAGCTGATGTGAAGAAGAAGAATCAGCAATTCTATCTCATGCTGGGAAGAGGCGAAGGTAAGATTTTAAATGAGCAGATTGAGAAACCTTCAGAGCAGATCGGGATTTGTTAGGGACCTAATTATAAACGAATTATTGCATTTATTTGACTTTATCGTATCGTATATAAAAAGTTATAGAGCGCCTCTCACGGCATAGACTATTTAGAAGTACTTTTGGAAGAAAAGAAATATCTTGAAAAAGCAAGAGGATGTGGCAAAGACTAATTACGACAAAGAGCCGCATACTGTAAGAGTAAAATTTGTTGGTGCTTCACATGCTATGGCTTAGAGGTGATCTTGCTGAAGCCGAACAGTGGAAAAATCAGTGTGGAGAGAAAGATGTTAGTTTTCAGTTTGAGTGTAATTTTAATATGATGTTACTAATGCCACAGTTAATCTCAAGTGCAAAGTTTTACAGTAGATTCGTCTGCACTTAATAATAATAATAGTAGTAGTAGTAATATGACAATTTATATAACACTGTGGCACAGCTAGTCCAAAGAAAAGGACACTATGCTTGAGTTAAAAAATCAGTAACGATTTGTTGGATATTTAAACAGCGATGTTTTGAGCTGCAATTTGAATATATTCGAAGCTGATGATGCATTCTTCACAAATCTGCTCACAGTGAATATGTGGTGGTGTACACTGTACAGGTTAATCACACGATGGAACATATTAATCACATATGGAACATTTTAATCATGCGATGGAACATATTAATCACATAATTATGGAACATGTTAATCATGTGATGGAAGATATTAATCACATAATTATGGAACATGTTAATCATGTGATGGAACATGATCACCCAATGGAACACATTGGAACAGGTTGATCACATACGTGTAACTAAATATCTCCATCTTCTTTGTTTTTGACTGTGTAGAGTTGGGCAAAGCTGCATTGACTGCTGAACTGGAGGAGGCTCAGCAGACGCGCGATAAACTGACCGAACAAGTTGCGCAATTCTCATCTGATTTGGAGAAAGAACGATCGAAAAGTCATGCTCTGAAAGCGGAACGCGAGAAGCTGAAGGTTGTGCATAGTATCAACTACTATTTCAATCCAATTGTTGCCCATCTTATAAACTAATACTAACTAATAACAATGACGATTTCTATGGTGCCATAACACAGCCATGCCGTTACAATGGCGCCTAAAACAACTACCGGTAACTAGCAAATAATAGTAAACATAGCAATACGGTGGAAATCATTGGCTTGACAATCTCGAAATTCTGACCTGGCACCTGTAAATGAACACACAACCTGGCTGTTGTGGATTTGATGTAATATCTTTCTTCTCGTTTTCCACAAGGTATGAGTAAATAAGTAAGTGCATATATGTCCTTTTTCATCTCAACTGTTAATCGCAGTTTGATTTACAAAGATGTCAATTTTATGAATTAAGGACGCCTCCATTGCCACAAAATTTGAAACGTGTCAGCTATTTATTTATTCCAAAAATTTATATAGCACCCCTTGAAGAAGCCTACTCAGTGGTGCTCCTATGCTTAAACTCCATCGTTTTTTTTTGTTTCAGGGAATGAAGCAGCATGGTGGAAAGTAACAGTTTTCATTGGTGACAAAGAGAAAAAAGTGGGACTCCGGGGAAAGTCGTTTTGGATGACCAGTGACTGCATATTTCTGCACGATGTTTATCCACTGCAAATTACTGTTGTGAACTTTCTGCAGCTGGAGGGCAACCTTGAGTTTCTCCATCCATCAAGTTCTGTGGATGTTAACATTGTTACTAGACTAGAACTGGGAAGTCCTGCAAAACAGTGGCTAAAACAAGAACATTATTTCCGTTCGATGTGTTTGGCGTCAAGAAGATTTGATGCTCTGTTTTCTGACTAATTAATTATTAATTAAATTGTCAGTAATACACTGATACTACTAGTCACTGTGAACCATTCCAATTTCTATGCTACTGCAGAGTTGAAGAGACTAAAAAAATTGAAAGTGTTATGCCTAACTGAAAACCTAAATGCATTAACAAGATCCTATATAAAATTTTATAAATGCAAATTAACTAAAAGATAAAAGTATTTAATTTCAAAATAATTCACAGAAGTGCACAATAATGCTTGTATGTACATTGCTAAACAGTCAATTTCCCATGACCAAAGGAGCTGCAAAAATTAACGGTATCTGCAGTGCAAATATCTTGCATGTGTAAGCTTTATGTCTTAATGTTTCATGCCAGTTGTGCTTCAGGCCTTGTACGTCCAAGAACCATTGTTTTGATTCAAGTTGCAAAACAAATAATATACAATTTCAGCATACACATTACACACAGAACCCAAGCAACAGAAATTACACCAGCAGACTTCCTTCCAGTACTTCCTACAACACCTGTGGAGGATGCTTGCTTACGGATTTGGGAAATTTAGTCACAAACCTACAAGGCCTTGCACACTGGAAGCACTTCTATATGGTTCACCCTACTTCGTGTGCTCTACAAATGCTCAAATACAATACAATTCACCATGCTTAGTCTCCTAGCATGCTCATGTGGGATGCATATGAGACCTGTGTAACAGTGTGTATGGTCCATGAATATTTATGGCCAAGCTGTCTGGACGAGAGTTCAATTACTCCTGGAAGAAGAAGCAAAACAACAGTTGAAATATAAAAATACACGAGCTGATAGCATAGCTGTGAGCAAAAACGAACAGCTGTACCTGCAACTGGCAGCCATGTGAAAGGCTGAGATCATAAAAGCTCTGTGAAAACTTAACAAACGGCAAACTGAAGCCGCACATAATTGTCACAGCCTTTTATTAAAAACAGAAATATCACCAGTGTTATTTGCCTTAAACTTTGACAATAAAAAACTACAACTCTTCTTCTGGCAGTCATAAAAATGTTTGTTATATTTTTTCACATTTAAAAATTAATTTTTATAGAAATATCACAAAACACTGTCACGATCAAGTCTATGGTACGCACAAAATGAGCAGCTACTTCATTCCTTGGTCACATACATTTACAGTTAAAAAGAAAGTCTTTTTTGTCTTTTTAGTCCATTCACTGTAAAATCTTTCCATCAGTTTCAACCAAAACATTTGTTCGTTAGCTACCTGCACCTTGAAGATTGGCAATTTATTAGTAATGATATTAATATTAAACGCAAAACTATCAACAATAACAGTAACATAAATATTTACATTCTGCCTGCCTTGCAGGAACTGTAGCAGTTAGTCAGCAGTTTCCCAGTTTCGAAACAATTCACCCCACAACATTAGAGGTATCAGCTTTTCTGAGGGAGTTAATTAATAGCAATGCTTATAATCCCAAAGAATCATGGCTATGCTAGGTGTAAAAAATAATTTTCTAACGCCTCTGACGAGTTCTCTTGAAGTGGCGCTATATAAATGTTCGATTACAATTACAATTACACCTGCAGAGAAGGCGTCCCATACAATACTTTCATCCCACTCTGATCAATAATGGCTCTCATGCATGACTCTTAATAGTACTATCTTAAATAGTATTGTAAAATTTTCATTTATATTACTGTAATAATTAATTGAGATCTAACAGTGCACACTGTTTTCTAAAAATATTTGTCATTTCAAACAGAAGTCATTTTTGAAAATATACCAAAAATTAATATTTCAAGGATGTCAACACATAATTCTGTAAAACACTACAATTAATGTACACTTTTACCTTAAAATGCATCTTTCAAGCTACTGAACAAATATCATTTCACGACATTATTTCATTTGATTAAAAACCCAACATACGCAAATACAACAAGTTACCAGATACAATAAATTCAAAATGCCTAATATTTAATTAATTTCAAATCAAATTTCAATTAAACAATAATAAGGTTATAAGCCGTACAATTTCGTGCAGAGAAAATAGATCTTACGCTACGTGTTCTCTGCCAAAAAACCAGTCTTTAAATACAAATCACAATATCCACAGAAAATTATATCGGGGAAAACGGAGGATATGACACAAAATCTTGTCCTTATTTCGCCACTTTCGGCGGAAAGTTGTAATTCTTAGTTTTCAGTTTGAGAAAGTAGAGAAGAATTGCGTTCTGTACGGCCGCCTCATTTGCGCTGAGACAAAACAACGCTTCCACGGCCGCTTGCTTCTGGTCTTTCTCCGCAGGTCGGAGAAGTGTTGGACCGAAAACCATCGCAAGGTTTTCGAGAGACATCTTGTTTTCTTCTTCATGCTGCGAAACGCTGAAATTCAACAACAATTCTTCTGTACCAGGCTGACAGTTAAAAGTATTTAAGCATGTAATAAATGACTGAGAACAATGGAGACAATGTGGAAGACATATTCTGCGGGTTTCCATTTTGCGGTCCAAAGGACATGGTTGCAAAATACACAGAAATAGTTTTAAAATCCAGAAATCATCAATTTTTTCGGGGCTCAAAAAAAATTTGAAAGAGGCTTTATAAATTTATAGTTACAATACAATACAACATTTAGTAACAATACCACTGCATCATATTATATGGTGGTATCCTTTGAAAGATGTCTCTATGCAAACCAAAAGAAACTGACTCAGAGTCTGCTCCACTCAAACAACACTAGCCTGCTCCACTTTAATGTTTAGGGAATGCATTTGCCAACTTACCGAATGATATGATCTAAAAGATAGATGACCGTCGAGTAGTTGCATGGCGGTAACTTCTGTAACTGACCCACGAGAAACTTTTGCTTTGCATCCGGATCGGAAAGACCTGGAATTGAATAGTCACATTTTAGAAACTCAGATCATTTTAATGTATTGTATCTATAAATTTATAAAGCGTCTCTTACAGTGCACGCCTTCCCAGTGAGAAATACCTAGAGAACAGTTCTAAAATAGTTTGTAGACAGCAAAAAGATATGATTCGTGAACTAGTTAAAAATGAAGAATGTGTTAATGTAGAGAGCTGATTCCAAAAATTAATGCATGACCAATGAAGGCAAAGCTCAAGTTTTGGCCAAAGCAGTCTCTTGGAACTTAAAACCTGTATCAAAAACTATGATCACCTTGCAACAGCTCAAGTGATAATCTTGGACCAAAGACGATGGTCAATTTCTAGAAGTTTTGTTTGTTTGTTTGTATGCGCACTTGTTATAGCACTCAACCGATACTCAGAGGCGCTCCTGACTACAGCGCGGACACTGCATAGGAGTTTCATGCCGAAGCGCTGAACAATTGAGTGAAGGACTTGCCCAAGGTCCTTACATGGCGAGGTGGATTCGAACCTTCCGGCTTCAAGGCAACGACGCCACCACTGCTCCCCACAAAAAGAAGACCGACTGATCAAACCAACGCTGCATCAAAAACTAAGGATGTATTTTTCCAGTTATGCGAACACGTGACCTACCGATGCCTTTGACGAACTCTGGATAGCCATTGTCCGTAAACAATGCTTCTGGTAATTCACGAAAGAACAACTTCAGCAGACCGGTTAAGACATTTGTATCGACGTCTTTGACCACTGAAGCACCCTGACCGCTGCCTGTCGATCCAAAACAAACCGAAATAAAAGATGGTGAATAATCCATGCAGCAATCCATGAATACTATTCACTGCAAACCATTCTCAAACGTTGAGAGATTAACAAAAGTGTAAGGCCTAACTGAAAACCTAAATGCATAATTAACAAGATCCTGTATAAATACAAATCAACTGAAAGATAAAAATATTTAATTTCAAAATAATAACCTAAGAAAGTTTCAGGCACATTTTAATACTTATGCTGCTGCCTTAGACTTAAGCCTTCTTCTTCTACATGACTGACTCAGTTTCCACATGGCAGATATCGGGATACAACTAAAATATGAGACTTCCCTTACAAAAATCTGGCACAAGTAAACATCATAAACTACATGAACAAATAACAATTATACGGCTCATCACAAATTGACAACAAGCTGCCGCTGCTAAATATGTCTGTAATCATGCCATTGTGTATTGGAACATTTATACATCACCCCTACAGAGGCCATTTCTCAATGTGCCGGGTCATTCTTTATCCATGCCAAGTTTAGCCATAAAGTAGAAAAAAAATGCTCTCACTGCGAATACAATATTAATACACGTGCTTACTTTTGTTAAATATTTTTTTGAGACGTTGAATTTCACTCGACAGACCAGATATCCGATATACACCAACGTCTTTCAGACCTACAAACAGAAATCGTAATTGTAATCGTAATCTCCAAATTTCTAAAGCAACACTCAAAAGCCAAGCGCAGGTCACCAGCTTACGAAGCTGGAAGTGTTTCCCAAACCATTTCCAACAAGACCCGAAATGGAAGCCTTACAGCTAGCTTAGAGACACTGCTACAACTGCTGATGTTCATTGAAATCAATCCAAAAGCAAACAATAAAGTCCTAAACGTAGTCTCATCAAAGTTAAAAGTTTCTTAGTGGTACCCACTGGACAAAGCAGACAAAAGACAGAGACAGAACGGGAATCAGCAAGAAAACCAAGATGAAGGCTGCAATTTGGTATATTAAAGGCCATCTTACTTACTAAACATTCTTCTAATTTCATTGCCTCCATTTGCAAGCAGTTAGAAGTTCCATTGCAACAAAACGATTGATAACAGCCCTTCTTTAACATGATTAATATAAACAAACTTCTTTTATTTATATGTGGGGTGCGGTGGTGTAGTGGTGGCGTTGTTGCTTTGGAGCTGGAAGGCCCGATGTTCGAATCCACCTCACCTTGTAAGGACCTTGGGCAAGTCCTTTACTCACAATTGCTCAGCGCTTCGGCATGAAACTCTGATGCAGTGTCCGCTCTGCATTCGGGAGCGCCTCTGAGTAGAGAGATTGAAGAGGCGCTATGACAAGTGCACATACAAAAATATAGCTTAGGGTCAAAATGATTTTACGAACCTCGTCGCTCAATTTCTTCGACACACGACGTCACAATAACTGGCACCTGTTTCGACTCTTTCCTAAACAAAAACATATTTCGGTAAAGTACCGTATATTCGTTTATTGGCAACAAAAAACTCGTAAAACACCGCTATCAGGTACAAAAAGCAATTGATCAAATGGAATAATTATATACCTAAGATTGTCTTTGGTCATGTGTATTGAATTTATCTTAGTAAGAGCGTAGAAAATTACATAAATCACATCTTTAGAATTTTAAAATTTTGTGTCACTGGTCACACTACTTCTGATGGTGAATTACAAAGCCTGCTAAAAATAAACCAAGCGGTCCATTATGTCTCAAGCTCTATATAAAAAACTAAAACATGTACAAGTAAAGGAAATGGAAATTACAGAAACTAACTTAACAATTCGGTCGAGTCGCACACCAAATACGCCGGATTTTACAGACGTAGACGATCTCTTTAGCTGTTCAGCAGACGTGTATTTCAGCGACACCGTTAGCGACAACTGAATCAACAAGAAAGGTTCTAATTAATGCTACAGTGAGTAATTTCTGTATCCACTACTGATGGTCACACTTAGCAAAAACAAAATGCAAAGCCAAAAATGAAAACTGGTTAAAATACAATGGACCAATTGCTCGAGTAAAAGAGATAAGCCACAGGTGAAATACACAACCTGAACCACGCAGATTTTAAACCTTGACTGCAAAATTATCATCCTAATATCACAAGCAAAGCAGAGGGGGCACTACTACATGATAACCAAAAGTACCAGCTTCACAACTTACAATGCATTAAATTGCCAAATTAAAAATACATACTTTTCCACTCAAAAATGCATGGCTGAAAATTTTAAGAAAAACCTTCACACGAAACCGCTTATTATCATAACTTCTCAACTGCTCAGAGAGGTCTTCAGATTCCATTGCTCCAGGCACAAGAACACTAGCACCGTCTGGCATACATAACTCCCTCTGAAACAGCCATACTGTGAACATCTGCACAATTTTTCTGACCTCAGACCAAGTAAATTCCCTTTGCTTGTTAAGATGCACCTGTAGCATATACACCTGTTAAAAGCCCTGATGCAGAAATGTGCAAACCACATTTGAGAGGTTATTAAATGACGTCATGAACCTTCAGATGCAAATTATACATAGCATTTTGCAGTTTGAAGATTTGGAAATAATTCCTTAATTATTACGAACAATTAAACAAAAAGTAACTGTCAATGAATACTCCAACAGCGTTTTAAGTTTGTTTGTATGTGCACTTGTTATAGCGCCCCTTCAAGCTCCCTCTACTCAGAGGCGCTCCTGATGCAGAGCGGACACTGCATCGGAGTTTCACGCGAAGCGCTGAGCAATTGTGAGTGAAGGACTTGCCCAAGGTCCTTACGCGGCGAGATGGATTCGAACCTCGAACCTACCGGCTCCAAGGCAACGACGCCACCACTACACCACCGCGTCCCACATAAGCTTATCACATAAGCGTATCATAAGCTTAAGAACTTAAATTGTCCACTTATTTATTGAACAGCACCACGTACCCCGTTCGCTAATGAAATCGATTTCTCGCGAAAGTCTTCTGTCATCCATTCTTTCTGAAGCTGAAAAAAAGATAAAAACACAAGTCAAAAAATCAAAATCCATTATTCACTTTCAGCCTAAAAGGTACAGCAGTTTAACAGTCTAAGATACAGCATGGCATTGATACTCTTCTCCCCTGAAGCATTATAATACTACTCATCAAATGGGTAGAACTTTCAAATTCACTTCAAAGATCATGTTAGTAATGGATGTTGGAAACATTCTTAATCACCTGAACACACGACTTCGGATCAACAATAATAATTTTAATGAAATTATGCACCACTGTAGCTTCTAAATCTGCAAAAATATATAAACAGCAGCCTAAAATCATAAATATGTTAGATTTGCATTATTTTCATACTGAATATTTTAACTGATATATGCAAATAATTTCTACAGAAGTTACATACAACTAGCGAGCATTTGCCGAGTAGACTGTCCGTTTGCGTTCCAAGCTTATAGGAAAGGATGTGCATGCACTGAGCGCCTTCGAGATCGATGTCAAAATCCTAGAAGCACAGAAAGAAAATCATGTTAAACTATAATGTACATATAGAAGTTTTAAAAAAAAGAAGGTGAAACTTAACCGTGACCAAGCTGGACTCGCAAGCACATAATAATTATCAGTAGTTCCTTGAAAATGTGCAATATAAATACTTGAATGAAGCAGGGTAAGAGGGAGTGAAGGAAGGGATGGAGGGATGGAGGGTGGACTGCATGCTCGAAAAACAGTTACAGCGCAGGAAAACAACCTTTAAAAGTTGACAAATACGAGTAGCAATGATGGGAGTGCCTTGCTGCTCTCCCACAAAAGTAAGTAAGGACAGTCGTTATTACACTAAATTGCAAATGCACATTGGGACACTGGTTATGTAAAGTAATGATGAAACATAACTAGTAACAATATTCAGAGAAAAGAAAATAGTTCTTTCAGTCATAATACCTGTGCCAACTCAAAACCATTTTATCTCCTATCTTAAGTAGAAATAAAATAAACAAAACAATTGCCTCACTTCATTCCAGTTAGGTTCTGAGCTTTTCTTGATGCGATTTGTTTTCGCCTTCATGAAGAAATGTCCGAAAGAGTCGACTTCGATGCAACAGAATGCATCTGAGGAGCAGAAGTAACAAAATGTCCAAATCAACACAAATTGACACAATGATTTCCAATTTACACAACAGTCCTGATGCAACAGAACAGCCATTTATTACTACTACCACCACCGCCGCCGCCACCACCACCATCACCACATAGATCGGTGGTTCCCAACCCATGGCCCACGGGCCAAAAGTAGCCTGCCAGGTCTTAAAAAATGGCCCCTCATCTCAGTCATCTGTCAGAAAATTAAAAAATATATATGAAAAATTGACAATTTGAACAGGTTAGAACACATAATTAATTTCTATTGCAAGTTATTTTATTTTGACGGCTATTTAAAAAAAAACATAAAACATTCTATTTTGATTCAATTATAACAATTTCATATGCTTTTAGTTGATTAAATATTAGCCTTGTGGCCCCCTAATGTCCTTCAAGTAAGAAAAGTGGCCCTCGAATCCTCCAACTTAGTAAAAGTGGCCCTCAAGTCAAAAAAGGTTGGGAATCACTGACATAGTAGATTGATGTGTACGTTATGACTTGCATCGTTAAACGTGACATGATATGCATGACGTGAAGGTATATATTGCTAAACATCACAACTGGATATGAATCACAAACAATTTGACTGTACATACCCACTTCTTCCTTGAGACCCTGAAGCCTGTGAATGGTCACGTTGAGATTGCCATTCAGACGTTCCTCTTCGAAAGATATATCTTTGAAAAACGACCAACATGCAAGATAAGGTAGTCATCCTTTAATCATGCACTTCAATCCTCTCCCATGGCAAATAAAATAAAATGTCTGCCCATAAAACTGCACGTACTTCAAAATGTCTGTCTCGAAAACTAACAATCCTTGCAAATGCGTCATTAAAAAGGTCTGCGCTTACAAGTGCCCTTTCTTACATTGTATGTCCCATCCCTATTAAGTCTGCTCTTACATGCTTCTGTCCTGTATAAAATGTCTCTCCCCAACTCCCCATAAATGTCTGTCCCTGTACGTGTCTGTCCTCCCCAACTGTCTCTTCCTATATAATCTGTTTGTTTCTGTCAGCATTTAGTAATTAATTAATAACCAGGAAGTAGTCGACAAGCCCTCGTCCTTCTAGGTCAAGGAGATTTTGTAACATGAGGACGAGAGAATCATATTAGACCAAGTATTGTGTGTCACATGATCATCTAATCTGAGAAGTGCGAAGAGATTCAGAGGTCAAGAGAGACGTATATGACGAAGCAAGCAAATGTTTCAGACGTATTGTCATGCATTCAGAAAAAGCATACCACTGTTTTCCAGCGCTGATCCAAGCAGTTTGGGAATCTGCAAAACAATCCAAACAGCCTTTTTATGGAACACCATTTTTCAGCATTAAAGCTAGTAAATGATCATGACAAATACTTTGCAATGGCTTTGACAGCACAATAAGCAGCTTTGAATTCGACACCACATCACCACACCACACCAACCCCACACCACCACCGTCACCCCCCACAATCACCACCACCACTCCCACCTCCACCACCAGCCCCCACCACCCCAACCCTACCACCACCATCATCACCCCCCACACACACACCCCCACACCACCACCACCACAACACCACAAACACAACTACCACAAACATAACTACCACAACCACCAGTAGCTAATATAAGAAAACTATCAACATAAATAACTAAATTGTTATTGCCTTAACCCTTTAATGCCGGAAGGTATAGAATTCCCCATACCATTTACTACCATCTCTGCATTAAAGGGTTAAACAGATAAACATTCTATCAACAATGGAGAAATGTACTGACATTTAGGAGTTAGAGGTTCTGTGGCTAGTACTTACTCTTTGTGAATTGATCAGATTCACAACATCGGTGAGAGACAGTTTGGCCGGCATCTGAATAGCTACACAATCAACAATACACAAGAAAACAATAGAAATACTGTAAAAAGAATTTCTTTAGCATTTTATTCATTTTCTGCATTGCGCGGTTCTCAATGCACGCATGTCCCCACTCCCCCCCCCACATCACCACCCAAAGACTTTGGGTAAATAATTCAAGTAAATAAACAAGTCAACACTGTACTAAGATTGACAGTGAAGCTTGATCATAAAATTATAAGAACTTTTAAGACAACCAAAAATGTCAACAATCACATATGCCCTTAGGTTGGACTCAATAGCTTCTGAGTATGAACTAGGCTCAAGCAAATGACAGTCAAATTCACTTCCAATGTCAACTAAATTCACTTCTATTATCAACCAAATTCACTTCCAATATAAACCAAATTCACTTCCATTATAAACCAAATTCACTTCCATCATAAACCAAATTCACTTCCATTATAAACCAAATTCACTTCCATCATAAACCAAATTCACTTCCATTATAAACCAAATTCACTTCCATCATAAACCAAATTCACTTCCATTATAAACCAAATTCACTTCCATTATAAACCAAATTCAATTCCGTTATAAACCAAATTCACTTCAGTTGCCATCTAGCTGCACTTCACGACACAAAGCCAACAATTCAACCATAGTTGACATAAATCTAATATCAAAGCGCTACAAGAATTTCTAACCTTTTCCAACAAGACCCGAAATGGAAGCCTTCCAGTTGGTGCGCTCATAGTCGGAGGCCATAAGCAGAGCGTAACATTTCTTGTTGACCCTGTTGGACACCTTCAACTGGAGGTGGGGTGATGCCACTAACAACTCTGCTTCCTAACATAAAATCAAATCAAATCATATATTTGGCAACCAACCAACAAAGAACCGAGAATAACAAAAGTTCACAAAATTTTTAATATGATAAAGTATCTCCACACATGTAATCACTGCAATAGTTATACATTCGGTTGCATTCAGGGACCCGGAAAGGGTCTTACAACCCTGCTAGCCCCCCCCCCCCTGAGCGGTGATACCATGAAGATGATAGCCACTAAGTTGTGATGATGGGGATCTGACATACAATGCATCAAAATAACTTTTTTTAAAGCATGCCACAAAAAAGAAAAATTCTGTTTTATCATCCACAGAAACAATTTCACACCACAAAATAAACAGACATTTGGCAGCTACAGCAATGTTACAATAAAAAAATACCGAAACAAATATCCTGACAGATTAACGAATTTTAAATTCAAAAAATAATATACAGCTAATGAATAGTAGGAAAATTTATTCGGTACCTGTTCAGCCAACTTCTTGCGAATATTCTCCATTGTTCTGCTCTGCTTATGTCCCACAACCATCTAAACAAAACACATATTTGTAATTTAGCGGCGGCTTCTTCTTCACTCACCCCACAATTTCACGGAGTAACTGAAAACCTTCTTGCACCAGCAAGGGACTAATATTACCTATGGTATTTAAGAGAGGACAGGGATTGGAATATGAATCATCCATTGTTATATATTTTTCATTGATTGATTATTGACTATTGATTCATTCGTTTATTGATTTGACTTATTGATTACTTTAACCCAGGGGGGGGGGCAAAAATTCTTGGCCTTGGGTATAAAAAAATTTCTTTCACATCCGCCCAAAAAATTGATGACCCTTATTTATTTAGTCATCTGGCCAAATTTTTTGGAAAAATATACCATTTCATCAGCCAAAAAAGTTGATGACCTTTTTTTAGTCATTACATCCAAACTCCTTGGAAATACACCAAATTATAAGCTTCTTGAAACCAAATGGAGGGGCCACGATACATGGGTATTTCTAAATGGGGGGGCATGGCTGGATTGCCCCCCCCCCCATGGACCCGCCCTTGTACGACAAGATGACGATAAAAGAACGAGGAGAGGCAATACGGAGATTTAGGAAGTAGAGAACGTAAGGAAGATAGGAAGGTAAAACGAAAAAAGAAAAGGAGAGAAAGAAATTAATGAAGAAAACTAATTAAATTCATTATTTTATTCGGTAACCAGAGCAACAAAGCAGATCAAATGAAGCACCACAGAAACAAAGTTAACAAATATAAAATAAAGCAGTGCGTAAGTAATGATGTTTATAGTTTACAATTGGTTGCACAGAGGACTCGGAAAGGGTCTTGCAACCCCTCTAGGTGGGCCCCTGGGCGGAAATAATCCTACCATGACGATGATGGCCATTAGGTTGACACACTGTCGGAGTGGTATTGACACAGGATATAATGAGACAAAAACATGAAGAAAGAACACTAAACACCTTAACTAAATGGTACACACCATAATTAAAAGCATGCTTACACATTCGACAAACTAGTTGGGATTTTCATGTTCTGTTTATCGGGACACAGAGTATTATTACACTAGACCAGTGGTTCTTAACCTTTTCAGGGGAGCCAAACCCCAAGAGAAATCCATGACCACTCACCGAACCCCTACAGTTTGAACAATAATTTTGTAAATAATCGGAACAAAAGCAAATAAAAAATTGTACCAATTTGTGATACAATATTAATACATTCAATACATGAGCTACTAACAGTTAACTAACCATTCATTTAGTTCAATAATTTATATAGCGCCTCTTCAAGAAATCCACTCAGAAGCGCTCCCAGTCCAACCACGGTGAAACAAAAAGTCTTAAGGAGCTTGTAGAACACTGACAAGTCGGGAAACCATTCCAGACAACTGAGAAGGCACGACGCTGACAGGTTGATGTTTCAACACGCGGGACCAAAAGCTTACCGCTAGAGGCAGAGCGAAGGGCTCCGCGAGAAAGGACAACAACTACCAACACTACCAACTGCATCTTATTGTATCCTTTGTTATTAAATAAAAGTCAAAAAATAAAAATAAAATAGCAAACATATATTATATATATTCAGAGGACTTCTGACGAACCCCTGGCACTGGCTCATCGAACCCCAAGGGTTCGGTCGAACACTGGTTAAGAAACACTGCTTGAACCATTCACTGACCAAGGATATATGAAATTTCCAATGCCATTTAACCTCTTCCCTGCGGATGACGACATCCTATCGTCATAAAACTTTAATCTCGTAGGTGGATGACGACAACCGATCGTCGTGACTGTATTGCATGATATATATTCCGCCTACGGGATTAAAAAGCCGTCGCAGCGAAGGGGTTAATACACTTTGGTTGGTAAAGGGTTAAGCTGACACACCACGACTCATTACATGAGATGGGTGGGACATCTAGCAAACTAAGAGTTGTATCTGAAGTTGAAATATAACCTGTCCATCAGCCTGCTTTAGTTTCTTCATTTCCGCTTTGAGTTCTGTCTGTAGTCTGACGAGTTCCTTCTTCAGAGCGTCAATCTCTTGTTGATGAAGTAGAGCAGAACTCTTCTCCTCTGCAAAAGCAACCAAAAATTTCAACTCTCACAGTTGAAAAGTCAACGAAGGTAACCTTTGACAACTGTAACCAATCTAGCGCATCATCCTTAATATTTTAACAACGTTAGAAATTCATCAGGCCATAAATATTCGCTCCCTCATCAAGCTCTTAATATTCATTCTTCCTGTTGTGCACACAGTTGCTTGTCACTTCAATAAACACTGATGCGATTAACCGTTTAAATGACAGTTTATTCCAAGTGGCTGAGATGTAATACAGAGGCAAGAAGCATAGGTTCGAAATCTCTAGCCCACAAGGTCGACTCAGCATCCAAATCCTTAGGGGTGATGGCAAAATGAGACCTGTAGGGCGGATCCAAACACTTACAGTCATAATAACAACTCTTGCTATCTTATGCGTCCCAACCGTTTCATGTGGGGGCGCGGTGGTGTAGTGGTGGCGTCGTTGCCATGGAGCCGGAAGGTGCGAGGTTAGAATCCACCTCACCACGTAAGGACCTTGGGCAAGTCCTTCACTCACAATTGCTCAGCGCTTCGGCGTGAAACTCCGATGCAGAGTCCGCTCTGCATCGGGAGCGCCTCTAAGTAGAGAGAACTTGAAGGGGCGCTATAACAAGTGCACATACATACATACATGTACATGTAATCATGGTGCGATTTGTCAGTTTGATTTGAATAAATTAACATCATCATTAAATTCGAATAAACTTCAGGCTGCACAGAAACCTGAAAGGCATAAGCATTTTGAACCTTGTGAAACAAATCCAAACGAACCTTGAGCAGAGAATTTGTCTTCGAGGATCAAGTCGTTCAGCAGAATGTACCACTTCACTTCGTAGATCAAATTATTTCTGGAATTTTAGAGAAGAAACCAAAGGTTATCGGCATACAGAATATTATGAAAATGCCTGCATTCTCATCTCATTGTTTACAAAAATTATACAGATAAAATTAAATTTTGCACAAAATTCTGCACTAAATTATAAATTATATGGCATCCCAGTATTTCAAGAAACTCTTATAATGTGACTTCACAGTATTACCTCTACCCAATCAGTTATCGTGACCTGCTTACTCTAACCAATCAGCTACCGCAACCCACTTACTCTAATTTATCAGCTACCATGACCCACTTACTTTAACCAATCAGCTACCATGACCCACTTACTCTAACCAATCAGCTACTGTGACCCACTTACTCTAACCAATCAGCTACCACCATGAGTCCCATGACCTACTTACTCTAATCAATCAGCTATCATGACCCACTTACTCCAACCAATCAGCTACTGTGACCCACTTACTCTAACCAATCAGCTACCACCATGAGTCCCATGACCTACTTACTCTAACCAATCAGCTACCACCATGAGTCCCATGACCCACTTACTCTAACCAATCAGCTACCACCATGAGTCTCATGACCTACTTACTCTAACCAATCAGCTACCACCATGAGTCTCATGACCTACTTACTCTAATCAATCAGCTACCATGACCCACTGCTTATGGCAGATTATCAATTGTCAGTGAAAGTTTTCTATATCTTCCTTCTCTTCAAAAAGATGCAGACAAGAGAAGCTCGTCTAGAATTTTGAATCAATTACTTTTCAATTATTTAAACAGAAAATCAAATTAAAAATGCAATAACATCACCTGGCTGAGAGTTTCTGTTTGCAGCAGACCAAGATGTCATTGAAGAGAAAGATCTGTCTCAGCTTGCGTACTTTGTCCGGCTTCTCAACGACAATTCCATGCTTAACGAGATATCTCGACTCCTCAACCTAAACACAACACGTTAAAAAACAACAAAAATTAATGATATCATTGACTCCATAGCAATTGTTTCAATTTTGGCCAATTTCTAATGAAAGCCATGTTATCATCATCATTATCTTCTTCGTCGTCGTCGTCGTCGTCATCGTCATCGTCATCATCATCATCATCATCATCATCATCATCATCGTAGCCATCACATCATCAATAATCATCATCATCATCCGTCGTCGTCGTAGTCATCATCATCATCATCCGTCGTCGTCATCATCATCATCATCATCGCCATCACATCACCATCATTATCATCGTAGCCATCACATCATCATCATCCGTCGTCGTCGTCATCATCATCATCGCCATCACATCATCATCAGTTTTTTCCATCAATCACTTTTTATGAGGGCAAAAGCTTTCTTACCAGCATTTACTTGTATAAGTACATCATCTTAGGTTCATAAATGCGTGTGCATGGGCATGAAAGCATCGTGAGTGCATTTATGTGTGCATGACAAGCATGACTGTATTTATGATTCTATGTACAAAGTACCAGGCTGAAAGTGAGCCGGGTCTGTCAGGGTCTGTGACCCAGCATCGATTTTCGTGACCTGCCGTTGCCGGTTCCCATCTTCAAATTTTTGGGGGGCTAACGACTAAAAAAGGTAGTCAGAAAAAAAATATGGAAAAATGGTGTGATTTTAAATTTTTTTGGCAAATTACTAAAAAAAAAGTCGTTATAAAAGTCCGACGTGGCAACTTTTTCGAACCACTTTCAGCCCTGGTATGTACGTTTATAGGTCTATATGTATCAGACACTTGACGTAGTGTTATTCAGTGGCCACACCCAAACAACCCAGACATATCTCGGTTATAGACAATCACAGATATTGACATAACACTGACACTAGCTTTGCCGAATCCGGTGCAATCCTCCAAGAAATTCTTGGCTATATTCAATGTCTTTCCGAGCAACGAAAAGTCTGGATGGCTGGTTGGAGTGCTCTTTAGCAGATCCTAGAAACAACAAAATGATATCGAACATCATCATTGTGTGTCTGCCACTGTGTCACTGTGCCCACAGATCAGATCAGATTAGATAGAAATTGACTTTGATTAGTCTCTTAGGGCCTCTATAGACCTAGACTAATATTATACGTTTGTCACCTGGCATGTACATGTATAGGCGTATACATCTCTCAAGATCTCTGTCCATCAGTGAGTAGGCCCTATATGTTTGACTTTAACTCATTGCGAGTGTTGTGGCATTTCTAGTCGGCCCTATTTAAAATAATTGAAATTTAATCTAATAATTGATTGCTCCTTCTTATAGTTTAATTTTGTCTGCATCACTGTACCAGGTTGCGGTTTCACAACTTGTTTGTGCACAATAGATGAATACATTACATTGGACACAGGTCCAATGTAATGTATTCATCTACTGTTACTAGATGCTTTGCAATCAGCTCTCTCCATTTACACGCTCTTAGCTATTAACTGATATTCAAATCGCATCTTTCAACGTCTTAACACAACTTTCTTTTCTCTGGGTTATCGCGCTGGGAGCGCCTCTGATTGGTCTGCACTGTATGAGGCACTTTATAAATTTAATAGCACAATACAATACACTTCTACTAAAACAGATCTATGGAAATCATTACCCTGTACCAAAACAGAAACTGAAAATAATGGAAAATTATCATCTCATAATAAAAACACCGAATCATGCTGGCACAGCTTACATGCAAAACGAGAGCATTACGCTGAAAACGTTCGATTGGCTTACGAAGCATCTCTGAAGAAAAACAGAAAAACGTTGAATTTTCAAACAACATCCAAAGCAAACACATGTCCAAGAAATCGAAATGAACACAACAAACATGCAAGGCACAAAGAGTGACATGCAAAAACCAAATTCAGTAAATTCAGTAATTTAACACTTTGACCGTGTGGTACATGTATACACGTACCAAATTGAGTCATTTAACACAGCAAATCAGCGGCCAACATGTTAAGAAATTTCATCGGAGTAGCAGATTGCAACTGGCATTGTATTCAGAAATAAAGTTATCAACTTAAGATTCTTAATTTTTCATGCGGTCCACACACCATAAAAAAACGCAAAATGTTCAAATAACATAAATTAATTTAGGAAAACAAAATAACCCCCAGTTAGAAACTGATGGTGGGTAAAAAGACAAGAGGAAAACAAGGTTGATGTTATTAGACTGCATAGTGAAGGAGGGCCACACAGGGCTGTACTCAGAACTTTCGGGCGAGTCCACGCTACCGCCGGTAAATAATTTTCGTCCGAAAAACTGATAACCTTTTTTTAAATTTTTTTAGTCATCTGGGCAAAATTTTCTTGAAAGTTGCCAATTTTTCCGTAAAAAATGATCACCTTTTTTTCAGACATTCACACCGAATTTACCCAAATTACACCTAAATAGCTGCGTGTGCCTTGGTTTACTCACATATACCCGTGTACCCTGGTTTTACCCGCATACACCGTGGTTTTCGGGAGGTGAGTATGCGATGCCGTTTTTTCCCGGAGGCGAGTATTATACGCCGTATACCTGCGTATACCCTTCAGTACAGCCCTGGGGCTACAGGAAGTTAAAGAGATCTGGAAATCATGACGAATTGGACGTACGAACCTGCTTAGAAAGACAGAGAACTGGCTACGAAGAGAAGAAAAACCGATATATTCAAAATAAAAAGAAGTGTTTGACTTAACACTTCTTAACATTTCAATGACGGGAGTTTACAAAAAGCGAAAGGGAACCAGCGCCGCTCATTGTTAAAGAGCTTAGCACTTTTCATGCCACTACTAAGACCGTCAACAAAGCACACATGAAAAAAATGTGCAAACAAAATCCTGCGACCAACGAACAAAAATATTAAAAATAGACCGAGGGAAAACCAACCTTCAAGGCTTGTCTCCACCGTGCCGCATTTCATTGTCTACAACAATGGAAAACACCTTTCAGCAGAAGCACAATAAGCAGGCATAGTAATATAGCTGTTCCTGTATTAAACAGCTCTCTCAGCCATAATTATCCTCACCTTGCAATAATATTACAAACACAACACTACCTGTGTTGCCTATATGTGTGCCAATTATTTGTCTTTTTCAATGATGTGGCCATTCTTTTGATATTTTTGGCAAAAGGTTTCAATAAAGATTTGATTTGATTGATTGAATAAAGATTCAATTTCCTAAATGCCTTTACCCCACCACAACTAGAATAAAAAGACTTATGAAGTTATGAATTGTATCTGGGTCGAAGGAAAATCTTGGGGATTGAAGGAAAATCTCGGGGGTTGAAGAAAAATCTCGAGGATTGAAGGAAAATCTCGGGTGTTGGAGGAAAATCTCGGGGGAGTTGAAGGAAAATCTCGGGGGTAGAAGGAAATCTCGGGGGTTGACTTGCCTTCGTTAGTTCAGCAAATTTAGGACTTTCATTCCAACATCTCTGAACCGTGCTGATGGCTTCGTGATGATTTCTCACATATTCATTCGCAATGGAATATTCTGAGACTGCCTAAAATCAACAACAATACCAGTCAAGATCATTACTATAGTTAGGATTATGTAGACTTTGATAGCTGTAACTGGTTGCGGGTCAACTGGATTGTTGAATAAATGAAAATTATTATTATTATTATTATTATTATTATTATTATTAAGTTATAATTACAAAACGTAAGCATAAAAAATTAACTTTGTACATCCACCATTCGTTTGACAGATTGCGACGGTAAAATGAGCAGTATGTATTGCAATGATACATACTGGATTACTGGTATATGGCATAGTGTGCACTATATCGTAGGTATACTTAGACTGCACATGCATTGCATGTGTGCACATAAATACAAACGTATTAACGCATGCAGTTAGACACTTGACACAGTACCTTTAACACGTTGACTGTTGATTTGCTGTGTTAAATGACTGAATGGGGGACGTGTATACACGCCCCTCGCGGCCAACGTGTTAAAGTACCTAACCCAAGCTCGGCAAGCAAGTGTTGGCACAGAAAGCACATTAAATCCTAATTCATTCAACTAATAAACCAAAAGTCGTTCAAATATTAGGGTCACGTTCAAAAGAAGGCGACGAAAACAGTCTCAAAAAGCAAACAGAAGAAATGTTTATCTAGCAATAAATTGAGAACACACACACTCACAAACACACACACACAAACAAACACCGACACACACACACACACACACACATCTTTTACGGTTCTCCATTGACATACCATTTCCTGTGACCAATTATCAAAGCTTACCTTTCCTTGATGATTGGTCCAACCATTCATAATCTATCCAAGCTTACTATTTCCTTGATGATTGGTCCAACCATTCATAATCTATCCAAGCTTACTACCGGTATTTCCTTGATGATTGGTCCAACCATTCATAATTTATCAAAGCTTACTATTTCCTTGATGATGGGTCCTACCTTGGCTTCACCTCCCTGGATTTTACCTGGCACCAGAAAGAATAGGGCAGCTCAGGCTATCACAGACTTAATCGAATATAGCACCGGTGAATAAGCTGGTCTCTCTGACCTGGGTGGCTTCTGTAAACACTGAGATTCACATTACAAAGAATTGCATTACATCTTAAAGATTTACATTACATTACCAGGACATATTTTTACCATTCGTCAAACCTCACCATTTCCTTGATGATGGGTCCAACCTGGACGTCCTTTGACCATTTATTAATATCAAAGCTTACCATTTCCTTGATGATGGGTCCAGCCTGGACGTCCTTTGACCATTTATCAAAGCTTACCATTTCCTTGATGATGGGTCCGACCTGGACGTCCTTTGACCATTTATCAACGACTGGCTTCAAGCTTTCAACAAAATCGACGTGACATCTATGGAGATCGGGTATTTTGAAGAAGATGCAGTCCTTGTCCTTGGTAGATATGATTTCTTTATTGCCACCAGCGGCAGCACCAAGGGTGTTCATATACTGAAATACACAACATTGAAACACAGTAAAAGATGAAATACGTTTCTACCATAGATGCAAAAAAAACGATGGAAACGGAATAAAAAAACGGAAAAAACGTCGTTTTTTAAAAAAAATAAAAAACGAAAATAAAAACGATAAAAAACGCAAAAGGAAAATAATTTGACTTTGCTACATCTAAAACCGCATTTTAACTGTGAAAACCTTGATTAGGAACCTACTACACGCAGGCTATCTCTTAAATGATGATGTTAAACGATGAAATAATGACTTTAGTTAGCTGAATCCTTAAGAGTTGGCGGAAAACATAAGGAATATCAGAAAAAATAAATAAAATTAAGGAAAATAATAATAGAAAGTAAATGAATAAATAAAGTTAAAGAAAACAAAAACCGATAAAAACGACGTTTTGGGGATAAAAAAGGGAAAAAATGTTTTCTACAGCTATGGTTTCTACATTTCTAGATATAAATGGCAATATGATGGTGTTGATATTCTAAAAAAAAACTTCATCACACTCTGTTAATTTAAAAAATCTTCACCCATCGTTGCTGTGGGGTGCGGTGGTGTAGGGGTATAAAGAAAGAACGAAAAAATTGGGGGATGGGCTCACCCAGCCTATTCCACAATTCCTACTCCCAAGGGCATTTTGCTTAGTTGCCTTCAAAACCCTGACCCACCATTGCTTGAAAATAATGCAATTTATAGCCCCCACTGAAAGGCTTGATTTATAAGCATAATTTTATACATTATACACATTAGACAAAAATGACAGCAGCTGACCGAAAGCAGAAGGGCCAGCATTTCACAGTAGCTTCTCTCGCTGTCGATGATGTTCGTCAGGATCCACTTCCGCATCTGATTCATCTCCGACTCATCACAAGACTGCAACCCCGTCAGCTGAAAAATATCAATCAATCAATCAATTTTTTTATTGGTCCGTATGTATCAAGCACACTAAGATATGAGGCAGAAAAAAGATACATAAAGCATTACAAGTATCACAAATTAATCATGCAATAATCAAAGTGAGAACTGATTAGATAACGCAAGTTATATAAACCCTGGACCTAGATTGGGAATACCCCGATGGAACAACAGAATTACTGAAAAACCATTATATCCAAACACTCTACAGCATCACCAATATTGTAAAAGTGACTTACTTACTTACTTACTTACAACATCCTAACCCGTTGGTTGAAAATGTTTTATGAACCAGTTTCTGACAGTTAAAATTTACAGATTTTCACAATAGCCTAACCTTGGCATGCATCTATAGGTCATCACAGGGCATTTTTAACATGCAGGTGTACACAAAATGTGCAGTTGTAGAAGCACTTCTGTACAGTTAAAACTAGCAAAACGGTCATTGCCCTCCGATTGGAAGTAATTTACCATGGAGGATGGGAAGGAAAAGAAGGGGTTGTGCAGTTCTAAACATTACTTTAAAAACAGCCCTGGGTCATACATGGACAAGTGCTTAGCAGATCCCATTGCCTCACATGATGACAGTATAAGCAAAGAGAATTATTGTAACATATGACATAGTTAAAAAATCATTACTTCAATTAGGTTTAATGCAAACAAGTTCTATGTTTTTCATTGAACATAATTTTCAGTTAACTTTTCCAATTTATGGGTATTGGCCTTAGTCTCTAATTTCATAACAAATAATTATATCTGTCAATACATAGCTACATTTCTCAATAAGTAGCTACATTTCCAAACAAGGAGCTACGCTTCTCAATAAGTAGCCACACTTCTCAATAAGTAGATACATTTCTCAACAAGAAACTACATTTTTCAATGTAGAATATTGTGAGTAAGTAAGTCACTTTTACAATATTGATGATGCTGTAGAGTGTTTGGTTATGGTTTTTCAGTGATTCCTTTGTTTCATTGGTGTTACACTTCTCAATAAGAAACTACATTTCTCAACAAGTAGATACATTTCTCAACAAGGTAGGTACGTTTCTGAACAAGTAACTACATTTCTCAATAAGAAACAACATTTCTCAACAAGAAACTACATTCTCAACATTTCTCAACAAGAAACTACATTTCTCAATAAGTAGATACTATAAATTTCTGAACAAGTAACTACATTTCTGAACAACTAAGTGCAACTCCCAACACGTCTACATTTTGACAGGTAATTATGGCAACAGATCTTGACACCTCGTCAGTACAGATTCTAATTAACACTTCATTTCCCTATATATAAATCACCCCAAGACTAAGTGGGTGACTCATAGACGCATATATATATATATATATATATATATATATATATATATATATATATAATAACATACGTATATAAATGCCTGTATCATACAGGATATTATGTGCTGTATGGACTCTGGCATATTTACTCAAGTCGTCACCCATCCAAAACACAGAGATCTGCATTAAATTGATGAACTCTGGACAACTTATGCTGCATATGATAATTATCTGTTCAGTTCTGACAACGTTTAACATTCAAATTCACAAATCCGCCCAGATGACATTCATTAGAAATGTAATGTTCAGTAAAACTATCGTAAATCACAGTGCAAGTTCAGTTCATGAGGACTGCTAAAACAATTAGAACAAATTCGAGGCTTTGCCCCAAAACACTAGTCCTAGATCAGTCGAGAAGAAAGCTTAAAGGGGGAGTGGGGCTATAGAAATGAAGAAATAATTTTTTCTAAATTAGACATATACTAATGTACAGCAATTAATTATCATAGGAAAACTATAATGAGCGGAGTTTACAGGGACAGCTCTAATGTCAGCTGAAAGATTGTTCCAAAACAAAGTGAACTCAATTACAGGTAAGTTGGTCCATCCCTTGACATAGAACAATCTTCCAGAGCTCTGACAGAAATCCTTCCAGAGCTCTGTCCCTTTAGAAGGATCTAAGTTTTGGTCAAAGCAAAAACAATACTCACATCTTCCGACCATTCTTCATCGAGACAGTTGTGCTTCGAAGATGAGCCAAACGAATCTATCAAAACAAGTACACGGACAGTCAAGTATACAATGAAAGTTTGTTCCACTACTGCAAGTAATTAGTATGGAAGTACCGCCAAATAAAACAGCTTCCCCTAACTAAAAAACTGATTTCAGTCCTCTCCTTCCCTGCCCGATCTCCTCATACTGCACAGAGTGTTAGTCAGCGTATGATGATGCCCATTTAATAATAATTGACCAGTAATAATTTTCGTTTATTCAACAATCGGGTTGACAGACCGCAACCAGTTTAATACAGTGTTCAGTTATACAATCATCTTAAATTAACATCAATCTTAACTACTAACAGCACAGACAGCAGGCAGTATTTCTATCCTACGAATTGCTATCCTACGAATTGCTATTATAATTGTAATTCAGACAACTTATATAGCATCGTCAGTACTTAGCAAGCCACTTCGAGAATGCTTTACACGCATAATGTCAAGTGCCAGAGTAAATTTAATGAGCTCGAGA
The DNA here is from genome assembly GCA_945859605.1 of Lumbricus rubellus. Lineage (NCBI taxonomy): Eukaryota > Metazoa > Annelida > Clitellata > Crassiclitellata > Lumbricidae > Lumbricus > Lumbricus rubellus. Next base: position 21,461,846 of record OX243827.1, on the reverse strand, counting down.
GCAAGTGCAGCTTCTATTATTGTTTTTTAAAAGTTGAAGGGGATTGAATGGGTTTCCGCTGATTGTACATGCCAGTGTGTTATCCAAAGCATCAACAGGCCTGAGTCAATTCAACTCAGAGAGGGGGTATAGGCTTCTCCTGGAAGGGTCTGAACTCCTAGCCTTACAATCAACTGTTTAGCATGTCAATAACATCATTAATGAGTTTATTTGTATGTGCACTTGTTATAGCACCCCTTCAAGTTCTCTCTACTCAGAGGCGCTCCCAAATGCAGAGAGGACACTGCATCGGAGTTTCACGCCGAAGCGCTGAGCAATTGTAAGTGAAGGACTTGCCCAAGGTCCTTACGCGGCAAGGTGGATTCGAACCTCGAACCTTCCGGCTCCAAGGCAACAACGCCACCACTACACCACCGCGCCCCACAATCATCATCGTGTGGTGATAAATGATAACAGCAGCTGAAGTTCACAACGTGTCGAATTGCGTCAACACAACTCAAACAGATCCTGGTCATAAATCACAATTCCTTTCGATGTCAAACATTTTTGTCAAAAAGCTCAACTTCTCGGTCACATGCATGCAGTCGGATATCACATCAGGACAACCCTTCTGACTTGACGTTCATAAACAAACCTTTTACATCCTGTGATGATTCTGCAGAAATTCATTCGTAATGAAGATTTACATGTATGTAGCGCCCCTTCAAGGTTACTACTCAGGAGCGCTCCCGACCCAACCTCAGCAGAAAAGTACTGTTTTAAGGCTGCAATAAAATGCAGCTGAGTTAACCCTAAGAATATGGCGCATAAATGTGGGGCATGGTGGTGTAGTGGGTATGTTCATTGCCTTGCAGCCGGAGGGTTGTAGGTTCGAATCCACCTCAAGTCGCCGCGTAGGACTTGGGCAAGTCCCTCACTCGCAATTGCTCAGCGCTTTGGCGTGAAACTTCGATGCAGTGTCCGCGCTGCAGTCGGGAGCGCCTCTGAGTAATGACCTTGAAGAGGCGCTATAACAAGTGCACATAGAAACAAACAGCACTTGGAAGCCCATTCCATACCATGGAGCCAATAAAAGAGAAAGCTCGACACTGTTTAATGTTTGTATGTACACTTGTTATAGCGCCCCTTCAAGCTCTCTATCACTACTCAGAGGCGCTCCCGAATGCAGAGCGGACACTGCATCGGAGTTTCACGCCGAAGCGCTGAGCAAATGCGAGTGAAGGACTTGCCCAAGGTCCTTACGCGGTGGTTTGAGGTGGATTCGAACCTCGAACCTTCCGGCTCCAAAGCAACGACGCCACCACTACACCACTGCGCCTACAAATCCTTTTTTAAGAGCAGTTCATGCTCAGGGAATGAGGAGTTCATCCTGAGTGAAGGAACGTTGAGCATACTCCATGATTACATCTTGTCTTCATCTAAATCTAGACCTGCTTTATTACATCTAAACCGGACCTGAAGCTGACCTCTTCCTCTGAGTGCACTTTTTAATGCAAATAAACTAGGAAGTCTGAGGATGACTGTGGATAAACATGGGGAAACACCGTTGGTGACTGCTTCAATAGAGCTGAGTGATTCGATTGTGATGGGGAGAGCCTGCTCCTCCACTCAGAGGGTGGATTATTATGTAGTGACCTTGAGCATTGTATGCTCACATATTGCTCAGTATCATAGATGTTGTGTCACGTGGTCATGTTGGAAGGTGGGCAGTTTCAAAATACAGGCGCACTGTATTGTAATGTAGTGTATTGTATTGCATTGTATTACACAGGTCTAACAGTTCACTGTACTCAAGATTATGATGATGATGATGATGAAGAAGATGATGATGATGACGATGACAATGATGATGACGATGAAGATGATGATGGTGCTGCTGCTGGTGATGTTGATGATGATGACGCCGCCGCCGACGATGACGACAACGATGATGATGACGAAGTTGATGACTACTACGACGTTGACGTCAACGATGATGATGATGATATTGAGATCTTAAACCGCAGGCAAGTCCATTGGTTTTTATGCCAACTGGTGAATGAGATAAATATGCGGTGGTTTCCCGTTATTTTCCTCACAGACAATGTGGGTATGAAACTTGTCTAAGGTCGATACGCCTCACAGCTTTGTATGCACTCTGCTTTAGCTATCTGTGCACGCCGAATGGTTAAATACAATCAACCAAAGCAGCACACGCACGCACACACACACGCACACACACACGCACGCACACGCAAAAACACTCACATATACGCACGCACACGCACACACAAAAACACACAAAAACACACACATATACACACGCACACGCACACACAAAAACACACATATACGCAAGCACACACTCACACACATGCACACACACACATGCACACACTCACACACAAACACATACGCACACACGTACACACACACGCACGCGCTCACACACATGCGGCACACACGCTCTCACACACGTACACACACACACACACGCACATGCTCACTCACGCACGCAAGCAGTAAATCAAACACTTCATTACAAAGATATCTATTATGTATATCTATGTATGTATCTATTATGTATATCTATGTATGAATAGACTGTTTTAATCACCCAGCTATATCCGGGTCTTGAACAGCCGATGGGATAGGATAAAAATCCGTGCAAAACACACTGGCCTGTCAAAAGCGTTGGGCTCTATAACTATGAGTAAATAATGGCCGAACGTCAATAGCATTATGCAATTATCAAGAGATAGCGTTCAACAACTGTGAGGGAATGACTTGTGGAAGGCCTCCCCAATCAGGAACCAACTCAAACCAACAAACTTCACTTAGATAGCCATGACGTCACACAGTGGCCAACTGGCTTTAGTTCGGTCTCATTTGATTAATTAATAAGGCATCAATGGAATGGTAGAGATATCTGGTTTCAGGATGTATCTGTTACAATCAGATTATAATGCCCACTGCCCAGGGGAATTCACAAAGTTTCAAGATAATAAGACATTGATACAGTAGTACCGTAGCTGTTGCACTCTAAAATTGAGAGATATATATATATATGTACATAATTATATATATATATGTATATAATTATATATATGTACATAATTACATGTATATAATTTATATATATATATACAGGGTGTCCAATAAGTTCGTGAACGATTTTGCTAGCTTGTTACAAAAAATATGCACAACAAAAATCAATAATTATTGTACCATTTAATAGGCAATAGTGTTTTCTTTGCTGGCTATAACAGCTTTCATTCGTCTGGATAAAGATTCGATGAAGTTGTACAAAGTTTCAACCGATATCGAATTCCATGTTTTCGCAAACGACGTTTTAGCTGAGCAGGAGTATTTGCTTCAGGATCTTTGTAGACAATGCCTGAGAGTATATACTCCAGAGATTTTTAATCAGTGAGAGATCAGGAGAGTTTGGAGACCAGTTTTCAATGTAGTTATGAATATTTTCGTTCAGTCATGCTCGCAAAACAGCAGATGTATGTGCTCGCGAATAACAACTGTTTTTTCCTCTGAGCGTCTGTTAGCAATGGCGCTTTTTCTGCGTTTCCAACTTCTCCACTTTAACTCCCCTTTCATGTAATTTCTGATTGTTTCTTTGTTGCCCTTCAGTCCACCTGCCTTGAGAGATTTTTCTGTCTGTCTCAATCCAGGTCCTCGTCTGTATTTCGCCTTTTTGATTATTTTAATAGCAGCCTGTGTCAAAATCTTTGGTCGAACGCATCGTGCATGATCGCCTAACTCGCCTTGCTTGCTTCTTTCAACCCATGTTGCTACCCAACCTTTCGATCGTCCTAATTCATCGCCTGTAACGGAATATGAATATCCTTTTTCATCAAGAATAGCAGCTTTCGAGCGTAACTGAACGTCTGATGTTTTCCCCATTTCCCCAAGTTTGTTTACGAAAAACAATCGCGAACTGCATACAATTTGCTAAAAATAGCCCTTCCGCATAAATTGATGACGTCATTTTATCGTTGCAAAAACTAACACTTTTTACACTTTTTGGTTTCAGGACATAAAGCTCTTTCAAATGACATAAGCATTATTAATGTTTGTTGCAAACTTTTTCTGCTATCTGCAAGCAAAATCGTTCACGAACTTATTGGACACCCTATATGTATATAATTTATATATATATATGTTCATTGTTCAATAACTCAACAATTATATATACATATATATATATATATGTATATATAATTTTTATATATATCTATATAATTTTATATTATATATATTCAATAAGTCAACTGAAAATAATCGCGATATACACGATTGTCAAAGATTATCATCGACATGCGTGCCAATAATTGCCAATCGCGTCAAGTCTTAATCACTATATGCCAAAAATACTTCCGTAGTAAAACGAAGTTCTCACTGTTGAATGGCAGTTTTTGTTAGGACACCTCAGGGGACTAAATCTAATCACACACAGACTTCCTCAATCAAATCTAATCTAATCAAATCAAATCTAATCTAATCTAATCCGAACTTCTATTGTGCTGCTGTTGCAACACTACATGAATGGCTTGATGGTCATCATGATTCACACACAGCAAATGAAATGGGAATCCTGTCATTTCCCATTTCTGTATCAAATGCACAACTTCTATATTGCCAGCAATCAACTGGCACCTAAACAAATTATTCGTTATTTACTCTCAACGACATCAACAAGGAAGCAATCAGTCCTATCTACAAGTAACTAGTTAATTATTATACTATTTACAGATTTATAAAGCACTTCTTGCAGTACAACCAAATCAGAGGCGCTCCCAGTGCGAAGAACCCCCTCGAAAAAGAAAAGTCTGACCACATTGGGTAGAAATAGTAACACTTGGAAGATCACACCTGAGCGCAAGTTATATCAGGATGGTCATTCCACATCAAAGAACAAGGAGAGTACTAACAAAGCCAGAGTACAGTAGATACTACAGGAAATATGATATTGTATTGTGTTGCATATGACCAAATTTTGTAAAGCATTTCTCTCAGCAAAAACCTTACGGAAGCATTCCCAGTGTGATCGACCCCAGAGAGAAAAGGCAGGATTTGAGGTGAGAGAAAGATGAGGAAAGACTTTAAGAGAAATGATGGTGGAAGTCCATTCCATAGAGTTTGACCTATGCAGGCAAGTATCTGGACTGAGTCATGGCAGTTCTGACATGGACAAGAAAGAGGTCAAGCCTTCGTGTACTTTCTAAATAGACAGCTACTCCTGAATTCCTTTAAAACTGAACTGACGGTGCACTTCCCAGTACCAGTGCCCATCCAAAGCCTGGATAAAGGAGGAGGGTAATACCGTAATGATAGATCTGTGTTATTACACAGTGTCCTAAAACTGAAACTATTACTAACTACTACTTCCCAGTACTGTATAATTACAATTATATAGTCAATTATCAGCATCAACCACTCATCACAAGGATATTAGCAGCTGTCTAAAACTGCATAATAAACCTCTCATATATGAGAGGTTTATGCAGAGTTTTATTAAGTAATCTAGTAAGCAACTATATTCTTTATTCGAACCACAGTTAAAAATTAGTAATTAATATTATTTAGTATGTATAAATCATTCTGATAAAAATAAAAGACTTCCTCATTAGAGTATCTACTTTCAGCAGTAACCAGCATGGATGCGATTGTAAAACAAGTTTAAACAATTAAAACAGTGCTAAATAAATGCTGACTGCAACACTTATATCTATATAAATAAAAATGAAACTTTCCAATAGTTCCTGTTAACACCACGCCGAAACTGATGCACCGATTGTTGTGAAAATTTACCAAAACCTTCCATTCAAATAGCACCGTGTCTTAAGATTTTTTCACCCGAAAAAACGCAATCGTTTCCACAAAAAGTGAACTTTGCAATTCGTTCGTCCGCCATTTCCAAATTCAACACGTCCCACGCGGTTCCTAGATTTCAGAAAGGCTGTCTCTAAACACAGCAGACGAAACATGAATAACGTCGCGTCCTGTGACGTCATAAGCGATTCAAAATTTAAGCGGCCTTCACGGCGTGACGGAGGAAAGGAGCGGAGGGAGCGGGACGAAGACGGTGGGGAAGGAGTGGTGGGGGAGGGGAGGTGGAGGTCGGAGGGGGGAAGGGGAGGGGAGGGGCGGGGGAGGGAGGCGGAGGGGGAGGTGGAGGGAGGGGGAGGGGAGGGAGGGGAGGGGAAGCGGGGGGAGGGGAAGGGGAGGGGGAGGGGAAGGGGAGGGGGAGGGGGGAGGTGGAGGGAGAGGGGGAAGGGGAGGGGGAGGGGAGGGGGTAAGGGGTAGGGGAGGTGGAGGGGGAGGAGGAGAGGGAGGGGAGGGGGAGCCTCTTTTTAGCCACAGCAACGCGTGGCCGGGTTCAGCTAGTTGACTTATATATAGACATATATCAGTCATTTATTAGCAATGGGTCAATATCTAGAATATCTGTGTACAGTAACTGTAACTGTCACTTGTCATTGCTTGGGTATCAGAGGGGGGAGGGGGTTCAGTGGTGCATTGGATAAACACACTGACATGGAGATCAGTGGACAGGAGTTCAATTCCTGAAGACTCGTAGAATAGACAGTGCTTTGCAGGTTGCTATTAGTGCACCGTGTATTGCAGGCTGTCTGTTCTGTTAGTAGTTAAGATTTGTCATTTGCGTTCTTGTGAATTGTGTGAATCACAATAACTGTACACTGTAACCGGTTTCGGTCTGTCAACCGGATTGTTCAGTAAAGCAAATTATTATAATTAGTGTCAAGTTAAGAGAATGGAGAACAGCTCTAGGCAGATATAATTTTGGAAACAATTTCAGCTTGCCTATTCCTTGACAAATAGCAGGACTTGTAATACGTTTAACCCTTTTACTACCATCTCGGCATTAAAGGGTTAAGTCAGTTATCCAAGCACTTATGGCAAATTCTGACCACATCAATTACGCGTACTGGCATCTCTTCCGCATTGATTACAATCATCACCTAATAGGTGTCCCGAAAAATATGTAGTGTGACACAGGATAATTTATATAGCACTTGTTCGATGTAAGAAAAGACATTACACATATACCATAGTCTGGCTGGTAAAGCTACATATACAATGCAAGAAAAAGATAGTCTTTAACTTTTGCAGAAAAAGCAGCAACATAAATTTTTTCTTCCCACTCCTGAAGCATAACACTAAATGTCTTAAATCGCATCTGTTTAGATCTGTTGGATAGCTCTACGTTAAGCGCCTTCGCGAGATTCTTGTTAAGGCGCTATATAAATGATCATATACATACATACATACATACATACATACATGCATACATACATACATACATACATAACACATCAAAATTTACCTTGTTTACTTATGGAATCCTCATGAACCAGTCCCAAATGTTGTCCATACTTCTTCGGCGGTGGCGTAGGCAGAACCCTAACGGCGCTAATTCTGCGCGCATTCTGTTCCAGCTTCGCCTTGTCTAGGAACGGATCGGCCCGAGACGACCACAGCGACTGATTCGCGATGGACTTCTGCAACAACAGCAGATTGAAATACATTGGTTCCTCCTCGTCCGAACTATCCTCCGACTTCTTAACTTCGGCGGCCTCCGCGTAGAGATTCTCCACCGGGGCAGGCTTGCCGTTCGAGTTCTTCTGTTCGACTGGGATTTTCCGCGCTACGACAGGTTCCGCTTCACTGTAAATCGGTTCCACCGGAACCTTGAACTTGGAACGAACCGTGCCGTTAATCTCTCCTGACGGTAATCTCTTTACGGACACTATCGCTGCGTCCTCGTACAAATGCTCCTGGGACGATTTCCTCTCAGGCCATTTTGGCTTATCCATTGACGGATGTAGTCTGCTGGTGCAGACGGCTGACGCTTCGTCGTATATGGGTTCCGGGCCGAGATCTTCCGCCTCCTCCTGGATATTTCTTTCGCCCGAAGGAAGCAGATGACTTGCAACCGCAAGTGGTTCGGCGTACAGCGACTCCTCTGGAATGACAATAGCATCGCTCTTCTCGATTTTACCCGATCTTACAGCCATCGCTTCCTCGTATAGACACTCCTCCGATGGATACTCCTCGGGAACAGGTTTTTCGATTTTTATCATATCCATACCACTCGATTTTCGCCGGTTCACTGCGGGCCCCGCTAACACTTTTTTCTGAGGCTTTTCCGTTTTCGGAAAGTCTGGTTTAGGGGCGGGCATTGGTTTTTTGCCCGCTCTCGTCTTTGATGGCTCCGTCATAGCTCGTTGCCGACCGCGCTCGCTTAGACCGAGTGCATCAAAGTTTGTGTATAAGTGATTTTCGTCCGGTTCGTTAGCTTCACTGCGAGCCGCATTCTGAATCGAGTTTAAACGGTGTGGCGCAACAGGTTCCGGGTTTAACGGTACATTGTTTGAATTTCGTTTCGACATAATTTCTTAGTAATTAGGTTTAATAACGACGGTTTAAAAACCTGAATCTTCCTGGTTCAATCGTCTGTCTGATAACATCAACATCAGGGATTCCACTCTGAATTTTAAAAAAGGTCAGATCTGGCCGAAAATAACTAGAAAAAGCAAGATTGACAATTTCTCTAAAAACACATGGATTTTCCATTTTTCTGGCTTGAAAATTCCGACGAACTTTTTTAGTCATCAAATTAATTATTTTGCTCTCTCTTTTTTCCGATAAATTTCTGATGACCTACATTTAAGTCTTTCGCTCCAAAATTTTGCAATTTTGGTCCAAATCCAAATATTTCGCTAATTTTTCACGTCTTCTGTGCAATTTCACCTTCTAAATTTTAAATTTCATGCAAAAAGAGTCGGAAAAATCGCCGTGAGAAAGAAGCTTGATCCTGACCAAAAAACCTAGAAACCTAGACAAGACCTACAAAACCTAGATCTAGGTGGAAAGAGTATGAGTGGTATCCCTGCTGAAAACATTCAACATCGTAAAAGTACAGACGACTTATCATGCAAAACAGATGTACCACCCAATAACGTCTAGTGTTATTTTACAGTTGGCGGAATGAGATTTTAAGCTGCCGGTGGTCCAACAAAGTGTTAATTTAAGTTTTCATTGACAAATCAAATGGGTAATTATAACTGTTTTAGAGCTCAAGGCACAATGTTTTTTTAAAGCAGTGTTTGATATCATTCGTGCGATGGCGCTCCATGATTTGCAATAATGATCCGAAACTCTATCTGTCACAGAATAAAATGGTCGCGGATTGTGATTTTTATATAGGCTAAATGTGCTAAATAATTGTATGCTAGTCGCTATTCCGGTTTATTAATAAGACTAAATTTTTTATTTTAAATTAGATCACGACAAAAATAGGTCTAGGCCTATTGGCTATTTTGCGTGTGTTAGCGTTGTATGACCAACAGTGTTTTTCAACTGTAGCAAAACTACTTTCTTATTCATTCGCCAGATGGAGTATGTTTTCTGCATTATGGCTGTGATTTCAGCTCCGAAGGTTTTGGACTAATTACCTTCTTCGGCGTTCGACGTTTGTTTGCCATTACTGCACGCCGTGCACGGTAGGCCGTACTACCCATAAGCCTAGACTAGTAGGCCTGTAAATAATAGGCTAATTATGTCTCCATTTGTATGCCTTAGAATTACGAGCACTCAGTCGACCGACTTCATAATGGTTGCAATTAAATGTTAGAACTTAGGCTACCAGATTTAGCCATTTGGTGCAGCCTATATATAACCTATTCTGACCTGGAACTGCATTCACAGTTGAGAAGTTTCTAGCTGTTTATGTGAATAAAACTGCTAAGAGGAAACAGAATCGGCCTCAGAGACCTATGATTCGGTGTCTGTTATAATGTTTGTTTTATTAACATGATGCGCACTGTGCAGTTTAAAGAAATTTATTTTACTGCCGAGTAAACGTGCAGAACAGTGTAGAAAATGTGTAGAACCTCGAGATCTATCCTAGTCTATAAGCTAGCGCTTGTATTGTGTATCATGGACGTATTATTTTAAGAGATAGTTTATGCTACGGGTTCAAACCCCGAAACAGATAATAAAATTATCATACATGATAAAACTGACGTTAAACTGCAACTACCTACCTTTACGCATCGGTACCCATAGGTTAGGCCCCAGCCAGGAAAAACTGTTGTGAATTTTCATGGGGGGATAGGGTTGCCAGGCAGCCTTGAGTAAATTACCGGACTATATATAATACATTTATGTGTATATATATATACTATATATACATATATGTGTGTGTGTATATATTATATAGCACTGTATGGCAGCTGCCCAGCTTAAATTGGCAACGGACATGTAGATAAAAAATGTCGTCCGTGATTTCGCTTATGGGAGGTCCGTAGGCCTATATCTAGAATGCAACGGCTAGAAATTTGATGCGCTGCAACCCTGTCGTCAACTCGTCATGCACAAAAGCTGCTTGTGTGTGGGAGATTAATTGCCTGATGAGAGATGTCACCCTAATTCTGAAGCTCGTGATGTTGGGACAAGTTTTGGGAAAGGGGGAGGAGGCGGAGCAGTTGGCGATGTGCCGAGATGAGTGGAACTTGTGGAGGGAATTGATGCGTTTCCCCCGAGGACCCCGGTATTAAAGGCGTAGCCTGGACGATTACCTGTCTATTGCCATATACAACAGTTGGTCTACTGCATGCAGCAAATATCTATCAAGTTGATACTCTCACAGCACTTAAAAAGCCAACAGAGTTTGATTATTAAGCATTTAAAGTGACTCTGCAATGTTTTAGGCCATATTACATGTTCTTGTATTAGCACATGCACAAGCACAACACAGCGACACAGTCAAAGTAAAAAAAAACAAGAAGCAACCGCAGTGCACACACCAAGAGTGAATAGTACAGTGTTATTATACACACAGCAACTAACATTCCGGTTATAATAATGATAATAAAAATGCATAAAATAGGCATAAAAATGAAAATTGTTATTAATAATAATAATATTCGTTCATTTTCAAACTGATACAACACATTGTGATTACAATTTGTAGTATGAATGAATGATCACAAGTTATTACATCCATGGACCATGGTCGACTTTACCTGTAGGCAGCCATGCAAGGTATCCATAATGTCCTGAAATCAATTTGCCAATGTCATCTGCCGAATGGAAGGATGAGCGGACCAAGCAGCAGTTTCCTCACTTCTGTGATGAGGTGCTGGTGAGCTTGGCCAGTTTGCGTTTTTTGGCCGACGAATGGCCAGATTGACCCGACAGTTCATTTGCTTTGTTCGTGAACTCTTTGGCTAAGTTCTTAGCCACGCAGTTAAAAAACCGCCGGGCAATCAAAGGCAGCAAATCGTGGCCACCAGTACACACGTCCTCGCCTTGAAACTGATCTACGAAGTTGCCGGTGTAAGAGGCGCGATCCATCATTTTGCAGAACAGTGATCTTTGAGAGGAACTGGAGAGGAATAGTTGCATCATTTCTGGTGTTGACCTCACTTCTTCCCAGACTCTCCAGCAGAGAACGGCCACCATGAACGCGAAATCAGTTGGCTTTGAGAGACCACCACGATTAATGCTATCCAGGAATATCGTGGAGGTTCACGATTTGTGACAGCTTTGTGAGTGAGCCACTGACCAGGTCTTTGAACTGTGTCATATTGACCAATTTCTCCTCAATACTGACAGCTACAGACAGATTGGCCTTAACAGTAACTGATGCCTTAATCTTAGGCACATCATCTGTCACTTCAAGAATGTAGATGAAGAGGCTCTGATCGATGTGGGTCATTGTGAAGCCCTGAGGAAGAGTAGTTTCCTTCTGCAAGCGGTCGGCGATTTCAGCTGTTGTTAATTGTGAAAGATCATCCGCAGCTAGGAAAGACTCTTCCATTTGCTCGAGGACACTCGCTTCATGCTCCAGTCTGCTGCTCGTTGTGGCTCTCACAGTTGTCCTTGGTGCCACACCTGTGTTTGTCAAGTACCGAGGAGCATTTGGAAGGATCGAAGGGACAGCGCCATCCTTCAGATATCGCCGGAAAAGTTGTTTGTCGTCTCCTTTTCTCCGTTGCTTGTTGGTGTCCCTACTTGCCTCAACGAAATCGACTTCTCGGAAATGTAGCGAACAGAGCTTTGAATGTTTGGTCGGCACAAAGTCTTCTCGCCGTATCGCACGAACCCATCTGTCGCATAAGTCCTTGTCCTGAATGGGAAAGGCATGGTACGACAGCTTTGAATCTCCTCTTGTGCCAGTATCATCAAGTGTGGATTTTTGGGATTTATACCCACTCCGACAACCATACGCTGCACAGTTCACCATGCTTACATGAAATGTATTCTACAGACAAATTGAACACAACACAAGAACCATGCTGAATGATCTAAATACAATATCGAAATTACTGTTGTGAAGGCGAAGCTTTTCGTGTCTGCTGTCTCCATTATATTTGTCATAATAATTATGAAAGCAAACTAGTCTAATGCACACAACATAAAATAACAGAGTACTATATCTATAAGCCCCAGTCTCTTCAATATCCAGAAGGTAAATCAACTGGAGGAGATAGGCTGCCTATAGCCTAATTATTATACTGCACATAAGCCAACTGAAAGAGAACAGAATGAAAGCACAGACAAAGTCAAACAGAAACATGGATTAAGACTAATTCAAATGTAGGACAAGCAGCCAAGGAAGTTAGTTCAACAAGAACACTTCTAGTTAAAACTAGTGATGAACTTATAGAATGCTGACAAGTTTGGGGAAATGAATACTGGTTTAAAGTACTGTATATATACATGTACACTCTGATATTTGACATTCAACAGCCCTAATAGACAAGCAGCAGATTTTCAGCTCATCCACACTATTACCAAAAACTGGGTCACCCATTCCAATGGTTGGATGATAACAGTACAGTTAAGCAAATATGGTTAGAAATACCCTGCAGATCAGAAGTTTATAAACACCATTGGCAGCTGTAACAATATGAATGCTGATTAAAATATTAGTCTCAGCATGTCATCATATTTTTAATTACTTACCAAACTAAAGAGTTTATGTGTCTAACAAAAGTTAATTCTTAAGAAACTGACAATATTACTACATGTACATCCAACGTACTACTGCCGGCTGCATTAAACTTTGAACTTAATCTGTGTACAGCCTCCACTGCCTGCCTGCATGCACCCAAGTAGATCAACTGTTGTATGTGACTCACATCTACAGAGCCTCTGGTAAACGTCCACGCGCTACGCGCTTATACCGGGGTCCTCGGTTTCCCCATATAATAATGCAGACCCGCGCGGGGAGGACTAAGTAGCCTACTAAATAAAATGTTGGGAGGGATCATAATTTGAGGTATACGTACATCATGTATATGAAGAAATCTAGCTGGAGCACTGGAGCAGTGACATTCATCATATCGCTAGACCTATATTGGGTAACTTGTACGACTGAACGGTTGGTTTAGCCCATGGCTTGTCTCCAGATATATACTTATGCATATTAAGCAATGGCATATTCATTTATCTGTCTGTGTATTGGTCTACGAATACCGCGTATCTTAGGCTGACTGCATTTGAAGAGATAGAAAAATGGCAATATAATTGGAAAATCGAAAACAGATGTCTATTATGGACCCAAGAAACTATGCACTCCAACACTTGTTGTTAGCAATAATTATTTACCGGACACCACCATGTCCGGTAATGCCTGATATTTCTAACCGGACAGATTGTGCAAATACCGGACTGTCCGGTTCATTACCGGACGCCTGGCAACCCTATGGGGGGAGGCCCGGGAGGGTCTCCAATAGCCTAGACATTAGGTCTAATTAGCTCATTGTGTGATAACAAAGATGCGTAGGTTCAAAAAGGCTAAAGAGAAAGCAATTCTTACGTCAATCCAGGGTGAGAATTGCCGGGGTGGAAGTTTCAACCCTCCCAGTCATTCCCAAATGGACCAATAGGTCCTACTTAAGTTCTTTGCACACTAGGGCCTATAGCTTCACGTGGATCATAGTCTGGCCCATCCCACGCTTCCCCCATTTACTTTTCTACAATTCTCATAGGCCTACTGTCCAAAATTTCATTACATGGCCATTATTTAGAAACTATGAGATGCGGGCGGTCGTTATATTTCATGGCACCACCATAACGATACATCTGTCACATGGACGTTGAGTAATGAGATCGAGTTTACTTTGATCTCAATGCCGATTAGACGATAATTTTTTTATCAACGTCGACAGCTGCAGCGCCCCTGGCGGCTGAGAAGATCACTATGGCAGACAGAATATATGTAAAAACACTCTGACAGCTGTACGTTCTAGGGAATCTAGGCGCAGGGGCGGATCCAGGGGGCCAATCCGGCCATGCCCCCCCCCCCCCATTTAGAAATGCCCAAGTATCGTGGCCCCCATTCGGTTCTAACAAAATGAGCTTTTTAGGATGTGAAATTGGTATGTTTTCTGACCTTTCGATAGGACGGCTAAAAAAAGTCGTCAGATTTTTCTGCCCATGATCAGAAAAAAAATTCCGGGCCCAACGTAATTTTGTTGGGCCCCCTTGGAAAATTTCTGTATCCGCCCCTGTCTAGGCTGCAGCATTGTAGGATTTCTGGATTTGTGCGTACGAGTTCTACATGTATAATTGTATATAGCCTATGCGTGCGACACGGTCATAATTATTATTGTACATGCGTGTAATGTAGAAAATGACATGATGTGTCGAATTTCTGTTTTATCAGAAGGAAATTAAACTGGTAATTATTAATGGCGGACAGTGAGTGACACTGGTGGAGTCGCTAAGTCTGATTATGGCGACTAAAATCGGTTGCGTTTGAAAGCTGCTGTTATTTCTTTCGGATGAAAAATAATTGTCATATCGGCTGATTCCCTCCAATCAGTCATTCAAAATTCCGATTAGCTAGTTTGCGTTTCTCGCCAGTTTAATCGATTGGCGGTATCTCGTCATGGGCGGAGTTTGATTTCCGTTCTTGGGGGGGGGGCTAACCCCGAGTCTGGGCCTTCTCAGAGGGGCTAACCCCGAAAAAGGATACCATTTTCATGGTAAAAAGTTGAATCTGGGCCTTCTTGAGGAGGCTTAGCCCCCCCCCCTAGCCCCTGATAAACTCCGACCATGTATCTCGTGTATATATGTTACCAGGGTAACAGTGTTAGACTAGAATTATGCTCTTGCAAGTAGTAAGTTCTTACAGATTGAAATGCATGAGCTGACATCTCAATGATCCAATGATCGTGAATCATCAGCACACGACATTAGTAACAAGTGTTCAAACTCGTCAAATCGAAACCGAAACAACGAAACGAAAGTGAAAGCGAAACAGTCGTGGGGATTTAACTTTGACGCTCTTCAGCATTTATATAGCGCAGTGGTAGTTGGTCGTAGTCGGGTGGATAGACGTCAGAGATATATCCAAGTGTCTCGAGCATCGGCGCGATCGATATGACGTCTTTTCTGACGTCATCGGGTATATGCTCCGTCCACTTGGTCAGCGCCTCGACGTTGATTGGCTGTCTCACCTGGTCAGACGAGAATTCTCTCCTATAGAATCGCAGCAACATGAATATTAATTATTATGCTAATGTCATCTGCATAATATGCAAATAGTTTTAATACATGGGCCTAAACTTTCAAACCGTTGACTCAAAAATTTCACAGCGCTACACAAAAGCTGCAACAGAAAATCAGCTTAAACTTCGCTATATTATTATTATAACGTCAAATTCATATTTAAGAGACAAATTTATTGTGCTGTTTAATGTTCTTGAGGGATGGAGTTTATACAGAGATGTTGCATGGTAGTTAATGTCGTTGTTATACGAAAACGCAATATATATTGGATCTTAACACAAAGGTTTGAAGGTGTCTACTGTCTAGTAAGCTGCAGCGCCTAATTTTCAAACATACATGGTAATTTTTAATGTATGTAGCATACTTTTGTAATTGTTGTTGCTCTATAGCTGTTGCTGTTATTGTGGTAGGCAAATTGCTATTATTTTTAGTGTTGTTGCTGCTACTATCATTATCATTATCATTATCATTATCATTATTATTATTATTATTATTATTATTATTATTATTATTATTATTATTATTATTATTATAAATATGTCTAATATATTATATAATTATTGTTATTATTATTATTATTATTATTATTATTATTACTACTATTATTATTATTATCATCATCAATTCATCATCATCATCATCATCATCATCATCATCATCATCATCATTCTCATCATCATTATCATCATCATCATGATCAACGTCATCATCATCATCATCATCACCATCATCATCATCATCATCATCATCATCATCACCATCACCACCACCATCACCACCACCACCACCACCACCACCACCACCACCACCACCATCATCATCATCATCATCATCATCATCATCGTCATCGTTTCTACTGCTATTACTAGCACATGATACACTGCAGCAAAAGGCGATCTACGCCTAATTGTAATCCAAGACAGAGAACGTGTAGAGATGGAGGGATGGAGGGAGGAGAAGAGTTTCCCTCGACCGCTGATCATACCACTGGAGCCGGAAGGAAGCGGAGAAGGCATCATTTCCTGGACTGGTGTCGGACCAGCGCCTTCCACTTCCGCTCACTGACCGTGTATATATACGACTGAAACCATTCTCCACTCACATGTAGACACGTGACCAAACTGATCACTATACCGGTGATGACCACTGCATTCAAATGACCACAATGAACGCGCATATCCACGTGGGTATAATATGTATTTATAATATACAAACACACACATACACACATATATATATATATAATATTATATATATATTACATACAAACATATATATATACATAACATGCATATGATCCACTATGGCTAAAATGAGTCATCGGATGGAGTGAACATTTGGATGCGTGTTATAACAGAGATGGTCATTGGTCAGTGTTGCCCTCCTCATTTATCTAGGCTCGGGACTGGCACTACAATACATAGCGTAGTGGCTATGTATAGGCAAATAAAAATCACAGATGTCCAGAAACTTATATGCAACTAATCTTGGGAACTGTGCACACCCCCCCCCCCTCGAACCCCCTTCGACCCCATGGCGATCAGTCCCGACGGTCACCCATGGCAACCAACTCAGAGTCAATCAATCTATATATAGGCAGACAATTGACGTCATCACGAAGCGACTTCTGGTTGCAAAACGGATGTTGCCTTCGTTCGAACGACACTCCTGAAGAAACATGACTTCCGGTTTCATTGCGTCCGCCATCTTGCAATCATGGCGACGAGAACTTCCGGTTGTGTATCTAGCTCGTCGCCATTGTGAACGAAAGGAAAAAGTGCTTTGTCATCAAGATGGCGGACGACAGATGCTATGACGTGCATTCCATCATCCTATCGAGACTCAATGGCCGCCAAAACAAACCAATTTCCGGTTTCTCTGCATCTCCCTCTGTTTATTTATCGGCGTCTCTGACCCGGCGTCGAGAGTATTTCAATATTCGATGACAGTTAATCGGCGTCGAGAGTATCTCGTTATTCGTCGGGATACCATAGCAACGGTTTCTGTAGTGTCTGAGCTTTGACCTGCCAGTCGTATGTAACGTTCAGATCTCGTAATATCTCTCGACGATGATACATGTAGTTCATTAGGCCACACGAACGTTGCTATACTGTAGGCTAAACAGTGTACAGTGTACAGGAACTCCACCGCTGTTTGCACTCTGACAGTGCCAGTCCCAAGCCTTGTTAAATGAGGAGGGCGACACTAACGACCTTTATTATAGCACAGTGTCGTTAAAGTAGGCTAATATTAGGCCTACTACAATATGATAGGCTGCTATTAATACTGTACAGGTTCGTTGTGGTTGTTTGTAGCAGGGCTGTTTTAAGACATTTTCAAAACTGCACAATTCTTTCTTCCATTTCCCCATCATCCATGGTAAATTACTTCTAGTCGGAGGACAAAATGACCTTTTTATAGTTTTAACTGTACAGAAACTTGTGCTTTTACCACTGCACATTTAGTGTACAACTGCACGTTAAAAAAACCTGATTTGTAGGCCAAATAATGTGAAGGTATACACTTTTCTATACTGACCATGTATTAAGGTCTCGACCATGCTCGATAAATGAAACTATTTTCAATAAAATATTGATCGGGTGAGATTTTCAATATTAAGCCTACTGGTGCAAGTCTGAATGGGTGCCATGCCAGTTAAGGTTCCATTGATCGTTCTAGCCCGAGTTTCACATTATACAGTTGGGCAACAGAGGCTTAGCTTATAGTATGAGGAAAAAATGAGGGCTCCATTTCGTTTTGTTTTCTAATGGACAAGGAAATGCACCGAATTAGTCTAAAAAGAAAGTTAATAGTAATTTGAGGGGGAAAATGAACCGTAATCTTCCTGAATGCGTCCATGTTGGACAGTGATGACTTTCAAAGTCATGTCTTACCACTTACCGTCTGTTAATACCTTCGAAGCGATCCAGCATTGAAGGCCTTGGACGCTTGCTACTGTTTAAAAACACTGTATCATATAAAAGTTGATTATGGTCGCCCTCCTCCTTTATCCAGGCTCGGGACTGGCACTGCCAGAGTACGAGCAAAATGGTCTATTATGGGTCCGGCGAGTATTGGTGGAAGAGCGGTCGGACTCATGAGTGAAGTTAGCCTCATATTCAGAAATAGAACCTACTCGTTCGGGAACAGAACTAATTGCACGCTAATCTCATTGTCTTCTGTCCACTACATTCGTCGTAGTTTTTGTTATCGATGGGTTGGTCATCAGCTGGTCACTCCATGGCCATCAGCTGGCCAGTCAAAAGAAGATTTGATTAGTGGGAATGGATGGATGCGATGGCGATAGAATATCCATCAGGAAATGCTTACCCTATATTGCCTCGCCACTAATGCTTCACTCGCAATGGACGGGGATTTGCTGGCTTTGGAGAGAAATAGCCTTTCCCAAATAACACTAGATTATTGTGGATGATAAACTTAAATTGGAATCTACCAATTATTAGAGTACGATTCCTCTTTAATGGTTGGCTAACCCGCTTTGTAGTTAATGAAATCTTCATTAATTTTGTGGACGCTTGTCTTAATCTTCTGGCGAATACATGAATTCCTGTTTTGCTCTACAGAAATTATGTCATTATTCATTTAAATTAAAACTCAGCCTCCAGAAATAATCAGACTAAGAGACAGCCATTATGTTCATACTATGACAGTGTCAGTCCAAACCTTTAAAAAAGGAGGAGGGCGACACTAATCATCTATGACATGACGCAGCATCGTTTAAAGAGTTCTTAGCTCTACTGGATTATTTGCTCGGTGTTAATGCTAAAGCCTTTGCCAGTTTGCCTTAACCCATTAGTGCCTACAATCCCATATATGGGATGCTACAAAAATTGCAAGTATTTCTATAAACCAAATGCAATTTAAAAATTTTTTAAAACTGATTTACTACCTAATATATTGTTCTTCAAGATAATAATTTTAGATCTGGCGGAAGTCGTAAAATTTTAGGTGCAATGGTGTCATTTCTGGACAAATTTTTGAAATTCGTGATTTCTGAAAATGGCTACGCGCAAAAAATTGCTATAATTCACTAATTTGTTATTATGTAAAAATAACTTATTTTTGGCTTAGCAAAATATGTTTTAGCAAATAGGTATTTGCCAGAATTGCGAGTTATGATTTTATTTTCGAAAGCTGGGGGGCAGTAGCCCGATCCCATATATGGGATTGTAGGCACGAGAGACCACACCTAAATGCATGTGTGCTGATCATCATATAGATATGCATTCCATAATGCTGTAGACGTTTCCAAAGGGTATAGGACATTACCCCACGGCCCATTACCTCTGTTACTACCCCCGGTCATTGCCCCTCCCCCAACTATGACCCCCCCCCCGATAGGAAGTTACCCCACAGTGTCAGTTTGCATGAGGTCCAATGTATGTATGAATGTGTGCATGTTTATATGTATGTATGTTTATACATACTTACAGCTAAGAGGTATGCAAGTATGTATGTATGTATCTATATGTATGTATGTATGTATGTACGTATGTATGTATGCATATAAATAATTATGTATGTATGCGTGAATGTTCATATATATATATGCATTCATTCACACATACCTACACCCATACATACATATGGTAAGTATGTATGTCTGTCTGTCTGTATGTCTATATGCATAAACATACATACATACATACTTACAGTATGTATGTATGTGTGTATGTATGCATGTATGTATGTTTATACATACAGACATGTATGTGTGTATCCATGAATGCTTATATATATACATTCATGTACACATACCTACATACATACAATACATACATACATACAGTAAGTATGCATGTATGTTTATACATACATACTGTATGTATGTATGTGTCTAGGTATGTGTGAATGAATGTATGCATAAACATTCATGTATATATATACATGTATGTATGTATAAACATACATACATACATACATACATACATGCATACACACATACTTACTGTATGTACTATGTACGTATGTATGTATACATGTATGTATGAATGTATGTATAAACATTCACAAATACATGCATACTTGTTTATATACATGTACATACATAATACATACATGTATGACTGTATGTATATATGTATGTATGTATATATGTATGTATGAATTAACATAAATACATCGATGCATTCTTACTTACTTACACATACATACATAATACATGCATACATACATGCAAGCATACGTTCATTCATACATACAATTGGACCTCATGCAAACAGACGGCGGCAATGGGGGGTAATGTCCTACTGGGGGTCACGGTCGGGAGTGGTAATGGGCTGGGGAGGGTAATGGGCCGGGGAGGGTAATGGGCCGAGAGTATTGGGCCGGGGGGGGGGGGTAATGGGCCGGGGTGGGGGTAATGTCCTATACCCTTTGGGAACGTCTACAGCATTATGGAATGCACATCTATGATGATTTACACACATGCATTTAGGTGTGGTCTCTCGTGCCTACAATCCCATATATGGGATCGAACTTTAAAATTCCCCCAAAAATTGGGAAAATGAAATTTTTAAAAACCAAATGCAGATATGGTCTAGAGGCATTGCATATAACCCCAAATTAAAAATTTTTGCAAAACAAAAAAGTTGGGCATTAATAATGATTCACTCACTCAACCTCCGCCCTCTTATGAATATTTACTCACATGGACAGAAAGACTCGGCCCTATTGTGAATATTCATTCTCTTTAACAGAAAGACTCCGCCTCTTACAAATATTTACTCACTTGGACAGAAAGAGTCCTCCCTCTTATGAATACGTCCTTGGACAAAAACTCCGCTTTTTATGAATATTTATTTACTTAGAAAGACACCATCTTTTGAATATTCACTCACTTGGACAAATAGAGTCCTCCCTCTTATGAATGACTCCGCACTCCTACGAATATTTACTCACTTGGACAGAACAACTCCGCCCTCTTTTGAATATTTATTTACTCAGACGTAAAGACTCCGCTCTGCGATGAATATTCAACAATTTTAACTGAAGGCCTCCGCCCATTTATGAATATTCACTCACTTTGACAGAAAGACCTCCGCCCTCTTTTGAATATTCACTAACTTTGACAGAAAGACTCCGCCCTCTTATGAATATTCCCTAACTTTGACAGAAAGACTTCGCCCTCTTATGAATATTTATTTACTCAGACGTAAAGACTCCGCTCTGCGATGAATATTCAACAATTTTAACTGAAGGCCTCCGCCCACTTATGAATATTCACTCACTTTGACAGAAAGACCTCCGCCCTCTTTTGAATATTCACTAACTTTGACAGAAAGACTTCGCCCTCTTATGAATATTTACTTATTTGGACCAGTCTCTTAGGAATATTTACATACTTCGACAGAAAGACCTCCGCCCTCTAATGAATATTCACTAACTTTGATAGAAATACTCCGCCCTCTTATGAATATTCACTCACTTGGACAGAAAGACTCCGCCCTCATATGAATATTCACTAACTTTGACAGAAAGACTCCGCCCTCATATGAATATTCACTAACTTTGACAGGAAGACTCCGCCCTCTTATATGAATATTCACTAACTTTTATAGAAAGATTCCACCCTCTTATGAATATTCACTAACTTTGACAGGAAGACTCCGCCCTCTTATATGACTATTCACCAACTTTGACAGAGAGACTCCGCCCTCTTATATGAATATTCACTAACTTTGACAAGAAGACTCCGCCCTCTTATGAATATTCACTAACTTTGACAGAAAGACTCCTCCCTCTTGTCCGATGGTCGTTTCGTGGTGCAGCACGACATCATTCCAAGGCACATCGACAAACTTCAGAACCTCAATCATCGTCTGCTTCGGGTGAAGTACCAGCCTCTCGTAGTACACCGGAAGACAGTGTTCCCTGCCTACGGACCGGCACTGGTCATACATCGTCGTCACCACCCGGTTCCAGTCACCGAGGGCGCCGCGGTACGACCGGAAGTCGAAGCCCTTGATCGTGATCTTCCTCGAGATGATGGAGTGGACCGTGGCTCTTCCGTCCCGGATCATCAGAAGGAACTTGGAACGGGGGAAGACGCGGTGCAGACGATCTATGGAGCGAAGGGCGAACGGGTCCTTGTTGCAGAGGCGGGCGGCGGCCTCTCCGTGCCCGGCGATGATGCTGAGGATGTAGGCTCCGAGGGCGCGTTCAAGGACGTCGTTGCCGAGGTTGACGTCGCGCAACCAGTTCCGCTCGAAGTCCGTCTTGTCGAGCCAGTGGTGCATGTTGAGGAGGCGCGGGATGACCCTCGTCTCGGCGCCGCACCTCACTTCCGGGTGGGCGTCGAGCATGGCCCGCATGAGGGTCGTTCCGCTGCGGGGCACGCCCCCGATCCAGATCAATGGTACGTTGCGCTCGAAGAACACAAGGTCCTCGTGCCACGCCCTCGGTGATAGCGACGATGAACGGTCGGGGGCGATTGGGTGGTGGGGTGCAACGAAGCGTGATGGGTTGGAGTCGGTCTCGCTTGAGCGCTGCTGCTGATGAGGATATGGGTCAGGGTCTGGGTCAAGGTCAGCGTCAAGGTCATGGTTATCGAGTGCTTGCTTGCAGACGAAGACGACGAAGAGAAGACTGGTGATGGTGAAGATGAACTGCGCCTTTCCCTGCCTCAGCAACCGACATCCATTCCTTAGTGCCATCATGAACCGTCATTATCCTGGGCTACAGGTGCAACGGAAAAGGCGCCAAGATGCATCGTAGCTTTGTCGATCGGTTTGCTCTCTTGGTTTCGTCGTTTTGTAAAAAGAAATCAAAAGAAATCATGTCAGTACAACTGCGTTAAACGAAAATCATTATCATGCACGGTAGTCGTCGTCGTCGTCATCATCATCATCATCATCGTCGTCGTCGTCGCCATCGTCGTCATCGTCGTCGTCATTATCATCATCATCATCATCATCATCATCATCATCATCGTCGTCGTCGTCATCATCATCATCATCATCATCATCATCGTCGTCGTCGTCATCATCATCATCATCATCATCATCATCATCATCATCATCATCATTATTATCATCATCATTATTATTATCATCATCATTATTATCATCATCACCACTATCATCAGCAGTACGACCAACAGCGGCAACAGCGTTGCCATCATCATTATTAGCATCACCATCAGTTTTAACTAAATTTGATCCAAAATGTCTCTTCCAGCAGTGCCCTCTATAGTACACCGAAAAAAAGCGGACAGCATCGGCTCTATCTGGATCAAAATTTAAACACAGTGCTGGATCGGATTACATGTTCATACGGAGGATGCGAAAAAGAAGTCGCTAGTGTGACCCCCTGTGGCCAGCTTAAGGGACAGCTCTTCCGTAGCACAAGCGATGTATTGAAAGGGAAAACAAAGGAAGGCGATTAGGATGAAAGCAAAGAGAAATCTGATATCATTGCTCATGAGCAAGATCCGATAAGACATGTGCCTGATACATTATTCATTAGATTGATTAATTATTCATTAGATTGATTAATTATTCATTAGTGCATTTGCACTTGAAACGCTGATACCCATTGACGTTTGCGAAAAAGACAACGAAAGAGATTGAATATTCATAAGAAGGTGGAGTCACTCGGGTTGTCCTACTGCATCAGTCTGTATGTCCGTCTAGTTGTGTCTGTGCACCCAACGGGTTCAAAGCAGGAACAGACAGCCAGCCTTTGATCCTGCAGGTTATTCTTCCCATCACATGATGTAATTTATATGTGGAAGGAGTTTAGGGTACTGGTAACACTATGGAGGAGAGCTTACGGATGCAGGATAGCTTCTCTAAGGTCCACTCAGCCTTCCATTCGGCAGATGGCGTTGGTAAAATCAGTTGTAGGACGTGATGACAGATCAGAGCACTTCCTAGAAAGCTGATTTTTCCATTTTGACTACTATTTATGGTTTTTGACAAATTTCTTCGCACTTTTTCGAAAGTGTTACTAACGATACACAAAGTAACAATGAGAAATTTACATTTAGAAAACTTTGTGAAAACATAGCCTATTCTTAATATTCTGCTTTGAATTTTCCATCTTTTGGTAAAAAAATTACACCGTAGTCATTGTGTTTTGCCCCCTCCTGCCAAAATTTTTGCGGGTGCCCATGCCTACGACGTTGCATGTATGCAATACTGTTCATTGCTGTATACATGACGTTAAGAACTATTCCGATACATCTGAATTGCCAAAAGCATTTTTAGATATAGGCCTACAGGAATTGAATATAGGAATTAGAATTAGCAATTAATTCATCAATAATTGTAATTGTAATTGTATTTGTAATTGAACATTTATATAGCGCCGCTCACAGATTCAGTAGCGCTCCCGACCCTAGTTAGCACTGCTACTAACGAATAGCATAGTCTTCAGGCGTTTCCTAAACAAAGGGAGAGAGAGACTAAGAAGCTCAAGACGAATAATTAGCAAAAGACACACAGACACACACATACACACACGCACACACCCGCACACACACACCCACACTCGCACACAGACAGTGTGCCAGCTTTAAAATTTTGGAAGGTCGCGTCGGGGTCATGGGAACTATTTGGCAGGTTGAAGAAATTGATGATTGAATTTGAAGCACATCTACATGTATACTCTATAGGCCTTCTTCTTTAAGTTCTCTGTCCCTCGGCAGGTTTCAACTTCCAATGACGCCATTCTTCTCTTCGCTGTACTTTTTTCTTCAGTTCTTTCCCCCTCCAATCTCTTTTGTCTTTTGGGCGAGGAAATATTAATGTTGATTTTTCATTGAAAACCCTTAGATAAAATAATGCAAAATATATTAAACATTCCGAAGTTTTTTAGGCAGGTCATTAGGCAGGTCGTGAGCAAAATAGGCAAGTCAAATGACCTGCCGCGACCTCCCGTAGCGCCGCCCATGCACAGAATGATGGAGACAGAAAAGTTATACTCACTGACACTTGCTACGAAAGCCGTTCTCAAACAATATTCATCTTCGCTCCGTTCTGCTCGTTCAGTCTATTCTTTCTCTCCTGCGATCGAACAGCATTTATATAGCACCAACACACTGGTGGCATGCAGTCTCTCATCGGCCGACGATGATGTCTCTGGATCCCAACACCAGATGGAACCACTGCTATGCATGGATTGGATGTATCGCTAATCGAGCGAACTCCGCCGCCTTCACGACGCATGCCCATTCGGCCTGCACCGTTCGGAAAGTCCCCATAGCGATAAACGCAACCATCTCTGTCGGTCCATGAGTGTCTCTGTTACGTCTGTCTATGTCTGTCTGTCTCTGTATGTCTGTCTGTCTGTCTTGGTCAGTCTGTCTTGGTCAGTCTGTCTTGGCCTGTCTGTCTGTCTGTCTGTCTGTCTGTCTGTCTGTCTGTCTGTCTGTCTGTCTGTCTGTCTGTCTGTCTGTCTGTCTGTCTTGGTCAGTCTGTGTTGGCCTGTCATTCTGTCTGTCTAATTGGTTATACCTGAACAACGAAATTATATTCCCTACTACGAGTTACAAGGTACGCAGTAACTCTATCGACGAGTGTAGATTTTGGTCCGTCCGTTTGTCCTTCTACCGTCGATCGATCTGTTCGGGGCATTTAATTAGCTGCGACCCCTGAACTGCCACCCATCGGTCGTCAATAATATTATTGTCCGCATAAGCCACGAGCCACGAGCCATGAGAGATTAGCCATGAGCCATACACACAGACCGACTTAGAGGATATAGAAACCGACTGCTGCACCTGCAGCATGAATATATATATATGTATATATATATAATATATGTTATATATATATATATATATATATTGAAGGAAGATAAATAAATCGAGACAAGACTCCTCTTTTATCCAGACTTGGGACTGGCGCAGATCAACCAATGGTGAAGTTCTATCAATGTCTATGATTAGTTGATTACTGTCATTGATTGGTATGAATTAAGACGATTTTGTCTGACACTTTATTATAGTGTCAGATAAAAGCGTCTTAAAGGTGTCTTATGATGGAGTTTTTGATGGCTGAGTAAAATAGGCCTAATTAGCCTAATTTTGATGTCATCGCTAAGATAACAATAATGCTAAATTAGGAATAGATCGCCTAATAAAGTGATAAAACGAACGAAATGAAGCTTAATATTATAAGTATAGTGCCAATTGTTAAACTACATCTCAGAAATCCAAGCGTAGCTACTTTGCTGGCTCAGCCTGGCTGTCTGTAGCCTATTTTCTTCTTGTCCTGTTCCACCTTGAGCGCAAGATCTGTATCTGCTTGTCTGCTTGCGTTCTAAAATCATTTAGGGCATTTTAGGCAATCGCCCTGTCTTGGGCGCAGGTCCCAGATGCTGGAACAGCTAGTCCTCAACCAGCCCTCAGATTGGCCGCCTCAATAGACTCATTTAAATATAAACAAAAATCTTATTCGTTCGCTAACTAAGTCTTTTCTCGATTTTTAGGCATAATTATAATAGTCTGCGGGAAACGATTTTGAAGCGGCCGGTACAGTCTCTCCAGCGCCACACAAATGGTCTTATAGTCATTATCATCATCATCATCATCATCGTCGTCGTCGTCGTCGCCATCACCATCATCATCATCATCATCATCATCATCATCATCATCGCCGTCGTCGTCGTCGTCGTCATCATCATCATCATCATTATCATCGTCGTCGTCGTCGTCGTCGTCGTCGTCGTCGTCGTCGTCGTCGTCATCGTCATCATCATCATCATCATCATCATCATCATCATCATCATCACCATCATCATCATCATCATCATCATCATCATCATCATCATCATCATCATCATCATCATCATCATCATCATCATCATCATCATCATCATCATCATCATCATCATCATCATCATCATCATCATCATCATCATCATCATCATCATCATCATCATCATCATCATCATCATCATCATCATCATCATCATCATCATCATCATCATCATCATCATCATCATCATCATCATCATCATCATCATCATCATCATCATCATCATCATCATCATCATCATCATCATCATCATCATCATCATCATCATCATCATCATCATCATCATCATCATCATCATCATCATCATCATCATCATCATCATCATCATCATCATCATCATCATCATCATCATATTGCTGATTTTAACAGTAATCCAACTGTAAAGCCTTCACTATGCCAATATAGCCTACATGTACATCTGATAATACAAGTGTATTCGCTGGAGGGCCAAACGCGCTCACAAGTTCTGATTTTCTGCTCACTGCCTTCTAAAATCTAAATGGAACCGTATGTCATTCCGTCAGCCACCTTCAAATTTTGTTATAACGCTGCGTCGAGGCAGTCAATCGATGGCATCAATTTAAGCAGCGCATAATATTATTATTAGGCCTAAGTCTTATTATTGACTTTTTATATAGCGCACCTTCAAAGTAACCTACTCAGAAGTGCTCCCAGTCCAACAACGGCTAAATAAAGCAGTTTTAAGTGAGAAAGAAACATAGTGGTGTCACCTCTAGGCACAGGCGGAGTGCAACAGGGAGCCCACTCCTGAAATAATAGTAAGTAAGTAGGCTAATGTAAAAACATCCATCGTCGATGTGAAAGTTCAATTTTGCATTGCCGTGAATTGTTTTTGTTCGAACTAATAGCTTTAAACCGAAATAATTGCTAACGCCGCCATATCCCAAAACATTTCAACACAGAATGGATGGTTACTGTCACCATCTAAATTTCAAAGAATGGCGACCAGATATTTGCTCACAGAGGCCCGCACACGATGGAAACCTGCCCTCTGAAATATTGAAACCCAGCCTATTTTTAACTATAAGCATTTTAGTTTTTACCAAATTTCTTCGCCCCATTAATGATGGGCTATGTAGGCATGGGCGTCCACAGGAATTTTTCTAGGGGGGCGCAAACTTTTAAATAATTGTCACATGGTCTAAATTTAATGGGTGACAGTTTAAATTTCCATATTACCACGAGAGAATAGCCTACCTATAGGCTACGTTTTGCGCCCAAAGAAAGATATAGGCCTATATATAAGTTCAACTTGTAGATTGTAGAACGAATCGATAAGACACATTGAGAATTGCGTTGTACCAATCACAACCAAGTAATCTAAATTTATGTGCAACTATGCGAAAAATCCAGGGGGGCGCACTTGCGCCCCCTTGCGCCCCGCTGCGGACGCCCATGTATGTAGGCTACTAATGATACACTATAAATTACGGGACACTGATAGATTCAACTCGAATGAGAATAAACAATTTTCCATTTAAGTTTACGGCATACCATGGGTGAGAAATGTCCTAGGAATAATGGGAGGGATTCGATTCCCCAGGCTCTCTTCTGACCCGGAGTAGGACTATAGACTATAGTATAGAGTCATTGTGTTTTGTCCTTCCTGCAGAAAATTATCTGCGGGCGCCCGTACATAATCACTGTCACAATACACGCCATTATTTATTAGACACCTTAAAATAGATAATCAAACAGTTTATATATTATATAATAAAAATTGCTAGCAATTTCGTGCTTAACAATGCTGGGCTTCGACTGCAGTGCTGTTGCAAAAGTGTTGCATGCTCTCGTTAATTATATCGGTATATAGAATCTACAACAGATTAAGATAATCATAATTATAGTCATGGTGAGCAACAACATGTAGGCGGAATTAAAAATTGATAATTGTAAATATGACGATAACAGATATTATGACGATAATAACGACGACGACAACCACTCAGGCTAAACAAACGAAGCCAACAACAACGACTATATATCAACAACGACTATAATATCAACAACGACGATATATCAGACGACGACACTAAAAACGATTATAAGAACAACAACGACGACGATAGCAACGAAGACGACGATAACAACGACAACGACGATAACAACGACGACGATGGCAACGACGACGATATACATGTAGCAACGCAATAACAAAGCGATGACGACGATAACAACAACGACGACGATAACAAGGACGATAAAGACAACGACGAAAATTACTACAACTTCGATGACATAATTATTATTATTATCAGTGCTGTTAATCAATCTGAGCTAAAAAAAAGAGTAATAAACCAACACGAAAATCCAGTTAAAAAATTAAATAGAATCAGTGGAACACGTTTTAAAGGTGTCTAGCGATAACGCTGACGTCATGCCAAGCACCAATATTATTAAAGATCCCAGGTCTTCATCGTTGTCGTCGACTTCGTCATCGTCGTAATCATCATCATCATCATCATCATCATCATCATCATCATCATCATCATCATCATCATCATCATCATCATCATCATCATCATCATCATCATCATCATCATCATCATCATCATCATCATCATCATCATCATCATCATCATCGTCGTCGTCGTCGTCGTCGTCGTCATCATCGTCATCATCATCATCGTCATCATCATCGACATCGACATCGTAATCCTCATCATTATCATCATCATCATCATCATCATCATCATCATCGTCGTCGTCGTCGCCGCCGCCTCCACCACCACACCACCATCATCATCGTCATCATCATCGTCGACGTCGTCATCACCACCACCACAACCACCACCACCACCACCACCACCACCACCACCACCACCACCACCACCACCACCATCATCATCACCAGTGACAGCTTTAATTTCTATGGTCCGATAAATCAACTGATCATGATCATAATGTTCATCTCTGGATCTCTGTTTAACATCGACGCACATCGAATCTTTGAAAGTCTCATCATTACACACCGCCATTTTCTTCGGCCTCGGCTCATCCACGACGCTAACCAAAATCGTCTTAATATGCTATTATCGTCCATCCATCCATCCGTCCATCCAGCACCGCCACCACACTCGTGGTCTCCCTCTGCTAATTACACCGGATGAGTGTTGCGTTGCGTTAAACAGACGACCTCCTTTGGTCTTCCGTAGACATAGAGCGAGAGAGACCACCTAGCGCCACCTATCCACTGGAGCCGAGAGTAGATCGGCGGCCAGAAGGAGTGGCATCTCTCGGCCATAACCCTGTCCACACCTCCAGCCCTGACTGAGCGATTTACACCGGTGGTCGGATCACGATAGATAAAACCCGTATAGGATCGAGACACACACTGCGCAATGTTCATCTTTCACGTAAAATATCCAACTGCAGGTTCCCTGACTTAGGCCAGACCACGTTCCACTTCCGACCAATGGCGATGGACCGTGCGGAAGTGGGCGGGGCTACTGGGCCGGGGTGGGCGGGACTTAAAAGTGGATTTTGATGATGATGGTGATGAGGAGGAGGAAGACGAGGATGAGGAAGTCAGTGAAGTCGAACGAGAATCAGTGAAGCAGACAAGAAACTTTGGTCACAGTTGAACGACAGCTTATATTATAGTGGAAGAAGGAACCCTGGAACAGGAACAGGAACCGTAACTGAAAGAAGAACGGGAACTGGAACCGATCAGACGGAACAGAGATATGAAAGAGGAGCCCGGGTACTGAAACAGGTGAGAGTACAGCAACTCGATCTGTGATAATCTTCCAATGTAGTCTAATCTGATCTGATCTGATCTGATTTAATCTAATCGATTTTGATATCTAATTTATTCTGATCTAATCTAGTCTAGTTTAATCTTATCTATTTTATACTAGCTGAACCCGGCCACGCGTTGCTGTGGCTGAAAAGAGCATCCAACCACCCGTCCCTACCTCCATTCGAGCTCCCCTTCCCCTCACCATCCCCCTTCCCCACCCACTCCCGCCGTATTTATTTGCTGGTAACTCTGTTGGCAATAATTATTCTTATTCTGCAGCCACCAGTGATGAGCAATTCAAAGACTTCTGTTTGCGACGCGGGTGACGTCACCGACCAATTTGGCGTTGAAGAAGAGGCTGGAAGCGGAGGAGACATGGAAGCAGGAGGATGTTGCATCAACTATCTATCACAATGCAGAGGTCAATTGCTGAGAGGAATGGGAGGAGACGGCGGAGGTGGAGGAGGCGGTGGTCACCGACCGAGACCTGGTTTCCTGTGGTCATCCTCGGACCTCAACTACTCGGCAGAGGACGATGATGTCACCAGCGCCTCATTTCCAGTTGAACCTGGTAGGCAGGATGAGAATATTGCCGTGGTGTTTGCAACAATATACCACATGTACACAGATAACAATATCAAACACCACATTTGCTGCCATAGGCTACCTGACGCTATCAAAATATAATTAATGATGATGATGATGATGATGATGATGATGATGATGATGATGATGATGATGATGATGATGATGATGATGCTGATGATGGCGACGACGACGACGATGATGATGATGATGCTATTATCTTAGCACATATGCATGTTCACATAGCATATAGGCCTAAGCCTAATATTTGTTGTGTGTGGGTATGTATGTGTGTGTATTTTAGTGCATGAATAATATATCTAATTTTAGATTCGTACACAGATTTTCATTTGCATTTAGTGTCAAGTTCTTACGCCGCTTGCGATGTCAAAGGCGCGATCCCTCTAGGGTCGGGACAATCCTCTGACAACCTGGATGGCCATCAGAGACACGGCCTGGAATTTTCCGTCCCCTTCCACCTACCAGCATCAGTAGCCATCCACCTGAACAGCCACTCTCTTCCTCAGCATCACTCCTCCGCATCCGATTTACCTCCAACTTCATCCTCCTCATCCTCTCGCTCGAAACTGGAGATGAGGCAACATCACAAATCAGCAGCGCTACAAGAAAGAGGAGACGGAGAAGAGGTGGAAAAGGAGGAGGAGGAAGGTTGGAAGGACGGAAAGGCGAGTGGTCATCAGCAGCACGACCCGGGGTTCATCACGAGTGGACACCCTCATCGGCATGAGTCGCAGAGGAGGCATGAGTCGAATCGTCCATCACACGAGAGAACAGAACTGCAGCAGGAGTCGCCTCGTGTTGTGAAGCCGCTGAACGGAAAGTTGGTTCATGCAAGAGCTCAGCTGGAGATGAAGGCTCTATGGCAGGAGTTCGACTCCCTTGGAACTGAAATGATCGTCACTAAGGCCGGCAGGTAGGACTCCACACCTATATGTACCCAGTGATTAGAATCTCTGATCATGCTCCCCACATTTCACAGAAATGATTGTACACTAAGCTTTACCATCGTAATTGTTAACTGTAATTAATCACTTTGTGTACCATTATGAATGCATAATTGTCTGTTTGATATTCTTGGGATCAATAAACAAGTTCAAGTTCAATTTCAAAAGTTTAATCCGATCTTTTACGATCCTACCAAATGGTCCAAATCTGGCTAAGTATTAGGCCTATTTAAATCAATATAGGCCTGTATAGGCTAGGCCTATAGCTCATTAAAACTGGCGCTGTCTGGCTTAGTCTATATAGTCCCGTGTTATCTAATCTGGAACTTATATCGCGCCGTTTTAGTAGTAAGAAATGAACTGGTGATCGGTAGGGCATTTTTTAACGTGCAGTTGTACACAAAATGAACAATTTCATGAATGGATTTGTACAGTTAAAACTAGCAAAAAGGTCATTGTCCTCCAATTGGAAGTAACGTAGGCTATATGCTGTCATCATTTCTATTTTTTATGTAAAAACGGATTGGTTAAAGCATAATAATAAACAAAAAGTAAAACCAATATCAGCATGCAGGTGTAGAATATATCGTAATTAGTGAAACCTCGTGTGACACCTTTAAAACTATTTCAATAGTCACTATATAAACTTGAAACGCATCCGCTATTGTTGATTTAATCCAAAATTGTTGTGTACCCAGCTGCATTGAAACTTGGTAGGCCTAGTTATGAAGCAGGCTTACCGTATCTCTTATCCCCAGCTTAAATCTGGCCTGCATGAATCAACGCAGGCGTAAAACTTTTATTCTGAGACTATTGGGCTAATTGATGAAATTTTCTTGTTGTTATGACAATTAACATCACTTCGGTCAGTTAGCGCAGAGAGCGCCTCTGAATAGGTTTCTTGAAGAGGCGCTATATAAATACTCGGAATAAATAAATAAATAAATAGATAAATAAATAAAATAAATAAATACCACAGTTCTGGCCTTGATAGGTCCGAAGGAATAATCCGCAATACGAGAACACATTCATTTAAACAAAACCAATTCACGAATTTAAACAACAATAATTATGCCTTTTACCCAGCACCAACTATTATGGTTTTTAACCATCAGTGTCATGTTATAATTCATGGATTATATAATTATATAATTATATTATGACATGTAGGCCTATATTAGGCCTATGTGCATGTATATTATGTACATATTTATTCACATAAAATATGTTTAAGACAGGTATACCCTACATACATATCATTATATGTATGTGTGTGTATATATATATATCATTATATGTATGTGTATATGTATATATGTATATATAATATATATATAAATATATATATATATATATACATGTATATGTATAGCATAAGACGAAGGGCGGAGAAGAAGATGAGGGGGATGATTATTCTAAGATGAATAGCCTTTATTTATATACCTTTGTCAGTCGTGTGTTCTGTTTATCATTCCTCACGCGTCGATCCAAATCCAGACACCATGCTCCATCCTCCACGCATCCTCCATCATCCACCCCAATTCCTCCATCTTCCGCAGTCGTCTCCCAGTCTGCCCAGTGTGTCCACATCCAGCCTGACCTTTGTCCTCGAACCGACCTCAAACCTGACCTCAATAATTAACCTGATTATACCTGCATTGTCCTGCAATCTCACTATATATAATTATTTACTTTATTCATTTCTATATTAAATTTTTATTTATGTGATTAATTTAATTCAGCTGGTTAATTCAACGGTTCTCGAACTTCGTAATCGTAATGTCGCGAAATCCAAGTGAAGGACTAACTCAGTGTCCCTATGTACACGCGGAGGCTTGAGGTGGATTCGAACCCGCAACCTTCCGATTTGAAGGCATGCAGCGAACATACCATAATTTCATCGCGCCTCACATGTATATATTGCGAGCAGCATATAATTATAGTGTTTACGAACTTTAGGTGACCATCATAATAAATTATATAATAGCGTTTATAGGCTGAAAAACAAATGTGCTATAAAATTGAATAAATCGAAGGATGTGTGCATATTCCTGTTTTTGTTGTTGTTGTTGTTATTGTTGTTGTTGTTGCTTTTGTTATCAATGTTGTTATTGTTGTTGTTATCATTGTTGTTATTGTTGTTGTTGTTGTTATTGTTGTTGTTGTTGCTTTTGTTGTTAATACTATTGTTGTTGTTGTTGTTGTTGCTTTTATTCATTCATTCATTCATTCATTCATTCATTCATTAAAGAATTTATATAGCGCTTCTTCAATGGGACTACTCAGAAGCGCTCCCGACTCTAGCACGGCAATTGTAATTGTTGTCATTACTATTGTTGTTGTTGTTGTTGCTGCAGACGGATGTTCCCCATCTTCCAAGTTCGCGTCTTTGGTCTTGATCCGTTATCCGACTACATGTTGATGATCGACTTCGTAGCATGTGACGACAAACGCTACCGCTACAGCTTCCACAACTCCAGCTGGGTCGTCGCTGGAAAGGCGGACCCTCAGATGCCTGGACGCATCCACGTCCACCCGGACTCTCCGGCAAGAGGAATCCAGTGGATGAAGCAGGTCGTGTCCTTTGATAAGCTGAAGCTGACCAACCATCTACTTGACGAATCCGGTCACGTGAGCAGTGAATCATGCACAGTATTTTCAGATTTAGTTTCAGTTTCGGTTTCAGTTTTGGTTTCGGTTTCGATTTCAGTTTTGATTTCAGTTTCGGTTTCGGTTTCGGTTTCGGTTTCAGTTTTGGTTTTGGTTTCGGTTTCAGTTTCAGTTTCGGGGATTGATCTCATATTCGGTGTCGTATTCAATGACGGTTTCATTGCTGAATAAATAAGACACTTTTTTATTCAGGTACACTATAAAAGTAGTTGTATATTGGTTCATCTGTCTGGAATAGTCTCCTGTTAGAGATACGATTGCTAACCGAGGTTGACTCATCAGTGTTTTACAGGCTTATTTTCGTATCACCGTGGTTGGACTAGGAGCGCCTCTGAGTAGAGTTCTTGAAGCGGCGCTATTTACAATCTTGAAATGGATGATTGAAATGAAAAGTAAACTTATCATTCATTTAATTAATAAGCTTAAATTGTGGCTGGGCGGTTATGGACGGCGTCCATGCGCTTATTTTCAAATCTGCACACCGTCCTGCCATGTGCACTCATTTGGCCAGCTCAGCTTGGAAAAGGAAGGAGTGTCCATACACTTATTTTTTACACTTCAAGCAGAAATAATTATCATGAACAATAGCGTGTATACATATATAGGCTACATTTTACACAAACTATGTTTTGTTCATTTTCGAAAGCATTTTCTAATACGTTATATTCAGCTCCAATTCGACACCTTTAAAACAGGTTTAAATTACTAGATATAATCAATTTTACTTGACTGACCAAAATAATTTATATCCGTGTCTTCAACTCAGTTTCGTCGATCAGACACAGTTTGGCCAGTGATACCGCTCCTTGGCTTTTTCAATCGCATCTTGGGATATTGGCTTTTTTCCAAGGACCTTGGCTTTTTTACTTGGCTTTTTTTTGCCCACAAAATAACAATAATCTTAGCAGTAATCCACTAAATAACAATACATGTAATTTAAGCAATAATCCACTAAATAACAATAATCTTAGCAGCAATATAATATGGCTCCATCTACTGACTAGAATTTATCCCACTTATTATTCTCTGAACTGCTTGCTCTCTGCATATTAGTTATTTGTGACGTCACGTGCAATTTGGCGCAATTCCTCGCAAAATCGAAAATAACTTGATAAAGATAAATGATAAGTTGATCAATAATAATAGACATTAATCTTATAAATGTAAACAAATCAGCTTTAATGGCTCACAAGATCACACAAAAGCACATGAAAAATTTCTGAATTCAACAAAACAACAACTAAAGTGAAAATGACGTTTATTTCTCAAAACTAGCGCACTATGTTCCAAAATGTTGTTAGTAGGCCTATGTTGGAAAATCAGCTAACGGAACCAATTATTAACAATTTAATATACATTAATTTCAGGATTAATTATGCATAGTTTCATAAACATCGCATTTTATCGAATAAAATAGCTTCTGTTGAAATAAAATAGGTGACATGGTCGATAATTATGAACTTGGCTTTTCTTGGCTTTTTTAAGACCTCATCTTGGCTTTTCTTAAATTTTAGAGCGGTATCACTGAGTTTGGCAAACTCAGCTGTTCATTAAGTTGTCTAGTCGCAGACTCGCCGTGCTGTTTGCTCAGCTCCACTTTATGCATGGATGAGACGGATTTCCATCCTCCTACTCTGAGAGGTGTATTATGCCAAACAAACAAATTTCTGTCCAGGGCAACAGCCTCTGTTGTCGCAGGCCCTGGTCAAATCTGGATCCATCCATCCATCCTGCTCTGACTATTATACAGAATCGTCGAAGGCCTATATTTATGGGGTGTTTTGGTGTTTGAACACCCCCTAAATGAAACAATATAAAAGAACAGTCAGCCGTCGGACGAGAAGTATTGCAAAAGGCCAAGATATCGACATTAGTCGGTGGAAGGGGTATCTGAGCTAAGGTTTTGATCTAATCCTATATAATAGTTCTAGAAACTTTGTATCTCTTGAAAGGGACAGTCGCAGTCACTAACAGACATGCTGTACTCATCTTAAGAACTGACTATAGAACTAGAAATGAACGTTTTGGTGCGGTTTGCAGGGTCAGTTTAGATGAGTACAGAAATAAGAATTATTGTTAAAACCAGAAATTTTGGGTTCAATGCCCATAATTATTTATGGGTATTTGAACAGTGAACAACCCTTCATCCTAAACGAAAAGATGTAGAAAATTAAATGTGTAAGTTCAGGTGATTAAAATGTCAAACGAGTAAAAAGTATCTTATTTAGTCTCATAAACATGTTTTGAAGGTGTCGAATCGGCACAGAACATAACGTAACAAATGGAATAAAATAATATAGTACACTAACTGATTCTACACTGTGCCCCATAAAAAAACACCAAAAAACTTTTCAAAAATCTTCTATAAAACTAAGCCAATTGTAATAAAAGTTTGTACGTTGTTTCTCAAATAATTTTGCCACAAAAGATTTTACATTTTACTTACTCACAGAAGTGGTTTCTGTTGGAGGCAGTGACGCAGACTAGGCGTGTTTGGAAACATTTAAACAGAGATTAGTAACTAATAGTTAAAAGGGTTTTCAGCAGCAAAGATAAACTTTTTATTAAGAATTTAGCATTGTTGAAGGGTTATAGTAGTCGTCGGTTGATAAAAGAGTTCCCGCAGAAGGGTTGGAATAAAA
This sequence comes from Lumbricus rubellus, assembly GCA_945859605.1. Lineage (NCBI taxonomy): Eukaryota > Metazoa > Annelida > Clitellata > Crassiclitellata > Lumbricidae > Lumbricus > Lumbricus rubellus. Next base: position 21,423,895 of record OX243827.1, on the reverse strand, counting down.
ATGACTACAGAATTTGGGGTCTAATACTAATGTTCTCTGTTTACACTCTGCTTATCAATGTACATATCTCTCGTTCTCTCTCTACATTAACTCATCTACTTGATTTTGTTTTGCCTACATTGCTTAATAACAACTACACTCCTCTGTCTGTCACCACCATCTTGATATAACTCCTGTTTGTGGTTGCCCAGGTTTAGCGGAATCACTCCCTTTCTGGGTGGCCCTTTCTTAGTGATCTTTTAACTATAAGATGATAATAACTTGCATGCTCATTATTACTGCACACTCTTACTTCATATATATTTTTGTTGTTATGATTTGTTGATCCTATGAATAAACAAGATTTGATTTGATTTGATTTGATTGATTTGAACGCGTCTACCAGACAGCAATACGGGACATCAACGAGTTGAAGGAGCGCCTCATGGTTGTGTGGGCACAGTTGAAGCAGAGTGTCGTTGACAAAGCTATTGAGAGCCTGTGTTCAAGCGGAGGGACATCACTTCGAACATCTTCTTAATTGAAACATTACCTTTTCTTATTTAACATTAGACTTACATGCGTTTCATGACAAAGTTTTTTGGTGTTTTTTTTTATGAGGCACAGTGTATATGTCACCATGACACACGCTTAGTCAGTGTCATGGTACAGTCAGTGCATGTGTGCGTGCACTTTGTTTTGTTTAGCTGATACTGAACTCGATGCACAAGTACCAGCCTCGTTTTCACATCGTCTACGTCACCGGACCGAACGATGACGTCACGCAGATGGAGAACTTCCGGACCTTCATCTTCCCAGAGACGAAGTTCACAGCTGTAACCGCTTATCAGAACCACCGAGTGAGCTGCAAACTATAATTATGCATGATTTGATACTTTACGCATGCATGCACACATGATTACCCAGTGAGCTGCAGAATATGCATGGTTTACCACTTACCCATGCATGCATGCATGCATGCATGCGTGCATACATATATACATACATGCATGCATACATACATAGCATACATACATACGTACGTACGTACGTGCGTGCGTGCGTGTGTGCGTGCGTGCGTGCGTACGTTCATACGTATGTACCTACATAGCCTACATAGGCTACGTACGTTCAGGACTGTTTTTAAGAAATTTTTAGAACTGCGCAACTCCTTCTTTTCCTTCCAATCCTCCATGGTAAATAACTTCCATGCAATCGGAGGACAATGACCTTTTTGCTAGTTTTAACTGAAGGCCTACAGAAGTGCTTCTACAAGTCCTTCGCTCACAATTGCTCAGTGCTTCGGCGTGAAACTCCGATGCAGTGTCCGCTCTGCATTTGGGAGCGCCTCTGAGCAGTGAGAGCTTGCAGGGGCGCTGTTACAAGTGCACATACAATTATTGCACATATATTATGCACATATTATTCCGTGTTAAGAAACCACAGAAAACGGGACATCATTGAATGGAACATTGGAACACGCTGCATGGCATTTAACAGATTTAGCGGAAAAGGAGAACCCAACTTCGCGCTGGTCCCTTGCAAGCCTAAGCATATCAGTGTAATAATAAAAATGAAAATAATAATGATAATATTAAGTAATGCTATTATTATACTACTATATTACTATTTCTACTACTACTTCTATACTACTACAACTGTTGCTGATGTTGCTGCTGCTACTGCTACTGCTGCTGCTATATACTGATACTGCTACTGCCATACTGCTACTAGTGATAACATTACTTTAAAAAAATCATTATATACTACTACTAGCACCACCATCCACCACCACCACCACCACCACCACCACCACCACCACCACCACCACCACCACCACCACCACCACCACCACCACCACCACCACCACCACCACTACTACTACTATACTAGCAATAATAATAATAAATAATCACTACTGTTATATTCTAGTAACTGCAATAACAGCAACAATTATTGTAAAAAATTATTATTATTATAATTAAAAACAGAAACCATAATTATGTCAATTGATGTTTTCTGGAATTTATTATTAACTTATGCTTCGATACCTTTTTAAATGGTTATACGACACTCAATAATATCACTCTGCCGCGTACACGCATAGATCGATTGGTGTTACACTTATTATTAGCACCCCTTCAAGGTAACTACTCAGTTGCGCTCCCGACTGCAGCGCGGACACTAAATAGGAGTTTCACGCCGAAGCGCTGAGCGATTGCAAGTCAAGTACTTTCCCAAAGTACAGTTGTACCTACAAGGCGGCTTAAGGTGGATGCGAACCTGTAACCCTCTGTGGCTTTGGCAGATTAGACATTATTAAGAACGTCGCATCCCGTTCTATTGGGCCTTCGTGGAATAGTGTAGGGCGCTATATAAATATCCGTTACATGCATGCATTGGCAACTAATTCATTCGACAAAATGGTTCTCTCCATGGAGCATTTTATGGTGCTTTACGCTAATTGGCCAGCACCTTTTAGATATTCAGAACCAGGTACATGTAGATGTGCATGTACAAATGTACATTGTACATTTGTACAAGTCGCATAAAATTCCATAAGTGACTATATAACGAACACTTCGCCGTCTACAATGCGTTTGACTTTGTTCATACATGTATGCGCTGTGCAGCGTGCATGTATTTTTGTGACGTTTAATGTCTTCTTTCGGCTATAGTATCGGACGAAATGAAGTAGGCCTATTATAAACTAAGCTGCGTTTATAAAACCGAATAATATTGTTTCATTTTTTACAGAATGGTTGAAGTGGAATTTGCATTTGAAAACTAATAATGACAAAATAAAAAATTAGTTGTTGCAATCTAACGAATGAATCTTAGGAGAAGCATCAGTAAAATTATTTTAAGTTTCTATGGTGTATAATAATTATCGTTGAAATTTTTAGTACATTTTTTACAAATTTTGAAGGGTACAGGCGACCCCTGGCAAATCGTCAGGCGACCCCCGTGGGGGTCGCGACCCACAGGTTGAGAATCGCTGCTGTAGTAGCACGGATTTGTACTTATTGGTCATGATAAAGAAGAACTTGTATATATATATATATATATATATATATATATATATATATGATGTCATGTATAATTATAGACAGAGATAGAGCCGCCTAAGCAGAGTGAGAGAGAGAGAGAGAGAGAGAGAGAGAGAGAGAGAGAGAGAGAGAGAGAGAGAGAGAGAGAGAGAGAGAGAGAGAGAGAGACAGACAGACAGACAGACAGACAGACAGACAGACAGAGAGAGAGACAGACAGACAGACAGACAGACACATACATACACATACAGACACAGACACCCACAGACACACACAGACACAAACAGACAGACAGATATAGATTTCAATGAAAATGGATACAATTAATCTAACACATAACGGGGACTGACTTCGAATGAGAAATAATGTTACGAATGAACCACAGAACATCAATTGAAGTGGCTACAGTCGGTCGTGTTAAAAACGAGGAGGAGGAAAAGAAGTAAGAAGATGAGGAGATGGAGTGAGAGGGGATGGAGTGGAAAGGGGATGATTTCTCCCTCTTCCACAAGTTCCACGTGGATGGCCAATTAGTCGGTCATTTATAACGGCATCGCCGAACAAGTACCCGTCGACCACTTTGCCAGCCGAGTCTTCGGCCACTTTGTAAATTATATGCGCACGATTCGTCCGAGTGCCACTAGCTGAAGTGGACCACTTGACGGCTCTCCCCTCTCTTCACGTCCCGTTCAGCACTCCACTTTTGCCTGCACCCTGAGACTAAGTCGTACTCTTCCCAATCCCACCTCTTTTTTATTTCTTCTCCAATCGCTGCTATGATTCACATTCCTTCTCCTCCTACTCCTCCTCTTCTTTTTCTTCTATTTTTCCATCACCTCCTCCTCTTCCTCTTTCTCCTCCTCTTCTTCCTCCTCTTCCTCCTCCTCTTACTCCTCCTCTTTATTCTCTTCCTTTTCCTTCTCTTCTTCCTCTTCCTACTCCTTCTCTTCTTCCTCTTCCTCCGCTTCCTCCTCTTCCTCCTCTTCTATTCCTCCTCATCCTCCTTCACCTCCTCTTCCTCTTTCTCCTCCTCCTCTTTCTCTTCTTCCTCCTCTTCCTCCTCCTCTTCCTCCTCCTCTTTTTTCTCTTCCTTTTCCTTCTCTTCTCCCTCTTCCTACACCTCCTCTTCCTCCTCCTCTTCCTCCTCTTCCTCCTCCTCCTTCTCCTTCTCCTCCTCCTCTTTCTCTTGTTCGTTTTCCCGCCCTGTCTTCTATCATTATTAGTTTGTTCTTCCTCTCAAAAACTGTTATTTCTTCCCCGTCTTCCAGACATCCACCACTTTTTTCCTAACGCTTCTACCCTCTTTTTTTATTCCGTAATATCAATTGCCACTTGCTCTTTAGCCCTCATCTTCCTTCTCAACCTCAGGTAATCGTTTCTGTGTCTCACCCTTCTCCCCTGCAGTCCATGCTCATCTTCACAACTTTTAAGCCCCCTCCTCCTCACACGCCTCTTTGTATAATCCTCCAATCAAATCCTCTTCTTTACTTATCCCCTTACCTGTTCCTTACCCTCTTCCCCTTCTCCTCCACTTCCAATTACCTCTTCATCCTTTTCTTCCTCCTCCTATTCCTACTTCTCCTTCTCTTGCCTCCTGGTCCACTTGGCTCCAAAACATCCCTTACCTCTTCCTCCTCCTCCTCCTTCTTGCTCTCATCCTCTTCTTCGTCTTCCTTTTCCTCCTTCTCCTCCTCCTCTTCCTTTTCCTCCTTCTCCTCCTCCTATTCCTTTTCCTCCGTCTCCTTCTCCTCCTTCTCCTCCTCCTATTCCTTTTCCTCCGTCTCCTTCTCCTCCTTCTCCTCCTTCTCCTCCTCCTATTCCTTTTCCTCATTCTCCTTCTCCTCCTTCTCCTCCTCTTGCCTCCTCCTCCTTCTCCTTTTCTTCCTCTTCCTCCTCTTCCATCCACTTTCCATTCCACTTCCTCTCGCTCTTTCTCCGGCGTCGGTCTGAGATGACTGAACACTTGACTTCCAATCGAGATAACGTAACCAACGAATCTCATCCAGACACCTTTTCGACCAAGCACCTGCACCAGAGACAGAGGCACCAGACACCCTTAGCCAACCTCTCTATCTATTCACCTGTTTGACTCTCTTACTGTCTCTGTCTCTGTCTGTGTCTGTCTTTCTGTCTGTCTGTCTGTCTCTGTCTGTCTGTCTCTGTCTGTCTGACTGTCTGACTGTCTGTCTGTCTTTCTCTGTCTTTCTGTGTGTCTCTGTCTGTCTGTCTTTCTCTGTCTTTCTGACTGTCTGTCTCCCTCTGTCTTTCTGTCTCTGTTTGTCTGGCTTTCTGTCTGTCTCTGTCTGTCTGGCTGTTTGTCTGTGTGTCTGGCTGTCTGTTTGTGTGTCTGTCTGTCTGTCTGTCTACCACTGCCGTGTCTGTGTGCCTCTGTTTCTCTCGGTTCATCTGTTTGCATGGGTGTATGCACGGGTCTGTCTACACCTGTCTGCGTGAGTCTGTCTGTCTATCTGTCTACCTGCCTGTCTGTCTATCTGTCTGTCTATCTGTCTGTCTATCTGTCATCTATCTTTCTGTCTGTCTGTCATGTATCTAACTGTCTGTCTGTCTGTTTGTCTATGTGTCTGCGTGTTTATCTGTCCGTCTGTCTGACCTCCCTTGCGCTACGCTAATTTAGATCGTTGCCTATTATAACCAACGTTTCACGTGTATTGTTTTACAGATAACGCAGCTGAAAATTGCCAGTAATCCTTTTGCCAAGGGCTTCCGCGACTCGGAGGCAAACGACGGCGGGTAAGCGGATCCCCCTTCTCTTCGCCCTCCCTCCCTCTAGTCCTCCCTCCGATCCCCTCCCCCCATAGACCCCGCTCTTCCATCTCTCAAACACCTCCCTCCCTCGTCTCTCAGACGGTGCCAACGCGTCGCCGCTGAGTGGCTTCCCGACATCTTTCGGCCGTCGGCACCCAATAAAAACGCCGACGCCGCTATAAGTCTAAGACAATGGAGGAAGAGGAGGAAGCAGGCTGAGGTTTGAGTAGGAGGAGAAGGAGGAGGAGCGAAAGGAGGAGAGGGAGGAGGAGAGGGAGGAAAGGAAGAAGGAAGAGTACATGCGAAAGGATCAGAAGGAAGAGAAGGAGGAGGAGAACGATGAGGATAACGGGGAGTAGAAAAAGGAGTAGAAATAGGCGGAGAAGCGGAAGAAAAAGGAGAAGAAGGAGGAAAAGGAGGAGGAAGAGGAGAAGTAAGAGGAAAAGAAGAAGAAGTAGGAGGAGGAGGAGAAGAGGAAGTACATGAGGTAGGAGGCTAGAAGTCGCAGGAAGAAATCGAGGGAAGAGGAAGAAGGAAGAGGATAAGGAGGAGGCGAAGCGGAAGAAAAAAGAGAAGGAGGAGGAGGAGAAGAAGGAGGAGGAGGAGGATAAGGATGACGACCGGGTATTTACGAGAAGACAAGGAGTAGGCTAGACAATAGGAAAGACAAGAATGGAATCATGGAAAACGGAATAGATTTATTTTCCATGCATAGAATCGCATTGGCTAATAGTTTACTTCTTGCTTTTGTTTTTTGCTAAATTGTTGCTAGACGCGCCTTTCAGGAGCCGAGCATTAGCGCTCGAAGGCACCTTTGTGCCTAATAATGTTGCGAGGCTCCAGAAGGGTGCGATACAAATTGAATCGTACTCTAAGTAGCCTGTACATGTATATTATACACTGCATTAATAGGCCCATAGTAATGTCCAATTACATTTCTTTACATTGCTTATATAACAATTATTGTCCACATAAATATGCCTACCTACATGCTTACCTGCGTATGCACATGCACAGGCAAATACATGCATGTAATACACACATTCATTCATTCATAAAAAGATGCATAATAATATACATGTACTTGCATGCATAGTATTATGAGAACTTGTCATAGCGCTTCTTCAAGATTCTACTCAGAGGCGCTCCCGACTACAGCGCGGACAATGAATCGGAGCTTCACGCCGAAGCGCATAAGCAATTACTACAAGTGAAAGACTTCAGGGCCTACGCGGGGGCTTGAGGTGGATTCAAACCCGCAACTACCGGTTCCAAGGCATCAAGCATAACCATTCAACCACCGCCCCATCCAATTACATGTGTAACTTACAAGTAGTTTATTTTGAATAGAAAATTGGCGGTATTATTTGATTTTATTGTCTCACAACTCAAGAATACAATGTCATTTGTGTGCATTGTGTAATCTGTGTATTTTGTTCCCGTGTAGTGTAATGGATGTTTTAAATCAACTCAATCATTCAACTTCAACGAATCTCAATTGCTGTTGGTCGACTTCGTTGCTCGGACCATCGACTTCCGGTTTGACGAACGTATCCAGACAGATTCATCCGCAGCACAATCACTACCTGCAGCCGCCGCCGCAAAGTAAGTAGTTCTCATTGTACGCATCGATCTACTATACTACTATAGTATAGATCTAACATTTTGTATTCGCCAGAGGGGGTAGGATGAAGCTTCCATTCGAATGTCATTTTCTCTGCATGCCTTGTCTGGGTTCCTGTCTGCACGCACACGCACATGCAGACACACGCACGTAGGCACACACACACACACACACACACACACACACACACATGCACACACAAACACACACACACACGCACACACACACACACACACTTGGATATAATACATGTAACATGTCCCATAATCAATTAACCTATTTCTCTTTAAAAAAATTCGATTGCGCCACTTCCTAGTGGGTTAAAAAAAATTTACCTAGAACACCCACACGGGCGGAGATTGGTTTCCGTTGCTGGGTCGGGGACGGAGACTTGGTCCAGAAGAGCGGCGCCCATAATATTTTCTAGGCCCAAAAGTTGACCCTTTTTACTTAGTAATTCGATAGAAGTTTCTTGAAAAGAACCATTTTCAGGCCAAAATTGAAAATTGCAGGGCCTTCCGGCGTGGGGGGCTAATAACGTGAAAATACATAAAAAAGCTGAATCTGGGCCTTCTTCAGGGGTGGAGGTGGACAGGGGCGGATACAGAAACTTTGGACGGGGGGGGGGGGGGCAAAAATTCTTGGCCTTGGGCGTTGGAAAAAATTCGTATCCGCCAAAAAAGTTTCTGACCTTTTTAGTCATCCAGGTCAATGTCCTCATTATACATTGTTCGAAAGCTTGTTGAAACCAAATGGGGCCACGATCCATGGGCAGTTCTAAATGGGGGCCATGGCCGGATTGCCCCCATCCCTGGATCCGCCCTTGGGGTTGGGGGGTCGGGGGCTCAAAAACTCCGCCCATCGACTGCCACGAATCTGTTTGATCCACGGAAAGACTTTAGTAACATCTACAGGTATCACATCGATTCCAACGTAATATGTACGTTGTTAAGTCATTAGTAAAGGTGTGCCGGGTGCCCTTTAAGAATATTTTATCTATAGTACTTGTCTATGAAACGATACCGTTACTTCAGGGGCCATATATAGGCCTACTTATACAAGGCGATACGGTAGCTAGGGGTGTTTTGGGTGTTTGAACATCCTAGAAATGAAATATTGTAAAAATAGAACAATGAATTTGCTGGCACATGATGTAAGAGCTATGTATGTATGTATGTATGTATGTGCACTTGTTATAGCGCCCCTTCAAGCTCTCTCTCTCTACTCAGAGGCGCTCCCGATGCAGAGCGGACACTGCATCGGAATTTCACGCCGAAGCGCTGAGCAATTGTGAGTGAAGGACTTGCCCAAGGTCCTTACGCGGCGAGGTGGATTCGAACCTCGGACCTTCCGGCTCCAAGGCAACGACGCCACCACTACACCACCGCGCCCCACAATGTAATGTATTGGCTTTCACGCAGAACCAATTTTGAGAGCACACGATGCTTCTCCAAACCCTTTAGTGGAATGGGTTGCTTGTGGGATTACCATGCTCACGGTCGAGTTACCCCACCCCACCCCAATCCTCCCCAATTAAATCCTGGCTACACGACCTTGTACAGCCTACCTAGCGGCGCCGCAAGACCTCTTCATGTTGTCTTGTCTTGCCGTAGGCCCCTACTTCGAATTGCTTTGAGCACTGCTGTTCTTTGATTAGCCTAGTAACCAAAACAAATTATTTGATTTGATTTTTGGTTTAATGTATTCAACATGACTGTGCATTGTTGTGCACCATGCGAAGACTCAGTCTTCATTCGTTCATTCATTCATTCATTCATTCATTCATTCATTCATTTATTCATTCATTCATTCACTCACTCACTCACTCATTCATTCATTCATTCATTCAAGTATTTATAAAGCGCCTCTTCAAGTAAACTACTCAAAGGCGCTCGTGTAATATATTGTGTAATCTTGTAATAAAATGCAGGAAGTCTGAAGAGCTTCTGTTCCGTATCCGGTCAACAATCATCACCATCATCATCATCATCATCAACAGCATCCGCAGCCACAGACCTGATGCCAAGATGTCATCACCTGTCATCCAACATCGGAGCGTCAAGCAGCAGTCACGTGACAACACAACACACGTCATCAGCGGTGACGTCACGCCTGCACCTGGCCAGGGGTTCCGTGGCATACCCCGGGGATGCCATGGCCCCCTACAACGCTTCGGCTGCGGCGGCGGCATATACCCCCTACCATCATCATCATCGCAATAACATGGATCCACTGATGATGGGGCCGATGAAGTCCCCCTGCCGACATTCACCCTACACCATCAACTACCCCGCATATCTGACCGGTCTGACGCCCTCCATCCACCCTCACGTCTCACCATACTTTTAGACAATCCCCTTTAACCCTTCACCGTCCAAAGCGTTGTCAATGGTATGGGATATCGCATGCCGTCGGTCGGTAAAGGGTTAATGCTCCAGTGTAGTACGACGGTCAAGGTATCGGTCGATGGAGCTTCTATGAGATATACACCGGTGTGCCTGGCAAAGTGAAATGCGGTAGAAAGCCAAGAGGGAAGCGGGGACGACATGGTAGCAGCATAATTATGGAGGGCATGGAACAAGTCGGTTCATGGGTGTCCGCATATGGGGTGGGGGTGCAAGAGGGGTCACCTGGAATTCAACACCTATTTTTAAAAACTGGCAACTGGACGTTGGTCACCAATTGCTTACAATCAGCGCTTAAAGGGTAGAAATAAAAATGCCTGGACGCCCGCCCGGCCCTCACCTATCCATGTTGTGCAGGTCAAAATAGATGGCATGCAGGATGGCGTTCAAATTTGAAAATAAGTGCATGGACGCCGTCCATGACCGTCCAGGCACACTTTAAGACCTGCTTATAATTATTAATTGCTTAATAGACGAGGACTTGGGCTGTGCATTCGTAGGCAGCAGAAACGACCGGTCTACATGTATTAGGCCATACACTCCGCTGCACATCTTACCATAGCATTTTAAAAGAAATGTTTAGTGCTGCACAACCTATTCGTTCCCTTCCCAAAATCCAATGTTCCCATGGTAAATTATTTCCAATCGGGTGACAATGACTTTTTTTATATTATTTCCAGCTGCACAGAAGTGCTTATATAACTGCACAAACCTATGCATCTAGAACTGCACATTTGGCAAGAACTGAACACTAAAAAGTTCTGCATCTTTCTATTCATAATATTCTGGCGCAGTGGTCTTGGTGGAGGTTTTTCAGTTTAACATCACTGTGTGGTAACAAAGACCATTAGCGACGCCCTCCTCCTTCTTCCAGGCTTGGGACTGGCACTGGCAGAGTGCGACCAGTGGCGGAATTTCTGGTCTTGGCACAAAGCCTCGACGCGTACCGTAGCCTATTACAACTGCAATTGCAGTAAAACTCTTATCAGCGGTGACATCTTGCGAATCAAACATTAACACTGTGTGCATTGCTTATAATAGTCTTGGCACAGTTTCGCAATCGTAATCTCCAAATTTCTAAAGCTCCGCTCGAAAGCAGGGCACCAGCTTATTCACGAGCGCTGTCAGAAGTGTTGTTCAAAAAAGTAGTCCGAAGGAGGTCTCAGGTCGTAGTCCGATTGCCATAGGATCAGAGGTGGTAGAGTAGCTGTTAAGGTGGGTCGTGCTTAGGTCGATAATTGGAAGGTGAATGAACAGGTGGGTCCGAGTAAGAGTTCAAAAAGAGAGAAAACTTTAGTTTCGAATGGAAAGCTCGGGGAGTGATGATGAGCATTTTGTTTGTTTGTATGTGCACTTGTTATAGCGGCCTTCAGGCGCTCTCCCTACTCAGAGGCGCTCCCGAATGCAGAGCGGACACTGCATCGGAGTTTCACGCCGAAGCGCTGAGCAATTGCGAGCGAAGGACTTGCTCAAGGTCCTTACGCAGCGAGGTGGATGAATATGAATATTTGTTAACTTAATACCACAGTATAATTAATTAAATACGTCTAAGTTTTAATTTAAAACTAGGAAATAGAAGATTGTTGTCAACGTGAAAGTTATTTATTACAAAATGTCAGCATTCTGTGCATTCATTACAATAATTATTCGTCATCGATTCAAAAATATGCAACATTTTCTAAAAACATCCAAGCAAGCACGTCCGCCAAATGCATAAATACCAATTCTCTGCTAAAACACTTTGCCTCAGAAAAGCGTATAACAAGTCATTATCCTTCACTTCAACTATGATAGACTACAGCTTCTGAACACCTTAATTTACATGCTACAGCTTCTGAACACCTTAATTTACAATCCAGAGTTCCAAAAATTTGCAAGTCACCAAACTATCTTGTAGACCTCTTGGAAAAACCATTGTATCGGGAACCGAAGCTTACACTATCTTTTGGCAGTATCTAATGACGACACTAACACTTAACCTGACCATAACCGACCCTCATGACACATAACCTGCCTCAACCGAACCCCAAAACGCCCAACCGACCCTTACGATGCCTACCCTGCCCCAGCCAACCCTCACGACGCCTAACCCGACCCTAACCGACACTTCAGTCCCCGATACTATAGTTAGGCCCAAAATTTCAAACAGTGTAAAAAAAAATTAAAAGCACACTTGGCACACCACCTTTCATTGGAAGGTTTGGTCAGATAGAAGAGAAACCAAGGAAGGAGTAGCAGATTTAAAGTTTTCAAGGTAAACCCACCATTACAAATAAGTTATCATAATTTATATGGACGAATTTCATGGGGTGTCTCGTAAAAGTGTGGACACAGGATGCTGGAAACTGTCTTCTAGAATCTAGACAATGATCAGTTTTAAGTTGACAATTTTCCCCACATTTAGACAAATAGAAACCGTCATTAGCTCCTTTAGATTATTTAAACACAGCCAATTAATTATTACACAAAAATTACTAAATCCTTCCTTGAAATATTACTAAACCACAACTACTAATGCTAGTCATGAAAGATGACTAAACCAAAGCTACTTAACCTTATCATCACAGGTTATTAAATGCCACTAAACCTAGTCATAGAAGATTACTAAACCGAAGCTACTAAGCCTCTATAGTTGTAGAAGATTACTAAGAATGCTGACTGAGTGTTGACAGAATGTGTAAACTGTAAAGCATCCTAGAAGTAGCTTGCTACCGATGATGCTTTAAAAATTGTCGTCAATACAATACAAAACAATACAATTACTAAACCAAAGCTCTTAAACCTTTTCATCAAAAATTATTCCACTAATTTTACCACATGATCTGAACAGCAAGATTACAGGGAAGGAGAAAGACAAAGATTTGCCGAGGTAAAGAAGGTGCACGAATCTCTCGAAAAAGGAGCTATACAAATCTCCAAACACGACTACAAACAGAGTGGTATATTCTATAAGCACTGGTATGATTCACTAACTTCGGAAACTTTGGAAAAATCTGTCCGTATCAATCCTCACAAAATTACATGCCCCGAAAAGGAAACAGCTCAAGTGCTCTTCTGTTAAGCCATGAATCACTTACCCACGGTCAAGAACTACCATATAGCCTACACAACGAGGCTTCAAAGTCTATGTGAAATTCAAACTTACTCTAAACAAAGAGCCCCTAACAAAATCAAGCGCTAAAACTTTTGAAACAATAATTCGAAAACAATCAATACCAAAAGAAGAGTCTTTTATAATATGCCCAGAGTCAAAGACAACTCTAAAAACAAAATTTACAGAACTAATGATACGCCTAAACAGACCTGCATTACATTACATGATGAGCGCCTCTGAGCAGTTTCTCTTGAAGTGGCGCTATATAAATTAATTTACGATTATGATTACATAATTGAGGCAAGGTAATGCATTTAGTATTTAAGGAACTTTTTAAACATTAAGCGCATTACTGGCAACGCAACAGTCCGATTGCATGATATATATGAACAGCTTGGAGAAATTTCCCATTAAGAGGGTCTATGTGATTATTATTATACTTCTCATAACAATTACAAGTACATTGTTATTATTTTATTATTATGCTTCACATACATAACAGTTACTTGTAAGTCATCACTGGCTCCAATCCTGCAGAATGTTCTGAGTTTTATAAGTTAAACTAATCACACCAGTAAGAATCAAATGAATCTAATGTACTGCAAAGCATCCAAGGTTGAATTATAATTTATCATAATTTAATTAATGCATTCAGAAACTGCTACAGCATGAACAGCTGACGTACAGGGCTGCTGAAAGGGGGGGGGGGTTCATGGGGGCAAATGCCCAGTGGGCCCCAACGACTTTTAGGGACCTGGACAAAGCAGTTATGTATACCGGTACAAAGTTTAAAATTTATGCTTTTTCAAATATGGCATTACAGAGAATTAATTACAACAGTTAAAACGCTTCAAAATAAAAACTGAATAAAATCATATTGTATTTAATTATATAAATATAGAATCGTAGGTCATAACTGCACGTTTATGATTTCAAAATGTTTCTAAAAACTTTTTTCACGAAGTTAATGGCTCATAACTGCCACAGCGCTGACGAGAATATAATCATTATACCAAATCAATGTCAGGTCAGCATGAAGAAAAAAAAATAGATTGGTAAACATGATCAATTGGGGTTTAAGGTAGGAAATGTGAGAACTGACTGGAGTTGTGGCCTACTCAAGAAATGCCTCCGTCAAATAAACTTATACCAGATCAAAAGCAAAGCAGCCGCACGCACTTCAGCACAAGACTATTATAGTCAGATTGAATTGTCTAATTATCATCGCAAACGCAAAACATCTACATCAGTGGTTCCCAAAGTGGTGGTCCGCGGACCGGCACCGGTCCGCGGAGGTATGATCGCCGGTTCGTGGAAAGTTAGAAATAAATTAATAAACTGTAATCATTAGTTTATTTGTTTGAAATTGTGAAATTATTCAAATTGTTGCCAAATATTTATTCAAATTTGTTTTAATATTTAAAAATTTGAAATAAATCAATGTGTAAATGTAGGCTAATTGTAAATAGCCTTATATTTTAGTCTTATTATGATTTAAGTCGCTTTTGTTTGCCATCGCCATTTAGGCCTAATTAAGTTAGCGGTCCGCGAGTTTCACCAAAAATTATTGCCGGTCCGCGGCCTACTGAAGTTTGGGAACCACTGATCTACATCGCTTTGCACCATTGTATTGATAAGTAAACTTCTATAGTGCCTGATATTAAGAAAACCACTCCTCACACGGTCCTCACAGCACCTAATCAAAGAAGCAACCCATGACATCTAAACAAAAACCAAAAACAACCCGCTGACACGATCAATACCAGTGACTTTTGCATCGAATGAACTGAGCCGACAACCAACTCCAAACACTCTGCACCGAACCGAAAGCAGCAGTTCAAACACAAATAACAATTAATTACGTCGTCAAACTAATTTTGCAGAAGTCAGTCAGCAAACAGAGAACGAACCGTTCTTTTTTCACGGATGCAGTTCCTATGACCGTTCTTTTTCCCCGAATGCAGTTCTAAATGACCGTTCGTTTTTTCACGGATCCAGTTCTCTTCCTCAGAACACTGTATCCCGTTCCCAAGAACCACAGAACCTCAGCAACAGGACGTCACCCACACATATCCACACACACACACATTTCCAACGGAACCAAATTCCCTGTCTCGACTATTGCAACACGGTGCAGCACGTACGAACACAAACAAAAACCGTGCGGGGATCAGAGACATGCGCCATTTCGTTTTCGACCACCGCTACCGCAAAATCCGACCGCTGTCATTGGGAATTTCGATAAGACTAGCAGACGACGCAATGGGGTTCGACCGACCGTTCGTTGCCATCCAATGGCTAAGCGAGGAAATCGGGGAGCTCGGCCGACTGCAGGACGCTCCGACAAGGGGAGGCGGAAGCCCCATACCGACCGGAGAATCGCGGGGGTACAGTCTATCCGACGGCGGCTGGGGCGGCCTGTAAACGTGCCCGAAGTAGAAATCAGTCGATCGTAGTGGCGGCGGAATGGCCTGACGCCGCCGATCGAAATCGGCGAACACGGCCTGGTCCTTGAGAAACTGGTCCCGTGCGAGAAGTTCGTTCAGCGGATTTAACACTGGTTCCCTGGCCATCGAAGACAGGTGCTGAAGATCGAGCGGGTGGTGATGGTGGTGGGGAACGGTTTCGAGGGATTTTCCGAGTATCGAGTACGGATCCATCGGGGGAAGAGACGTGTGGTTTGTACCCGAATCCTGCAGTCGGAAGTTGGGGAAGCCATCAACTCTCAGTTCCGGCGGCTTCCATAGCATGTCCTCGGAGGGGTCTCGAGACTGTTTTGCAGGTCCGTTGTTGTTGCTTGGGGGCGCGTACGATCTGGTCGTGGGGAACTGGAGCGGGGAGCGAGATCGTGATCGGGGGAGCTGGCCGTTCTCTCGGTGCGGTTGGTGAGCGATGGTCGGGGGAGAACGTCGCCTGTCGTGCGTCGTCGTCGTCACGGAGGAGTTGGAGTGCGATGTCGGACGCGAAGAATGATGAAGATCACTGGAAAGAAAGAAAGAAAAAGAACTCATGATAAAGATCAATGCAAGACAATATAGGGCCCATCCATATATTATGTTTGCAAAAAAAGGGATTTTCGACCCTCTTACTCCTTGGTGCAACTCGTCAATTTTGCAGAACCCATCCTTATGCGTACGTACATATAAGCTGATTTAATTTTAGCCCTGGCGAAAATAAAAGAAACACTAACAATAACAACAATATTATATAACTATAAAATTTAACGATCTGAAATGTTCTTTACCGCCATTGTTCAATTTAGAAGCAATATTGCATTGCAATAATGTTCACAGAAGCTTTGAATCAGTGGCACTTCAGAACAATCAGTCAGTGCCAAACAGTCAAAGCTCTTGGTGCCAAGGACAGCAATATTGTACCACACCTGTACAGATTGATGAGACAAATGGAGTCTATCTACCTGTCTTTATGTAAATCCCGACCCAGCCCTCTGGTGTCAGTTTTGTGGTTCTGCGAAGACGCTCGTTCTTTCTGCTCAAGAAGTCTGTCGTAGTGGCCGCTGCTTTCTCGGCTGCCATCGCCGCTCGGCTTTGTCCATCCGCCCGACGACGTCAGGGGAGGCTGCGGAGGAAGAGGAGCAGGAGGAGGAGGAGGAGGGGCTAGGCCATTCCATCCTGACGATCGGAAGATACTCGGGTTTAACGTTGAGTCAAATGCTGAAGAAACATGTCAAGAATACAACATATATCTGAAATAATGCACGTTTTACTGTATTGTATTGGACCATTCATAAAGCGCTTCTCGCAGCAAGAGCTTTTCAGAAGTGCTCCCAGTGCGTTCAACCCCGAGAGAAAAGGCAGTTGTTTTTAGAAGAGAGAAAGGCGAGGAAAGACTACCAGAGAGGATGACAGAGTGAACTGACAGAGGAAGTTTTAAATGCTAAATGTTAAAATTATGGTGCTGGAAAGCAACATTGATGCCAAAATCCAGTAAAATTGGAAAGGACCGTTTCCATATTCTATTAAGATATTTCGTATAAATGCGGCAGCTCTGAATCAGTTGGACTCCTGGTTCAATTTCTTTAAACTAGCAAACTGTAGGGTGTATGATTTTTAGTTTCTTTACCATGTTTTCTTGCAAATGGTAAGTCCAAGTTATCGTAGCCAAAATTTGTTGGCCGTCCAAACGGAGGTGGAAGACCTACAGGACAAAACAAAGTAAGCTTCACTGTCAAAGACAAGGCAAAATTAACAAAGATTCATATTAAAACCGGAATCAAAAAGCAAAAGTCAGAGAAGAAGAAGAAGCAAGATTCAAAGTAAAACCAAGAATCAAAGTGACATTCACATAACAACAGTTTAACGCAAAAGCAGGATTCAAAGTAAAGGAAAAGTAAAAAGACACACGACTCAAATTGAATATTGGGAGCGCCTCTGAGTAGTTTTCTTGAAGAGGCGCAACAGAAATACTTGAATGAATGAATGAATGAATGAATGAATAAATATAGGATTCGCATTTCTCAATTACCGTAAGCAAGAGACAAAGTAAAAACGAGTCAAAGTAAATAAAAGAGTCAAAGTAAATAAAAGAGTCAAAGTAAATAAAAGAGTCAAAGTAAATAAAAAAGCCAAACTAAATAAAAGAGTCAAAGTAAGCAACGTTCTAAATAACCACGGGCTGACAAGTAACCTTACATTACCATGTATACCCCATAACGCAGTGGTTCCCAACCTTTTTTGACCAGAGGGCCACTTTTTCTCAGTTGAAGAACATTAAAGGGCCACAAGGCTCAAATCTACTTAACTAAAGCATATAAAATTGTCATAATTGATTCAAAATATAATGTTTGATGTTATTCATAGACGTCAAAATAAAATAATTTGTAATAGAAAATAATTACGTGTTATATCCTGTCCTAAATGTCAATTATTTCATTTATTTTTTAAACATTCTTTGAGAGACGAGGGCCATTTTTTAGGCCTGGCGGGCCACGGGTTGGGAACCGCTGCAATAACGCAACAATCGTGATTTACCGGAGTCAATGAGGGCACTGGGTCTCATGTCGCCGAGTAAAGATCCACCATTGCCACCAGGTGGCAGTAGGTACGAGTGGTTCGGATGGCGATCACGGTCGAGCGACTTGATGCTGGTGAGGCTGCGAGGAGGAAGGTCATCCGGGTGACCCTGTTTCATCTTGTAGATCTTCCACGCAATCTGGATGTGAGCCGCGCACCACTGACCACGCTTCTAAAAGAAAATAGAGCAAGTTGAGCAACCACAATACTGACCACGCTTCTAAAAGACAATAGAGCAGGTTGAGCAATCACAATACAAATAAACAAAGGTCAATTCATATATTATGCACACAAAACATTGTATATTTTCGACCAATCCGCTGTTGCAAATAATACATTTTGTGGAAACTCCATGTATACATAAATTACATAGCTGAAAACTGTCTTATTTAGCCATGGTTGGGCCAGAAGTGCTTCTGAGTAGCGCTACACAAAATTTTCGGAATAAAAATAAATAAATAAAAATAGAATAGGCTTCTTTATCCCCAACAAAAGTTAATTATTTAAAGTAAAGTACTATTTTATATTTATTTTGAACATCATACTTGCTGGCTACAATTTGTTAACTGTTATGGTTTACTGTTTAAATCAGTGAACAGGTTTTTAATTAATTATGTAATAAAAGACAGACATAGAAGCCCACATTGCATACAGAAACCATAACATTTTTAACTGTCCTTTTTTTGCAGTGCTGGAGTTAGGATTGATTTTGAGTAATCCCCTTGAAGAAGCACTACATAAATTCTTGAATGAATGAATAATTAATAGCACTATAGGTTTGAAAGTACAGCAGAGATGAGGGATGCCTTACTTTGGGCATTGGAGGCAGTTGGTTTGTCGGCGCAGAAAAAGGATCCCGGTCTCGTAACGATAGTAGAAGCTGCGTGGCAGGAGTCAGGTTCAAGGATGACAGCCCCGGCTAAAAATACCAACCAATCAAAATGTAAGTTCAGGGATGACAGCCCCGGCTAAAAATACCAACCAATCAAAATGTGAGCTCAAGGATGACAGCCCCGGCTAAAAAATACCAACCAATCAAAATGTAAGTTCAGGGATGACAGCCCCGGCTAAAAATACCAACCAATCAAAATGTGAGCTCAGGGATGACAGCCCCGGCTAAAAAATACCAACCAATCAAAATGTGAGCTCAAGGATGACAGCCCCGGCTAAAAAATACCAACCAATCAAAATGTAAGTTCAGGGATGACAGCCCCGGCTAAAAATACCAACCAATCAAAATGTGAGCTCAGGGATGACAGCCCCGGCTAAAAATACCAACCAATCAAAATGTGAGCTCAAGGATGACAGCCCTGGCTAAAAATACCAACCAATGAAAATGTACGCTGAGCAATGTGCTGCCGGGCTACATTATTATTATTATACAGATGTATATAATTATGAAAGTGGTGTGTATCTGAATAAGATGCAAGAAAAACAAACACTGGTTCCCTGCTGTGGACTGAATAAACCTGGGGTTCCTCTCAATGGGGAGTGCCTCACTTGCTGCCTGGGAAGTATATACATATAATTATGTGTATTGTACATTATAATTACATGAATATACATTACATATACAATTATATGTATATACACATATAATATAAATAATAACTATAATATATCACATAATATCTATATATATATATCCATATTTAATAAGGGTTTGTAGTGCAGTTTAACAACACTGTGTGATAACAAAGATCATTAGCAACGCCATCCTAATTTGTTCAGGCCTGGGACTGGCACTTCCAAAGTGCGACTAGTGGCAGAGATATGTTCCAGTCTTAAATCAGCCACATAATATTATATGTCTTTCATGTGGATATGCGAGCGTTGTGCTTCTGTAGAGCAACCTTGAACCCTCTCTGTTCGTCTACACGCAAAATAAATACAAAAAACATAAATATAAACAAATATAAAATTTAAATAAGTGCAAGTATAAAATATAAATTAATCAATAAATATGAAACATAACTAAAAATATACAATTATACATGTTAAAAATATAAACATATACACATATAAATATAAATAAATAACTATACATGCTTATTGCTCAACATAGATATTCTTGCTACCTCAAATGCTATACATACTCCCGTGCAGTGGTGCTGAACCTAATAACAAACACTGGTTCCCTGCTGTGGTCCTACCTTAGGCTGAAACGCTCCACTGAGACCGGAACCGAAAGGCATGGTTGTTGGAAGACCTCCGACAAGTGGCAAAGAATGGAAGCTGGAATAGGCGGACAATCCAGCTGCCTACAAGACACATCACACATACTGTTAGCAGAATTACAATATTATTGCTATCAATATCTCCATCCCAAATAATTATTGACACCTTAAAATCTCAACTCAAGAATCATTAATTCATCCATTCATTCCGAAAACTTATATAGCGCCCCTACAGGGCCTACAAGAAACCTACTCAGAGGCGCTCCCAGCCCAGCCACGGCCAAAAAGATAGGATAAGATAAGAATCATTTGTGGGGTGTGGTGGCGTAGCGGTGGGTTTGGTGCCTTGGAGCCGGAGGGTTCCAGGTTCGAATCCACTTCAAACTGCTGCGTAGAGACCTTGAGCAAGTCCTTCACTCGCAACTGCTCGTGCACTTCGGTGTGAAACTCCGAGACAGTGGCCGCGCTGTAGTCGGGAGCGCTGCTGAGTAGAAAGTTTGAGGGGGTGCAACAGCAAATGCAAGAAATTTAAACAAAATATTTGTTCTCAAAAGCCTACGCTTTGACTGTGCAGCAACCTTTAATTATAATAATAATCACTACAATTTATGATTCTAGGACGTTTCATCCCAGGACGATTCATCCCCGGACGATTCATCCAGTGGACGGTTCATCCAGTGGACGGTTCATCCCCGGACAATAAATAGAGAGAATAATATGATACATTGGTCGAACCTCAAGAAGGTGCCGATAAATTTTTTTCATGGTATTTTATCCCGGGCTTATCCCCCCTAGAAAGCACTAGCCCCCCGCCCCAAGAACGGAAACAAAACTCCGCCCATGTCAGCAGGGTAATACA
Source organism: Lumbricus rubellus (assembly GCA_945859605.1). Taxonomy (NCBI): domain Eukaryota; kingdom Metazoa; phylum Annelida; class Clitellata; order Crassiclitellata; family Lumbricidae; genus Lumbricus; species Lumbricus rubellus. The sequence continues at coordinate 21,402,908 of OX243827.1, read as the reverse complement.
ACGCCCCGGTGAAGAGTCACCTATTCTATTGTTCTATAATCACCTAATCAAGTCCCGACGGCTTAGTGTTGTACGTTCAATTGGAAATTGTTAAAAATTCTGTGCATTTTATTCCAAGTATTTTTTGACTTTTTGGATCTATTAGATTGATATTTTATAGGACTATGTGTTTTTAGTACCTTAGGCGTGTGTGTTCTTTTATGATATTTAATTAGGCCTACTGACGATTCATTCTGCTATAATATAGGCTCATGTGCTCTTAAATATGAAAGCTTATTGCAAGTATTTTTGACTTTTTATATCTATTACAGTGGAAATTTTATAGGATTAAATTGCTTAAATTTCCGTCCATTGGGATGAAACGTCCTGGGATGAAACGTCCGGGGATGAAACGGCCTGGGATGAAACGTCCCCTGGACGAACCGTCCGGGAATGAAACGTCCACTGGATGAATCGTCCGGGATGAACCGTCCGGATACCCAATTTATATGGCGCCGTAACATGGCCATGCCATTACAATGGTGCGCCATACAAACCCTTGCCACGGCATTGTTCCATGCCATTATTATTATTATATGAAGATTTATTATTTATTATTATTATTATTATATGCAGGTTTATTGTTTATTATTAGTATATGAAGATTTATTATCTATTATCATCATATGAAGATTGAAGATCTATAGAGCGCGTGTTAATATAAATAAATACCCTGGTAAAAGCACTAAATTATGCCACTGAATCAAGCTCTGTAATTTGACAATGCGCTCAATAATACAGACATAAATAATGAATCACCAGTGAGCATACATGTATGAAAAATGAGTAAATGCATTAATCGCAAAATTGAACGACATGAACAAACGAGAAATAATTGTAAAATTTTTAGATTGCAATGTTAGTAGCACTGAGCTCTGAAAATAATAATAATAATAATAATAATAATAATAATAATAATAATAATAATAATAAAAATGACAATTTCTATGGCGCCGTAACACAGCCATGCCGTTACAAGGGCGCCTAAAATATGCCATGATCTGATAAACTAGATTTTTGCATCTAATAGTTATCTTTAGCATTGCTGTCACCATTATTATTATCATTGTGTTACCTTGTCATGAATGTGTTACCTTGTCATGAATGTATTACCTTGAATGTGTTACCTTGTCATGAATGTGTTACCTTGTCATGAATGTATTAGCTTGTCATGAATGTATTACCTTGTCATAAATGTATTACCTTGTCATGAATGTATTACCTTGTCATGAATGTATTACCTTGACTTGAATGTATTACCTTGATTTGAATGTATTACCTTGATTTGAATGTATTATCTTGTCATGAATGTATTACCATGACTTGAATGTATTACCTTGTCATGAATGTGTTACCTTGTCATGAATGTATTACCTTGTCATGAATGTAATTACCATGTCATGAATGTATTACCTTGTCATGAATGTATTACCATGACTTGAATGTATTACCTTGTCATGAATGTGTTACCTTGTCATGAATGTATTACCTTGTCATGAATGTAATACCTTGACTCGAATGTATTACCTGTCATGAATGTATTACCTTGTCATGAATGTATTACCTGTCATGAATGTATTACCTTGTCATGAATGTATTACCTTGTCATGAATGTATTACCTTGTCATGAATGTATTACCTGTCATGAATGTATTACCTTGTCATGAATGTATTACCCTGTTATGAATGTATTACCTTGACTCGAATGTATTACCTTGTCATGAATGTATTACCTTGTCATGAATGTATTACCCTGTTATGAATGTATTACCTTGACTCGAATGTATTACCTTGTCATGAATGTATTACCTTGTCATGAATGTATTACCTTGTCATGAATGTATTACCCTGACTTGAATGTATTACCTTGATTTGAATGTATTACCTTGTCATGAATGTATTACCTTGACTTGAATGTTTTTACCTTGACTTGAATGTATTACCTTGTCATGAATGTATTACCTTGATTTGAATGTATTACCTTGGCCAGTTGTTCTCGTTCTAGGAATTCCGACAGATTCTGAGATGACTGGAGTAGTCCACCACCTGGTGGCAGTTTCTGCAAACAACATCAGCTCTAATTGGTGAACAGAGACAAGATGGGGAAACCCAAAAAGCTCCTTCAACCCAGACAATAAGCACTGGGAGCGCTTCTGAAAGACTCTTGCTGCGAGAGGCGCTTTATAAATGGTCAGATACAATACAATACAATAATATAATGCGAGCAAACGTACAACTTCTACTCAGAAGTGCTCCCGACCCAACCCTGGATAGGAGCATACACATTATTTGTTTGTGCACTTGTTATAGTGCCCCTTCAAGCTCTTCTACTCAGAGGCGCTCCCGAATTCAGAGTGGACACTGCATCAGAGTTTCACGCCGAAGCGCTGAGCAATTGTGAGTGAAGGACTTGCCCAAGGTCCCTACGCAGCGAGGTGGATTCGAACCTTGAACCTTCCGGCTCCAAGGCAACGACGCCACCACTACACCACCGCGCCCCAAGATATATCTAACTTCTCTGTTCCTGCAAAGATGTACTGACTGTAGACTCGAATCTTAGTTTTCTGCTCTCACCCCTAACGTGAGGGCATCAGAGGAGAGCAGGGGATTTCCCGACGATGGAAGGTAGTTTCCGGGAAGCAGATGCTGATGATGGTGTAGATGTTGATGCTGGTGCATCTCGGCGTGAAGCGTGAACGGTGCCATCGGAAGAATACCACGGTCCTGAAGAAACCGTGTGTTCAGCTCCTGCTGAATCCGCGTCAGTATCTCTTGGTCTGTACATGACACAACACAATTAATTAATTCATTCATTCATTCATTCGAAAATTTACATAGGGCCCCATTAAGAAAAACTACTCAGAGGCGCTCCCGACTCCAGTGCACCCAAAAAGAACAGTTTTAAGTTTAGCAAGGAAGAAACCTGGTAAAGTCATAGGTTGAAGGCGTTGCTCAAAAGGCGTAGCTCAAAATGAATGTAAATAATACTATCTACATTCATTCGTCCAGTTAAAGGTCACTACATAATGACTGTTTCAGTGTGCAGGATCAAACCCGTTCTCTACACATTTCAAGAGGTTTCAAGTAAGTACATGTCATTTCATATACCACATTTAAAAGTATTAAATTAAAACGAACTCCTGAATATCTCATTCAAATGGACAAAAATTAAATTAATTTAAAAAATCATATATCACTCACTAACAGTAACATCAATGCAATTTCAGACGGCCTGCTTCCCAACAAATAAAACCCTCAATTTATTCCACATCACAGCGGCAGATAAAAAGAAATACGGTAATGCACCTGATGAATATATCAAGAGTCCTGTAAATGAGTATGATCACTTAAAACACTTGATAAACAACAGCAGGTGTGCAATATTGAACCAAGACCAACTTCCCTGCAGCACTGGTGATATATATATTTCAATATAATGACCTGAGCTTGTCACGCTCTGCGATTTATGCAAAGAAAGCTATTAACGCAAATCAAGCATCAATTGAAGAGAAATTTAATCATAAAATATATATGGCGTGCAATAACCAGAAGGGCCTTTGTGTAAGTCACAATTATTGTGGTGAATCACATTAAAGTTTCTCTGGGTGATTTTATGACAGAAAAGCACACAGAGTGTTTAAAAAATCACACCTTGAAACCACAGCTACAGAATTTAATACGCAGAATTGATTTATGAAATCAAAACTCTGAACCTAATCTGAATTGGCGTGGAATTGAATCTCAATGGAGTTTTGAATCTGAATTAAATCTGAATAGAATCTGAATTGATTCTTAAGAGAATTTGAATTAAATCTGAATTTATTCTTAAATGGATCTCAATTGTTTCCAAATTGAATGGTTATTGATTTTTAATTCAATCCGAATCCAATTTAAACTCAGTGGCCACGTATTGAGTCGGCAACATCAAAACAAAATCAATACATCATCACCATCATCATTACCATCACCATCATCATCAATATCATCATCAACATCACCACCAGTCATCGTAGTCACCATCGCCGCCGTTGTCATCATCATCATTATAATCATAAGTCGTCATCGCACTTTACCGTTGCCACTGTCATTGTCATCGTCATCTTATCATCTTCATCATCATCATCATCATCATCAACCAACCACATATAAAATGCAATGTAACCTCCTGTGTGTGTTTCCACATGGTTGTACATTACAGAGTAGTATAGTAAATGCCCAACAACAATAATACTAAACAATCTATGCCCTTTAGCACAGATCTATAGCAAAACTTCCATCCCGATCAACTCACTTGGTGTGGCCGACAGGGAAAGCATCGTCTCCGGGTGAAAATGACCAGCGAGGCCCATCAGGGGAGATGTCACCAGCGAAGACGAGGGTGGAAAGCCCAGAGACGACGCAAACATTCCAGCGCGCTGGAAAGGCGGTAGCGAGAAGGGCAGACCGGAGGCGGAAAAGTTTGACGGAAAAGCCGGATGCGCAGCGGGAAGATAAATCGGATGATTGTTTGGTGCCGACACCAATCCCTTGTTATTGAAGAGCGAGGAAAACAATGGGTAGCTGCTCGATGTCGATGATGTTGAGTTGTGTGGTAGGCTGGCACTGACTGGTGTTCTTCGTAACTCGCTACTGGAATAGCAACATACAACACCATATCAATATTATAACATCATTACATTCGATGGGCGCGGTGGTGTAGTGGTGGCGTTGTTGCCTTGGAACTGGAAGGTTCAAGGTTCGAATCCACCTCGCCGCGTAAGAACCTTGGGAAAGTCCTTCACACACAATTGCTCAGCGATTCGGCGTGAAACTCCGATGCAGTGTCCGCTCTGCATTCTGGAGCGCTTCTGAGTAGTGAAAGATTGAAGGGGCGCTATAACAAGTGCGCATACAAATAGACAAATAGTTGTATTGTATATCACATCATTATTATGCATATTATTACGTGCCACCACCTAATCAACAAACTGTATCAATCTGTGAGCCTGAGCAAAATTTGCAAGTGAAGGTTCTTACACAATAGCCACACATCAAATATATCTGGTGTGGCTTCAAACCACTCAGCAGCAGGTCACAAGGCAAGTGCTCTAACCAATTGGCTATTGATCATGTCTCAGACTTCGCACAACAACACAAGTAGACCAGCACTTAAAACAGTACTACATGTCTACTAAACGTCTACTACACCAGCACTTGAAAGTTGAAACAACACTACACAAGTGCACCGAAAAGAGTTCCACACATTTTCTTCAGTCTTCCATTCATGCATGCAGCAGAATGTCCACCAACTACAGATTAATTCAGGGCTTTTTTAATGTGCAGTTGTACACAAAATGTGCAGTTCTAAATGGATTTGTGCAGTTGTAGAAGCACTTTTGTACAGTTAAAACTAGCAAAAAATGGTCATTGTCCTCCGATTGGAAGTAATTTACCATGGAGGATGGGAAGGTAAAGAAGGAGTTGTGCTGTTCTAAAAATTCCTTTAAAACAGTCCTGTATTAATTCTATTCAACCCAAAGTCGTTCTGTTCAGCCTTTCACCTTTCTGCCCGCAATTGATTGGACTCGCCTCAGTTTTGGCTGAACATGTCTGCTTTACCTAGCTACCATGATCAACTGGTACCAATGTCAATTGATGAGGAAGCATAAAATTAGGGAAACCAAGAGGAACAACATTGGCAATAAAACTGAATGTCACAGACCTATTACGTTTAGCACATTATCAGATATCCTCCTGTCTTGTAAGATTATCTTATCTTATTGCCATAAAATGAATTTTAAAGTTAGTATTTACAAATTTATGATCAAGGAATTAAAAGAGATTCTGGAACTCTTGGCAGACTTATCTTCATATGAATTTTCTCGACTTCGAATGGCCTCCCCTTCATGCTCTGATCCCTTTCTAGACCTCCCAATCAGGAGTCCCCTCTCATCTTAAGACAGTTTGGCATACCTGGGAACGGCGGTCCCAAATTATAAACATAAAGAAATCGATAGAGGAGGCTTTAAACATGATGTGTCGTGATGGACGTTTGATAAAAAGCTGGATATATGGCATTCCAGCTGAAATGGAAGCTGGATTGATGAAAACCGTTTGATTGATGGACGTTTGATAAAAAAAGCTGGATAGGCTAAAAGGCATTCCAGCTGAAATGGAAGCTAGATGCATGCTGAAATACATCACTGAAATCAACAATCCAGTTTCTTTTTCTAAAGTTTAATTTTCGTCAATCCAGTTTATATTTCACTTGCGTATTTTCATCAATCCACCTTCATGTCACCTGTAACCGGTCTTCATCCAGCTTACATTTATCAAACTGTGCTTTCTCATTATTCCAGCTTCTATTTCGGTGGACCAGCTGGCCGTTTTATAAGTGTGGAGTGCTGGTCGTTTTATAAGTGGAGTGCAAAAGAAGCTGTTTCTATGCACCCATCCAATACACCGCACTATTACGACACATCACATTGTTGATTTACTTAATGTTATAATTTGGGACCGCCGTTCCCAGGTATGCCGACAGTTTTATTTGGCCGTTCTTGAGCTAGAAGCGCCTCTGAGTAGTCCCCTTGAAGAGGCACTACACAAATTCTCGCAACGAATAACAGACTCTCAGCATCTTATTAAAACTGCGCTACAGAAGCTGATTATTTTGATCCTTCAAATCTTTCATTAACAACAAACAGACCACAGTAGAAAAAACACACAGATGCAAGCCTTTGCAGAGAAATCCAGGAATCGGTGTTTTATTCCAGTATAAGTCAACTCCGACTCGCCTTAGGCTACTTCCGTTTCCAATCGCTGTAACTTGCGCCTCCCTCGTCCCAATCAATAACCGCTCAACGCGAACGCAATCACCCAACGTTGACGATCACTTTTATCCGAACAAGAGCATCGAAAATCCGGGGGAAATACTCCCAGAAGAACCACCGCCGACTACGACTACGACCACTGAATTCCGGACAACGACAACGCACAACATAGCCGAGAAATACGACATCCAACTGGTCCGATAACTGTTTGGCACGCACGCAACCAGCTCACGCCCGTCCGCTGCATCCCGTCGCCGGCCGCCTCCCGATCGGCTGACTCACTCGCCTACTCGCAGGCGACGGCGTCGACGGTGGCGATGTCCACCAGGGATGCCACTCGTAGCTTTTTCCACCTAGATCTAGGTTTTTGGGGGGTCAGAACCTAGCCGCTTTTTCTCACGGTGGTTTTCTGAATTTTAAAGGCAAAAAGGTATATTTTGAGGCAAAAACGTAGGAAAGACAAGCAAAAAGTGGAAAAGTCGCAAGATTTCAGATCTTGGAGCGAAAGAGTATAAAAAAAGTCATCAAGAATTTTGAGGGCAAAAAATCTTTAATTTTTTTTAATTTTGGGGAAACGAGAGACTAAAAAAGGTTGTAACAAATTTCAAGTCCGAAAATCCCATGTACATGACTGTATTTATCAGAAATTTCTCGATCTAACCTTTTCTTCGGCCGAATCTGACCTATTTTTAAATTCAGAGTGGCATCCCTGCCCCCCCCCCCCCACACACACACAAGCCATCAACCGCCATGACAAGTCCCAACGCCGTCGTCGTCGTGGCCGCCGTCGTTTCCGGGTGGCAGTCTCTAATTCTGCCAATCCCAGTCAGCAAATAAAATTCCCGCAGCAACGCTCAATTACTCTCAATCTTGCGCCGACGCAATCCAGTTCAATTTGGCGTTTACAAATGGCCGCCCCTCGGCCGCCGACTCTCGACGGTGGACGGTCGGCCGCACGCGCTCGCCTTCCCGGCCGCCCGCCCGTCCGTCGGTCCATCCGGCCGTAAATCTTCATTTCGATACAATCCCTCGGCTGACTGCGGGTGACAGATGAATAGATCCCTAAGCTGTTGTACGCAGAAGCGGCGGAAAAGCCCACGCGAGACGTGAACTCTTTTTCCGCGTAGGAACAACGGATGACCTTGCTGCGCTGTGTTGGTTTTAGCAGCAATTCTATCTCTCGCGCAGTTATGACATTAGATCCCGCGGGGACTAGCCGACTGTATGCGCTCGTAAGTTTTGAATTATCATCGGTTTTAACTTGAATTACACTCCTGCCAGCCGCTCTCAAAGCCTCAGATTAGGCTACCAACGGACTGCTACGTGAGCAATCAGTAACTCTAATTTGACATTTATAAAGTGCCAGTAGACGGTAGACCTAGCCTATAAGAAAAAACTCAATAGTGGCATTCTCGACCCCAGTCAAATAATTCTTTTTCCACCATTTTTCTTGTCGACAATGTCAAATATTTCTTCTGTAAAATATTATAGGCTACTCATGCGTTCAATCACAGGCCTCTGAGACTTGCATAATGCATATTATTATTATTTAATTATTAGGCCTACTTATTGTTATTGTAGGACGTGGTGGTGTAGTGGGTATGTTCGTTGCCTTGCAGCCGGAGGGTTGCAGGTTCGAATCCACCCCAAGTCGCCGCGTAGTGACCTTGGGGAAAATCCTTCACTCGCAATTGCTCTGCGCTTCGGCGGGAAAATCTGAAGCAGTGTCCGCGCTGCAGTCGGGAGCGCCTCTGAGTAGCGAGCTTGAAGAGGCACTATAATAAGTGCACATACAAACATATTACTAGGCCTATCATTATTACTACAGTACCAGCCTATTATTGTTACTTTTGCTCATTTTGTTATTAATTGGTACTGGTAACTCATGTCTTAGTGTACCAGTTTGTTGTCACTACTATTTTTCTTATCGCCGTCATTTTCCATCCCAACCATCATCTTCACGATTACCATCACAAACCCCTATTATCACCATTCTTCCCCCATTGCATCCCACCCCCATATACAGAAATCCTCGCCACACACTGTCCACAGTGTCCACAGTATGTCCACCCAACTGTACGGCTGCGCGCCCGCTGATACAATCATCTCATGGCTGATCTAATTCCGCGACAATGTCCGAACAGTGGTAAGTGGCTTCTCCAACAACCAGACGAGGCAGATGGAAAATTCCCGATAACTTGGTTTACCATCTTTCCAGCCGGCGTCTCTCTCTCTGTGTCTATGTCTGTGTCTGTCTGTGTCTGTCTGTGTCTGTCTCTCTCTCTCTCTCTGTCTGTCTCTCTCTCTCTCTTTCTGTCTCTCTCTCTGTCTCTCTCTCTGTCTCTCTCTCTCTGTCTCTCTCTCTGTCTCTCTCTCTGTCTCTCTCTCTGTCTCTCTCTCTCTCGCTGTCTGTCTCTCTGTGTCTCTCTCTCCGCTGGGAATCAATTCACATTGACTTCCAATTCGGACAGTAAGCCACTTATCGGCAATCTTCTCCATTTATCTGAAGGGATGTATGATCTGCCCACACGACCAAATTCGCCATTCCAATTTCTGGCACAGCGCAGAAATGAATCCAATTTGAAGCTGCCACACTGCTGCTGCTCCGCCATTTTTGCTCGTTCGTTCGTTCGCAAACCGGTTTGAGCAGAATCGAAACCGTGCATGGTAAGTGGTGGGAAATCAGCTGGTAATAAGCTGGAGACAGTCTCAACTCGCAAGCTCATTTCTACCAGAAAACCATATTCCAACACTATAGTCTATATGGGACACAGGCTGTCAGGCAGCAGCCGATTGGTTAGAGCAAGTGGGTCACTGTAGCTGATTGGTTAGAGCAAGTGGGTCACTGTAGCTGATTGGTTAGAGTAAGTGGGTCACTGTAGCTGATTGGTTAGAGCAAGTTGGTCACAGTAGCTGATTGGTTAGAGCAAGTGGGTCACAGTAGCTGATTGGTTAGAGCAAATGAATCAATGTAGCTGATTGGTTAGAGCAAGTGGGTCACAGTAGCTGATTGGCAAGAAGCAAGTGGGTCACGGTAGCTGATTGGTTAGAGCAAGTGGGTCACGGTAGCTGATTGGTTAGAGCAAGTGGGTC